>JBBGZY010000677.1:707500-1907500 GCA_037952925.1 Lithobates clamitans
TTTTTTGGTCTTGTGACTTTCTCTTTTCCAGATATAATGAATCCCCTATTGAAGGATCCAGAGTTCCTTACTTCTTTTATTTCAAAGTATCGAGAGATGAGGAATTTGTGGGAGGTGAAACACCCTCAGTATTATAACAAGCATGTGAGGAAGTCAACGCTGGAGAGACTTCTGTCCTTTGTCCAGGAGACCATCCCGGGAGCAACAATGGAGACAGTGCACAAGAAAATTGGGGTCTTGAGGAACATGTATAAAGGGAGCATAGGAAGATCCAGGAATCAAGGAGATCAGGAGCATCAGCAGATGATGTTTATGTACCCAGGCTGTGGTACTACAATCAACTCCGTTTTCTTGATGACCAGAATGAAGCCAGGGCATCACTTTCAACCCTTCCCTCCACCCTTCCCTCCACCCTTCCCTCCACCCCAGCAGAGGCTGATGAGGAGCAAGCTGGGTCTTCCATCCTGGATGAACCGGATATGACCATCTGGAGTCAGGTAAATTATTTTAACAAATATTTACTGTACTAATATTAATGATGTTAACTGGATGTTATAATTGTCTCAAATAATTTAGCACTCCAAATTGTGTATACATATCAAATGATAGTAGTGACTAAATATGTTTGGCACCTGCTTGAAATAATTAGGGTGTCTGATTAGACTCTTTTATTAAAGAGATGTATTCACATTGAATTTGCTAGTCATGAGAAGCAAACTGTGTGTCATTGATGAACCCAAAAAAAGAAACTAAAACTATTGTCCTTTTTTTATACACAGGATGAGTCCATCCAGGAGGAATGTGGGGAAAGTGGCAGGCAGGAGGAGACCGGCCCATGGACAGCCTGGAGGAGGCCGGATTCACCATCATCCTGGAGGAGGCTGGGCCCAGTGTCAGGCAGGAGGTGGCTGCTCCCAGTGAGGTGGCTGGGCCAAGTGAGGTGGCTGGGCCAAGTGAGGTGGCTGGGCCAAGTGAGGTGGCTGGGCCCAGTAGGAGCCTCACCCAATCCCAAGTGCCTCCCCTCCACCTTCCCAAAAAAAGGGCCAAGAAGGGGATGGTCACACAGGACGCGTCCCTGCGCCTCATGCAACAGGCCACCCGTTTTTTAACAAGCCCCCCCGAAGCGGAAGAAGCCTATGGCTGCTACTTAGCCAGCAGGCTTCTTCAGATGGATTGGGAGCAGCGCCTCATTTGTGAGCGCCTATTTGGGGAAACAATCCATAAGGGGCTGCAGGGCACGCTAACCAAAAACACCCAACTACATGAGGCAGCCCCCCCCCCTCCTCCTCCTCCTCCTCCTCCTCCTCCTCCTCCTCCTGCCACAACTGAAACACCAGAGCCACAGCCTCAAAAGAAGGCTACAGGGAAGGCTACAGGGAAGGCTGCAGGGAAGGCTGCAGGGAAGGCTGCAGGGCAGCGTGGAGGAAAGGCTGCAGGGAAGAGAAGAAAGTGATGACCTGGGTTCAGTCTGGTCTGACAGAAGACGCAGGCTGTTGTAGGACCACAGTCTGGGGACATCTAGATCATCTGCTGGTGCTGTTGATCTCTGGGATTCTTGGACCAGATTGTGCTCCCTCTTATATGGACTCCTCAAGATCCCAATTTTCTTGTACACCGACTTTTTCCAGCGTTGACTTCCTCTTTATTTTATTTTGACCATGAATAAATGGATCTTTTTTGAGTTTAGCAAAAGACTTTTATGTGTTTTCTTTTAAATCATTGATTTTACACACAATGTTAAATTAACAAGGGACAACAATCTCATTGAGTTTTAAAAAAACACACCAAAAATACATTACTAATGTTAAGAATGTTCAAGTGGTAAGTCTTGAAAAAAAAATATATACATAAACAAAAACGGTGCTTTGGGTTAACTTTATCTAAAAATTAAAAAATAATCACTAGAAAAAAAATAAAAAAGAATAATGGGTTCTTTGTGGTAACTTTACAAACATAAAAAAAAAAAAAAAAAAGGGAAAAAGTATTATTAGTATGGAAACATTGTTTATAAAAAGCATACTATATCATTCATGAGATCAAAGAGAAAAAGAATTCAGAAATCAGTTTGGGAGAACTCTGATTATGAACAGCAAAACACCTTCGTTCTTTAGAGCATTCGTAAAGAAGAAATAAAATGCGCTGCATTCAACGATCACAGATTTTGCAGCGTGATGAATGTGCTACCTACAATACAAACACTAGTTTTACTAGACCGAGTGCTTCCGTTTAGTTTTTGCTTATGAGCATGCGTCGTTTTTTTGTCCGTAGGACTAGCATACAGACGAGCGGACTTCGGGGTCCGTCGTAGTTACGACGTAAAGATTTGAAGCATGTTTCAAATCTAAAGTACGTCGGATTTGAGGCTAAAAAAGTACGTTGAAAGTCCGAAGCAGCCCACACACGATCGGATTACCAGCCAGCTTTAGTCCGTCAGCGTCCGTTGGACTTTTGTAGACGAAAAGTCCGACCGTGTGTACGCGGCATAAGTGCAGCAGAATTTTTTTGTAACCTTGGCCAGATCTGTGCCTTGCCACAATTCTGTCTCTGAGCTCTTCAGGCAGTTCCTTTGACCTCATGATTCTCATTTGCTCTGACATGCACTGTGAGCTGTAAGGTCTTATAGAGAGAGGTGTGTGATTTTCCTAATCAAGTCCAATCAGTATAATCAAACACAGCTGGACTCAAGTGAATGTGTAGAACCATCTCAAGGATGATCAGAAGAAATGGACAGCACCTGAGTTAAATATATGAGTGTCACAGCAAAGGCTCTGAATTCTTAGGACCATGTGATATTTCAGTTTTTCTCTTTTAATAAATCTGCAAAAATGTCAACAGTTCTGTGTTTTTCTGTCAATATAAGGTGCTGTGTGTACATTAATGAGGAAAAAAAAATGAACTTAAATGATTTTAGCAAATGGCTGCAATATAACAAAGAGTGAAAAATATAAGGGGTCTGAATACTTTCCGTCCTCACTGTATATGTTTGCAACAGAATGTGATGACGTCTCATTGTTTTACTGTGTTTAACCATCAATGTGCATAAATCCTAAAGCACATTAACCTCCCTGGCGGTATGATTATTTTGGATTTTAGGTGCTGAAAGCAGTACAATTATTTTGCATGGAAATTTGGCGTTTTATATTGTAGGCCTATAACTCTTAACAATAACACACTTAAATCTGTCCAAACAAGAGTCTAGTAGATATCCCGGGTATGATGAAGTTTGAAACACAAAAACATAAATTATAATATAATAAATAAATATAAATAATAAAAAAAAAAATTAATAATAATAAAATAAATTTCCCCACGATTCACTATCGCTCAATTCTGCAAGTGTTCTAATTTATTATCGCTGTTTTCTAGCTGGTCTAAAGCCACTTTTGACATAAAGGGACACTTTTTGGTTGCTATGGACAATCTCCAGTTTCCAGGCAGAAAGAACAGTATATATCATATAAAACTGCATGCAGGGCATGGGCCAAAGCATTGGGGACAAAAGGGATGTGAAATGATTTCATAAAGTATTGTAATCTGTAAGATTATAGTACTGTATGTGTTATGGTTTGTACATTTTTTTGAATTTGCCGCCAGGCTCTGCCCCGTGCGTCGCAACGCTCGCAGGGAGCGGAGCCTGGAACAGAGAGGCTTCGGAGGAGACAGAGCCCGCAGACACAGCGGGGGACATCGCAGGATCCTGGGGACAAGGTAAGTAACGCCTCACCAGGATCCTGCAATGTAATCCCGAGTGTGGCTTGGGGTTACCACTAATGGGACTGAAATTTAACCCCGAGCCACACTCGGGAATACCGTCAGGGAGGTTAAACTAACCGACAAAACTAGATGCTGGATGAGCCTTGTGGGGTATTGTTACTGGCCTGATATTAAGCAGTGGGTCTGAAAAGTTGAAAGAATTATTGGTTTGAGGGACAGTTATAGGACCTTATTGTCCTGGTCTACAGATGTGTATAAACACTGAATTAGGCACAAGTAAAAATGATTGTTTTACAACAGGGTGCATTAAAAAGGGTGCATTTCCAGATACTTTATTTTTTTCTGGAGCAAAGGTAGGCCCCATATAAATCATAAAACCCTCTTTGAACCCATACATCGCAGAGGTTTAGCACCATGACTAATGGCTAATTATGTGGCGGTGCAAATAGCTCAACTCACTGTACTATAATTCCCCTCTTTGGGTCTCAGTCTCTCTGGAGGCTTTTGAGACAGACCCTTTTTCCATTGATAAATTACTGTGGATCCCCCCAAAATCTCAAAAAGGGATTAAAAAGCCAATCATACAGCACTCTCTACAGTATATGCCTGTGATAAAGTAAAATACTCTGGCACGGTTATGTCTTTATATAACCCACTGGCAACTATTATATGTAATCCCTGTTGTCTTCTGTATATTTAGAACCCACCTGGTTTAAAAGGTGTATTTCCAAGAACATGTACAGGATTTACAACCTAGTATTAGGCTTTCGAGCCATTAAACATATACGTAACATACCGCCACAAGAAATATTTGGACATCTTCAGATAAAAACTTTGTTACTCGGGTAATCAAATTGTCCTCCTCCCTTCATAGATTAACATCATTTGAAAATATATGCCTACATGACCCTACATCCAAAGGTACCATTGCAAATGTGTACAATCCAGTTTTGGAAGGGAAGGCACAGCACTCAAACTCATATATAGCAAAATGGAAAGGAGACAGGTGGGGCAGACTACAACACATTGCTCTATCAATGCTTCTGCCATAGAGAGAGATACAATAAATTGCTCAGGAGATGGTATATGGTCCCCCAACATTTAAAAAGTTTAGATCTGGAGCTTCCGATCAATGCTTTAGGAGATGCTAATTGCCATGTACCTTCTTGCACATTTAGTAAGAATGTGCCAAGATCAAAAGATTCAGTATATCCTATTAGGGAAAAGGCATATGAATATCACCAAAAGAAGCGCTTTTGAATCTGAAACCACCTGACTGTACTAATATGTAATTTCACTTTTGACATTTCTAACTACTGTGGCAAAACAAACCCAGCTAAAATCTCAATGGAGCCAGTTCACGCATCTCCAGAGCGGCTACAGAGCAAATTGCACAGGAGTCCTGTGCATCTTCTGGTCCATTTCAGGTCCGAATTTAAACCAAAAATTCAGACCGAAATCAGACTTGAAATGGTGAATGGGGACGCACTGAACCCCTGCTGTGAGCAGTGTGAACCCAGCCTAATGAAAGAAAGGCCACAACACTCAATGATACATTTCCAAATATGAATATATCTGGTCCCAGTGAATAAAAAATTAATTTTCTTAGAGATTTTGACAGGTTCCTGTTGCTACCTGGCTTCCTCTCTTATTCTATTTTTTCTTTTCCTTCATATTTTTTTTATCTGTGTTTGAAGCTTAGACATTGTTTAAATCAAATAGTGATGCTTAGAAGTGTCTTTCAGTATCACAATTAAGGATAAGATGTTGCCGTTGGTGTGACCCACTAACAGGGAATGAGGAGGGCAATATCAAACTATAAACAATGACCAGTAAAGACCACAGCACCAGTGACTGCGAGGGTGAGCTATGCTGACACTTTTATTATTACACAATTATTGTACATAATATAAGCTACTGTTATAAATGTAGTCCCTTTATGAGGCTACAAATATTGCCTAATTGTACTCTTGGAGTAGATATAAGGCTGTATATTCTTCAGTAATGTTACTGAAGCATGTTATGTAGAAATTATGGATTGTCTTGGATTATACTACTTGCTAACGACAATTGCTTATGCAGCTCTGTCTTGTTTTAATTATTTTTCTATTTGCTTATAGTTTTACCTATGTCTAAGAATGCCTTCAAAACATTACATTAGTAAGTATATCAACATAGATGTTTTGGTGCTCAGAAGTTTGGTTGACTCTCTTGACACTGAAAACAAATAGCTTATTTCCAGTATGGCTTAACTAAAAGAAGTTCCCTACATTTGTAGTGAATTGGGTTAATCAAAAACCTTTACTCGAGATATATATCAACTTCAAAACACTCAGTGAAAATTCATTATTAATCATGGAAAGATGAATTTAAAATATTGTAAGTTTACCTCTGTCAGTATTGATAACACTCAACAACTTTTTTTTCTAAATAAGCATGCAATAAATATTTTATCATGAAAACCCCTGTGATTGGCACCTTCCCTCACAGATATGAAATATTATTTGCAGCCAGGGGCCCACGCCAACCAACTATTCCACACACAGCTTCTAACAACTTTGAAAAAGGCTGGAAAGTGAGCAACATGAATCTGAATCAGACACAGACTGTATAAATGATTTACTGGCAAATGCAAACGCAGCAGCTCTTGGATAGGTGCTTGTTCTACATTAACATTCTTGCCAAGAAATCTTAATAAAACTTGCAAGACTCTCCAATAACTCACTTCTTCTAATTTATATGGCTTTACCTAATGTTGCATATCTCAACAAATATTTGGGAGTAGATTTGGGAATAGCCAAGCATTAATAGCACATTCCAGTTGTATAGGGAATCTTTCTTAGGATAATAATTTTAGCTTGAGCAATAAAGAATAATGACAAGGTATTAAGTTATAGTAAGATCTTGCCAGAGTTTTCTGTATAGTGCTGTGAAAAAAAAAGATATCTTTTTCTTGCTGTCAAACCTTTAGAAATATACATACAGTATATGTACTTTATTAAACATCATTTTGCAGTTTATTTGCAGTTCTGTATTTTATTTATTATATTAGGTTATGCTACAAAAAATAATCATAATGTAAGACCTACTCAAGTGGATTTAAAAGTGATTTTTTTAAAATTGTTAAAGTGAGTGAAAAACAAAAACAATCCAATGCACAGAAATTACAGAAATTGCTGTTTGATGTACCAACACGTTTTCCACATTGATTGCTAAATGGGGGATCAGCTTCATTATAACTACCTTAGCAGTGTTGCAATTAAAAAAAAGCTGCAGAGTCTGCATCCCTTTAGGCAAGGATGAGCCATGAAAGTATCTCACCAAAATGAAATGCCGGTTAAAGGGAATGCCTTTAATTTAATTTCCTCTGTGTGCATACGAGATTCCTAAATAGGTTCTGTACACAAACAGTGTTTAAAATGCTCCCAGGTTGCCATATACCAAGGAAGAACCACCTGAGAATTGTAAATAATCATAGCAGGCTGAAAATTAAAATACAAAGGATGTTTTATTAACATGGGAACTCAAGAAGGGCTGACTATATTTAAAATGTCATATTGTCAAATGCCACTGCAGTTTTACAGCTGTAACCAGATTTACAAGTAGGTTAGGTACATATAGGCACTGGCAGCAGAGACAAAGAAGTCGCTATCTATGTACAGTTATTGCCATGCATATTTTCCCCATCTTGATTAGGAATACAGTAATCTCTATGTTACACATGATCATTATTTTCTAAGCTAGGCTAGGATAAATAAAATAAGAAATATTCTGCATAAAAGAGGTAATCCTAAAAGAAGAGTGTTGTGTTGAGCACCAAAATGTGTCTTCTTGCAGGCTCACATCTATCCCTGTGTTTTAAACCTAGTGTGTATTAAAATATTTAATGTTTGTGGGGTCCACATGACTCTACCAATCCCTGAAAATTCAGAAAAATTCAAACACGCTCCACATCTGTGCCACATCTAATGCTCAGCTGCATATAACTGCAGGTTGCTTTGCATCATAAAAAATAGATGAAAGGTAGCATCCTTTGCATCCATACAGACATTAATCTCCACTTCCCCCCAAGAAGGTGTCCTGCATATAGTAAGTGTTTGATCTTTGGCACCAATAAGAAAAGCACATTTTCTAAGATTAACAAAATTCACAAAACTGTCTTCATATTTCCAGAGAAAAGCCATACTCTGTGCACCAATATTAATTATTTTTCTGTTTTGTTCAGCCGAGAAGTTAATTTGCAAATGGAGGACTTCAGGCAGATCTCAATATATCTTCACATATTTTCAGTGTGGCAATGCAGATTTGTATTGCTTTTTTTATTTTAAATGTTATGAAGCAATCAGCTCCTGGGATTCTGATCATGCTACACACTGCTCCATAGGAGCACTTGTAGCACACTGCTGTGAACATAATCCTTCTGCATTGGTGTTTCTATTGAGAAGAAACTGATGACACAAGGGATATCACTTCCTCCGAGTACAGAAGCCAGGACAGAGTTTTTTTTAGCTTTGTTACTCCTTTCCCTGCAGCAATAGATCACTTCTGTAGTCATCTGTGAAAGAAATGTGCATCTGCATATTTTATTTTTATTAGTAAAACAAAGACTGTACATACAGCAAGAACACCTAAGTTAAAACACAGCAGCAGGGAGCGGATGGGATTCGATCCATCTATAAGCATGATAATTGTACCCAAGTTGATCCATTGATTGGCTTAGGTACAACCAGCATGTCGGATTTATAGCATGCAATTATTGCCAGGGGCTATATGGCTTCCTGTGCCTCATCCCATGTTTGCAGGAAAGAAGATCACATAATCTATGGACTGCCTTAGAGTACACTAGAGAACTATAGGAGTTGTAATAGCTGGTCTTCTTCACATGTTAATTACCTGGCTGTGTCTGGCTTTAATACTTTTGAGTGACACGCATGCTGCAAATCATTTATATATGTGTTGTACCACGCTAATCACAAAAACAGTGACATAAATTAAATACATACAAAAATAAAATAAAACAAACAAATTAAAATAAAAAGTGACAGTGAATCCAAATAAATATTTAAAAAGTGTCCAACGCATGAAGTGCAAATATTCTTCTTAAATGTTACAAGGTGCAAAAAAAACAAAAACAAGACATGCTCCCCACACCACTGTGAGGAAAGCCACTTACCAAGTATGCACGACCAGAGATTATAATGGTCATACAAGCATGTTGCGCCTCTAAGGGCTAATGGCTCCACTAGCAAGATAAATCAGCAGGAATGCCACCCGACTCCACATCAATACCAGCAGACCGAATCTCACACCATAATCAAAGCGGCATGAAAAAAAGAAAGATATCTCCATAGTGTAAAACTGCTAAAGCACAAATTTATTAAAAATCAAAGTGCAAACTCACATATAAACTCTTGTAAGAGAGTTCAAATCAAAAACATGTAGCGCTGTCAAATCCTGTCCTTAATGATTAAAGTGCAGAAAAAATCCAATAAATGCAATAAAGATGAAAACTTGAAAAAAAAAGAAAAAATGTTAATAGTCCAAGTGTCCCAATTCCACATACATAAAGTAAAGTGAACTCAAAACATGTGCTGATCCAATGCTCAATTTGTAAAGACACCCGGTGCTCCCCACAGGATAGCTAGGGTAAGTGTATCTGCTTACCAGATGTTTATACCCTCAAGGGTCTATATGTGCATTAGTGAGCTTTCACCCCTCACAATGGGCTCAACCGCATCCACTACCCAGCCTGCTTAATTGGATTCCGCAGATGTATATCCCACAGTTATCATCAGTCAAGGAAACCAGGAAATGAGCAGCACCTCCTCTTTGCTAACCTCATTTAGCCTAACCTCTTTCGGGGTGTATCCCCAAGAAGGGGATACACCCCGAAATCCTGTCCTGAAAATGTATATGTTAGTGCAAATAAAAAAAGGTATCACAGACAGCTGTTTTTGCACTCGCTAGTATTCCATCTATGATCCACCCTGCTTTAGACAATGCCTAGTGAACCGATCTCAACAACATGCTTGTGTGTGCAAGCAGGTTTTGGACTCTTGAAAGCCTACATGACTATCTAACAACAGGTACACCTGCATAAATCAACCTACATTGTAATAGAACCCCAGATTTGAAACTTCTTCTATCACTGAAGTAGTGACAAATTTATTAATACCTCCCCTTCTTCCTTGGCACTTCTATCTTCCAATGCCCTTCCAATCCTTTACCTGGATATTTCTTCAACAAGCCACTTATCACTAACAGTGTCCATTTTTACAGTAGCTGGCTCTCTTCTAATCAGAGGTTCTGCTCTATAATTTACTGAATACTCTCCTGTGTTGGCTTTCGATTGGCTGCCATTGTGAAATTAAATTAGGAGCTGGCAAATAGCCGTTACTCAAACTTGATAAGCATTTAAAGCACGTTTGGGAGACAAAAAAGGCAAATCTAAAGCCTGAGTAGGCCGTTTTTGGTTTATTATGGGGCATTGGTTTATTATGGGGCTTGAAGATGTGGGAATAGAGACTGCAAGGGGTGTGCCAGCAAGAAACAGCAGTACACTGATCCTACCAATGAATGGCTGTGCAGGGATGTGTTCATTGGAGGACAGGCATGCTGTGGTCCCTGCACAGCCAGAAAACTTACCCCTTGGGATTGTTGTACCCTCATGTCTAGGTTAGAAAGCAGGGGGTCTGGCAGGATCACCAGGTATTTCACACAAAGGAAGCAATGCAACGAGAACAGGAGACATTTTATTAGCAGTACAAGTACAACAGATATGTATCAGAAATATGAAATGTTGAGGTAACAAGCACTTTATAGATACTGACCTATGTCCTATTTATTTCTGCATTACAACTTTAAATCAGTAAGCTATTACAAATAACCAAGAAAATATGCTACATTCTTTTAAATACATAAATAACCTGAAATAACTTAATGTGTTTTATTGTTTCATAACAGAAGAAATACTGTAATTGAGTGTTAGGGTCCCTACATATTAAAGCAATGGCTGTATTACTGTATATGAACTTCATTAGCAATTGCAATTCAGTTTTAAAGTATATACATTTTTAATACAATTATATACATATTGTATTGTTTATTTAGTCTAATGTGAACTCTTACAATGCTACCAGAGTAATGGCCTTGAGGTAGCTCCCAGAAAAACCAAACAATGGAATGGATGTTCACAAAGGTCTTGGCAATTGAAGTATCTAGTGATTATCTAGTTCAAGGTTAATGAAAATAAACCTTGTATGAATACCAGAACAGTTCAAAAACCTACAATGTCTAAAAAAGGAGCTAAAGTGTAACGTGTTTGATATCATAGATGTTCCTACTCCACCACCCTCTGGTTGTGAGGTGGATAAAAAAAACTTCTCTGACCAAATGTTTACAATGATAACATTAAATTATGTCCCATGATGGCTCATCAAACATATTGTCAAGTTCATTTTAACGGCTAAGTCCACTTTTGTAACCATGCTTTCTGTTTAATCCATGTTTATGGTGTAGTATGAAAACACAAACTAATTCCCCAGTCACCCCACCTTCAAGCTACCCCTTATCATTTACCCAAGTCACAGGGTTCTTTTCCTTAATCCCCCACTTCTTCTTTCTTAATCAATTTTACATTTTTAATTCAATGCAGTTGTGCATTTGAATTCAGTATGTGTCTCCACTTGTACAGCTGCATCATCCATTCACAGATCCATTCACATGGATCTGTGAATGAAAACCTACAAGTCCCATCTTCCACTGCGGTAGCGCGACTCAGTGGAGCACAAGCACAGTCATTTTGTTTGTAGTCTAGTAATTACTCTAGCCCTATAATGGTTAGTTCACACCTCCATACAGACCTGCAGCTAGGGAAAGAGTAGTCAGAGCTTTTACATTGCACCTGTGATGCACTAATCATGGTTGCAATGCAAAAAATTTATGAATGCCCATTTTTTTATTTTCTTAACGTGGGGGCAAATTATATGCCCTTAAAAATGAAATAAATTGGAAGTAAATGTAAATCTTGTTACAGTTTTACATTTTACAAATATTTATTTTTTCATATAATGTAAACAGAAACTGTAATATTCTAGATCGCTTTCTTATTATTGCAATAGTTCTGAGGATTGCGGTGGTGGTAACTCTGCACATGATTCACCTCTTGACAATGATGGTGGTGCTAGCAGCCCTGGAAAATTAGCAAAGATAATATTTTGGATGTAGACTAAACATTTGTAAATTAGTCATTACAATATTGTTTGTGTCCCTGCGAACATGTTACTGGTTACATAAGTACAGTGTTGATTGTGTCTTTGTAAACACCTTTCTGCATTTGTGAGTTTGGTGCTAATTGCATCTCTGATGATATGTCTTATTGTGTTACTATGGTTCTGATTTAGTCTTTGAGGATGCTTTGTCTTGTGTTCTTAGAAATATTATTTCAAGATTTTAGTGATTCTGAAGCCTAGATCTGTAGAAAACCATGAAAAAAGATATAGTAATGAGGACATGTTGGAAATGTATGTAAATGTAAGTGAGTGAGCATTATACACTTGTCAGGCTGTAGTCTTAAAAAACTGAGAAAGAAAATGCAAGAGGCTAATTCCTGATTTGCACATTTTGGGGTTAACAGTGTAAGACTTGAGAGAGTGCTACATGTAGAGAACAGACCCAGTGTGCCCCACTTTCTCAGTGAGGACAAATTAAGCTTCTTCTCATTACAAATTGTTTATAATAACAAGCAGTCTGTCTCAGGCCTACTCCAAATAAATTCCTACAACACTAAGAAATATTTTTAAAATAATTATTTTTAGGTATGCTGCACAAATGGGAACATATAACAAACAGTTAATGTTTTTTTTTTCTCAAGCAAAAGTGGAAATACAATTTAAAGACTTGTGATTTTCTATGTATTGCTCAAATTATTTAGGACTGTTGTGTTATCCCAGCCTGTTTTATCACTTGAAATGCTGCCAAATGTATTAGAATTATATTGCCAGGTGGGAAATTGCATCGCATCATGCTGATTTCCGATTTCCTGAAGGTGCTGTTTTTTTCTCTAATGCAGGGTTTATAGCAATCCATTCATCCGTTCGTGTGTATGCTAGTCCGACGGACAAAAAAGGACACAAGGGCAGCTATTGGCTACTGGCTATGAACTTCCTTATTCTAGTCCCTTCGTACGTCATAACGTTCAAAAGAATGGACTTTCGAACGGACTTTTGTCCGTTCATGTCTGGCCAAGTCCGGTCGTTCGAAAGTCTGTCGTAAAACTCAGTTGAAAGCCCGTCGGAAAGACCGACGGACCTTCGATGCTGAAAAGTCCGGTCGTGTGTACACGGCATTAGTCTCACTATGCCCCAGCTATTGTTGCAACTGTCACTGTGTCTATTGCAACAAACAGCTTCCTCTCTGTGGTCACCCACAGTGGTCAAAAAACAAAATTATATCAAAAGTCGCATGAGCTTCTAACACCTTGGGCTTGAAGCTTACAGCTATCAAGTAACAGATGCAAGAAGAGCTTGCTACCGCTCTTCTAACAAAGCTGAAAAGACATCACCACTGCTAAAGTAAATACATTATATTACCAAAAGTATTGGAACGCCTGCCTTTACACGCACATGAACTTTAATAGGATCCCCGTCTTAGTCCGTAGGGTTCAATATTGAGTGGACCCACCCTTTGCAGCTATAACAACTTCAACTCTTCTCCACAAGGTTTAAGAATGTGTCTATGGGATTGTTTGACCATTCTTCCAGAAGCGCATTTGTTAAGTCAGGCACTGATGTGGACGAGAAGGTCTGGATCGCAGTCTCCCCTCTAATTCATCCCAAAGATGTTCTATTGAGTTGAGGTCAGGACTCTGTGCAGGCCAGTCAAGTTTCTCCACCCAAACTCGCTCATCCATGTCTTTATGGACCTTGTTTGTGTACTGGTGCGCAGTCATGTTGGAAAAGGAAGGGGCCATCCCCAAACTGTTCTCGCAAAGTTGGGAGCATGAAATTGTCCAAAATGTCTTGGTATGCAGGCGTCTTAAGAGTTCCCTTCACTGGAGCTAAGGAGCCAAGCCCAACCCCTGAGTCCTGACCTCAACCCAGTAGAACATCTTTGGGATGAATTAAAGAGGAGACTGCGAGCCATGCCTTCTTCCCAACACCAGTGCCCGACCTTACAAACGCGCTTCTGGAAGAATGGTCAAACATTCCCATAGACACTGCAAAGGGTAGGCCAACTCAATATTGAACCCACAGACTAAGACTGCGATGACATTAAAGTGGATGTAAACCCAAAATTGTATTTTTTTAATGAAGACTTGTACCTTGTAGTGTACAGGATGTCATGTCATCTGTGCTTACTCTGCCACGAAGAGTTAATCCAGCTCTGAGCAATCCTCTTATCTTTTTACAGTTAGAAAAAAAAGAATATGCAGAGAAATAGGCGTCCGTTCCTTCCCCGTGCTGTGAGTGACAGATCATTTTCTTATCTCATGCACGAGCAGACCCAGCTTAACAACCCCCTCACACAGCCTTTGTTCTGAGTGTGGCACATGAGCAGGAGCTGCTTGTTACAAGGCACTAGAGAGCGCAGTTTAATTAATCATTTAATTATTTTTCACACATTTAAGGTTTTTTTTGCCTGTGATATAAATAAAAGGGTTTTTTGCCTTTGATATAAATAAAAGCCATTTGCGCGGGTAAGGGAAGAGTTCTACATGCACAGGAGTCACAGGGGGCAGTGAGCGCGCTCTACTTCTGCCCAGAATGCACCCTGTGTCCCCTGTGTGCACACTTCTCATCACAACAAGCACAAGGTTTGTCCTTGCGACGCTGGCTGGCCAAGGGGAGTGTAGAGGTGGGGGGGAGTCCAGTGATGTCATGACTCCGCCCACCGAGCGCCGGAGCATAGACCCACCCATCGAATCCAGAGATTTGCGGGGCTCTGGGTGAAGAAGGGAGTGATATTTTTTTTTTTTGTTCAATAAATTTTTATTAATATTTTTCATATGTAACAGAGGTAAGTAGACAAGTAAACATATAGACATACAAACAACAGTATCTGTCGGGTAATGTTAAATTGGTTCATTAACCATCTATATTTTCCTATATATGAGGTAATAAAACAATATCAATATGGATAGTACTATCGTTATACGATTTATTCTATTTTTCGGGATAGGACGGAAGTAGGAGAGTTGACTACCATCCCGGACACCCCTGTGGGTGCAATACTATACCCGGGTTGGAGACAACCTCATCCCTCTTATAATGTATACCCTAATTGTGTAAGTCTATATTTCCAAAGTATCTCAAATAGTAAACTTTAACCACTTGCCACCCACAATATAGCAATATGACGTCGGCAAAGTAGCATGACCGCGCAATTGTCATTCAAAGTGCGACAGCGCTGAAAGCTGAAAATTGATCTGGGCAGGAAGGTGTATAAGTGCCCTGTATTAAAGTGGTTAAACCATTAAGAAAGAACAATAGAATTCCTAACTAGTGAAATTAGGAGCCAAGAGCCTTGACAATTCCTGGGGAGCTAGTCCAGTTTATCCATGGTTGCCAAGGGAGTGAATTTCAACAGGTAGGGATAAATATAGAAGGCATGTATACATATATACTTTAGTATGATGGCAAGAGTTTAGAATCATGAGTGGTGGGTTTACATTCACGTTAAAGTTCATGTGCATTTAAAGGCAGACGTCCCAATACTTTTGGTAATATAGTATAGTGTGTATATATATATATATATATATATATATATATATATATATATATATATATATATATATTATATACACACACACACACATACACACAAAATGTTTTGCAGCATGCCACATCAAATAATAGCATTGAGTATTAACTGCACTTCACACCATAAATATACGAGGGTTCTTCCAAAGGTTTCCACACTTTTTTTATACGTTTTGCGGCCATCTTCACCAAAGCGTGACAACTCTAAAGCCTCGTACACATGGATTTTCGTCAGGGAATTGTGTGATGACAGACTGTTGGCCTAAAATCCAGCCATTAGTGCGCTCCAGACAATTGTTGTCCAACTTTCCGCCAACAAATGTTGGATGGCAGGCTAGTAAATTTTAGGCGGACAGCGGTCTGTTGTCAGATTTTCCTATCGTCTTTACACAAGTCTGTCACACAAAAGTTGAAAGTACAAACACGCATGCTCAGAATAAATGCTCACTAAACATGACATTAGCAGAAGGTGCTCAAAGGGTGGAGCCCAAGAGCTGAAATTCCTCGTAGTATGTCACTACATTCGTGTTTGTTGCCCGAAAATTGTTTACCATTTGTATGTAAGACAAGTTCCTGGCACACGCCCTTTGGATAAAAGTCTGACACTTTGTTGGCCAACAATCTGATCGTGTGTACCAGGCTTTACACTAAACTGAAAGGTCAGCCGGCTTGCCATACAGACTACTTACATGCCACTCTCAGTCATGACCAATTACTACTCCTCCTCCCCTCACCATTTCCAACAAAAATATAGAAGTGCGGAAACTTTTTGAGCAACCCACGCAGAACAGATGACAATTGATTACTTCAAGAAAAGTACAAGAGTTAAAAGTTAAAAACATTACACTGATTACTGCACCATTCATCTATAACTTTTGGTTCTGTGTATAGTTAATTGCATATATATCAATGCAAAGGGCAGTTAGGCATTTCCCTGTAAAAGGATTGGGTGTTTGTACAAAGCTAACCACAGTCTTCATCACATGCTTTTTCATTAGGAATGCATATGCGTATTTGAATGTGCTCATGTACATAGCCATTCACTGACAATGAACAATGATCTTCACCCGTTCTTTACGCCAACGGCATACATTTGACCTTCGTAAATCAGCTTTGCTGTATCACCATTTTGTGAAACAATTATTGTTAACTATTATATATTCTACACAGATTAAATGAGCTAGTAATGGAGAAAATACAAGATTGTATGTATTACTAAGACACTTAGTGGATTGCTTATGCAAATTACTATATTAAAATGTTCCATAGACGGAATGTAGTGATATATTCTGCCTTGGACTTAAACCAATAATCCATTTTATTTCAGGTATTATTAGGTCTAGGTTATACCACTTGTAAGAGCTTTTATATCTACCAACTAAAATGTCAAGTTTAAGAATAAATTGAAAACGTGCAGTTGAAGGGATGAAAATCTTATTAGAGATTTAAAATAAAAGAAGGTGTATTGTGTTGGGTGACAGGGCTTAAAAAAGGAATATGAGATAAGCTTTTGTATGCATTCTTGTCTGCTGACATAAAAGGTTCTTCCTCGCCATGCATATGCTGATTTATTTGTTTTGCCATATAGAGACTGTATACACATATATATATATAATTTGCTTTCTGATCACAAATTTGTATCCTTTATAAAGTTTTAGTTAAACAATATACCTTCAAAGGTCAATTTCTGTTTAACCTGTTAACCATTATTGTTAATGTTGTATTAGTAACATTCACAAAATAGATAGCTGTGCAAAGACTTGCAGATGATATTGAATAAAAATGTGGGAAGGGCATTTGTTGGATTGGGATTGTATTATTATGGGCCTTTGTTAAAACCAGATGACCACTGCTGCAATGCTGTCTAGTCTACTCAGGCACAGTGTTAACAAGGTGATAAAGTAGCAGTGCTGTGGCAGAAGTTGGCATGAACAATTTGCTTAAGAGCCATGGCTAATTAAATTAGCAATCATCATTTTATACAAGAGATTACTTACACGATTTAAAAATAAATGACTAGCATAGAATAAAAATATTCCTAAATCCAAAACAGATTACATGTCATCAGAACTTGTTGTTGCCATATCATACTAAAAGCTCACAGCGCAACTGTAATATTTTAAAATGTAGCTAAGACTCAATCCAGGGTTGTCAACAAGTGTTAGCTGGTGAGCCCAAAGCTTTTGCCGGTTTCATGCAATATGTCTAATACAGCTATTATAGAAGAGACACATTTGGCTATTTGAAACGCTATCTGAATTCAGTTTGATTTAGGCTTCCTGCATTTTAATCAGAATGTCCTCCAACCTCTCGTGTATACACTAGCTGTGGCCATAATGTGTGAATTTGGCCATTTTCCTGATCACAGTGCAAAACATCTCAATAGGACCCTACTGAAATCCTTTGCACTGCAAAACCGACAAGTACAGCCCATTGATAGTAAAGCCATGTCATTAAATTTTGTTTCCTTAAACAACCTGAAGGGATGTTCTGCCCCTACCTTAATACAGTGGATGTAAATGATAACCAAACTTTTAGGTCTACACCCCCCATACTTCATTGTGGCGTAAAGAGAAAGATGGTGACAGCATCAGCTGTGGTCAGTGAAGAAGTTCATCAACTGATCAGAGGTATTTGGGTATATTTGGGATTGAGAGAGTAGGGGGAGAAGTTAATGTGGCTACCTGGCTATGACAGCTTGCGAGTTCACAGCCGGGTGCGCACTGTGCATGCGAGAGTCACGCTGCCCCTCTGGAATGGTCTGGCAATCTTCTGGGACCTGTGACGTGTCCCAGAAGATTGCAAGGAGGGAGGGGGAGAGGAGAACTTCTGCTCAGATTGCCTAGGAGGTCTGTTAAAATCAAGATAAATACCTGTGGGAGGGGCTACAGACTTTCATACAGTGTAATACCGAAAATGGTCTGGCTCTGGAGTCTGGATCCACCCACTTTCCTATCATCTTGCTTGATTGATGTCAGCTCTCTGCTCATTGCCGAGACTTCACAAAATGTAGCTGATCCCCCTCCCTTCTCCCCTGCAGCATGTTTCAATGGTCAGAAGAGTCAGCAGAGATAACAGCACTTCAGTCAGTTACTAAGGTAGGAGAAGTCACTGATAGTTCTGTGTATGTAAATGTCCTCTGCAATATTATCTACCAGAGTGAAAACAATATATTTGTAAAGCAGAATACACATATGGATGTGACAGCACACAGGCATTCCATGCATTACTGGTATAGTAAAATGAAATAAAATCAGAGCTAACATTGTGAATGAATCCTTTTATTGACTATCTGGATTTTTATATGAGACAATGAAATCTTCCATTCACATCTATTTGTATTTCCATACTGAAGCCCAGAGCTCCTCAGACATAGAAAGAGCTTTGCTCCCCCATAATTGGTGTATTACCTAGTACCCCTATAGCAATAATGTTTCCTTCATTGTAAATAGAGTATTACAGGATCAAATGTCGTACAATGCCAACACATACCGTACAGTGCCATTACATGCTGTACAGTGCCATCACATGCCGTACAGTGCCATCACATGCCATACAGAGCCATCACATTCCATACAGTTCGCGCAATATTAAGCCAAAATAAAAAAGTGCATATTATAATGTGGGACACTGGTGACTGATTGGTGTTAGTGCTAGGATCAGAGATCTCTCTTAAATACTATAGTGATCGTTGCTAATTACCTATAGAGTGATGGTTAAATATTTGCAATAAATACTGGAATAGTAAACATGCTACCCTGTAACTAGCATGCATGAATATACAGTGACAAATTTTGGTGGTTCAGAAAACTCATACAATCTTCTATAAATGCTAATCAAATATAAAATATTATTAATACCACCCTATAATCTGCATAAAAAATACGTGCATAGAAGTAATTCCTGGTGTATAAATCAAATAAAATCTTCTAAAATCCACAATCGAAAAATGTGCAATAAAACATCTGTGCAACCTTAAAAGATATAAATTCCAAATAGTGCAAACAGTCCGTTTTAGTGCTACAATTTAGTGCAGGTATTCAAGTGACGAAGTGCTTTAAAACAAAAGTAAGTGGATGTTTATATATAAACAAAAACTGTGAAAAGTTCTTCTTATTTGATATTGAAAATTTAAGTGTGACAAATATGTATCCTTCTGCTGCTGGTGTCTCTTAGTGTGGTCTCACAGAACCCTCACCTTACATTAGTAGTAATCAGGCATTCAGTAGTGTGTCTTTAAAGTGTGGGAGTGGTCTCTGGCAGCCTTTTCTTTCTGTGCTATTTTCTCTCCTCCAACGTTCCCTCTATACAGCTCCGCTTTGTGCTTCAGATTCTGTGTATTGCTCCAGCCAATCCCTACGCGTTACGACACAGTCACGTGTCTTCATCTGGGGAACCGGATTGGCTGTTCTGTGTAGGCTTATATGTCATGAAACCGGAAGTTGCGGAGCCGCCATTTTACTTATGGTCAATGTTAGTTTAGTTCGGCGGCCATTTTTCTTTAGTTTTAGGGAAGTTTTCTCCATTTTGTTGAGGGTTATTTCTCTATAGTTTGGGCTTACATGTGTGCGGCCATTTTTTTGGTGGTGTTCTTACATATTTAAGTATATTACTGCTGTATAGTATTGCAGACGTAATTGTGTTGTAGGAATATTGGAAAGGATAACCGCTACTGTTCCTAGAGTATGTGCTGCTACTGTTTTATATACCTACAATTGTAGGATATATATACTGAGTGGTAAATTACTACGATGGCGTTCTCAAATCAATTAATACTAAGTTAATATAAAATTCCTTTTATACATATATGAAGCAGGTGCGAGAGTGCTCTGGTAACTATACCAGTAAAAATTATATAAAATCAACTAAAAAATCATACATTTTAATTAGACAATTAATTTGTGGGACAATTAAACAATTATGGAATATTTTGCATTTAAGGAAAACCATATACATGTACATAACCATTATACTGAATTTTAATATATTCTCTAATTACAATGTGATAGAGACTAATTATATGGTGGTAAATGGATTAATGTTTTCAAAAAATATATATATAGTCCCACATATGTGGTATAAAATAAAATAAAGTGTAGAAATTTTTTTTTTTAAATATTAAAAATTATTTTTAATGGGCTGTTGGTCCTCCTGTAAAATAAGCCCAATATTTGTATTAAAAATTATTAAAAATTATTTAAAAAACAGTTTAAATCGAACTCTACGTTCAGTCCCCCTGGCACCAGAGTACGTAAGGAGTGTATCCATTTGGATTCTTTGCGACTAATATCTCGGACCAGATGACTACCTCTCCAGGATGGTTTATGTTTTTCTATACCCCAAAATTGGAGGTGTGCAGGGTCTTTGTTGTGTACTAGTGCGAAATGTTTTGACACATTATGTTTCGGGAAGCCCGATTTTATATTTTGTACGTGTTCCTTAATGCGTGTTTTTAATGCTCATTTGGTTCGGCCCACGTATTGCAAGTTGCAGCTACACTGCAACACATAGACCACTCCTTCTGTATGGCATCCTATAAAGTCTTTAATATTGAAATTTTGTCCTGTACTGGTAGCTGTGAACTCTTTGCGCTTTCCCTGGAATTTCTTTGCATGGCGGCACGCATAGCAGTTGCGACAAGGATAGAAACCTTTTCCAGAAAAGAATGTGTATTCAGGTTTTAAGGGAGGATCAATTACTGACTTGACTATTAGATCTCTTATAGTAGGTGCTCTTTTATATACTATATTGGGTCTCTCTGGTAATATTTCTTTGAGGTCCTTGTCATTCTTTAAAATGTGCCAATGCTTTTGGATCACTTTTGCCACATCTTTATGTTGTGTATTAAAATCCAGTATTATACTAGGTACTTCTTGTTGGAATCTTTTTTTGGGGCATTCTTCAAGCATTTTCTTTCTATCAATAAGATTAACATGTTCTATTTGGTTTTGTATACAATGGCCATCATATCCTTTCACTTTGAACCTCTCTCCCATCATTTGTGCTTGGTTCCGGTAGTCCTCTTCCTTAGTACAGTTTCTTCTAAGTCTTGTGAACTGGCCTTTAGGGATATTATACAGCCATGGTTTGTAGTGGCAACTGTCTGTTGATAGATAGCTATTGGCGTCTACATTTTTAAAATGCGTTTTGGTTACTATTTTCTGTCCCTCCAGACTTATATTTAGATCTAGGAAGTTAATTTCTTTGTCATCAATTTTCCATACCAGGTTTATATTTCTATCATTATCATTTAGTTTGTTTAGAAACATTTCCAAGTTATGCTTGTCTCCATTCCACACTATCACAACGTCATCTATGAATCTTTTATACAACGTCAGCTCTGGAGGGGTATCTGTATATACTGCCGTTTCCTCCCACTGTGCCATAAATGCGTTTGCGACTCCTGGTGCAAATTTGGCACCCATGGCTATTCCTACTTTCTGTTTAAAGTAGGTCTGGTCGTGTCAAAAAAAATTACATTTGAGGCAAAAATCAAGGCATTTCATTAAATACTTTCTATGTTTACAGATTAAGGTGCTATATTTTCTCAAGAGCCATTTAGTTGCAGAAATCGCATCATGGTGTTGTACTATAGTATAAAGTGATGTGACATCTGCGGTGGCCAGTAGAGTTCTCCCCTCTAGTACTGGTAATGTATCTAAAAGTTGCAATGTATGCTTAGTGTCTTTTAGATATGCTTGAGTTTGCTGGACCACTGGTTGTATGAAATAGTCAATGTATTGTCCCATTCTTGATGTTAAGGAATCTATACTATTGACTATGGGTCTCCCAGGTGGATTTTCTTTATTCTTGTGGATTTTGGGGACTGTATAGATTATGGGTATTCTACACGCTTCTGGTACCAAATATTTTATGTCTTTTGAATTCAATATATTTTTCTTCATTCCTAGATTTACTAATGCTTCTAATTGTTTTTTATATTTTAAAGTTGGATTCCCAAGTAGCCTAGTGTACGTTGTTTCATCTTGCAACTGTCTGTTCAATTCTGTAAGGTATTGTTCTTTTGACTGTAGAACTATTGCACCTCCCTTATCCGCCGGCCTGATTATAATGTCTTTCCTCTCTGTCAGGCGAAATTTATTTAAATATTTATGTCACTAAGTGTTTGGTGTGAACACCCTCATTTTGTGGCAATATTAGGATTTATTTCTTATATCACCACCCATCCTTTTATTATTTGGCCACTTCACTATTTATCATCCACCAGCGCGAAGGACAATTTTTAACACATTCCATACAGTGCCATCACATGCCTTACAGTGCCATCACATGCCATACAGTGTCATAACATGTTGTACAGAGACATCACATGCCGTACAGAGCCATCACACGCAGTACAGGGCTATCACATGCCGTACAGTGTCATTACATGCCATACAGTGCCATCACATGCCATACAGTGCCATCACATGCCGTACAGTGCCATCACATGCCGTACAGAGTCATCACATGCCGTACAGAGTCATCACATGAGTGAGGAGTGAAAACAATATATTTGTAAAGCAGAATACACATATGGATGTGACAGCACACAGGCATTCCATACATTACTGGTATAGCAAAAATGAAATAAAATCAGAGCTAACATTGTGAATGAATCCTTTTATTGACTATCTGGATTTTTATATGAGACAATGAAACCTTCCATTCACATCTACTTGCATTTCCATACTGAAGCCTAGAGCTCCTCAGACATGGACAGAACTTTGCGCCCCCATAATTGGTGTATTATCTAGTACCCCTATAGCAATAATGTTTCCTTCATTGTAAATAGAGTATTACAGGATCACATATCGTACAGTGCCATCACATGCCGTACAGTGTCATTACATGTTGTACAGTGCCATCACATGCCGTACAGTGCCATTACATGTTGTACAGTGCCATCACATGCCATACACTGTCACCACATGTTGTACAGTGCCATAACATTCCATACAGAGCCATCACATGCTGTACAGTGTCATTGCATGTTGTACAGAGCCATCACATGCCATACAGTGGCATCACATGCCATAGTACAGAGTCATTACATGTTGTACAGTGCCATCACATGCCGTACAGAGTCACCACATGCCATACAGAGACATCACATACCGTACAGAGACATCACATGCCGTACAGTGCCATCACATGTTGTATAGAAGTACAGTGACAGAGGGATGATTTGTATGTACAATAAAGGAGACTCTGGGGACATATCGGGGGATTGTGGAGCTGTTTCCACCCCCTGGAAACTTTTGAACTGAGAGAGAACCGTTAGAGGCTGATTCTGGGATCTTCAAAAGACTATTCTGCAAAAACTAAAGGACTGGGGAAAGGAAGAAATGCAATGCAGGTATGAGGGTAGCATGCACTATCTATTTTTTGCATTCCCATACTTCTCCTTTAAAGCATGAGGTGAGGCTCTGCAGAATTCCATCATCCAATCATGTAGAGGGAATTTATTTTATGTTTTTTACATTTCCTTACACATGGTCGGGTATCTTTTGCTATGTGAGTTTCTTTTGTTAATTGCAAACCCCTTGCAGAATGAACAGCCATTTTTTCCCTAAGTAATTGAACTCTCCTACTATCTTTATTGAATCTCATCTGCTAAATATAGTTGGATCAAATGGCTCAAAAGTAGTTGGAGCATTTGAAAAAAATATGAGAAGCTTGTGAACAGATATGAATATATAAATAAAACACATAAATAAAAGCAATGGTCAGGCTTTTATGTTACATCACCGGGGTATGACTAATCATGAAATGCAGTGATCAGGCCATTCCTTTCAGGTACTGGCAGTGCATGTGCTATCAAAATAAGAAAATACAACTCAGCATTTCAATGCCCTTTTCAGACATATATATTTAGAGGTATGTAGGTTGATTTTACTTGTTCTTGTGCAATGTCAGCATTGTGCTAGCCACGAATAAGAAAAAATCTGAGTTGCAGGTGCAACAGCATAGCAGCTGACTGATTTGAAAACAAGCGACTGCTGAGCTAATTGGTTTGTCATCTCTAAACAGAAGTGGTTGGAATTTGATAGAACTATTACATCAATTCTTTTTTTTCTCTTTTATGTTCACAATTCTCAAATCTCCAAAGCAGCTGGCCTTCTACTGTTTACTTTTAAGATTCTTTGAAGAGTTTTATTATGTCCTGTAATGGGGGAAATGTTTTCCTACGTACACAATTAGGTTATTGACATAAAAAGCATGACTAAAAAGAGCATGTAGGGAGGCATCACATTCTTATACCATAGAAATACTTGTTGTAATTGACAATTATTAAAAGAAAAAAGGTTTGTGTGTAAATACATAATAGGCTTTTGAAGTCCAGCTTCAAACAAGCTATTTTACTGCTCTAGATAGACTGAAAAAAGGCTAGAACCTCTCCTGAGTGAGTTCATGTAGTTCTGTTATGCTCAACCCCTCAATTGTTAGACACCTACCACTTGAACAGGAAGTGAGAACAAATCCTCCTAATGTGTACAAACACAGAAAATTTACAGAAACATTCCCCATTCTGTTAAAAAAAAAATGTTTTTGTGAGTGCCCCCTTGGTGAAATTCCCATTTACTTCCTGTTCTAATACACATCAAATAGACAATAGGTGAGGAGAAATCTCC
The DNA here is from genome assembly GCA_037952925.1 of Lithobates clamitans. NCBI lineage: Eukaryota > Metazoa > Chordata > Amphibia > Anura > Ranidae > Lithobates > Lithobates clamitans. The sequence goes on from JBBGZY010000677.1 coordinate 732,609, forward strand.
CTTAAAAGGGACATTGGCAGTTCAGGCGAAAGAGGCAGTGCTGAGAGGGGGGCCCACAGACACTGCACCCATGGATGATACTGTATGTGTTAGCTGCTACAGCTGCACTTGTCATTGGCATAGCATCAGAGGTCGCAATTGCGACCCCCACCCCTGCTCCAGGGGGGCCCATGTAGCCTTCCTCTCACTTTACTTTTTATGTCACTGTGCCTATGTGGATGGCAGAGTCACCTGAGGGGCCAGTATGTGACGGTCAGAACACCCCACTCCCCGTCACACAGCTGCCAGGTCGGATTGGTCGCTGAGTGTAGGAAGTGGGCCACATGCTAAGGGGAATGATTGGAAGCACTGTGTGATCAGGAAACATCCCCCTTTTCTGGTGCGTGGACCTAGCTTATCTCTGCTGCCTCTTAGTTCCGTGTCTTTCTGTCCATGCCCCTCTGCAAGCTGATCCTGCTCCCCTCCTCCCTTGTTTCCTCCACTCACCTGTACCTCCAAGTCAGTCTGTGCTGGTCTCTCCTCATCTCCCTCTTCTGTTATTGCCCCCCCACCTGTCCTCAGTCATGGTGGGGGCCTGGCCTGGCCTGGGGTACACACTGTCTAGCTGAAGCCAGTCCAGGTGGCAAAGATGCTACAACAAGGCAGCATGCTCTTTAAGTAGTGAGTTTGGAGCATGGGGGGGAGGAGGATATGAGAACATTCTACAGGACACAGGGCTCTGGGATTTCTACACATTGAAGGGGACTGAGACTTCTGTGGACTCCCCACTTTACTAGGGATATCCCATGTGTGGGAAAGTTACATGAGTCAGCATAAACCTAATGTAACATCCAAATAAAAGCAGGAAAAGATACAGCTATAATCAATTTGCAAATTTCTGAAAATAAACACCAGGGACACCAACGCTTAGAGGCAGCAATTCTATGGGGAACATGCCCAAACACATGTATACCCCACAAGGAACCCACCATAGAGTGCTACATCCATAAAGGTAATAAGAGAAAAAAAAATGATGTATAGTGCATGTATTTTAGAAACTGGGAAAGAAGGAAGTAAAGGAGGGGGCAATGATGGGGGAAGCATTACCAGATCTGTTCATAAAAATGAATGACATTCCATTCAAAATTTAAACCTCAGGGTATCAGAGTCTGTAATGGATGATCCAGAATACTTCCCTCCAGCATAAAGTCCAAAAAACATCACCCCCTCTTTTGAGGGCCCTGACCCTTTCTATCACCTGAACTTTCACTGCTGTTGTATCCCCATTGTTTTAGGCATTGAAATGCCTAGCCACGTTGGTGGACAGATTTTTCTCCACACTGTGGATGTGTTCCTGGAAGCGGTCACGGAAGCATCTCGTTGTTCTTCCAACATATTGTGCTTTGCAAATAGCACATGTAATTAACTATACGAAAAAACTGGTATTGCAATTAAAGAAAGAATGAATGAAAACCTTCTGACTCACGGAAGAACAAAACGTATCACCACTGTGAACATGCCTACAACAAGAGCATCCATTAGAGCCACACCTGTAGTTTCCTTCACAAAAAAGCCAAATGACTGATTGGGGAAGTTTATTTTGGAAGAAACTGGGAGACACGGAACAACCCAGAGTAGAAGCCCTCCGGGAGACTACATTGGCACCCTCCGTTAGAATATTGGAACAAACCTCATCAGAGTATAAAGATTTAAATGTAATGTCTATTGAAAATGCCTTTTATCTGACTAAACTCACTAATGAATGGGGTGGATAGGGTTAAACGGTTGGCTTTATCATTCTTCCTGTGATTAAATCTCTGCAGTAGCTCAGTCCTACATTTTTGTCTAGCTATGGCTAAAGCCGTGTCGAGCATCCATCTTGGATACCCACGTTGTAAAAATCTATCTTACAGAGACTTTTCCTCCTGTTCGAATTGTTGATTGTCATGGCAAATGCATCTCACTAGCAGAAATTGTCCATATTACTTGTGTGCTTAGGATGTCCCGATTATGCAAGTAGGAGGGAATTGCTAGACAGGGGTTTCCTATACAAAGTGGTCTCCACCCGACTATTTTTCCCTGTCAGAGTGACATCCAACTAGCATACAGGCCTATCATTAGCATTACCAGTAAAAGTGAGGTTTTGTTGTTATTGTTTAAATGTCTCAAAAGACAAGGCATGAGCTCGGTACCTTTCTGCACAACCAGCAAGAGGTCATCAATGAACCTAAGGTACAGTGAAATAGACATCCTTTATGGGTTTCTATCTTCAAAGATGTGGGACCGTTCCCACCAACCCATGTATAGGTTGGCGAGAGAGGGTGAAAATTTTTCCCCCATCATGGCCCCACACCTCTGGAGGTAGAAAACACCAACAAACACAAAATAATTGTGTGATAAGAGGTATTCCAGTATGTCTGCAATATAGATTCTGTGTTCTAATGGGAGATCAGTCAATGCCTCTAGATAGAAAAGAACTGATGTGACTGCATGATTATGGGTTATAGAGGAATAGAGGCTGTTCACGTCTAATGTAACCCATGAAAAATGCTCCTCCCATATGAAATCCTTCATAATGCAGAGAAGATTATTTGTGTCCTGCGGAAACCCGGAAGCTGTTCTACCAAAGGCTGGAGTTGCTTATCCAACCTCTGCCCTAATCATTTCTTTAAAGAATTAATACCCATGATAATCAGCCTGCCCAGCAGGGGATCTAACCCCTTATGTGTTTTGGGCAGATGATAAAAGGTAGGAAGCACAGGACAATCTGGAATAAGGGATATAGCTTCTTTTTGACTAAAGATGCCCATTCTGACATCCTTCTGAACCAATTCAGAGATGATGATTCTGTACTTTTTTGTTGGGTCCGCACCTAATTTTCTATAAGTGAAGCAGTCAGACAACTTTCAAACTGCCTCCCATCTGTTTTGTTCTTTATTTAATACTACAACAAGACCCCCCTTATCTGAATTACGTACAATATTAGTATCATCTCTGATTAAATCACCCAAAGCCAAACGTTCTTCTCTAGTGAAATTATCACTACAGGTGGTATCTCCATTCAAAGTCAGTATCAAACAAACTGAAATGCCGCTAGGGGCAAAAGTTTAGTCCTTTGGACAATAAAGATAACTCACTACCCGTCAGTGTCCTATCAATGAGATTCAAGACATTTGAATAGTCAATCCACGTTTGACGGCGGGATGTATATCTCCTGTGTTCCATGGGTCCCCCATCTCCTTCTGTGTTTTGGTTGTTGTTCCGACCCTTCCTGCATTGCCAGTGTCTGCGACCCCCTTTTTTTGATGGAATGGGGTGGCCGCTAGTTGAGGGACGATCAGGTGAGGGCTCTGAATCGGCAGTGGAAAGAGTATCATTCCAATATTCCATCAGAAAAACTGACGTGCTTCCCAGTTCCAGCACTAGATTGGGGGATACCCCTCTAAAGTTGCTTTTGTTTCCATATATAGACATTGTTAGTGTCATAATAAATTTTGTCACGAGCCATTTTTTATTTTTTGTTTTTGTTTCGTTCAATTATTTCTTTTTCTAAGTGGTTTAATTTGTCATTTAAACGTTGATCTAAGTGTGTGGATTCACTCACACCTTGCAATGGTTTAAGGGCCGATTGGAGCTCTGAAATTTCATGTTGCAGGACCTCCATTTCTTTCTTCTTTGAATATAATAATGTCCATAAGAGCTTTTAAGCATGTGGACAGAGCCTCTGTCCATTGTGTTTTTAGAGACTCTTCAAAAAGTTCAAATGTGGGGAACTTCTTAACCCTCATTCCCCGTGGTATTCGTTCAGTCAATAAATACTCGGAGAGAGAGCTCAATTCCCAAAATGCTTGAGTCTCCTTTACCATGCTCTTTTCCAATTTCCTGAAGCATAACCACACTGATCCTGCTTCATTGTCAGTTTTTTTGTTAAATGTTCTTAGTGAGTTGTCTCCCAATAAGCGGAAGGTGAGGCTGCTGTCCTGTGATGTAACATTGTCCATCATGGTGAGTATAGGAGGCAGCAATTGATGCTGCATCCACCTAGGTGAGTATGGATGTTTTTTCTTTAAACCCAAACTTCTCATTTTAAAGAGAAAAATAAAAAGTGAATCATTTCCATCTTGCAACAAAAAAGGTTTTCTTTATGCAGTAATATTTATAATATTGTTGTTAACCATTTAGGATTAAGAACAGTACATTATACATTTGCTTCCTTTTAGAAACAAACAAACAATAAAGAAAAAGAGACTGGTAAAAAATTGGATATTTGAATAGGATGTGGGGAAAGGGACTGGGTCAGATCTCTGGTGAAGGAAAGAGATACAGGAAGATTTGTACAAGATGAAGGAAAAAGAGATGTAGACAACTGACTGATTACAATGATTCTAGGGTGAATTGACAAGGCTATTATAGTAACATATACCCAGTGAAGATCGTGGCATTTACTAAACTGCATATTTATTATCTAGCCAGCCACATCCAAGAAATGAAATAGAATGTGTATTTTCACATTCATAACAGGGTTGTTAGGAAAATTGCGAGAACATGCATAATATGTTTAGGTGCCCAGTAGCTTTTTGACTGTCGACTTCCTCCTGAAATATATTTCCCTTCTTTTATTCCTTTGTTTGTAGTAAGAAAGATTGACTTTTTAAATGCTTCTACATGATAATTTAAAGCAGCATGCTAACTTTGGGTTTCCCCATGGTATGCATTTTTTTTTGTATAATGCATTTGGCAGTGCTAAGCTAGGCTGATTGTAAGTGTGATCCTCTAAGGACTTTTATTCTTTTTTTTGGTCCAGGATTGGATCCATCCTGTGTGGGCACTCACAAGGCATGTCTGGCAGCTGCAAGGCCCAGGTGCCAAGCTCTACAATGTTTTTTTGTGTTGCAACAGCATCTGGGTCCTTGGCTGACGTTCTTGATGATCTGTAAAAACTCTTGTTTAGCTATGATGCAGTAAGCAGTGATTGCATTCCATTACACAAAGGCTTTAATAAAAAGGTTTGTCTACTTTAAATTCTTGTACTAGACTGAGAACTCAAGGCACTAGCAGCTTTGAACATTACATCATTCACTCGCAAGCAAAGTAACACATTCTGCTGTGTATATATGCTAAGCCAGTTCTTTGATCATACTGTGCACTCATCCCTGCATCCCTCCATCTGTCAAGTGACTGCACATACTACTTCTTTGTCCCCATGAGTCACTGTTCCCTGGAACAAAACTGCTCCACATTACGTGTTTCACTTGTTGGCTCAAAAATAGCTACCTTGATGATGCGTGTAACCGCAGCTTGTAAAAGTTATGATGACATGCAAAATCAAATATAATAATCCACAGAACCAAGAGCTACCTCAAACATTCAATATCAACGTGAATATAAATAATTTAAATACAAATGTAATTTTCACTATAAACAAATACATTATGAGTACTGCAGGGTTGACTCCCTCTTGTGGTTAAATGAATGACTTGTTATAAATCCTAAAACAGAAAATTTAAACTAGAGAAACTTAAAAAAAAATGTTGATTTTTTTTTAAATGTTCAAAGTATAGTAACCCAGAGCAGCCAAATAAATGTGATTACTTTTTCTTCAACTTCAATCCGATTGTTAGTTTTTTTACCTATTGTCTTTTTTCTGATTACTTACTCTGATTATGCAATAAACAGTACTTTGTAGAATGTGTTTCTTTACGTAAACAACATAAGAAAATTACATTCTTAATACTATTTGCATACAAATTAACTTCCCTAAAATAAAATACAGTTTTTTATTGTCTTCTTTTTTTTTTTTAATAATCAAAATTTTTATTTCCATTTTATAAATACAACAACCTTCATACATTGTTACAAAGTCCCCTCATCACCCACCCCAAACTCATATTACATTACATCTTCTACTACCACATTCACTTAAATCATATCTACTTATCCCCCCCCCCCTTCCCTTCCAAACCACTTGATAATCTTGTAATTATTCCTTACCTACATACAAAAAAAAAAAAGTACCTTTACCGGTCGTGTTATTTCAAAAAAAAAATAAAAAATATTTAATTGGTGTAAGAGGCCCTTATTAGCCAAACTAACCTAACAAGTGTTGCTACCTTTTACCCATCGTGAGGAAAAAAAAAAAAAAATGGGGGTGGGGATATAAAAGTGTATAAGGTGTACATAATTGGATAAGAAGTGTACGTGTTTATCAGTTTATTTAATTTGTGTACAAGGCCCTCATTGGCCCAACTATTCTAATAAGTGTTATTACCCTTTACACAAGAAGACCAAGCAAAAAAGAAACAAAAAATTATGTGATTCCCAATTCCAACACCCAGAGGGGAAAAAAAAACAAAAAAAAGTGTTTATCAGTTTATTTAATTTGTGTAAAAGGCCCTCATTGGCCAAACTATAAGTGTTATTACCCTTTACCCGTCGTGTTATCTTGAAAAAAAAAAAAAAAAGGAAAAAAAGGGGGGGTGGAAGGAAAAACACAAGAAAACCACAACCCCACCCCCTCCAAACCCTCCCCCACATAATGGGTCAGCGAGCTAATTCCAATATTCCTTTCTTTTCTTATAGGTCAGTATCTTTTATTATACATATTTACAAGGGCTGTACCTCCACCTCCTTCTCATTTTAATCATCTCCGTCTTCTTTTTCCATCTCGACTAAACATTTCTTCCAACCTGCCCATTTCTTTTCAAATTTCCCTTGTTGGCCCTTTACCACATGAACCCATCTTTCCGCTTCCATTATTAAGCTCACTTCCCTTCTCTAATCTAATATTGAGGGACCCTGTATCTGTTTCCAAAATCTCGGTATGATTTTTTTCGCTGCATTTAATAGGTGAGGTGTTATGCCCTCCCGATACTTTTTATTAGAGCCCGGCATCCCGTGGAACAAGTAATATAGTGGTTGAAACTCCAAGTGCCCCACCGTCAATTTCTTGATTCATGGAGACACCGACTCCCAGAATCTTTTAATTACTGGACATGTCCACCACAAATGGAGAAATGTGCCTTTCTGGCCACATCCCCTCCAACACCTATCACTTATGGTTGGAAACATTTGTGCCAATTTGGCTGGGGTCCTATACCATCTTGACAAAAGCTTGTATGCCATCTCTTGCACCTTTGAGCTTATAGATGAGGAGTGCGTTAGTACAATCATCCTTTTAATTTGATTATTAGTCAGTACCTGTCCCAATTCCTTCTCCCATTCCCTTATATAGTATGGAGTTGTTCCTTCCTGTCCCCTAAGTATCCTTTTATACATTTGCGACAATACATTCCTGGGACTGGGTCTCTGCACATATTGTTTCTCAAATATAGTGAGAGAGTTCATAGGTCTTATTGATGACTTACTTTTATTAAGAAAAAAACTCACTATTTGATTGTATTTCCACTCCGCCATATGCACTGTCCCATATCTAGACACAATCTCTGTCAGAGATAACAAGACTCCATCCAGGGCAAACCTGCCACAAGTGGAGTCCCCACCTTCACCCCAAGCCCCCAGATATCCCATCTTTTCCCCCGGGGTGAACCAAGTGAATCCCTCCAGAGGAGCCATAGGCGATATCCAGGGGGCATAATCCCCATTCTTATTCAACTTATCCCAAACTTCCAATGTGTTCTGGGTTAATGGTGACACCCACTGAGACAACCCCCTTGATAAGCTTTGAATCCAAGGTGCTCCTGCTAGGTTCCTCCCTGCCATTGAGTTTTCTACTTGAACCCATAGTTTTTTATGTGTGTCATGGCATCAGTTCAAAATCCGGACTAAGCTCATAGCCTTATAATATAGAGCTATGTCCGGTATTCCCAGTCCACCCTCGGCCTTATTTCTTCTCAGAAGGTCATGGGCCAATCTGAGTCTTTTATCATTCCATACAAAAGCCACAAACATCCTACGCATTTGTCTGAAAAAGGACTCCGGTACCTTAATTGGTATTGTGTACAATATATAGATTAATCTAGGAAGTATACTCATTTTTATGGCGTTAATCCTCCCAAACCAAGTTAGGTATTGACCTTTCCATTTTTTAAACTCTTCTGCTATCTCCGTCAATAATACGCCATAATTAACTTCATATAGCCTTTTCATATCAACAATAATACGTACCCCCAAATACATCAGGGACTCTCTCTCCCAGACAAATGCATACGTAGTAGCGTCCTTTCCAGTCCTATTGGGACATGGGTAGGAAGGATAATTGACTTTCCCAGATTGATTTTAAAATTAGATAAGGTGCCAAACTTTTGTACCTCCAACATAAGTGCAGCTAAAGATGTCTGTGGCGTAGGCTGCAACCTTGTGTTCCACCTATCCTATTTGCGTCCCACTTATCTCTCTGTTACTTCTGATTTTACGTAAGAATGGATCTAATGTTATTGCAAATATTAAGGGTGATAATGGGCATCCTTGCCTCGTACCATTCCGAATACTAAAGCATTCTGACAATGTTCCGTTTACTTTAATTCTTGCTTTAGGGCCCGCATACATCAACATTATCCATCCCATCATCCGCTCCCCCAGGCCTATCCCCTTCAATACTTCTCTCATAAAGCCCCAATTCACCCTGTCAAAGGCCTTTTCGGCATCCATTGACAGAATGATCCTTGGGGCCCTATCTGGACCTGACTGCATCCAGTGGAGGACATGAAGCGCCCGAATAGTATTGTCTCTCGCCTCACACCCTTCCATGAACCCCGTCTGGTCCAGATGTACCATCTCCCCAATGTGCCCCTGGAGCCTCAGGGCCAAGATCTTTGCTAACAATTTAGTATCCAAATTAAGAAGGGAAATAGGCCTGTAGTTTGCGCATCTCTGGGGATCTTTTCCTCCTTTTGGCAATACTGTTATGTACGCCAAAAGGGCTTCTGGTGGTAGTGGGTTAGATGCGTTAATTGAATTGAAATATTTGCACAGTGGTTCTATTAATACTGGAAGGAATTTTTTATAGTATATATTCGTCAGCCCATCTGGCCCTGGGCTTTTCCCTAATGTCAATGTTGCTATTACCTTTCCCAGCTCCTCTACCGTAATTGGGCACTCTAACTCCTCTATAGTTGTTTTAGACAGCCTAGGCATTGATGTTTCATTGATGTAATCCTGTATCTCTTTTCTATCGGGGCTCTCATTATCTACTTCGGGAATATTGTATAATACCTCATAAAATTTACCAAATTCTGCAGCTATAGCTTTCGTTCCCACTACCTTCTTACCTCTAACCAATAAACTATGGACGTGTCTGGATTCCTGTTGCTTTTTAAGTTGTTTAGCTATTAGCCGCCCACACTTATTTCCCTGTTCATATGCCCTATTTGCAAAGAACCTAATTTTGTTTTTAACTTTTTGTTCTAATTGCTGCGAGAGCTCCGCTCGTAAAGCCTCCAGGCGCCTACTATCTGTAGGGTCAAGCTTCCTCTTGTGCTTCCCCTCCAGTTCACTGATTTTATCTAATAGTTCTTTTATCTCTTTTTTCCCTTCTTTTTTTATATACGAGCCATACGCTATTAAATCCCCTCTTATAACAGTTTTATGGGCCTCCCACACCATTTATTCAGACACTTTCCCCGTCATGTTTATTTCAAAATACTATTTAACTCCCAATTTCTCTACTATTTCTTCCCTATCCAATAGCGACTCGTTCAAGTGCCACGTTTGCTCCAAACACCCCATCTGAATTAGATGGAACGTTAATGCTATTGGGGCATGATCTGATGTAGTAATGGGTCCAATTGTGCTTGAGAGGACATTCTCCAGGTGAAACTGATCCACCAGGAGGAGGTCCAAACGTGAGTACATGTCATGTGTTTTTGAATAATAGCTAAAGTCTTTAATTCCTGCATGTGATACCCGCCAAAGGGTCCACCAGATGTTGAGAGCATATAAGTTGCTTAATTCGTTTTAAGGCTCTGAATGACAAGGCAGTTCTTCTTGTTGATGTATCCATATTTGGATCCAGCACCAGGTTAAAGTCCCTGCCCACCATCAGACAACCCTCTCTAAATTGTTCCAATTTCTTAAATGTTTTGACAAAAAACTTTACTGACCCTTCATTTGGTGCATAGTTTGTCGTAAATGTATATCGTACACCATGCAGTGTACCCTTCACAAATAAGAAGCGTCCCTCAGGGTCACTCTGTACTGTCTCCATTTTCCATGGACATGACTTCTTAAAGGAAATTGTGACGCCTCTGGCCCTTGCGACTGGGGACACTGCATGGTACCATTGGTTCATAGTGCTCTGGGGTAAGCTAGGGATGGAGTCACCCTTAAAATGTGTCTCTTGTAAAAAGTTTTTTATTGTCTTAAAGATTTATTTATTTTGGTTAGAATATTGTGAATGTAACATAGCCATGTAAAAAGTGTGTTTCTACTATCCATTGTTGTTGCTCCCCCATTTTGAATTTTCTTCTCTAGCCAAACTTCTCAGGTCCCAAAATGTTCCTGTTCCCTGTACTCATCTTGCACTGTTTCATGTTTGAGATTGCCAGGTGTTACCATGCTTTCTCCTGCAAACACAGGCACTTCATTCATGTGAGCACCACTACCCACCTTCTCTATGGTAGTCCCAGGCTGCTACAGTACTTGTGGAGAAAGACTCTTGAGCACAAGTGAAATTTTAGTTGATATTCATTACTGTGATTTCACTTGTCATTCATTAATTGTTAGTGTCAAGTCACACCCTACGCCTCAACTCTTTAGCACAGCTTAGCATATTGTGAGGCATAAAATTCCACCTTGATTTCACAAAAATGGAGCAAGAATTTTTACTCTAGTTGTCAACAGAAGAGAAAAACAGAAATGTATATGTGACTTTGTTCTCCTGTGCTCTCCTTTCTCCCCCTTTACACCTAATTTCTGTCCTCGCTGCCTTCTTCCACACCCCCCCATAGTTTGTGATCCATTCCCTCTGCTCCTTCCCTTCCTCCTTCTGTGTACAATGCTATCTTATATACTGCTATTGTGTCCCCAATCTCGTCATTGCTTACCCAAGAGCTAGACCAACTGACAACGTTCTATGTGCTTTCTATTGCAAAGACCCCTTTTTACTGCTCATGATTTCATATGCTATGCTAGTCTCCCCTGAACACCCATCTTTCTCTCATTGGCTTTGATACCACTCTCTTCCTTTAATCTTCCCTGTCCCAAAAATGTTTCACGCCCTCCCTCTTAAAGTTTCCATTACACCCTGCTGTGTCCATCCTGGCCTCTAGAACCACTCTCATTACACACATCCCTATTGCCCTCACTGTCCTCTCCTTCATCCCTACTCAATGACATGCAATGCATGCTCTGACTCTTGTGTTTTCAAAAATACAGGCTTATGTCTCTCCTGTCTGAAAATAGTAGCCTGACATTTGGTGGAATAACAGAAAAAAAGACAAAAGTGTAGAAGACAGCTTTTTGTGTTATTTAATTTTTCAAGACACACTTGGGTTGATTAACTAAAGGCAAATAGGCTGTTCACTTTACAGTGGGATTATCAATTTGCAAGAGATTTTCCTTCAGCTTAGTGAATGAGGTGAAGCTCTGCTGATCTTTCTCTTTTAACCATGTGCAAGCATAACACAGTTATTTTCTTTGCATGTGATTGGGTATATTTTGCAAAGTGAATTTTCACTGAAAATCCCCTTGTAAAATGAGCAGTCTATTTGTCCTTAGTAAATCAACACCACTGGTAGTTGCTAGAAATCTTTTTCAATCTGTAATTTTTCCCACTGTACATTAGAAGATGAATGGAAAAATATAATTGGCTGTCTCTTTTGATACAGAACCTATTGACAAGTGGCTGCATGTGCCTGACCCTTGTCCCAACCCTGGTCATAATAATTAACCTGATACCACACAGACATTGGATTACTACAGTTTCAGTAGTAATTTAAAGTTTTATATTCCGGTCACTTCTAAAAGTCTTAAGACAGTGCAGTTTTTTTTTTTACTTTACATAACAATTTAACTGGGACATAAGAAATTAATAAAATAAAGAAGACCTGTCTTTTCAAGAGATCTGGAAGGTTACAAAGATCACATAAATCAAAACATAGAATGAGGGTTTATCTAATGGGTAGAACATTATCATTGTATATGAGTAGATTAACCCAACACATGCCCAAAGGTAAATAATGTGCAAAATGACATAAACAGAAGCTATAAATGGGAGCTGCACATTATAAAGCAAAAATGCTCAAACAATGAATAAACTGAAAAAATAAATTAACCACGCTCAAATAAAGTGCATCTGCATCCATAAAAAACATCAATATTGTAATCAGTGAATAAAATCCTATAAAGTTCCAAAAAAAAAAAAAAAAAAAAGCACATTATCATTATCAATCTTTTCAAAGTCAGAAAAGATAGACCATTAAAAGTGTAAGTTTGTTAAATTGAATCACTAGAAAGCCGGGTGTTTTTTTTTTTTTTGCCTTGATAGTGAGTTGCGTGCCTTGCATACATTTGAAAGCTCTTTGGACCCAATTATTAAAGAAGTAGATATGGAAAATAATTCAAAGAGTCACATTGACTGGAAAAAGCAGTTCCTCCCAGTGACAGTCTATAATTAAAAGGTATAATTTTTCAGAACGTTCTTTCTCTTATGTGAAAACGTGCTAAAATAATGTTTTCTTATAGTATATATTTATTTCTCTAATATCTACAGTATCTATCTATCTATCTATCTATCTATCTATCTATCTATCTATCTATCTATCTATCTATCTACTAAAATTGCATGGTGAAAAATCTGGTGAAGCTCTTCACAGAAACTAGCTTCCAGGTTTTATTGTGAAAGCTTAAATGATAAGTTTACTTTTTAGAAAAATAATCTAAATGCACTTTTTTTTGTGGAGCCTGTAAAGCATTGCACCATTGATCAGCAGATTGCTGGTCCCATTCAGGTCTCCTTCAGATCTGTCAGTGTATCTGTGTGTTGTGCATGCAGGGAGGGCTGGGGATAGGGCAGCAGCTGCAGTACTGGGTACAAGTTACCTGTCCCACTCTAAAAACTAGTGGAACATGTAACATGTTTCCAAAAGGTAAACTTATCCTTTAATTGAACAAGCTGAAGTTAGAAACTCATTGGCTTCCATGCACAGATGCATGAGATTCTGTGTGCACCAGTTTTAGTAAATTTCACCCATAGTACATAGACACTTCTCCAAATTCACAGATTTTTTTAGGAATTTCAAAAAGAGCAGTTTTAAAGCTGTACATTAAAGCTATAGAGTAAATTCTATGGGTGTAGCCACAGTCTTGTTTGTGGGTTTCCTTGCATGAACTATCCATTTCAAATCCCCCTATAACATTTAACAGAGATTCAGATAAGAGCTTTGACTAGGTCAGTCCATAACCCTCAATTTTGTTCATTAAACCATTCTTTTCAGACTGCTTTTAGCACTTCATTTTCCAGTTCAACTTCAGCTTGGAAGACAGATCGCTTCACATGCTCATCAATACCACTGATATGATGCAGAATTCATAGCTGACTTGAACACAGTGGGTAGGATTATGGGAGGACATCATATGATGCCCTCCCAGAACTGGCTAGCCATGCCGTAGCCATAATTTGGATATAACAAGGTCAGCAAGTGGTTAATATTCTGGTTTATTTGACTTCAATGGAGAACCTGAGCTTTCTGTTCTGCGAACCTGCCTCAAACCAAACCCAGGTACTTAAACTAATGCCTAGTTAGTAGTTATGAGTTTCTTCTTCGATAATGTCTGATCTCTTTCTATATGTTTAATGTCAAACTGTAGTCTTGTCTTAATGTTCTTTTTAGAGAGCAAACAGGCTTTTTCCTGACTCAACTGTTATGAAGATTAAATTACTGCAATTCTTGGAGACTTCTTTTTGCATCAGATGGTCAGCTCTTGGGCTGAATTTTCTGAGCCAGTCCTGGACAAATTACAGTCATTGGCAGATTAAATTACTGCAATTCTTGGAGACTTCTTTTTGCATCAGATGGTCAGCTCTTGGGCTGAATTTTCTGAGCCAGTCCTGGACAAATTACAGTCATTGGCAGCCATCAGATGGTCAGCTCTTGGGCTGAATTTTCTGAGCCAGTCCTGGACAAATTACAGTCATTGGCAGCCAATGTCATTGGCAGCCTTTTAGAACATTTTCCTTACAATGGAATGGTTATTTTAAATATTTTGGTGATCCTTTAAAATCATTTGCCAGATTCATAGGCATTCACAACCTTCTCCCTGAGAGCTCTTTTTATCTTGGCAAAGAAAACATAGGTATCTTAGGTTAAAATAAGACAGGAACACCTGTATACTTCCAAAGGAGCTCCTAGTGACTGCCACCAAGTCTGAAACACCTGATCTCATGGATTTTAAATGGTGGTAAATGTAAGGGTGCATTTACTTTATGTGTATTATTTTAGGTGTCATTTGTTCAGGTATATCACCTTTATCTGTAGACCCGGAGTTATTTCTTGCAAGTCAGCAACACCTTCCCAATGTAAACTTAAGCATAAACATTGCAATCTGATTATCCAATCTCATTTAGACTACCAGCAAGGTTGTAGTTTGAGGGCCTAACAGATTGTATGAATAGACCCTCCCACCAAACAGTTGTATAGAGTCTGCACAATTAGCTTGTGTGGCCAGATGTATCTTTGGTTCACATTTATTGTTTTTTTTTGGCCAACATATAAGTATTCTTTAAAGTGTTACTAAAGCCGCAACAGTGAAAATAGTCTGTAAATGCAGTAAAGCATGCTTGTTATACTCACTGTGAAACCTAAGGGTTAATCCTCTGCATTGTGTGAAAACAAGGCTGTTTGATCCTAACTCCTCTGATCTACTCCTCCTTCCACTGTCCCCAAAATATTTCCTGATAATACAGAGCCAGGGGGCAGGCTGCACATGCTCAGTTTGGTGTATATTGCTAGAGAGTTTTTTCTTTCTTTCATTGGGGGGTGCATGGGATCAGTACATGGCCAATCACCACTGTCCAGATAGAGGGTCAGGGGTCCTGTATCCTGATAAGACAGTCAGTGAAGCATGAACACTACTCCTACAAGCTTTAACCAGACACTCATAGAAGTCACAAGACTGCTATATACTTTTTCCACACAATTGTATCTATTACCTGGTTATTTCCCAGAGATCACCAAAATCAGGGATGTGCAAATGCAACCTGCAGCCCACTAGCTGTTCTGGAACTACGTGTCCTATGAGGCTTAGCAAGACTGACAGTTACAGATATGAGTCCCTGAGGCAGAGGTATGATGGTACTTGTAGTTCTGCAACAGCTGGAGTGCTGTTGTTTGCCCACCCCTGACCAAAATAGATAAAAAACTGGAGTTGTACAGAGAGCATACGTTTATTTCTCATTAGTTACTTACATAGTCCAGCATTGTTTCTAGTATCCCTGCCCTTTCTCAAGCTAATTACCAATAACATATATTTTAGCATATAGCAGAAATAGTATTTAACTATATGCCATCATGATTGTATAATTCTAAACACAAAAGATCCACTGGATAATTTAAACTGTGCCATTCTCCAGCTAAGTGGCTATACAGAGCTCTATCTGATATTTCATAAACCCTCGGGAGTATGTGTAACAAAACATTTTGTCAAAATACATCATAGTTGTTCAAAGAAAAATAAATAAGTCAAAGTTTTGATTCAGCCCATATAAAGTATTATAAAGTATATAAAAGTATGTACAACATACAGTATGTATCCAATGTATACATGTAAAATGTATACACATCCAATGTATACAGTATACATCATTCTGTTTTAAGGCAGTGATAAGATCACCCCCACACCCGGGTCTTGGGATTTGATCAATATTCATTCATTTTAAATCCAAGTCCCCATTTTGGGGACAGGGAGCTTTATCTGTTTAGTCCTATTATATATTTTGAGATCGTCTACCTATAATTTTTTGGGTAGTCTTTGGTAGTCTCCCCAGTATATAGAAAATTACATAGGCATTTCAATAAATAAACCAAATATGTACATTGAAAGGTAAGATGATATTTGATCCTAAACTTTCTAGTGCCCTTGGAATTATGAAAGGTTTCACCTTTCTTCACATTCCCGTATTCTGAGCATGACGAGAATGATTCCTCCCAGTTAAACCCAGACAGGTATATGCAACTCCTCCTCTTACTTTCTCAGCATGCACTATACTATCTTTAAACATGAGGTTTTGTCTAAATGCTTTTAGAGGCCTAGTCTGAAATTCCTCAATGCTGGGATATGCCATATAGAGAATATGTCAATACCATTTAATGCAGAAAGCTAACATACAATAGGGATCGTTTTCATTTTAATTTTTGTACTGCACCTATCATTATTAAATATGTCTGTCTGGACCTCTTTCAAATGTTCTAGGTATTCACTGACAACAAACTCATTTTCCATTTCTTGTTGTCTCTCCCTGAATTAGGTTCTCTTACAATCTATTCTAAAAGACAAACTGACTTTTTGCCACCAATTTATATACTTTGAGTGGGTGAAAACTATGCTCTCGTATTACCATAGTATCCAGAATGGAAAACCTTACTTTATTATATACAATATTAAATTAAAACAGATTTGAGGACATTAATGTTTTATTGAAAGGACAATAAGGCTCCAACGGTGACTCTGTCATCTGTGCAGTTTGGATTTAAAAGTACTCTGGGTATTATAACTAGATTTGCCTAGTTCCTCGGGTGCATGATCCAATGGCCAATCATATTTGGTCCAGGATTAGTTACCGTGGGCCAAACAGTCAACCTATAGTTCTGGTCCCTCTATCACACATTGGGAGGATTAAGCAATTGTACTGTGGTGAAGTTGATATACATTGAAGACCCTGAGAAAGCAGAGAAATAGTTCTGCGAAACGCGTTGGATCACAATGTACCATTGAAGCAAAACAATGTATTTACTGGAATTTGGACATATGCAATAAAATAAACCATTGTGGTGTTGTCTGTATACAATTATATGTTTTTTATACTCAATTTAGGTTTTAAATTATGTTTGAACAATAAAAATTGTTCTTTTATACCAATATCGTGTATGTGCTCACCTCGGTGACAACTCCATATCCTTTAAAGTCCCGTTTCCTTTTCCCCCTTCTCTCACTATAGTTTTGAAAAGACAATAAGCATCCAACGTCACCCCATGACCAAAGGGTGTGAAAAATGCCATATGAGAAAATAAAAATATCCATCCATAAACACGTAGGTGTGACATGAGACCTCAACTCCATGCTTCTCTATTGTTTATAAAATTTACTCATAAGCCCGGGTTCACACTGTAGCAAACACAGACATTGCATGTGATTCGCACCCGCACTGCGGTGCCGATCACATGCAATGTCTGTGCAATGTGAGTTCAGCCATACACTTTGTATGGCTGAACTCACACTGGATTCACACAAAAAAGGTGCAGGGACTTTATTTTTCCCTCACTGGAATCAGACCACATTGGTGTTCTCACCCATGCGATCTGATTCCTGTCCAAATCCACAGTTAGCACTGTGATCTAGGCGTGTTATTAACATTGTATTGACACCCGCAGCAGTTCGCAGAGGGCAGTGTGAACTGCCTGTGGGAGAGATGCGATGCGGGAATCTTGCTGGTTCCCGCATCACTACAGTGTGAACCCAGGGTAAAGGAGAAATAATTATTTTCCAATACACATTTCACAAATTGAATCAAAACTCAGTAGCAGAGTAAGGCCACATTTCTGAATCCATTTACTGTTGAGTGACGCACTACCTGTACTGAAAGTCTATTCCAAGTATTACCTACTCTTTCAGTAAAATAATACTTTCTAAGATTAGTTTTGAAGTTTCCTCCTGTCAGTTTGAGGTCAGGTCCCTGTGTTAAAAAAGATTCTTTTAACATAGGTTCATCATTATACATTGAGAAGCATTGAACTGCTTTGACAAATTTTTCAGCAATGCCAAATCAAAGCACTAATCATCCCATCATCATGATTAATGGTATACAGACTGCTTATATATATATACAGTACAGTACAAGGACCATCCAGGCAGGTTTATATACAAGGACCATCCAGGCAGGTTTATCCTGCACTTTTTTTGTTCAGCAGCAAATAAACAAGGTTTCAATGCAGGATGGATTTTTACAGCAAGTCATTTTGCATAAAACAAATTAAACCCTTGCTCATCGGAACCACAGGCTAAACAGACTTTCAGTGCAGAAAGCATGAGAGACAGAAAGTGCAAGAGAACTGTAAACACCAATCAATTCACATATAAAAAGGTCTTTGAACATCTAAGAGTAATAAATGAAGTCTGGCTACCAGGTAAAATGTGGGCTTATAAATAGAGATTTGTAGATCAAAGTTACAAGACACAGGATGGGACATTAGATTCTGAGAAAAAAAAGTTTGATTTCTCTATATCTCAGACAGCCCCTCACTATGTGTTGGTAAATAACCAAGGTGACACATACACACTATCCAGCCAGTGCCTCCCAATTAAAATAAAAAATAATAATTATATCTATTATATATTTACAGTAAAAATAATGTTCTTTGCATTTTGATGACAAGCTACGCTGTAGATTTTAGCATCATGCTGAGAATTGGAATTTTCTGCCTTCCATTTGTGTTATTGGCAGTTTGAAATAAACTGTGTCCATGGCCCATGGCATGCTCTGTGCTATTAAAATCATTTAAAATACAGAGATAAGAGAGACACCCACACAAATGCTTTTTCTCTTTCCACCTCTGGAAAAAATTCTAGAAGTTAAAATGCATAAATATTTATACTTAACCAATATGAATAACATTAGACCCTGCTGAAAAACAACTTTACCCTCTCTGAGATACTTCTTTGTGTGCAAATGTTTCCTTGGATACAATGAGAGAAATCATTTCATCTAAACATTTACATATATAAATGTGCAAGAAAACTTTTAGTTTGAATGTACATACAGTGGGGACGGAAAGTATTCAGACCCCCTTAAATTTTTCATTCTTTGTTATATTGCAGCCATTTGCTAAAATCATTTAAGTTCATTTTTTCCCTCATTAATGTACACACAGCACCCCATATTGACAGAAAAACACAGAATTGTTGACATTTTTGCAGATTTATTAAAAAAGAAAAACTGAAATATCACATGGTCCTAAGTATTCAGACCCTTTGCTCAGTATTTAGTAGAAGCACCCTTTTGATCTAATACAGCCATGAGTCTTTTTGGGAAAGATGCAACAAGTTTTTCACACCTGAATTTGGGAATACTCTGCCATTCCTCCTTGCAGGTCTCTCCAGAAATGCTCAATTGGGTTTAAGTCAGGGATCTGGCTGGGCCATTCAAGAACAGTCACGGAGTTGTTGTGATGAGCTTCTATAGCTATATAGTCCATGCCAGAGGCATAACCAGAACCTTCACGGCCCTGATGCAAGAAAATATAAAGGCCCCCCTGACCCCCCTTCCTCCCATCCTAGCCCCAGGCTTCTAGTTCTGGGAGGGCATCTATGGACATCCTCGTAGAACCCTGCCTTTAGCGTGCCCTCTGGGGCATGTATCTAGCACTCTATCAGTGCCACCTATCAGTGTTCATCAAGGCCGCCTATCAATGCACATCAGTGTAGTCCATCAGTCCTGTCCATCAGTGCTGCCTATCGGTGCCATCTATCAGTGCCTCCTCAGCAGGATTCTGAGCTGAAAGCGTCACTCTCATACAGCCCAAACAAAGCCTGCACTGACAGTTCCCCTCCCTCCTCCCTAATACGGATGGGAGAGGAGATAGCCAATCTGCCCCTTCTCCTCCCGCCCCTTTCCTCCTGTGTGTGCACTGCGGGAAGTGTGGAAGCAGGTGAATTTGGTCATTCATGTGCTTCACACTTCCCTTGGTGCACACAGGAGGAGAGAGATAGGAAGAAAAGGATCAGATTGTCAGCTCAGCGCCCTGCAGCCAGCAACCCCACTGGGGCCCCAACAGTGGCAGAATGCCAGGACCTGGTCACAGGTGCAACCTTTGCGACCCTGGTAGTTCCGCCACTGGTCCATGCCCTATATCCAGAGTGCAAACTTTTTCCTCACCCTAAAAAGGGTTACTAAGGATGCTCAACTCAATATGATATGGACCTCAGAGTTGTTCTCATATGGAAGTAAACTAGAAAATAGTGTTTCATAATTTTGGCACAGATACTGTAGATACCAGCATATCCAGAAGAGCTTCTATTTCAGGAGAAGTAGCCAAAGACACTAGTATGATGAACCCTTTTCCCACTGAACACCTATGAATGGAGGTACAGCATTAAACAACAATGTCAGGACCTTCTGCCCCCTTCTAGACTTACATGTGTAGTCAGTTAAGGAAAACTTCAAACAGTCTCAATAGCTCTGACGGGGCAACTCCCACACAGCAAGGCTTCCCTAGATAGGCACCCAACTGTAGCTTAAACCGTAGAAATACAGTAAGGAGCACCAGACCAAAACTGGATGAAAGGGTCCAAAATAGTTTGAACTGTTGGTTAAGAAAGTAATATAAAACAGCCAATGCATTTTGGGGTCAGCACCATTCACATTTCACCAGGGATCAACACAGCATAACATTTGAATAGACAGAACCAGTATTGAACTCTCCACATGGAATAAAAACTTAACAGCAGTGAAGCTCAAGGGCTCAAGGATTTTAGTTGTAGTATCTGTAATCTGGAGGACCTCAATCTATGAGTGAAGGTCTTTTTCTGTGAAAAGTATGTGAGGTCATGGCAACAAAATGGATGTAAAAACAATTGACATTTATGTGCTAAGTGCAATTAGATTATGGGGCAAGTAAAATGTCGGGGGGGGGGGGATTTACTAAAACTGGAACATGCAAAATTTGGTGCACCTGCACATAGATACCAATCAGCTTCCAGTTTTTTTGGCAAGGCTTATTGAAAAAGCTGAAGTTAGAAGTTAGAAGCTGATTGGCTACCATGTACAGATGCACCAGATTCTGAGCATACCAGTTTCAGTAAATCACCCCCACTGTATAATAAAATGTGTCTAAAACCAGAACAGCATTAAACTGAAATGTGGGAACCCCACTAATCTGATGTTGGGCCCTCAATTTGTAAAAAGTTAAGTACCTCTGTGATAAAGTATCAAACTGCAATGCTGGCAAAACAAAAAACAAAAAAGTCTAGAAAAGAGCAAACAATTAACCAGAAAATCTGCTGTTCGTTAATCTCTAATTAACCTTTGAAAATTAGCAAGTTCTCTATGAATAATGTGCCAGTAATGCTACTAAACAATCAAATTGCAGGAAGAGCAATCACCTCATTACAAGCACATTAATAATAAATTTGATTTGAAGTGAGGTAGAAAAAGCCTGACTCATAAATATAGTGCCTGATTGTAATCAGGGATGAATCCATGTGTAGCCTTTAAGTGAAAAACATTGTATTGTTTGCCTTAAAGAAGAACTGCAGTAAAGGAATTAAGAAGCTGCAGGCTTTGTAAAGCAGGAGTGCTGTCAGAGCTCCTGGAACAGGCCTGGACCCAGATGTTATATCATAGCCGTTGACCCAGTCTTTGTTGTAGGGGTTCTGGCAATGGCTCTTGCATGAACAAAGCATGTAGACAAGCACTATTTGTAGGCTTTCATTTGAAATAGATTGTAACAATGTTGTTACAATTATTTTTTAACATAAATCCTTTTAAAAGCAGATCAAATGATTTTTTTTTATCAACACAAATTGTCAGTTAAACAAGTCTAGCAAATCGAAAAAAGAGCGTGTACCTACTATAAAACCTTTATTAACCCTTAGGCCGCGTTCACACCTGACCGATTTTCTGCTTGAAGTTTCTAGTTCTAAAATGCTCAACAAGTCAAATACCATTCACTTCATAAAATGTCATTTCATTTATTAATTTTCCAATGAATTCCAAATTTTTAGAATGATTCTAATTTGGATCAGTCGAAAAATGATCAACTGATTCAAATTCTGTGTGAAGAATAGCTGCTCAATAAGAAGTGGGCCGAAAAGCTGGCCACTGCATCCCTAACAACCGATAAGTCATCAGCTGTCAGCGGGCTTTCCCACTGACAGCTGACTGTAAAAAAGAATGCTGGCAATGGAAAAAAAAAAACAGCATCGACCCCTCCCCCAATCCATACTATTCCCTTCAGGTCTGGTATGGATTTTAGGGGGAACCCCAAGCCAAAATGTAAAAAAATAACAGCTTGGGTCCCCCCAAAATCCAGAGGCCACAAAAGGGGGAGTGAGTGAGTAGCCCCTCCCCTCCTGAACCATACCAGGCCACATGCCCTCAATATGGGAGGTGCTTTGGGGCAGGGAGAGCTCTGCCCCATCCCAAAACACCTTGTCCCCATGCTGATGGGGACAAGGGCCTCTTCCCCACAACCCTGGGCTGTAATTGTGGGGATCTGCAGGCAGGGGGCTTATCAGAATCTGGAAGCCCCCTTTAATAAGATCCTGCCCCCCCATGTGAACGAGTATGGGGTACAGTACCCCTACTCATTCACCCAAAAATTTGTAAAAAGTGAATAAAGACACAACAAGAGTTTTTGACAATCCCTTTATTAAAAAAAAACAAACAATGTTCCCCAATGTAGATCCATCTCATGCCACCCGCCACACCGCTGAACCTGAAAAAAGAAAAGAGAAAAATTTCCACCCGCAATGAAGGCTAACTGCCGACTGCCTGTTTCTCCATATTACGTTTGTTAAATAGCTAAGGGGCAGAGTCACCTGATGACATCCGCCCCCATGTGACATCACCAACCCAGCATGCACCAGTCAGTGACACAAGGGAACTGGGTCACCCACTGACATCATCAGGTGAATCCACCCCTTAGCTATTTAAGAAATGTCACACAGAGGAGCAGGCAGTTGGCATTAAGCCTTCTTCATGGGCAGAACTTTTTTTTGCAAAGGGCAGCATGAATGATGATGGATCTACATTGGGGACATTGTTTTTTATTTTTATTTTTTTAATAAAGGAACTGTAAAAAACTCATCCCTTTTATTGGGGCTGCGACATTGCGGTGGATAGATTGGACACTTTTCACACTATTTTGGGACCATTGACATTTATACAGTGATCAGTGCTATAAATAGCCACTAAATACTTTATAAATGTCACTGGCAGGGAAGGGGTTAACATAGGGAGCGATCAAGGGGTTAAATGTGTGTCCTAGGGAGTGATTCTAACTGAGGGGGTGGGGGACTGCCTGGGGGAGGAGACCGATTGTTTTTCCTAAGCAGTAGGAACAACAGATCACTCTCCTCACCTTTACAGAACAGAGATCTGTCTGTTTACATTGACAGATCTCTGTTCTCTTCTTCTCAGGAGCAATTGCGGGTAGCCTATGGCCATCACGGCTGCCAACCATGCGCTTCTACGTCACGCAGCACTCGCGCCTTGTACTCCTTAAAGCAATCGTCATGCAGCTACGACAAATCGTGCAGGAGTACCATATTGCTGCCGTCAATCGGCGGGTGGTCAGCAAGCGGTTAAAATATAGAAGATGAGGTTGCATTGAGTAGGTAGATACCAAACATTCCATATCTTAAAATTGTGTGCGCCTGCAATATCGCCAAAAACAATAGTGTGCAAAAATTCCTATAGATGATGCTTTAAAAGCCTTTACAGCTCATCAGTTTAGAGTTAGCTAGTAGCTCTTGTGCTACAATTATTGTTCTCACTCTGACGTTTGCAGTAATATCTCACATGTGTGCAACTGCAGATTACATGCGCTTGCACACCCTGGGCTTGTGTTTGTGTTTGCTGCGGGGCTTTTCAGCATTTTTTTTTTTATATATTTCATTATTTAATTTTTTTAAAAATGTTTTTTATTTTATTTTTATATTTATTTTTACTTGATTGCTATCACAAGAGGTTAATAAACCCCATGTGATAGCATTAGGCAGGTAACAGGTACTCTTTATGGAGACATTAGGGGTCTGACAGACCCCAATGTCTCCCCTGCCCTTCACACCACCTAACCAAGCACAGATTGGTATGGTTAGAAGTGTCCCCTGTCTGTACTGGCAGAAAAGGGTGCATCTAAAACCAGAAGTGACATTGAGGCATTGATTTGGCTCGATATCACTGCAATCTCTCTCCCCCAGTCGGCGGATGTGTTACTGGGCTCCGGTGAGTGCAGGACAGCCCGGGAACCATGGGGGGGGGGGGGGCCGCTTATGCTGCACCTCAAATAAGTTAAGCCTCTCACTTTCATCACCAGACCTATATGAAAGATAGATCACAGTGCAATTTTTCTCTCCGGGGTTATTATTCCATAAATTCCTTAGGTGCTCCACCTGAAACTGAACCACTATATGAACTGAACCACTATATGTGCTCAACCTTAAAACGTTTAGCCTCTTACCTCCAATACACTCCCCCATACTGTTATGCTTTTTCTGCATTTACATGCCATCACCCTCTTTTTTTCTAATACTATTTAATGATGTTTTTAACTTCAAAGAAAAAAAAAGTTACAGAATCACAATATATGTGATTGCCACAGAAAAGAACAATTTAAATATGGTAACGTACAAAGGCGACTCTTATAAACAAACATTGCAGATACAAGCAAGTTATGCCACTGGGCTAATGTAGATGCTTGGATGGAGGTGGATCTTCTGAAGGGCCCCCTCATCCCAAAAAGGGATGGGGTGAACAGCTCCAGGAAGGAGGATGTGCCACTAAACATGTGATAGGGTTAAGTACATAAAAAAAAACAACAGGAAAGTAAGAAGAAAAGGGGGGCTGGAAGGAAGAAAAAACCTTGTACTGGGACCAAACAGAAGAGAAAACATAAAGTATATTTTAAACAGCACTCTCTTAAAGGGGTTGTAAACCCTCGCCATTTTTCACCTTAATGCATAGAATGCATTAAGGTGAAAAACATCCTTTGCTGCAGCAGCGCCCCCCTTATACTTACTTGAGCCCTGTAATTCCCACAACGGGAACGAGCACACCAGCTCCAGCCGGTGTCTCGTGTCCTGATTGTATAGATTGAAAGCAGCGCAGCCATTGGCTCCCACTGATGTCAATCAAATCAAATGACGCGGGCACACGGACACGACAGCGGGACACGGTAGCGTGCCAGCACGAGTGTCCACGAAGGAGAGCGCTTCTCCAATGGGGCACTCGAGAAGGAGGAGCCAGGAGTACCGCGGAGGGACCCCAGAAGAGGAGGATAGGGCCACCCTGTGCAAAACCAACAGCACAGTGGAGGTAAGTATGACATGTTTGTTTTTTTTTTTGTTTTTTTATTTTTTTTTTTTAAACAATAGATTTTTATTGGTAATTTTTTCCATATAATACAAAATACAAGCATATTGTACATTTCTCATTTGTACATATTGTTCGACATTCAGGAACTTACTACATTAGTAGGGTAAAAAGGATAAGCTGGTAGGGTTACTAAGAAATATCCTCCTTTAAGCGTTATGTATTCGTCAAGCCTGTCACCCTTTATGGGTACACACTGTAAACAGACCTTCTGCTGAAGTTTTCAAAGTTAGCCCTGAGGGGACCTTACTGAGGGTCCTCTCAATATACTACCACGTAAGTTCCCTGTAGTCTTTGTTATTAATCAACAATATTAAATTTAGAATGACTTATTTATAACAGTTAGACTTCCTCAGTCCTGAAATATGAGGTAACCTGAGTATTATTGCTGTGTTGTGTGCTAACTATAATACCATATCATATATGACCACACTCAACATTGGATTGTACCACTAGACACTTGATGGTAGTATTTCAGTAGTATAGAAGTTGGAATAATTTTCACACATGTGAGGAGGCATATTTAGAGGAACTCCAAGTTTCCCAATGTTTGTGGAAACTCGGGGTTCTTCTTTCTGTATATGCTAGCATTTTTTCCATAGTGTATTAAGCATTTACTCTAGATAGGACTTCTTCAATTTTGGGAGGTGATGTAGAGCGCCACCCCTTGGCTATTGATATACGTGCGGCAAACAAGACGTGGGTTACTACGTTTCTCATCAAGGGAGGAAAGTTTTCGATGCCTAAATTTAGAAGAGCAAGAGCAGGGTTGATGGCGCAATCAGTGTTGGTAACACTTCTAATTAGTGACTGTATTTTTTGCCAGAAAGGTTTTATAGTTGCACAGTTCCAGAATATATGGTGGAGGTTGCCAATAACTTGGCAGTTTCTCCAGCAGAGAGGTGTGATACTAGGATTCATTTTGTTTAATCTATACGGAGTAATGTAACCTCTATGTAGGAGCTTTTGTGCATTATCCCAGTGATCTACGCATGCTGAGGATTTATGGTTATATTTTATCGCTTCATGCCATTGAGACATAGAAAATTCTTTTTGTAATTCAAATTCCCATTTCACCATGCTGGGGGTTTTGGATAGTAAATAGAGGGGGGTGGTGAATTTGTAAAAGAGCGATATTCCCTTACGATTATTTGAAGTTTTGCTTAAGAGGAAGTCCCACAATATCTGTGGTAAGGCTATCTTTTGTTGTGGGTGTTTGCCCGTGTAGTGGTGTATTTGATATACTCTATATCTATCTACCGCATTTTGATGGGACGGAGCAGGTGTGGTGAAGTTGTCTCCTGAGGATTTCCATGATTGGGCTGAGAAGTTTGGGATTAGGTATTCGTAGGATGCCAGTGGTATGTTTAGTTTCCTAATTGGGGTGTCTGTATAGTGGTTATTCACCAAGGAGGACCAGGCATCTATTGTTGCTCGTATAGTTAAGTAAGGTGGGGTATTTGGTTTACAATGTATACAGGCTGCTATAGCCAACGCAGGGAGGTCATGGCCTGGTGTAACGGTGCGTTCAATAATTGACCAACGATTATCTGTTTGGCAGGAGAACCAGTAGCGCATTTGGTCCAATATTGCGGCTTTATAGTATATCTGTGCATTAGGTAGTCCTACTCCCTCTAGATGTTTAGGTTTATAGAGGTGGGCCAATGCTGTTCTGATTTTTTTATGCAGCTATCCTCCCCAACCTGGTAAAGGTGTAGTTTATTAATTTGGTTTAGTTCCTCTTCAATTTTTGTCAATAATGGAGGGAAGTTTTGTGAATAGATTTTGGAGGAAGCGGAGGTCAGCTGCACACCAAGATAAGTAATGGAAGGGGGGTCCCAGTTGCAAGGAAATATATTTTCCAACCTGGTTTTGTTTTCTTTTGATATGTGAAGCGAAAGTGCGTAGCATTTGGTTGTATTAACTTTGTAAAAGGAGATTTGTCCGAACTTATGTAGTATTGTTTTGACGATGGGTAAAGAAGTTTCTGGGTTTGATAAAGAAAGGATTATGTCGTCAGCACAGAATCCTATTTTATGGCTATCAGAGCCAACTTTAATGCCTTTGATTTTGTCGCTATGTCTAATAGATTCTGCTAGTGGTTCTATGTTCAAGGAAAAGATAATTGGGGACAATGGGCATCCCTGACGGGTACCGTTAGATAGTGTAAAGGGGTCAGAGAGCAAGCTAGAGGTGTAGACCCTTGCAGATGGTTCGGAATACAAGGACATATTTGCTGAATGTATCATTCCTGAGAGGCCAAATTTAAGTAAGGTCCTGGACAGGTATCCCCAATGGACCCTGTCGAAGGCCTTTTCTGCGTCTAATGCTAAAAAGATGCTGGGCTGCTTGTTAATTTTCGATATTCACAGAAGGTCTAGCATCCTCCTAGTCCCATCTGGTGCCTGTCTGCCCTTTACAAAACCTACCTGGTCAAGCCCTATGAGGGAGGGGGTTATTCCCATAAGTCTGTTTGCTAAGATTTTAGCGTAAATCTTTAAGTCAGAATTTAGTAGGGAAATAGGCCTGAAGTTTTGTGGGTCCGATACGTCTTTACCAGGTTTGGGGATAGTGATAATGATAGCTTGGAGCATTTCTTTCGGGAAGGAACCAGCAGAAGCTGCTATATTAAAAATTTTGACCAATTCGGGGGCGAGGAGAGCAGAGAAAGCCTTGTAATATTCAGCGGAGAATCAGTCTGCTCCTGGTGATTTGTGCATGGGTAGTGAGTGAATAAAGGATTCAACCTCCTTGATTGTGATAGGCGCATTTAGTTTTTGTAGGGAAGTTTTGTCTATTGAGGGTAGGTGAACGGTCTGTAGGAATTGTTCAATCTCTGTGTCAGAGGGTTGGTAAGTGAGTGGGTCCATCTTGAGATTGTATAGGGATTCATAATAGTCTTTAAAGGCATTGGCGATATCTTTGGGATTTTGATATATGACTTTGGTACTGTGATGTCTGAGATTTTTGAGGTTAGAACGTGCCTGTTTCCTTTTAAGCTGGGAAGCTAGGATTTTACCTGCCCTGTTATTTTGGGAGTAATAGGAGACTTTTAGTTTTTTAAAAAAGGGATCATAATCCGCTCTAATTTCCTGTCTTACTTCTTCACGGCAGCTATTGAGATTTTTAAATATACCACTTGAGGAGGTAGCAGGATTCTTGTGTTGTGCTTATACAGTAAATCTGCTATCTTCTCAAGTAGTTTTGTCATGCGCTGCTGTTTCTTTTTCTTTTCCCTAGAGGCTACCTGTATGAGGGCGCCTCTAGCAAATACTTTGTGTGCACACCAGGTAGTCATAGGTGAGCATTCTCCATTGTTATTGAATTGAAAGAATTCCGTAATTTTTGCTGCAATTTCGTCTCTAATTTTGGGGTGTGATAGAAGAAATGTATTATTACGCCACAGCGGCTTGTGGGAGTTTTTGTTGGCATCCACAATTTCAATAGTCACTGGAGCGTGGTCAGACCATGTGATATTAAGGATGTCAGCTTTCTGGACATTTTGCAAAGTATACAGGTCAGTGAGGAAAAAGTCTATTCTAGAATAGCTCCTATGTACAGCTGAATAAAATGTGTAGTCTCTCTCGGTGGATCTAAGACAGCGCCAAGGGTCATAGAGCCTCTCTTTGTGGCACAGCGAGTCTAGAGAGGGCCATCGCTTAGAGGCCACCAAGGACACATCTAATTCTGTGTTCATAATTAAGTTAAAATCACCACATATTAATAAATTGCCTTTTTGCACCTTTTTAGCCATACTTACAACTTTGCGAATAAACCTTAGAGTTTTAACATTAGGTGCATACAAGTTAACTATAGTATATGTGACATGGTCCAGTTCTGCGATTACGATCAGAAAGCGACCTTGGGGATCAATATGTTCCTGTAAGAGAGAGAAGGTTAGTGTGCCCCTAAATGCAATCATTACTCCATTTTTCTTTGTCGTATTCTTGGCCATAAATATGTGCGGAAACTTGGAATGTGTACATTTCGGGGAGTTTTCACTGGCGAAATGAGTTTCCTGTACACATAGAATGTCACATTTCTCTTCCAAGGCTGATTTCCAGAGAGCTCTTCTTTTGTAGGGGCTGTTCAAGCCTCTCACATTGTATGACATCAGTTTAAGATTCATTCTTGTGGAAAGTTGCGCAGCAGAGCTATCTAGTGGTAGTCCTAGGAATTGGAGTTGAGATGTTGGGTATGGTCAGTTTGCAGGGGATCTGAGGATGTAATGTCCTTATAGCTTTGCAAGTAAACAGTTTAACTGAACAAACTTGAACTGTTGATAAATGGTGAGATGTAGGCCGCATGAATTGCGGATAGTAGGTCACGGGAGTCATCTCATAACTGGCGGAGGGGATTCAACAGGGTAAACCCTTAAACAGCCGAACATCGGGTGGATGATCGTAAAGAACAGCTTCTTATAAAGCTGCAAATCACCATAACTAGCCATTTGACAGTTGTGAGAGGAGAGTACACACTAAGAGAAATAGCATCAAGTGGTAAAAACTTAAGTAGGTTGCTACTTGTATTTCTTAGCTGTACGTCTGTTATATTGTGGGTTAGGGTCCTCAGGTATTGCATCTGCGGGAAGCAAGCGCCTATTTTGGAGAAGGTCCAGGCCCTTTTCTAGCGATGTGATCGCATGCGATTCATTGTTCATGTCGACCAGAAGTTTAGCAGGGAAACTCCATTTGTAGAGGATCTTATGATTGCGCAGAATTTTAGTGATAGGTACCAAGTTGTGCCTGGCTGACAGGGTGGCTTGCGACAGGTCTGCATAAAGTGCGATACCAGCGTATGGGTCAGGGAGGGAAGGTTGTTGTCTTGCGAATCGCATGAGTTGATCCTTAATGTGGTAGAAATGGATTATTGCTATCACATCTCTAGGTATTTGTTCAGGCAGGAAGGATGGTTTTGGCAGTCTGTGTGCCCTGTCAATAGTGATGTCTGCTGGACTTAGAGATGGGAGGACAGTCATCATAAGCTTTTGCAGGTAGGTAGTGATCTCTGCGGGTCTCGGGGACCCCCCTGAATTTGATATCGTTCCTTCGGGCCCTATCCTCAATATCCGCCATTTTGAGACGCATGGCTCTGATTTCGTCTTCTACCTCAAAGTGAGCGTCAACCAGTTCATTGTGTGCTAGAGTGAACTCCTCCATTTTATTCTCTACATATTCCACTCTGTTGCTGACAGCTGTTATTTCCCTTTTTGTATTGCTCATAAACGCTGCCATATCAGATTGAAGGGCTCCCCTTAGGGTCTGCAGCATCTCCTTCATTGTAGTGTCAATAATAGGCTGCCCTGAGGTGGGGAATGCATCTAGCTGTGCTGCATGTGTGGAGGATTCCTCCATTTCATCCCCTGCTGCTCCTGTCTCATCTTCATTCTCTCCTCCCTCCCCAAGCCTCCTCTTTTGTTTAACAGGGCTGCAGAATGGGGAGGATGACAAGGGATTGTCTTTAAGTTGTGACTCACCCGAGGATGGCATCGGATTGCTGTATGTCTGTGTTGTGGAGCCTGACGAACGGCTCCTGGTGCCGGCGCCATCTTGGAAATTTCGGCCCTCAGCAGGGCGGAAGAAATCCGTCAATTTTAGGGGTCCTTCTCTCTCCTTTCTTTTGTACATCGTGCCCGCTGTGTGCCCCTCACTCTCCTCTCTCAGATGATGTGCTTTTTGGCTATATTAGGTGCGCTGTGAGCCACTGATTACACCCGGTGTGACAGAGCTCTCCTCTCACACGTCCATGAGCTCTGGCTGCTGGCTCCGCCCCCTTTTTTGTTTTTTTCAATGAAATTTTACAACCACTTTGCTCCACATTGTCTATACCAGGTCGAGTAAATCAGCTTCTAAAAGTACTTAAATACACTGAGGGTTTAAGATCACTTTAATTGCATAATTATTCTAATTATCAATTTTATGTATGCTCATTTCAGCACCCGACCAAGTATTGCTCAAACACCATCACAGCAGAAGTAAAAAAATTTCATTTTTTAGACCCTCTCCTCGTAATGCATAAAGATAGATAGTATTCTAATGATATATTGAAGTAATGGAGTGGCTACATGCAGGGAAAAAAAAAAGAATATACATATGGCACTTGCCACAATGGCACTCAGTACCATCAAACTTTTTCTTTATCTTTTTTATGTGCTTAAAGACATCTTTGGAAAGCCGCATTTCATTCTACTGCATGAGCATGCAGCCAGAACAATTTGTTACAGAAGACTGAAACAAAGCCTTCACTTATTATTTTAGTGAGTTTTGAAATTAACAAAGCATTTTATGGCACATCTCTAAATCCTAAAAGAAAATGTTTCCATATGCTACTCGATACAGATTAAGTAGATTTTATTTCACATTCTGCAGAGCACAGTTATCATAAAATGTCACAATAATAACCTCTTCAATTTATAGGAAAAGGTTGTGATAATATTTCTAAGTAATGCTAATTGCTGGGCCATGTCTGCTAAATGTTTCAGAAAAAAAAATAGTTTGATGTACTGTTACTACTGCACATAGCAAGTGAAATTTTGCAGATGTATAAGGTTACTTGAAAGGCAAATTTTTTGTAATTTTTCATGGATTTATAGTGTGAAGGGGAACTTCATAAAATATCAAAAATCTTAAGTTACTAAAATGAGAAATACAGTACAAAGCTAACAAGTGTAAATTCCTAAGGCCACAAACAGGAAAACCTGATAACAAGAGCACACTACCAAATTCAACATGACTGTACTCATGTAGACAATATTTGGATGTAGTATATCAGGGTTATTTTACTTGCTATAGAAAGACAGTTGCTTGAAGCGTATGTAAACAATAACAACTACTGTATTATTTGCTCTGTTTTGGTCTGGTAAACTTACCATTAAAAGTGTTTTTTTTATATATGTTCAATAAGTAAGAAAAGTATCTAATAGTCTTGTTAGAAATCTTACAGGCTGATAATTTCCTGTGTATTCTGCTTGGACTGACTGCTGGGCAATTATTTGTTTTGTATATTTTTATTACAATTTAAATAAAAAATATTTTTTAACTATTTTACTCATCTATGCCTACTGGAATATAGACGTATCATCTTCCTACAAAAATCCCATTTTCTTGAAAGAATCACAACTTTCGTTCTATTTGGTTACAATTAGGGATTGGGAGATTCGTCTGAACTAATTCCTGTCTGTGTCCAAAAACCTCTAATTTTTTGTAAAAATCTTATTTGACCACAGCATCAGCCACTTGCACCTTGATGATGCCCAGTCATTACTGGATTCAGATGTTGGTTCTGTGGTTGAGGATGACAGGAACATGAGCCTAGAGAGAGGAAAGAACACTGGTAGACAAATTGGCATTCATGTTCCCCAAGCTGCAGCATATTGCCAAGTTATCCCCAGTGGTAATTATAAAGATGGAGGAGATGAAGATGATGATGATGATGATGATGATTATGAGGTCACTGATGCGACTTGGGTGCCAGATAGAGCAGAGGAGGAAACTGAAGGTGAGGCGGTATAACCCCAAGGAGGCTGAAATCAAGAAAGAGAGAAAGCATCCACCCTATTCCATCACATTCTGCAGCTGTTATCTCACAGCCCACTCCCCAAAGCTCAGCTGTCTGGGCCTTTTTCAGCACTTCTGCAGCAGATCGCACTGTTGCTATCTGCAAACTGTCTCGGGCACATCACCCATGGCAAAAACACCAACCATATGCATTGGATTGCAATTTTTTTCATCAAGAGCACCTCCATAGGGTTACGGTGGGAAGGCGCCCCGACACCCAAAGAGTAATTTTTGTGCACCTGTTTGACAGGTGCATATCATTGCAATTTTCTACAGCAAGGCCAATTCTTGCTTTCATCAAGAGTACCTCTATAGGGTTACGGTGGGAAGGCGCCACTGACACCCAAAGACCAATTTATATGCACCCGTTACTTCTATACAAAGTCAAAATGACACCAGAATGTATCCAAAAAATCCATAATCTTGTTCCCAGTGTACTACATTGTGGCCTCATCATACACAATGGCTCCCCAGCCATTGCAGAGCAAAATAAAGGCAGCTTGCACTGAAAATGAAATTTTTTTTGGCTTAATATATGCAATTATTGCTGCAGCAGATTCTAGACATGGTACAGATCTGCTACTTTACAGGTAGACTAAGGGGACCCCCCCCGGCACTATATTGGAAGGAATTTTTTTTATTGGTACATGTCCCCCAGGGCAGGACCCGTACCCCTATAACCATTGTATGCCTCAATTACTTGCATATAAGCCTTCAAAATGGACAATTTTGATTTTTGATGTTCGGGTCCTGTTGACTTTAATAGGGTTCGTTATTAGGGTCCGAACTTTCGCGTTGTTCAGAAGTTCTGGTGCGAACCGAACAGCGGTCTGTTCGACCCATCCCTAGTCCTAAACGCAATTCCCGGCCTAGGGTGACAACACTGATCACGCAGATCAAATATGTAAGTACATCTCTGTAAACTCAAAAAATCGAACTTGACATATTTGTGTGCTTGTTCCATTTTGCTTCATTACTAGCATCACAATGCCTATAAATATAGGTACTTATATGTTTGGACTCAGTCTCCACCTTCTCTAAGGAGTAAATCTATAACACTATTATGTTTAAGGGTATAGGCCAGGATGAAGAAAGACCAGGAAGGTGCTTGACAAATCCACATAATTCATGCATGTTTCAAGAGGTGTGGTATACTATAGACCACATCAAGAAAGAAATGCAGAAACTCACAAAAGGCTTTGTTGTATAGCAGTTGTCTGTCTCTTACCGGGCTGCTTGATCAGCAAAGACACTTCAAGCCCATTCCTGCCTCGACAGGAAATGGTTCCACTAAGCACACTGAAATACACTTGTCCCAGGGCTCCTATGGGTATCCTGGGACTATAAAAGCTTCTATTATTTACCCCTTAGCTCGGCCCCACCCCTTTGGAGACATGCAGCCTGGCCTACATTCTTCAGCTGTGCTTCCAAATTTCCCACATCAGGCAACACTCACACAAGTCTGTAACAAGATGCACATAGTCCATAAAGTCCTGCTCCTCACCTTGCCTTCTGTTCCCTTTAGGTGAAGCTCTTAAATAGGTCTTTACAGCCTACCTCCTAGCCCCTGCCTTACAGTCTTAGGAACGGACATTGACAAAACCAGGATCTTGCTGCAGCATAAAAAAAAGAAAACAGTAATATAGTAACATAACACCTATAGCAGCCCTCAAAATTTGCACTCGCTTACTCGCATTTGGTGAGTAAACAAATGAGGAGGGCGAGTAATGACAGGGCTGTGCTATCCCAGGAATGTATATCCTGTGCCCCTGCCCTGCAAAGGCTTGCAGCGAGGTTATATCAATACATACGCAGTCAGCCACCTAGGGCCGCCCCTCTGCCACACATCCCCGCCCATGCTCGCAGAGTGGGCTGTTCAAAAGGCACGAAATAGCCGCCTGGGACCTCCCCTCTCCGCCTCCACTCTGCTGCACATCCCCACCCAGGCACACAGACTGTGCACTTTAATATAGATTCAATAGCCACCTCGGACCGCCCCTCTCATCTCGCTCCTGCACATCCCCGCCCAGGCAAACAGAGCGTGCTGTTCAATAGGCATTAGAGAGCCACCTGGGTCCTTAGTGGGCAAGCTCAAACCATCTCGGTCTGCCCTCAGCGTGCACAGTGATGACTAACCCCAGTGGCTGCAGAATGGTAAATATGACAGTGTGCTGGAGGCATTGGTACAATGGGGGATTAAACAAGATGTGTACTGGTGTGCTGGGGGGATTTGTTGTATTAAGAGAAAGCATGTGATGGAGGGGTGGGGGGGGTTAATTAGAGGCATAGTTACCATGGATTGAGGGGGTGGGTGGAATTGGAGGTCTTAATCATATCTGTGCCTCCAATTCCCCCCCTTCCCAATCAATCATACCTTTGCCTCCAATTCCATCCCTCCCCTTTCCCAATCCATCATACCTATCCCTTCAATTCCACCTCCCCCATTCTATCATATGGTATGATAGATTGGGGGGAGTGGTGGTGGAATTGGAGGCATAGGTATGATGGATTGGGGAGAATATCGAAAGCATAGATGCACTGGATTGGGAGGAGATTGGAGGCATAGGTGTTCTGGAGAGGGGAGGTCAGAAGATGAGGTGTGCTGTGGGGGGGGTCATTAAAAGCACAGATGGGGGCATTGGAGGCAGAGATATGCTGGGAAGAGGAATTCGAATTAGAGGTGTACTGGGGGAGGTGTTAGAGGTAGGGGTGTACTGGGGGAGGTGTTGGAGGTAGAGGTGTACTGGGGGAGGTGTTGGAGGTAGAGGTGTACTGGGGGAGGCGAAACAAAACCTAATACTGAATAAAAAATTTAACAGTGTAATTTACTAGTGCTTGTTTAGGGGCAGAATCAGGGGCAGGGTAGGGTTTGGGTGAGGCAACTGGTGGCCTGTAACTCTTAAGGCCTGGCTAGTAGCTCGGGACTTGACATTTTGAGCCCTGACCTATGATATGTAAACTTGCATTTGCATTCCTCAGTCAATATTATTGCAAGTGATACCAGTAAAAGCAGCAAATGGGCAAGGTGGAAGGATGAGAACCTTTCAGCAAAGATTCTTCTTAACAGACAACCTATTTATTCTGGTCTGGTACATTAGATTATAAGGGGTAGAGGTTCATCATCCTATCCGAAAAAACATTATTTAAATGCCCTTGGGATTTTTACGAGGTACATCAAACACATAGAAAAAAAATATGCCTAAAAAAGTCTTTAATGTAACTATGATAAATGCAGATAATGAAGTAATCTTTGCAGATGCAGATTTTATATAATGCTAATGCTATAGCTACTGGTCTTTGAGGCTGGCCCCAGACAGTGACAATGACTCATTCTTGACTATGAACTGTTACAACTAGTCATATGATGATTCTACAGAGCAAAATGATATTGCATTGCAAATCTTAATGGGTTTCATGAATATTCAGGCACTTCATCAGGGGTGGATGCTACTGATAAGGCGTCTACAAGATTAAGAAATAAAGATATTTTTAGGATTATAAACAAAAAAAAAATATGATAAGAAATACATCCTGCCAAGAGGATGGATACCAATCCAACCAATAATGGCAGAAAATACAAGCAAACACTTTTAAATCAGCTTCAAGAGTAAGTTGAAAAATGTTATAACACATCCATATTGTACCCGCCAAGGGTGTCTGTCCCAGGAGCTGTGGGGAGGGGACCTACAAGGTCCATTGAGACAACAGCGGGGCAGACAGGCACAGATGGAAGCAATAAACCAACATGTCTCAGAATGGCACCAAAAAATATGATTGTAACTCCTCTACTGAAGCAAAAGAAGAAACACCAAATGGGGATATAAAGATATGGTGATGAATCAAAAATCCCCTTTTGAGAATATGTCTCATAGTTACTGAAGTGGTTCACAAAATATAGTATCCACAATTAGGACATAAATCAGTGATAAGAGGGGCAAATATCCTAAATGTGGGTTAATACAAAATGATAAAGAAAGGAAAAACGATTATAGATAAAATTAGTATAGAATTTAATGACTGATACAGCTCAAAGAGAAATACTTACAAAGGAGAAACCATCACCCATACAATGTGCCAGATAGTACAACAATATACACTACATGAACAGCTTAACCAAAAAAGCCTCTATGATGATCTATTCCTAACTGAATTCTGAAAGAGAAATAGGCTGAACATAACTTCTTATTTGGGTAAATAGAATTCAGATCACATCATGGCATCCTTATGAATGCAGTTTTGGTTTCTCTTTCTACTCTATATGTCCTAGCTAGATATCTTCAGCAAGGGATTTAGAAAGGCTGTATCGTAATGTCTATTCATAGATTCATAATTAGCTCAATTAATGTAAATGCCAAAATGCAATCAAAACTATTAAGTACAGAATACTGACAAAGTAGCTGATTACATTTGATCACAGGAGATATGCCATCTGATTAGACTTTAATATCAAAGTACAGTGCAAACATAAAATAACCTAACGTGTAATCAACGTTTCTGACCTTATACTAAATCTTGTATTAAATAGTTTTGTCCAGCAAATTGGGCCATATCTGCCAACTTGGAAATCAGATGAAAATGTTAATTTCCAAATTATATTAAGGGGGAATTCAATGCGGATCTGAGGCATATCTTTGAATGTACTGTAGGCTTGGATGAAGAACTTAAAAAAAAGATTTGTTTCTATTTCCAATTTCAAGCTGAACTCCAGGAAAATAACTAAATACACTGATTAACTTTATAAAGAGCTGTTTTACCTGCCAAATTATTTGTTATTCTGTTCATTCAGTCCTGAGATTTACACAGTTCTGCCCCACAGCACAGCCATGTCTAGTAAGGTAGAAGACCCAATCTTTCTCTGCTGCAGTTGCACTTTTACTTACTGGTCCCCTCCTAACCCCCACCCTGTGATTGGACAGTGAAAAGAAAAGCACCAGACTTATGAACTTGTCTTTCCTCTCTCCTCCAATCAGCCTGGCTCCCTGCACTGCAGCACACCTGACTAGGCTCTTTATGCTGCTTCTCCTTTACTTTTTCTGCGACTGTACTGTGTGACAGCAAGAGGCTAATGTCAGGTTCAATTATGATACTTGGAGTGCTTGCATTAAAACAAAATATATTTACTAATGATTACACAGCTGCAATACAATGTTTCATATTTGGCTGAAGTTCAGATTTAAAAACATGAGGAAATTTCTCTACAAATGTCCAGTTTGCAAAACATGTGATTGTGTCTGTTATGTGGCTCTGCAGCCCACCGTGTCCAGGGCAAACTGGATGTACTTATAATGATTTATGTAGACAGCAGCATTTTTTATTAAATTGATATATGCATTTTTATATCATTTGGGCACCCTCATTAGGTAACTATGGAAGCAAGTAGTATGTTTAGTGATACCAATTTTTCAGAATGGCAAAAAATTATTTTTTTATTTTCAACACTAACTTGATGAGGTATTGTTACTTTTCCTTAGGACATGGTCCTGGCCATCTGGTCACAGACAAGATTTCTGTGACTACTTTTTCCATTCCGCAGCAAAGAGTGGTTTAATATGTAAAAGCACAAAATGTTTACATTTTGTTGGAATAGTCTTGTTTTAGATGGTTATTCTGTTAAAACATAAAACACTTGTTTTTCACTGAAATGAACAGCAGGTTAATTATCAGTAATGCTTACTCCCTAGAGTTATGGTAGCTGACGACTACATTTTGTACTTTTTGAGTAATGATGTTGTAATGAAGCATCTGCATATGGCTATTTTTTTTTTTTTTTTTCATTTTTAGCACAGTTCAGGATATTTTTTAGAACAGGAATTAAAAAATGACTGAAGCTAAGTTTTACAAAAAGTATTAAAAAAAAGGAATCCCATACATTTCATGCAGTAATCAAACTGCAGATATCATAGTAAGTAAGGATAAAAAGAAATATCAAATGCCACCAAACTGACAGCTTCCAGTTTATCCTAACAGTAGGGGCAAACAAATCCCTTCTTGACCCTGTCAGTTACAGTTGGATTAACTCCCTGGGATTGCTCATTCTACTGATGAATTATACTAATTATAGTTGGACATGCCATTTAAGTTCACCTACATTGTCAGGGATCTCCACCTCCTTTGAGAAGTCTCATGATAAGTATTACATAACTTACGCTAGTTTAATTCTACCCTTTAAAATTAGAATGTTTGCCAAAGTGTTGGATTTAAAAAAAAATGCCAAAGTGCAATCAATGCCACTTGCTCTCAGACTGTCTCTCTAAGATATTCTCCAATTTAAAGTCTATGAAATACAATGTAGAACATTGGAGGAAGAAATTATTCAATCCTTTGATTCATTCAGCTATTGTGTAATTGGAGCTTGAGCTATTGAGCTCAGAAAAAAAAATAATATTTTTTAGCAAAGCTTGGTAAATGTAATAAGTTACTTGTTGGATATTAGTAAATGTTAATAATTTTTATCTAAACTGTCATATTTTCCTGACTAGAAATTACCATTTAGCTTTTCTTTTTTATGACAAATATATGCAAAACACTATGCATACCCTTAAAAATGAAAAAAACTTTTACACTACCAATACTGTTACAAGTGCAGTGGTGTGCAGTCATTTGAGGGCAGCTGCTGTGCATGATTGCAAGTGCAAGAGAAAAAGCCCAAAAATTCTTGTAAATCCTTTCCTAAAAAAGTAGCTTGGCTTGTGCTAGATAAGACTTTGTCGGTTGCTTGATAATGTATTCCCATTAGTAGCTATGACATAGAAGTGGCAAAAAATTGACATGGGGGGATGGGGGGGGGGTTCCAAATGATTTTGCAATGGGACTTGAATATCTATAGCTAGCCTTTAAAGCCTGGCCTCACTTTTTGGTGCGTATCCTATTATAAAATAAGGTCCATGAATAGCACTCACACAAACATTTAAAATATTTAAAACAGAAATACTACATCTGCTCTTAGCTTGCTTAGTCTGAAAAAAATAGTAATGAAAAATGTGCTCCTCTGATTAACAACTCAGTTTGTTTTAGTGAATTTGTTGGTAGCAAGAAATAAATGTTATATCGCCACAAAGATACCAGCCTGTCACACCATATACCAGCTACTTTATTAAGTTATATAAAATCAATGTTGCGCTGTCAATAAATAGTGATACAGTGAAAACCTATTATCTCAATGTGCTGTTATCCAAAAAATAGAAACCATTACAGTCCTTTGTATAGTCCACAAAACATAATGTAATGTTAAGGTGAGAAGAAATATCCAGAACACCAACAAGTCCATTTGATGAAAAAAGAGAGAGTAGGGTCCGTCCAAATCAACAGCAGGTGTGACACCTCATGCTCCCCAAGGGATATTTTAGGGATATTTTAGTAAAGATATCTCCTTGCCAGATATTATGACCTTTCAAGGCCACCACATGCATCAGTGAGTTATCACCCCTCACTTCTGGTGTAAGCCAGATGAGCTGTTCTACTTGTTTCAGGAAACGCCAGTCCTATGTATAACAATCTCTCACAAACCGCAGATCCAATCATCCAATATGTCAGGAAAAAGGCAGTATTGCCTTAGTAAAAAAGGTTCCATTGAACGAAACGTACGTCGGCAAACACATGGAGAGTGTACAACTGATGCTTATTCCGATATGCCTGTTTTAATATTCCTTGTTGTAAGTAGATCTTTTATTAAACCCTTGTGCTTTTTACTGGATGTCACGCAATGAGGTGCGTTTCCTCTTTTTCCTGATATATTGTATAATTGGATCTGTAGTTTGTGAGAGATTGTTATACATAGGACTGGTGTTTCCTGAAACAAGTAGAACAGCGGATTTGGCTTACACCA
This sequence comes from Lithobates clamitans, assembly GCA_037952925.1. Classification (NCBI taxonomy): domain Eukaryota; kingdom Metazoa; phylum Chordata; class Amphibia; order Anura; family Ranidae; genus Lithobates; species Lithobates clamitans. The sequence goes on from JBBGZY010000677.1 coordinate 773,230, forward strand.
GAAGTGAGGGGTGATAACTCCCTGATGCATGTGGTGGCCTTGAAAGGTCATAATATCTGGTAAGGAGATATCTTTACTAAAATATCCCTTGGGAAGCATGAGGTGTCACACCTTCTGTTGATTTGGACACACACTACTCTCTCTTTTTTCACTAAATGGACTTGGTGTTCTGGATATTTCTTCTCACCTTAACATATAATATGTTTTGTGGACTATACAAAGGACTGTAATGGTTTCTATTTTTTGAATAAGCACGTTGAGATAATAGGTTTTCACTGTATCACTTTTTATTGACAGCACAACATTGCTTTTATATATTTTTGTTTTATGGTGTATACATATGTATGAGTGCAGCTGTCAGGTCATCTAATCAACAAATTTATTCACTTTGCACAAATTTTCCCATTTTATTTGTTACTCTATTAAGTTACAATATAAGCATCAATTTAAACTGGAAAAATATACTTTAGACCACAATAAAGTGTCATTACCACAATTTTTTGTGTATTTTTCTACAAAGTTAAATGATTTACCTATTCCCTAAAGCTGTAGCATAGTTGTAAGTACCACAAAGTTGGCTGGTCCTGCCATTTATTTTTAATTGCTTCTCTTCTGTGGCAACACAATAGCAGCTAATTCTCTGGCTGTTGAGTTGCCACCTCTTCAGGTGTATAATGCCTAGTACACTCGATGAGAAAATCGGATTAAAAATACTGCTTTTGGAGCAATTTCCCAATAATCTGACCATTAGCACACAGCCGATCATGAAAGTTCATACAAAATTATCCAAAGTTACAAGCACAAAAATGTTTCTGTACGATAACAGAACAATTTTCATTTAACCACTTTAGCCACTTCAGCCCCCGAAGGATTTGCCCCCTTCCTGACCAGGCCATTTTTTGTGATACGGCACTGCGCCTCTTTAACTGACAATTGCGCGATTGTGTGACGTTGTACCCAAACAAAATTTGTGTCCCTTTTCCCCCCACAAATAGAGCTTTTTTATGGTGGTATTTGATCACCTCTGCGGTTTTTATTTTTTGTGCTATAAACAAACTAAAAAAAAAGGGACAATTAAAAAAAAAAAAAAATGTTGTACTTTTTGCTATAATAAATATCCCAAATTTAAAAAAAAACAAAAAAATATTTTTTTCCTCAGTTTAGGCCGATGTATTCTTCTACATATTTTTGGTAAAAAAAAAAAAAAAAATCGCAATATGCATATATTGATTGGTTTGTGCAAAATCTATAGTGTCTACAAAATAGGGGATAGATTTGTCATTTTTATTTTTTTTTACTAGTAATGGCGGTGATCTACGATTTTTATCAGGACTGCAACATTGCAGCGGACAGATCGGACACTTTTGACACTATTTTGGAATCATTGACATTTATACAGCGATCAGAGCTAAAAATAGCCACTGATTACTGTATAAATGTCAATGACAGGGAAGGGGCTAACACTAGGGGACGATCAAGGGGTTAACTGTGTTCCCTAGGTGTGTTCAAACTGTAGAGGGGATAGGACTGACTAGTGGAGGAGACTGATCGATGTTCATACTTAGTATGAACACACGATCTGTCACTTCTCCCCTGAGAGAACTGGGATTTGTGTGTTTACACACACAGATCCCGGTTCCCGCTCTGTCACGAGTGATCGCAGGTGGCTGGCGATCATTGCGCCTGCAGGGCATGCGCATCAGCACAGGGGACACCCGGCGTGGGCACCTGCTGTTACGTCTTAAAGGAGCGACATACAGTTACGGCGATTTGCGCAGCCGTGCCAACCTGCTGCAGTATAACTGTGGCGGCTGGTTGGCTAGTTGTTAATAAGTACAGTATTTGTATGTAAAAGATAGAGTTACCAAGACTGTGCGTGCTTGGAAACAAAAGACTAAATGACACTACCATACAATAAAATACAATACATTACATCAGGGGTAGGCAACCCCTACCCTCCAGCTGTTTTGAAACTACAAGTCCCAGGAGACATTCCAAGACCCTAACAATCACAGGCATGACTCCTAGAGGCAGTGGCATAATGGGATTTGTAGTTTCACCACAGCTGGAGGGCCGAGGTTGCCTACCCTTGCATTACATCATTGTGGGAAGTTGTATTTTGTCTTACGAGAATTTTCGGAACCTTTGTAGCCTATTCATTTTTTATATGAGACTAGCATGCAAAAAAAGGAAAAAAAAAAAGAAAACAGAAGGTCATTCATCCGATATTCTCATTGTGTGTACCATGCATAAGGGAAAGCCATTCACTTCCTTTTTTTTTCTATTTTACCTGCCCCACATAACTTTTTTCACAAACTTTAGGGGAGACTCCAGAATGTTGATTGACAAGCCCTTCAATGTCATTATCATCCTCCCGTGGGGCAGACCTTGCAGGGATATTGATGGAGGTGTTTCTCCCTGCTAGTCACTCCATGTGACACAAGTTCTACAAGCTAAAGGGGCCTGTCTAATATGGGAAAACTCTTCAAACTTTTTTATGTGCCTTATAAAAAAAACTGTCATCAAATCCTGGGTTGCTCCTCCCTCCAATCTTTCAGTGCAGTCAGGAGCAAGCATGAAATGCCATATGACTGCAAATAATTGCAAATAGACTCCAATAAGGCATATAGGAGTGTTTTTTTCTGCTCCCTAACAACCAAAATTAAGAACTACATGTGAAATTAAGAACATACAGTATATATAAAGTGGTTATAGTAAGTTTAATATCTCTTTAAGTTCCAATTGGTCATGTACACAAGAGGCAATTTGCTAAAAGAGTATGAATATTTGCTCCAGTTATCCAATCATGTGAAAAACCAAAAACCTATTTACTTATTTCTTCTGCTTATGATTGAGTTTCAAAGTGGACAGGAATTTTCTTTTCATGCGATTGGAAAACTGAAATTAATATTGACACATTTTACCTTGTGAAGATTCTCAACTCAACATTGGTATATCAGTCAAAAATCTTCATGTCATCTTCAAAAAGTATAAATGATTTTAATATTAGGCAATTCACTACAATGGAAATGTAGCACAAAAACTCCTGTCTATTATTTGTATTTATTTTTTTAAAAGGATGTTGAATCAATAAATATAATGAACCACAAAAAAAAAGCACAAACACTGTGTGTAGGCTACCACTGCTAACTTTAAAATGTATGTTTCCTGGCTCTCCGGCTTAATACTTTCACAAACCTATTAACCTATAATGAACATGCATCACGCGAAGTTACAACTCCTGATCCCCAAATGGATTTACAATCAATGGCTCAAAGTGCAGAAGCTATTGGGTTAACATACCAAAGGAAGGTATTGTCACTTTGCAAAGTAGACATTGGAAAATAAGGTTAAAGTGATTGTAAAGGCTTGTTTAAAAAAAATAAATAAATGACAAACATGTTATACTTACCTCCTCTATGCAGTTGGTTTTGCACAGAGCAGCCTGGATCCTCCTCTTCTCAGATCTCTTTTTGCTGTTCCTGGCCCCTCCCTCATATTGAGTGCCCTGACAGTCAGCAGCTTCCTATGGGGGCACTGGAGCCAAGTCACAGCTCTGTGTGTTCATTTAGACATGGAGCCTGACCTGGCTCCACCCCCTCTCCCCCTGATTGGCTGACTGACTTTGATGGGGGCTGTGGGAGCCAATGGCACTGCTGGACAGCTTAAATATTTGTGGACATCGCTGGAGAGAGATAGGCTTAGGTAAGTAAATAGGGAGTGCTGGGGTGGCTGCTACACACAAAAGGTTTTTTTTTATCTTAATGTAAAGAATGCATTAAGATAAAAAAAACTTTCTGCCTTTACAACTCCTTTAAGCTGTGTACACTTTAAATACTCAAGGGTATTTTTTAAAAAAAGGCAGCAAATGATTGGATATTTAAAAGGAACACTGGTTCACACAATTACTAAGATTCACCTTGCTAGGTGAACAGACGCTCCTCCTTTAGTAAATCAACACCACTAAATCAGCATGACATCAGGCAAGTAGCATTTCTCCGCTAAGTTTTCTTTAACCCCTTTACCTATGGTCCATGCTATGGGAAAGCAGCCAGTGGACAGTCAACAACATAATACTTTTGAAAATAATGTATCTGTTACCCCTCCCATGAGTACATCATGGTGAATGGCAACTTCATACAGAAAAGCTAATGGAAAACTGGGAGATTAACTTTTTTCTTTATAAGGAAAACACATAACAGGTAGACAGAATACATTGTGTAAAAGGAGAGATACTGTGTATACAGCTAGTTTGTTTATTTAATCCCTGTATCATTTGAAGCATCAGCCATGAAATGGGCAGAAGAGTACAGCTCAGGGAACATAAACACATGAATTCACCAAGACAGACCAATAATTCAGGGAAGATATTGATTTTCATTTAGATGAAGACAGAAAATAAAGTAATTTGGTTATCTACTGAAATATGTTTTCTTTAAAAATAGCAAAGTGAAAATGATCCAGGGTGTAAATTAAAATCACATCCTATCCACATGTTTACTATATGCAGTCATCATAAGATCAGATTAATTGCCCCCAAATGCAAACCCTAGGTTAATATGAAAAGCACCCAGCAGTTTTTGTTTGTTTTTTTTCAATTTGTTTGTAAGGCCAGGTTGACAATATATCCAGTTCCCTGGTACTTAGACTGAAACACATCTTATTGTGTATGGACATATTAAATCAAGTACAAACTGAGAGAAATGTAGACTAATTGCTTAGCTGTTTGTAGCGTCAATATTTTCTAAATCAATGACCTGGAACACATGTGCAAAGCAAAACAAAGTTAAAAATCCTTTTTTGGATGCTTGTTCTGATAACTCAAAAGTACCAAATCCACTGGATTAGCAGAAGAGGAAGGGTGAATTTAGCATTGGCAGCCTTAATATTTCTTCAGTACAGGTTCCTTTAAAATGGAGTTAAAGAAGTCTGTGTTGGTTCACAACAACTGATCACCTTCATTCTCCAGCTCTAAATCCAGTACAGGTTTAAAATTGATTGGTGACTGTAAGGCAAAATAGCAGAGTCCTTTCTAGATAGTGGTAGTAGGTACCCTGGCAGACCTAAGTAGTTTATCCCACTAATCAAACATCACCCATTCAACATGGTCAGCTTTAAGCCCGATACATACGGGCAGAATGTCGGGAGACAATTGCCGGTTCCAAAAAAAAACGTCCGACATTCGGCCAGTGTGTATGTCAGTCTGTCCGACAGAAGCCTGCCATTTCCCTGGCTTCTGATGGACGTGCATGCTGGAAAACCAGCATCTGACTGACTCCTGATCAGCGCTCTCAGCCAATGGCAGAGAGCACAGATCGTAGTGTTCTGGGGAGTGGGTCGCCCCCCTGTTAGAACACAATAGCTCAGCTGGGGAAATCGTTGAACTAACCTTGCATGGTTAGTACAGTGGCTCTGACCGTAGCCGGCAGTTTTTTTCGTTCAACCCGTGGGGTTGAACAAAGAAAAAATAAAAAACTAATAGTGTGTACGTGGCTTTAGAGTACGACTTAAAAACCAGGTTTGATCCATTTTTAGTCACTGACCTGGAACACGTCTGTGGAGAAGGTAAGAAAGTTTGCTGCTAGTGACTCAAAGAATTGTTTACTAAAACAGTAGAAAATATTCACTCAACAAAGTGAATGTTCACATAGGTCAGTGAAAAAATTAAGCATTGATCACTTTAAATACCCAATCAGGTGTATGAGAATGTAAAACAAAATTGTTCATAATGGAATGGCTGACACAATCGCAGTTTAAAGTGGTTGTAAAACCCTTATATATACACACGCACAGTGAATTTACTAGCCTCAAGGGATACACAGAGATGAAACAAATCCTCCTACATAGGTATTAGCAGCCGAGAATGCGTGTACATCTGAAAAGCCACTTGTCAGCTGTCGGGTGGCTGGTACATTTGCTCCCCCTGTGCAGACACCCTATCATGTTTCTCAGACCATGCTGTCCCACCCGCTGACCCCAGACCAGCATGGCTAGAGCCCCAGGATTGAGGGGAGGGAGACCAGCGAACACCAATTTACTGATCTCTCTTCTACCTAGTAAAAACCCAGAAGCAACATGTATTAAATTACTTCTGTGTTTGACTGTCACTTTCTGTGGCTGCTGTGGCTTGGGAAGAAGTTAATGGAGCATGTTCTGTACTCCATTAAGTTTGAAGAAGGACACATGAGACTCCAGGGTTCAACACATGCAACGAGGGAACCTATGCAAAAACAAAAAATGCACTACACATCTTACATATCACCTTGCACACCAGAGTGAGAGTAATCATTTTAGGCCCATTATTCATGGTTAACTCTAAAATGATGATCTGTAGCAGCTTTATGATGTTGCCTTTGGAAAATGTAGAGTACAAAAGTTTGTTGCCGTTTCAGGTGCATGTGCAGTTTTAAGGCTTGTCATGTTAGGTATCTCTTTACTTGGCACAACCTCATCTTTTATATTTCACCAACAATATGGTACAAGATTGTGTTTGTATGCAAGTTAACTTTAGTGCAATTTTTCATTAAAATTTTGCACTCGATAAATTGTTGTTGTAATATAGTGTAATATAAGAAATTGGAACTTTCACCATTTTAGTCTCTGATTTCAGAACATCTATAATGTCTTCAGGCCTATAATGATTTTTTAAACATGTATACAAAAATACTCAAAAATGGCACTGGCAATGAAAGGGTTAATCAAATCAACCTCATAGTATTGAGAAAGTAGGGTAGGATAACACCCAGGCAACCATAAATTTCAGAAGAGGACAACAACAGGAGTTACCATGTTTTTCTCATGCAAATTATCACTGAAGGGTGTTTCCAATTGAAGTCTGTTAGGCTAACCATGGACGGTTTGAATCTTGGCCGGTTCAGCAGGGACTGGCTAAGATCCGAACCATGTATGGAAAGGCTGAATGTACCCAAGTTGATCGGACGATCAACTTGGGTACAACCAGCCTGCCAGAGTTTACATGCGATAATTGCTAGTGGCTGTTAGAAAATGCATTGCCTCTGTGGGAGGGATTCCCCTGTCAGCACTATCTGTGTTGATGGGGGGAATCAAGCTAATTTCTTTCCTGCAACCCGTGGTTACAGGAAAGAAATTCTCTCTTTGTATGGTCTAAATTAGTGAACAACCCGCTTCAGTTATAACTTGCTGCTGAGCAAAAAGCCTTCCTACTACTTTGTTTAAAAGGGAAATAAAATCAGTAATTCTGAATTATTAATAAGAAAGTTCTTAACTACAGAAAAGAACCACCACCCCCCTAACTTGACACGCTTTGTCGCATAATTTGATGTAAAGCAACTATAGCAATTATCAGAGAGATTTTTGATCCCGTGTTATAAACAAGAAAGGAATAGTTGCTTTATATCCTGCCTGGGGCAGAAGGAGGAGTGAGGAAGTAACAATGATTTTGTATTTTATGCATACATTGCTGTCTCTGGTTAATGAGGTGAACCAAATTCATATTCTGTAGGGAAAGCAGAAGCTATTTTATTCACATGAAATTTTTAACACATTTTTCTATGAAGCTTCTTTTGCTTATTTTCTTTATTCTTCCATATACATATGAACTGAAAAATCTGCTTTCCCCTGTGCCTTTTATTGCAGTGTCTTAATATATTTATAACTGCTCTAATAAGCATACACAGTGGTAAGATATGATAGGGTTTCATAGTAACTAACAACAGTGCATAAGAATAATGTAGCTTGTGTGTATCTCATGTGTATTTCAAGTAGCTCACACATATCCTACTGAATAAAATTGTGTTTGATAAAGCACTGTGTATCATAAATAATTGCTATTTCTGTAAAATAAATAACTTGTTTTTACCTTTTTTTATATATATATTTTTTATAAATTGATGCTGCTGGTCTCTTACTGGCTCTTTGCAGCCACTTCCTCTCTAAATTCATGTTTCTCAGTGCTGACTGCATGGCCAAAAGGGTTTTTTATTATTATTATTATTATTATCATTATTATTATTATAGGTATTTATAAAGCATTTAAATCCCAACCACGGCACTATCTCTCTCACTCAGGTTGAACTGGATGGACTGGCCTCTTTATCCCTTTCATGACTAAGCCTATTTTTGACATTTGGTGCTTACAAGATAAAATCCGTATTTTTTGCTAGAAAATTACTTAGAGCCCCCAAACATTATATATATTTTTTAGCAGAGAATCTAGAGAATAAAATGGTGATTGTTTCAATATTTTATATCACACGGTATTTGTGCAACGGTGTTTTAAACGCAACTTTTTGGGAAAAGGGACACTTTCATTAATTTTAAAAAAAGCAAACAGTAAAGTAACCCCAATTTTTTGTATAATGTGAAAGATGATGTTACGCAGAGTAGATAATAGATACCAAACATGTCACGCTTTATAATTACATGCACTCGTGTAATGGCGACAAACTACGGTACCTAAAAATCTCCATAGGCAACGCTTTAAATTTTTTTTACAGTTACAGGTTAAAGTTACAGAGGAGGTCTAGTGCTAGAATTATTGCTCTCGCTCTGACGATCACGGCAATACCTCACATGTGTGATTTGAACACCGTTCACGTGACTTCCGTATGTGTTTTCTTTGCAGCGTGAGCTCGCGGGGACAGGGGCGCTTTAGAAATTTTTTTTTCTTATTTATTTTATTTATTTTTCTATTTATGAATTGTGTTTAAAAAAAAAAAAATGATCACTTTTATTGCTGTCACAAGGAATGTAAACATCCCTTGTGACAGTAATAGGTGGTGACAGATACTCTTTATGGAGGGATCGGGGCTCTAAAAGACCCCCGATCCCTTCTTTGCACTTCAAAATATTCAGATCACTGTTTTCGGCGATTCTGAATACCGTGTATTTTTTTAAAACCGGGCCATTGGCAGCCAAGTAAACGGGAAGTGACTTCATGGAGTCACTTCCGTGTTTACTATTAGGAGGCTGGAACGAAGCCGCTTACGGCTTCGTTCCAGACTGTCACTAGCTGCCGGAGGCGGCAGATTGGTGATCGGGCCTGCCGGTGGATCGGGAGGCCCGGTAAGAGTGGCGGGAGGGGGGACATCCCCTCCCGCACCTCCGGTATAACAGCCGAGCGGCTTTTAGCCGCATCGGTTGTTATACCTGGAAAGTCGATCTCTGGCTTTAAAAAACGGTACCTGCAGCTGCGGGCACCATCCCGGTATAACCCCCGAAAGCCGAGTACGCACATCTGCATACGCTCGGCGGGAAGGTTATTCAACCTTACTAACTGTAATGTAAATTTGTAACTATCTGCACAGAGTTTGCATGTTCTCTCTGTGCCTGTGTGGGTTTCCTCCAGGTACTCTGGTTTGCTCCGACACTCCAAAGTCATGCTGGTAGGTTAATTGCCTCATGTCTAAATTGGACCTAGTATGTGTATGTATAAATGTAAGTTAGTGAAGTGTGAGTTAGTGAGGTGTGGGTTTCCTCCCACACTCCAAAGACATGCTGGTCAGTTAATTGGCTCATGTCTAAATTGGCCCTAGTATGTGTATGTATGAATGTGAGTAAAAATTGGTCTTTGGGTGTCGGTGGCGCCTTCCCACCGTAACCCCATAGAGGTAATCTTGATGAAAGCAAGAATTGGCCTTGCTGTAAAAAATTGCAATGATATGCACCTGTCAAACAGGTGCAGAAAAATTCGTCTTTGTGTGTCGGTGGCGCCTTCCCGCCGTAACCCTATAGAAGTACTCTTGATGAAAGCAAGAATTGGCCTTGCTGTTATAAATTGCAATGATATGTACCTGTCAAACAGGTGCATAAAAATTACTCTTTGGGTGTCGGGAGCGCCTTCCCACTGTAATCCTATAGAGGTGCTCTTGATGAAGGCAAAAACAATTGCAATGATATGCACCTTTCAAACAGGTGCTGAAAAATTGGTCTTTGGGTGTTAATTGTGCCCATGAAACCTATACCAAAAACATTCTTTCAGATGAAATGATTGAACACCCTCAAAGCTAGGCAGCCTCGAAGTCCTGCAGAGATTCCACATCCCAAAAAGACTTAATCAGTGACATCGGCATCAGCGGCTTCATAGCAGGTAATCCAGGATTCATTTTTATAAAAGTCAAATGGTCCATAAAGTCTGTGGACAGATGCGTTTGTAGCGCTGGTAGATTTTTATCTACCGCTGATAGGTAAATTTAGTGGGTCGCTTATTATAGGAAGTTAGATTTGCCTCTGTTCCAGCTTGGCTGACGTTGCGCGCGGTTCCGCATTGTGCCGGTGGGTGTCGTTGTCACCATCGGCAGGTGTTGGAAGAGCAGGGATTTGTTTTCAGCCATCTGCTGGCCCTCCTGGCCGACAGGTATGCACTAGGAATACCACCTCGTGGTCCTCCGTTCCGGAGGCCCACGTCGCTAAGGCGTGTGAGTGGGCCCAGAAGCCTGTCTGGGGCCTACCACAGCAGCGGAGAAATCGTCCTGAGCTGTCTTTCCTGAGTAAAGAAGCTGGACAACCGAGAAGATCCCAGGGGAGGACCTGTCATGGAAGGATCATACAGAGTGCTGGTCTGGAGAGGGGCCTGGTGACTCGTTTGGAGGACGCATTCCGAAGTAATCTTACAGTATAGTACTGCCGGGTTGGCTTAAAGGTTCAAGTACTGTATCTGACTTTCTTGTACAAAGAGTTTTATTGAAAATATATGTCAGCAGAATAGTACAAAACAGTGATGGATACATCATGAATTAACAGGCATAAGTCTGCCGGGGTCCGGCAGGTATAACTGACATTCAAGGATCTATACCTGGTCTCAGGCAGCTCAAGGCCGAGGCCAGGCTGCATACTAAAGAGAGTCTACATCTCATGTTTAGTAGCATAATGGTAGACTGCAAACACTGAATATTATGTTTGCAAACAATCATAAACAATTAAAGGATGCATAGTGGGATGTTATTGTAATACTTAATATTGCCTTAATGGGAAAAAGAACCAGATATAAAGTCAGATTAAATTGGTTAACTTCGAAAAAGCTAACATACCTTTGTATGAAATAATTTTGTTACCTTAAATATCCAAACTCTGTGGACTGAGGCCCAAAGGCCATAATAAAGAGGAGGAAAGAGAAATTGAAAGTAGAAGAGAAGAAAAGAGAAAAAAAAAAAGAGAAAAAAAAGGGGGGGGGAAGGAGGGGAGAGGCCCTGGGGTGGGAGGAACGGAGTCTCATTATAGGGAGAGAAGTGTTAGGTCAAATCTTGATGGACGGTTATGGGTCACCCAGGGTTGCCATATCCTGAGAAACTTATCATGCGTGTCCAACAATATGGCCGTAAGTTTCTCGTTTACCATGATATCATTCACACAATTTTTAACTGCTTCAAAGCTAAGATTCTGAGTTTTCCAGGCCCTTGCTATGGTCAGTTTAGTTGCGGTAAAAATATGTGCTGCTAATTGGCGTTCAGGACGAAGAAGTTCCGCAATCGGTTTCCACAAAAGGGCCTCAAAAGGGTCCCGCTTTATAGTGGTATTAAAAAGATTGCGTAGTAGTGCGTATACTCTAACCCATAATCTGCAAACCCTGGGGCAGGTCCACCAGATATGCGACATCGTACCCTCCTGTGAGCACCCTCGAAAACAGAGGGGGGAATAAGATGGAATGAAGCTTGCTAATTTGGCCGGGGTATAGTACCATCTATAAAAGACTTTATAAGCGTTCTCCAAAAAGAGAACATTCTTAGAGCATTTGGATAGCATGATAGTCATACCTTGCCAGTCCTCCGGGTCCAATTGTTTCCCGAGTTCGGCCTCCCATTGGAGATGATAGGGTCTCAATGGTGGTGTTTTGGAGTTAATTATAGCAATATATATGAGGGAAATTAGACCCGGGGATTGTGGGCGCGATCTACAAAGGCTTTCAAATGGAGTCATGGTAAAGGGGGCCGAATGGGATTTTATAAGTCGTTGGAGAAAATGCCTAATTTGCAGGTAACTGTAGTGTTCCCTAAGGGGGATATCATGTGAGGAAAGTAAAGCCGCAAAGGGGATGATCTTGGTTGGGGTGAGTAACGAATGAATATCTGTAAAGCCGTTATCAGACCACCATTTAAATTGCAGTGGATTATCACAACCTGGTGGAAATAAAGGGCAGTGGAGGAGACGAAGTAGTGGGAGGTGAGGAGAAATTAGGCCTGCTGAGTATTTAACCGCATCCCAGAGTTTAAGGGAGTGAGCCAGACAGGGACCTATGGTTGAGGGGCGATGTGCTTTGGGAAGCCAGGGAAGAGAGGCTAGTGGTGTTGGGTGTGCGTCAATTAAATCCATGGTGGCCCATAGTGGCATTTGTTGTTTCTCATGAAGGTGAGATAATGGGGCGATACCCGCAGCGGTGTAATATGCTTGCAGGTTAGGAACTGAAAGACCACCATTGATTTTGCGCGCGTATAGTACTTGTCTCTTGATCCTAGGTCTCTTGTGGCCCCATATAAACTGCATAAGTTTACGTTGATGTATCCGAATGATATGGGGGGGCACATGGACTGGCAAAACTCTAAAATAATAGAGCAATTTAGGGAGGTACGTCATGCGCACTGTCGCTATTCTGCCGAACCAAGAAATCGGGAGTGTGGACCAAGAGGCAAGCATAGCCTCCAGCTTTCGGAAAAGCGGAGGAAAATTGGCTTGGTATAATCCCGGGTACTTCTGAGTAAGTTTGATACCCAAATAGGGTAGTGAGGTTAACCACTGAAATGAGAATGCCGCTTGTAGGGATTCCAGTTCCGGGGCCCGAAGGTTGATGGACATCGCTTTAGATTTCGCCGGGTTAACTGAAAGGCCTGAGAATGAGGCGAAGGAGTCTAGGAGGGAGAATAAATTGGGGAGGGAGATTCTGGGTTTAGTATTGGTTAATAGGATGTCATCCGCAAACAGTGACAATTTGTGTGCGGTGCCTGCCACTTCTACTCCTGATATATCTGGGTGGGAGCGTATGGCCTCCGCCAGGGGTTCGAGTGCTAGTATAAATAGAAGTGGGGAGAGTGGGCATCCCTGACGGGTTCCCCTCCTAATGGGGAAAGTGGGCGATTCATATCCATAATAACGCACTTTAGCCTGGGGGGAGTGATATATGGCTGAGACCCAACTCAAGAAGGAGGTGCCGAAACCGTAGTGGTTGAGGACCTGTGTCAAATAGGGCCAAGATAAGGTATCGAAAGCCTTATTAACATCTAAAGAAAGAAACATTGTTTCCAAGGACCTTTCATGAGCTATATGTTGAATTTGGAGAAGTCGTCTAATAGCATCCCCTGCCTGCCTACGGGGGACGAACCCCACCTGATCTTTTTTTATCAGACGCAGTAGGAAGGAGTTCAGGCGATTGGCCAAAATTTTCGTCAATATCTTCATGTCAATATTAATTAAAGAGATTGGCCGAAAATTTGCCCAGGAATAATGGTCCTTGTCTGGTTTAGGAATCATCACTATGTTGGCGGTCAGCAAGTCTGGTGTAAATGGGTGACCTCCTTTGACCGAATTATACATAGCCACTAGGTGTGGGGCCAGGACCTCTGCAAATTTTCGGTAATACAGAGCAGTAAAACCATCCGGGCCTGGTCTTTTGCCTATTTTCAGTTCCTTAATGCACTGGAGAACCTCAGAGACCTGTATATCTCGATCCATTAGGGAGATATGGGAATCGGATAGGGAAGGTATAGATAACCCTTGTAAGAAAGCATTCAGGCCCTGTGTTGAGGAGTGGTTTGGGGGGGAGTAGAGCTTGGTAAGTCGGTAGCAGAATTCTTCCAAGACCCGCTGGGGGTTTCCCGTGAGGATGTTATGGCGGGTGCGCAAGGTTATGGGGGTAAATTTCGGGGTAAAAGTACGTAGTCTATTGGCCAGCTGAGCATTAGGTTTGTTTGCCTTAGCATACCATTTCTGTCGGGCCCAACGTAAGGAGCGGTCCGCTTCATCTGTCAGACATAGTTCCAAGTCTGTACGGGCCTTGTCTAAAGATCTACGGTTAGCCGAGGTAGGGGCTGATTTAAAGGCCGCCGAGCGGTCTTCCAAGCTCTGCTCTAACTTGCGTCGGGCCTGAATCCTTTCTCTTTTGCGTTGAGACGCTATGCGAATAATGCGACCCCGGAGGACAGCTTTATAAGCCTCCCAAAGTGTTATTGGGGACGAGACAGAACCTGCATTAAGCCTAAAGTATTCCGCAGAAGCTTCCTGGATTTCACTAAAGATTGGTTTGAAGGATAGAAGTGAATCATTCATCACCCAGGGAGCATGCTGTGGTTTGCTGAGTAGGGAGTGACAGACGGTTAGAATAGGATCATGATCTGACCAAGGGACTGCTAAGATCGAGACCGAGTCTATTAACGGGAGATGTTTCCGTAACATAAACGAATGATCGATTCTGGAGTGGGAGTGATGAGGATGGGAGTAATGGGTGTAGTCCCTGCCCATGGGATGAAACTCTCGCCATATATCCACTAGGTCAAGATTTTGTAGGGCTTGCAGGAATTTTTTTGAAGCAATAGAACAAGCTTTATGTTCCGCCGGGTACTTATCAAGGGCAGGATTGAGCGTCACATTAGAGTCACCCGCCAACAGGAGGGTGCCTTTCTGGTGGACCTGTAACAGGGAGCAGACATGAGACAAGAATGGGCCCTGATTGTCATTCGGGGCGTAATAGGTCATAATCGTTACTTCATTGTCCTGAATAGAACCCTGCAGGAGAAGGTATCTACCATTAGGGTCAGCTATCTGTTTGTTGCAGATACATGGGACTGATTTACGTATAGCTATAAGAACCCCTCTCTGCTTAGTAGGACCATTGGCCAAATAGACCTGGGGATAGTTTGCTGCGAAATATTTGGGGCAGGAAGAGGAAGAAAAGTGTGTTTCCTGGAAACAAGCTATGTCTATTCTTTGTTGCTTAAGGTACTTAAAAACCTTGACCCTTTTTTGGGGAGAATTCATGCCCTGAACATTCAGGGACAGCCAATGAAGGGTCATTGGGTCTGAGGTATAGCGCTATGGATTACTCCATCCGCACACCCCAGGGGCCGAGGGAGGGGGGAAGGGGGGAGGGAGAGAAGAGGGAGAGAAGAATAGTAAAAATAGGAAAGAACATAAAGTGAGAGAATACCGAGAAGAGCTCGGATTGGAATGTGTAGTGAGTACTTTGACATATCACGCCGTGGGCAATAGGGCCCACAATGGGGTGGGACCATAGCCAAGACGGGTATCCTAGCCAGGTACCAACACTTAAGGGGAGCAGTGGTCCGTCGGAACCACCGGCCTATAGTGAAAATAATTCAGTATAATTAAACAAAGTGAACATAGAATTTAACTAAAACTTAGAAATAGCATCAATACAAGCAGCTTAAAATGAAGTGCAGTATGAAAACCCCAGTGCCTTATCGGCACTTGAGATAGTAGGTGCAGGGGTCCCCCCGCCCCCGGGGGCGACAGCCACAAGACCATCCACCCCAGAAGGCGGGGCGAGACCCCACAGCAATGTCAAGTCGCCAGCCCTGTCACCCCACTGAACAGGAGTGAAGGGCCTCGGAGTGTGAGCAAAAACAACCAACCTACATAACATTCAGTGGAGGCATGTCCCTAGCCTAAAACCCCCTACCCCTCTCCCCCCTACCCCAACCAGTCTCAAATGTGGTTTCCTTAGACCGATGAACCCTCTACTCCATGAGAGCCATCAGCAATGCAGAGGTGGTTTGGGGGGCAAACTGGTGCCGGAGGTCCATCAGGGAACCCCATGAGGGGTAGTCCTTGCCCGAGACCGCCATCTCACAATCGGGGCAGTCTATAGTCGGACCACGGCCCCCCAGCCAAACAACAGTCAACTCAATGGGGCAAGGGAACAGCGAGGGGACTTCCTCCAAAACAAGCTGCTGAACTCCTCAAGTTAGGTTGGATTTTAAAATGAAAACAGTCAACAACACACACCGGGTAAGCGGCTGAGAAAAATTAAATGCACATCAAGGGTAGATGGGGATTTTCATCCATTGTTGGTTTTTTTGAATCTTTGGGCCTGCAAATCCCGCAGCGCCTGGGATCCAGATTGTGATCTTTGTGATGCTTGAGAGGATTGACGAGGAGGCCTGGCGGGGCCTGGTTGGGAATGTGAAGCCTGGGCCTCAGGTTGGGACTGAGGAACGTCCAATTGCAGATCCTGAAGATGTTGTTTGAGGCCTGATGGGGAAGTGGCATGGAACTGGCGACCTTGATAGGAGAAGGTGAGTTTAAATGGGAACCCCCATCTGTACTTGATTTGATGGGATTGCAGGACTTGGAGATAAGGTTTGAGACCTCGGCGTCTAGCAATGGTGACCGGCGAGAGGTCCGCGAATAATTGGAGGGGGTTACCTTGGAAAGAGATATCCCGTTGTTCTCGGGCAGATTGTAAGAGTTTCTCTTTGGTCCTATAATAGTGGAATTTGATGATAACATCCCTTGGGGGGCCTTCGGAGGGTTTAGGGGCTAGTGACCGGTGAATGCGGTCAAACTCCAGCCTGTCCACCGGAATCTCAGGGGCCAGTTCTTGAAAAAAAGCGGTGGCTGTTCCCTGTAGGTCAGTGATCATTTCGGGGATGCCGCGAATACGGAGGTTGTCCCTGCGGGCCCTGTTTTCCGCGTCCTCTAATTTATCTTTGAGAGCGTCTATTTCTTCGGACATTTTGTCTACCTCCTCTTCATGGCCCTCTAGCACAGTGGTGGCCAGGTCCATGCGGTGTTCCAATTGATTGGTACGGTGACCTATCTCTTTAAGGCCGCGGACCAAATCTGAGGAAAGCTTTCGGGAGGCAGCCGTTATCTCATCTCTGACAATGCTGCGGAACTTGGCTAGCATGGCATCAGGATCAGCAGGGTGAGGACTAACGTGATCCGTGGGAAAGAGATGGAGGCTTTCGGCAGGAGATCCCTGATCCAGTTCAGAGAGCTGTGTATCCTCATCAGGCTCTGGGGGTTCGGGCGCCATCTTGGATCTGCCTTTGCCCGGGGCTGGGGATTTGTTGCTGCTCTGCCGATTTTTTAGTTTGTTTTTCGTGGAGCGGTACATTACCGCTTGCGGCTTCAGGAGATTCCTCTGTCTTGTGGGGTATAGCAGTCCCCTCCTCGTGTCTTCTATGTTGGATTAGGCCGGGTTACGGTATCCGACGGCGCGGAGCGGAGGAATCAGACTTCCATTGCCTTCGCTCACGCGTATGCGCCCCTCTTTGGCAGTGGTTTACATAGCAATAAAAAGGTCCTTAATAAGCATGATGGGGCTGTTGGTCAGTAGCCCTGTGGGCTTGTTTAGTATTTGTGGGGGGGTGGTTGTTAGGGCAGGTAGGCCCTGATGCGCCAGCCGGGTGTCACAGGACAGACAACAGTCACTTGTAGTTTCTCCCCTCACAGTAACAGGCAGGCGGAGGCCAGGTGTGGTGGATGGTATATCTGGGGTGTCAGTGTGCAGATGGCCCTGGGCAATGTGGCAAAGGCAGCAGGCAGTGGGGCACACTAAAGTATCCAATGCTTTGGGACAGTCAGGCAGTCTCTGGCAGCATCCCAGGCCCTGTGAGGGACCAAGGGGTTTGTCCAGGCAAGTGAGGAAAGGAGGCCTGCAGTTAGTTGTGGGCCTGGCCGGTCGCGATGACCCGTGGCGGGGATGCGGCCTCAGGAAAGAGCGGGGATTCACAGGCCTCACTAGGCCGCACTAGGCCGAGCCAGGCCGCGGCCGCTACGGGCGTCCTCGGAGCTCAGCGGAGCCACCGGACCGTGCCAGATATGCAGGGGGACAGTTGGGGTACATGGATGAGGGTCCCCTTACCTCCAGAACCGTCCGGGATGCGATTCCCCCCGGGAGGCCTCGGGTCAGCAAGATGGCGGCGGCCGCGCGAGTCCGGAGGCCTCTTACAGGCCGGATTTCTCCAAAATAGCCCTAGGTAAGGCAGCAGGGAGGTCCAGTGGCTATCCTGGCAGGTTTTTGTAAGCCTTTTTGGGCTGTAAATGCGTGGATGCCGGCGGATTAGAAAGCAGGGCTCTGGAGCTCTTCAGCAAGACGTCCGCCGCCGCTCACATCCGGACACGCCCTGTATCTGACTTTCACCACAAACCAATACATCCTGTGGCAGAGGATCGTACAGGTTTTATTCCATAATAGTCTGTGGCAGAGACTTTTGTTCGTGCTACGTGCTGGCTGCTAGGCAAGTGAGAGATGTCTATCCAGACAAAGATTGAATCCTACAAAAAAGGGGGAACCATTCAATTACAAAGAATATTTCTGAAGAAATACAACAGAAAGGTATTTGAGCTTCCCTGCAGCTTTCCTGCTACCTCTTTCCTGCTACTTCCCTGGTTTATTCTATTAAAGCATTGGAAAACCTACTCAAGTGTTTGGTGCTTACAGTATATCGTCCAGAGGTAAACTCAACGGAACCCTAGACCCGGTGCCGGTGAAACAGAGGTATCGAGAGTGAAGGTAACAAGCCCGCTTAAACCAGCAGCTCCACCGAGAGTTATTGCTACATGTGGGGGCGTCGTCCGGGCTTTGTTAGCTGTCAATCTTCGCAACCTAGAGAGGTGTTTTACCGAGAGTTTACGGTGAGAGCTGGACTTTGCCATTTTTCTCAGGAGAGGAAGAGGTTAAAAGTTGCAGGACTTTATTTCTGAGTGCGTAGGCGGCGGGCACCAGTAAAAGCCCAGGAGCTACGTGATCAGAAGAACAAGTGGGAGGAGCCTACCCTACTTGATACCGTGTGGGACGCGTGTGTGTGTTTGGCACCAGAGAAGAAGAGAGGCCTCGTGATCGTGCTGAGAAGATCAGAGTGTGGCCATGTCTTTTTCGGCGATGCAGTCAAATATGGGACCGAGAATGTTCCCAGCGAGCACCGCGTCGAGTGCTATGTTGACCGGAACCCTGCTTACAGATACCGGTATTCGTCTGAAGCTGCAGGGAAGATTTGTTCTCTACACTGTTGGAGAGATCGAAGGGCTGGGCATGATTTGCCACAAATGTGAGGGACTGGCCGTGCATCTCCGTCCATTTGGTCGCTGCTCGCAATGTGGAGAGCATTTGTTTGTGGTGGAGCACCCTACCATGTCGCCCCGTGCTTATCGTATGGACTGGGCTACAGGTGTCGCTACAGTAGAAGCTGCTACTTCTGCTGGAAGAGAACAGCAGGCCGTGACTTTGCCTGTTGCTACTGAGAGTGTTCCGGACAGAGACACTGCTGTTACTGATTCACCAGTGGACATTACTTTGATTTCCGCATCCACTACACCTATCCCTGTTGTACCTGTCCAGAAGAAGGTGGGATATGTGAAGGCTTCCCAGGGCCGTGGTCGAGGCCTACCCCAGAGACTACCCGAACCAGATCCAACAAAGTCCACGCCAGGAACGGGTGAGCAATTGTTGGGGAATGTATCTGGGACTGTAAATAGATATCTGCCAGCAGAAGAACTGGGAGATTTGGAGATAGAGTCCATGTCGGATCTCTCCGGTGATGATGACCTATTTGAGACTATGTCACAAGAGTTATTATGGGCCCAAGGCGAGGATGTCACCTCTGCCATGACTTTCCCTGAATGGACAGCCCTGAGTTCTGGGAAGACGTCACCTTGTGTGGAGCCACACAGCACTATAAATGAGACATTGTCAAAAGTTACTAGTTCACTCCAGACACCGACTGAGTCTATGGTGAGGAAAACATTGGATTCATGTGTGCCTCCTGGTATGGGAAAAATAGATCCTTACCGAGACTTGCACGTTTGCAGAGAATGTTAAACAAGCGTGTCGCTACGGAGTATGGTTTGGAGTTCCCATATGTCCCTCAGGACATAATGCAAGTGATTGAAGCTAACTGGGAGCTTTGGTACAGTGAAGCTGTTTGGGACTATTTGTCTGTGCCTAAGCCTTTCCGGAAAATTGGTTGTTCTGTTGCTATGGACGAACGTTACAGTGGATGTTTTATGCACTGGAATTATGGTCGGCACATTCATGCTGACAAAGTGGTCATTTGCAGACCTGGAAAAGATGACGTTGTGTATTTCATCACTACAGTGGATAAACTGGGAAAGACACTGACATTGCCAGATCCCCGGTTTTATTGGTAATTATGGGCAAAAGAACTTTGGGATAGTTAGTTAATTTGTGTCAGTGCATAGAGATCTTCGTGGTCAAGATCTGAAAACTCATCTCAGTGTTTTAAATCCAAGGACTTCTTTTTTGCTAGCTGGGTTTTCTTACTTTAAGAGAAAAAATTGTGTATATAGGGATGGACTCTTAAAGATTAATCTGATATAGATAATGGGAAGAGAGTTTCATTTTTTCAAATGAGACTTTGCTCCTAAAACAGTATAGGTTGCATGTATGTTTAATATGTTTTCTTTTTCAGGAACTATTTGATCCCCTATCAAGCTGTTAGGCTTTTCAGCTAAAATAGATAGTGAGGTTGTGTACAGTCATAGGATGGTTTTGTTTGCGGACGTGAACATAATGTTTTACAAATGTTGATCTTAAAATGTCTTTCTACTGTCTTTCCTTCTTCTTTATCTAAATCCAAGTTGTAAGCTCAAATACCTGCTCTCAGGCTTGGGAGTTATTGTTTTGTGCCAGACGTTGAGGACAACATCTATTGTACTGGGGGGAGTATGTAGCGCGGGTAGATGTTTATCTACCGCTGATAGGTAAATTTAGCGGGTCGCCCTTTTTATAGGAAGTTAGATTTGCCTCTGTTCCAGCTTGGCGGACGCGTGCGGTTCCGCGTTGTGCCGGTGGGTGTCGTTGTCACCATCGGCAGGTGTTGGAAGAGCAACGTGTTGAAGCGAATGAGTGTTCCTCTGTCCCGGAGATAACTCGGTGGAGGTGGTCCTCCGAGTTGCATTCTGGGAGAGGGTATTTATGGGACAGACATGTTTTAGGGTTCGTTTTCAACCACCTGCTGGCCCTCCTGGCCGACAGGTATGCACTAGGAATACTACCTCGTGGTCCTCCGTTACGGAGGCCCATGTCGCTGCGGCGTGTGGGTGGGCCCAGAAGCCTGTCTGGGGCCTACCGCAGCAGCGGAGAAATGGTCCTGAGCTGTCTTTCCTAAGTAAAGAAGCTGGACAACCGAGAAGATCCCAGGGGAGGATCCATCATGGAAGGATCATGCAGAGTGCTGGTCTGGAGAGGGGCCTGGTGACTCGGATGGAGGACGAATTCCGAAGTAATCTTACAGTATAGTACTGCCGGGTTGGCTTAAAGGTTCAAGTACTGTATTTGACTTTCACCACAAAACAATACATCCTGTGGCAGAGGGTCGTACGGGTTTTATTCCATATAAGTCTGTGGCAGAGACTTTTGTTCGTGCTACGTGCTGGCTGCTAGGCAAGTGAGAGATGTCTATCCAGATGGGAAAAGATTGAATCCTACAAAAAAGGGGGAACCATTCAATTACAAAGAATATTGCATTGGAAAACCTACTCAAGTGTTTGGTGCTTATATCGTCCAGAGGTAAACTCAACGGAACCCTAGACCCGATGCCGGTGAAACAGAGGTATCGAGAGTGAAGGTAACAAGCCCGCTTAAACCAGCAGCTCCACCGAGAGTTATTGCTACATGTTCTATGATCAGTAACGAAAGCTCCTGCAGCACTGAATGCCTGTTCTGAAAGCACGCTGAATGCAGGGAAGCTCAACAACTCAATAGCATACTGGGCAAGTTCTGGCCAGTGGTCTATTCTCATGACCCAGTAAGACAGTGGATTGTCTGCTGGAAATCTCTCCATCTCTGTTTTGGCCCCATGGTAATCGTCCACCATGTGATGCAGACGCTACCGATGGGATGTGGAAGCTGCCCTGGGCAGCGAGGACTAAAAAAATTCCGAAATGCCTCACTTAGGTGGATGCCTTCTCCAACGCTTCTCTCTTGACCAACAGAAGACTCAAAACTATGTTTTCCACGACACTGTAACCTACTGGAGTTCAATAAAATCCTCTTTAACGTGTCCTCAAGAGATTTTATCTTCTGCACTCTCTGTGGGGATGGGATGAGTTCTGAGACCTTCCCCTTATAACGGTGGTCAAGGAGGGTTGCCAACCAGTAATCATCCTTCTCCTTTTTGCCACGTATTCTTGGGTCCTTTCACAGGCTTTGAAGCATGAGGTTGCCCATGCACCTCAAATTTGCTGAGCCTTGAGAAGCAGACTCCTCGGGTCACTCAGGATGACAGCATCTGGAACTTCCTCCTCCCAGCCATGTACTACTCTCAAGGGTCCTGGGGTTGGAAAGCCATCGCTTACAGATTGACGCATGTCTTCCTCTTCTTCGAAGCCTATGAAAGTGCCAGAATCCTCCTCCTCATCCTCCTCCCCTCTCTCCTTCTGTGTGTTCTGTGACATAGGAATGATGGTGTCTGGATAAAGTGGACCTTGAGAGGAAAGGAAGTCCTCTTCCTCCTGCTGCTCTGCCTCCAGTGCCCTGTCGATAATGCCACGCAAATTCTGCTCCAGCAGGAACACAACAGGGATTGTGTCACTGATGCATGCACTGTCATGACTCACCATCCTTGTGGCCTCCTCAAATGGTGACAATACAGTGCCTGCATCCTTATGATCAGCCATTGGCGTGGGGAAAAAAAAGCAGAGGTGGCCTGAGCCTGTCGTTGTGCCGTACTCACAGAGGTACTCGTTGACGGCCCTCTGCTGCATATATAGCCGCTGCAGCAAGTCGAGTTCCACCTGGTGGGCATGTCACAAATCAGGCGGTTTATGGGCAGGTGGAATTTCCGCTGAATATCAATTGAAATATGCTGAAAATTGGCTGAAATTCAGCCAATTTAGCACTGGCTGTATATGACTGCCTGAAATGGCTACAGACTCTTCTGGACAGCTTTAGCATGTCTTGCAACCCTGGGTGCGTATTTAGGAAACGTTGCACCACCAAATTGAGGGAATGTGCCAGGCACAACTTTCCCTGTCTAAGGGCGGACAGGGGGTTTGAGCCATTATCGCACACCACCATTCCTGGCTCCAGCTGGCATGGTGTGAACCACCTCTGGGCCTGTCACTGCAGAGCTGCAAGAATCTCTGCTCCTGTGTGGTTCCTGTCCCCTAAACACACCAGCTGAAGCACTGCATGGCACCTTTTAGCCAGACTCATGGAATAGTCCTTTGAACGCTTAGGGGGTACCTGATGTTCATAGGACAATTCTGCAGAGGAGGGCATGGAGGTGGCGGAGGAGGAGGGGTAGAGCTCATAGGTCTGGCATCATCACCCCCAGCTGTATGGAGACGTGGGGGCACAACAAGCTGCTGTCCTGCATCCTTTCTAATTGCAAGCAGCGTTACCCAGTGTGCCCTGAACAAACTATATCGTCCCTGCACATGCTTGCTGGACCACGTGTCAGCAGTAAGGTGGATTTTATCTGACTACCTTGCCCAACGATGCCAGAACATTCCCTTCCACATGATAGTAGAGAGATGGAACGGCCCTACGTGAAAAGTAGTAGCGACTGGGAACCTGCCATTGTGGTAGGGGAAGGGGACAGAATCCACCAGGCTGAAAGGCAGAAGTTGGAGAGCCAACAGCTTTGACAATCTTGCATTTAGATGCTGGGCATGTGGGTGGCAGGGACTGTATTTTTTTTTCCGCTGCAGCAGATGGGGTAGAGAAATTTGCCAGCTACAGTCTACAGCTGGTGGTGTGCTGCTAGGACCTGGGTCATCCTGTGCTATACCATCATCCCTGTCAGTGGAGGCTGCTGAGAGGTAATGACTCGGTATAGCAGGGGCAGACTGAAGTGGGTGAGGAGGAGGCGGAGGGACAGATTTGTGCCTCTTTTGTGTGGCTTTTAGGTGCTCTTGCCAATGGGCTGAGTGGTTGGACATTAAATGCCTTGTTAAGCATGTGGTACCCAAGTGGTTGGTGTTTTTGCCATGTTTGATGTGCCTGAGACACAGTTTGCAGATAGCAACAGTGCAATCTGCTGCAAATGTGCTGAAAAAGGCCCAGACAGCTAAGCTTTGGGGAGTGGGCCGGGAGATAACAGCTGCAGAATGTGATGAAATAGGATAGCTGTTCTCTACTCTTTCTTGATGTCGGCCTCTTTGGGGTTGTGCCGCTTCACCTTCAGTTTCCTCCTATGCTCTTTCTGGCTCCCAAGTCGCATCAGTGGCCTCATCATTTCCATTTCCATTACCACGGGAGACAACTTGGAAATACGCTGTGGCTTGGGGAATATGAATGCCAATTTGTCTACCAGTGTTTCTCTCTCTGTCTAGGCTCATGTTCCTGTCATCCTAAACCTCAGAACCAACATCTGAATCCAGGAATGGCTGGGCATCATCAAGGAGCAAGTGGCTGACGCTGTTGTCAAATAACTCAGCTGACTCCTCAATGGCTGATGTTGGGGCTATGGCAGGAATAGATGTGGACAAGGAGGCAGGTTTATCCACTCTGGCAACTGCAGGGGACTGCACACGTATTTCTGTTTGCGTGACAGAGGATGAGGAGAATGAGGAAGGTTTTTTTTTTTCTTTAAATCAGAAAAGAGTTTATTGAACAAAATCAGTGAATATACATCCAGTTAAAGAACGTAAATATTAATAATTACAGGTCCAGGTACAGACATACTCAGTCACGAGTTACTTTACCAGAAGAAAGACAGCATATACCTTTATGAGTATGTAGGTAGTTATTTTATATCATTCACTTAATGAACTCTACAATATTTATCCTATCAGATCCAATCACCAGAACTGTAGATTAACATATCAAGACCAGTAGGAGAGTGAAGAACTCTACCCCATGGGGGAATAAACTTATTTTAACAAATTGTAATTTTAAAGAGTATGGCATCTCTCCACGTCGGCGCTACGCCCAGAACTCTTCCTGTTTATGCATTTTACCCATCTATATTCTATACAAACTTCCTTATTCCCAGACTTACATTTGCAAAAGTCTGTCTATCACCAACTGGGTTGGGCCTAAACCTGGAGTATCCAGCCATGTTTGCCATGTTGATAAGTAAGTTTCTCACGTATAAGAAATATATTCACCTGTTCCACCCATTGCCTGCCCGATGGTATTCTCAGTGTTATCCAATGCCTCGCAATGGCTGCGCGTGCAATAAACAACAGATGTAACACAGCGATGTGACCACTCAGTGAGAGAGAGGGAATCTCAAGGGCACCAAGCAGGCACACTACCGGGTCCTGTGGCAATGGGAACTGGTACACACTCACAATAGTGGTGAGGACGTACTGCCAATACCTGAAGAGCTTTGGGCACTTCCACAACATATGCAATAGATCACCATGTTGTCGACATCGCTTTTGGCATAATGGTGTTTCTCTTAGTCCCCATTTATGTAATCTTGTTGGCATTCTATATACCCTATGTAGTAAGTATAAATGAGATAATCTTTGTGAAGCAGATACTGATACCAAAGACGCAGATGTCATACACAGATCCCATAATTCTCCATTAATAGGTCCCAAATCCCTTTCCCAACCGCGTCTACAGGGTAACGTACTAGCGTCATGGGTGAGATTAAGCAATCTGGTGTATACCCTGGATATTATGCCCCTCTTCTCATCTGTCAACAAGACATCTGTCAACAAAGGATGTGATGACTGGGCCAGAGACGATATTCTACACTCACATTGGATTGCATGTCTCAATTGGAGATACTTATAGAATTGATCATTATGGAGGAAAAACTCGTCTCTGACCTTTGAGAGGAATTTGAGGATAGATCCGGTATACAAATGTGAAATATAGTGAATACCTGCTTCTTCCCATGCTTGAAAATCCACAAGTTTGGAGAGTTCCTTAAAGTAAATGTTCCTCCATAAAAGAGTGAAGGAACATATGCCCCGAATTTTGAAATGACTACTAATATATTTCCGTAAAGTGTTTAGTAATTTCATTGAGGGAAGGGAGCCTGGCATGTGTGCAAGACCTGCATCCAAGTAGGATAGGGCAGAAATATTACAGTCCTTTGGAACAAGTAAGGATCTAATTGGATCTGCGGAGTCTATTCCCCCCCAATTACTCAAATGTTGTATCTGTGAAGCTATAAAATAGTATCTGGCATGTGGTACCGCCATTCCACCTTGATCTTTAGGTAATTGTAGGGAATTTAGACTAATACGTGCATTTTTATTTCTCCATATTAAATCTCTAAACTGAGAATCTATTTGAGAAAACCATTTATGTGTTATCCATATCAGGGAGTTGTGAAATATGTAAAGAAGTTGAGGGGCCCAAATCATTTTGGTTAAGTTAACTCTTCCTGTAACCGTAAGGGGTAGTTTTATTAGGGTCGGGCGTTACTTGTATGCCTAGGTATCGAAATTCCTCAACTACTATTATTTCTTTAGCACAGTCAGGTAAGGGTTTCGTCAAAGGGTCTAAGGGCATGGGTACTGATTTGTTGCAATTAATGCTAAAACCTGACAGCTTCCCGAAGTTAGCTATCAGAGCCATAACATTTTCCAGAGAACTGTCAGTGTCACCTAAGTAGATTAGTGTGTCGTCTGCATACAAATATATCATGTCTTGTCGAGGTCCGCGTCGGAATACTGTAATATCTTGTGAAGCCCTTATATGTATAGCCAAGGGTTCTAACGCAAGGGCAAACAGCAGGGGTGACAATGGGCACCCCTGCCGCGTGCCTCTATGCAACCTAAAAGGGGCTGATAAGTCCCCATTAATATGCATTCTCGCTGTCGGGAGACTATATAGTAGTTGAACCTATTTTAAAAAAGGTGCACGGACACCAAATCTAGACAATACTTCCCATAAATATGGCCATTCCACACTATCGAATGCTTTAGCGGCATCCAACGATAAGATGGCCCTATTACCTGGATTATCTGTGGGAATTTGTAGATTCAGAAATAGTCTACGTAGGTTTTGAGGTAGATCTTGTAGGTATAAAACCGGATTGGTCTCTATGTATGATCTTCTGGATACATTTAGCCAACCTATTAGCCAGAACCCTGGCCAACAGCTTGACATCAAATGTAAGTAGGGATATAGGCAGGGGCGTAACTATAGGGGGTGCAAGAGTCGCAGCCGCGACTGGGCCCTGTGCTACAGGGGGCCCGTGCGGCCCCCCTTTACACATGGCCGGTGGTATCATAGGCTAGGAATACCAATGTGTGCACCGTGCGCACGGGTGGCTGGCTGCTGACTGGAGGTGGGGGGTGACTATCAGAGCTCCATGCTCGAGTACCGCACTGGCTGCTGTTTAGTTCTGCGTTCCCCGCATGAGCTGTGTCCACAGCCAGCTCCTCTGGGTCCCCCTCTCCTGCTCCATGCAGCGCCGCTCAGTCCGTTTTCAGTCCCGCCCCCTGAGTCGGCTCACATTGCACTGCATGCTTCTAAAGGGGCAAACAAACTGAGCACACAGAGGCAGTGTGTGCAGCCCTGTGAGAGCCGGCTCCTCGGAGGACACTGCAGGCTTGTCTGCCAGCCCCCCTCCCTCATACACAGATGACAGGTATTTCTGGGAGATACACTGATCGTCTGTGCAGCATGCTGGAGGGAGCCCAGGCCACCATGGATGAGTGCCTGGCCTGCAGCTTGGTCTTGGTGAGTGAGATGACTCCATCCCCCACACATACCATCACATACCCCCCTCCATCTCCCCTAATGACAGGGACCCCATCACCCCAAAGGACAGGGACCCCATCTCCCCTAAGGACAGGGACCCCATACAGGGACCCCATCACCTCTGAGGACAGGGACCCCATCACCTCTGAGGACAGGGACCTCATCACCTCTGAGACAGGGACCCCATCTCCCCTAAGGACAGGGACCCCTTTACCTCAGAGACAGGGACCCCATCTCCCCTAAGGAGAGGGACCCCATACATGGACCCCATCACCCCTAAGGACAGGGATCCCATCTCCCCTAAGGACAGGGACCCCATCACCTCTGAGACAGGGACCCCATCTCCCCTAAGGACAGGGACCCCATCTCCCCTAAGGACAGGGACCCCATCACCTCAGAGGCAGGGACCCCATCTCCCCTAAGGACAGGGACCCCATCACCTCAGAGACAGGGACCCCATCTCCCCTAAGGAGAGGGACCCCATACATGGACCCCATCACCCCTAAGGACAGGGATCCCATCTCCCCTAAGGACAGGGACCCCATCACCTCTGAGACAGGGACCCCATCACCCCTAAGGACAGGGACCCCATCACCCCTAAGGACAGGGACCCCATCACCCCAAAGGACAGGGACCCCATCACCCCAAAGGACAGGGACCCCATCACCTCTCAGACAGGGACCCCATCTCCCCTAATGACAGGGACCCCATCTCCCCTAAGGACAGGGACCCCACCTCCCCTAAGGACAGGGACTCCATACAGGGACCCCATCATTCCTAAGGACAGGGACCCATCACCTCTGAGACAGGGATCCCATCTCCCCTAAGGACAGGGCCCCCCTTTACCTCTGAGACAGGGACCCCATCACCCATAAGGACAGGGACCCCATCACCCCTAAGGACAAGGACCCCATCTCCCCTAAGGACAGTGACCCCATCTCACCTGGGGGCAGGAACTCCATTTGCCCTGGGGACTGGGACCCCATCCTTCCTAGGGACAGAAATCCCATCCCCCCTGGCAATGGGGACTCCATCTTACCTAGGGATCCCATCTTCTCTGGGGACCAGGACCCCACCTCCCCTAAGAACAGAAACCCCATCTACAGACCATAATGGCTGGCAGGGCTGGCGTCAGCTATCCTAGGGTGCCAGGATGGAGGAGGGAGCAGGACACACAGAGGAAATCTGAATCCCCAGCTACTGTATTTGGGGGGTGTACCAGCAGGGGTCACTGGACACCGGGGGGGGTACAGCAGGACCAGCATGCGGTCACTGGAGATGGGGTACCAGCAAGGTGTGCACTCCAGCCCCTGTGTGCTCTTTCCCAGACCTTCTCGTTGGCTCTGCCAAGTTACCCCATCCTCTCTCCTGCTGGCTGCTGCTGGGGATCTGTCAGGACGGAGAGTGGGAAATGGGCCAGTAAATGTGTACCGATCACTGACTCTGTCCATTTCATAACTGTGGCATAAAGTAAACTGCGTTTACTATGCTTCAGTTTATGAATGGGCAAAAAGCTCTGTACAGAGCTATTCCTGTCCATTCATTCTATGTAGCTGAGGCTGCAGAGAAGGCGATTGGGGGCTGTGTCCTCAGTCTTCCTCTTTATCTCAAAGGTGGAACATCATAGGTCTGTTTAGACCTCTGAAATGTCACCAAAGCCCCCCAACGGGGCTCCTAAAAAATTGTAAAAAAATAATAAAAAAACTACTGATACCAGTGGCAGAACTACAGGGCTCACAAAGGTCTTACCTGTAATCGGGCCCTGGAGTTCCACCACCTGACTCGGAGGGAAGGGCCCCGGCTGGGGTTCAGGGGGGCCCTTAATGGTTTCTTGCACCAGGGCCCTGAAGGTTCTAGTTACGCCACTGGATATAGGCCTATAGGAATCCAGAGATAGATCTTTACCAGGTTTTAAAAGTACTATAATGATGGCCTCATTCATAGAAGCGGGAAGAGATCCTGTTATAAAAGCCTGATTATAAACTTTTAAAAGGATTGGGATAAGTTGTGGCGCATACCGTTTATACACTTCTGCAGGGAGTCCATCCTCCCCAGGTGCTTTATTATTTTGTGTATGAGCTAAGGCTTCCAACAATTCCTCCTCTGTCAAAGGGGCACTGAGTAGGGCAGAATCTGAGTCAAATAGACATGGAATGGGATACTTGTCTAAAAAAGAGCAAAAATTGTCCTGTGAAGGTTGGACCTTTGAGGAGTATACATCTTGGAAAAATAAATTAAATACATCCATTATGGATTTGGTGGTGTAGCAAGTCACAAACAATTGGTCAGTTATAGCCCCTATGAGAGAAGAGGACTGCTGTGATTTGGCCAGCATTGCTAACATATGGCCCATACCTTCCCCTTCTTCAAAGTGGCATTGTTGTAAAAAGAACCTTTTGTTTTCTGCCAGCTGTAAAGATAAGTCCCTAAGCATAGATTGGGCCGCCATCCATGATCTTTTCGTATCATCTGTGTGGTTAGCTATATAATTTACTTCCGACCTATGAGCTTCCTCCAATACTGACTGTTCCCATTTTTTAGTAGAGGTTTTGATCTTAGAAATCACATGGATAAACTGTCCTCGTAGGTATGCCTTTGCCGTTTCCCAAACCACATCAATAGTTGTGAAATCAATATTACGTCTGAAAAACTGGGTAAGTGACTCTGATATTGGGTCCGAATCCGGCAAAAGCACTAACCAGAAGGGGTTAAGTTTCCACATAGTTTTACTTTTAACCGCTCCCAACTGTAGATCTATTGAAAATGGAGAGTAGTCACCGGATGTGGATGCGGCCGTGAGCAGAGGGATGTGAATTCTCTCCCCACCCAGCCCTTTGCTGCAACCCCCAGCTACACCTAGCGAGGAGACCCAGCGCCATGTAGCCACCGCCCTCCTCTTCTCTTCCCCAGGCTTGCTGTGCGGCTTCCTTGCAGCTCGTGGTCCGCTGGGGGTCTCGGAGGCGGATGAGCTGGTGTCATACCGAGGAGAGTGTGAAGTGGATCGGTGCTGAGAGGGGCGGTACACCTGACCCTAAGTGACGGGACTCCAGGCTCCACGCGTCGGCGGGTTGCCTGGCAACGGCCCCTGCACTCTCGCGAGAGGGAGCGCTGATGAGAGAGGGCTCGATGAGCAGCTGGGCTACCCAAGCGTTCCGGGCGACGAATCCACTGTAAAGGCTCTGAGTGTCAGGTCTCGTGAGTAAACTTCTGTGGGCTGCCCGGTTTAAACCGCCGGACAGCTATACTGTATTACTGGGCAGACGCAGTGGAGAGTCGGCCTATGAAAACCTCTCTCTGCGCCTCCCTACACTACATTGTACGGGGATCTATACTATAAGATAGGGTGTAGAGGAAAGCCTTGGCTATCCCTAGTGAGGTACGAGGAGGGAGGGTAGCCGTGGAGTAGTGGAGTAGAGACAATCTGAGTTGGCTAAAGTCTCTGAGCTGCACCTTTCCCAAGAAGGAAAATTGTGCTTGGAACTGTTCCTGAAAGTTACTTTTGCTCCTTGTCTCCCCCCCCCCTCTTTTTTTTTTTTTTTTTCTCTCAGTACCTTTTATATCAGCTCTGAATTCTTTCCGTGTTACCGCTACTGCTGCAGCTACTATTGTAATACTTTACTGTTGTAATATGACTAGGAAGAAGGGGGAGGAGCAGGCTCAACATACACAGGAAAGCTCAGTGGCTCAAGCTACCCGTTCACTTAAAGAAAAGGGGAGCCAGGGGTCATCTGCAACAATGGCAGCAGCCAAATTAGAAAAGTACGCGCATACCCCCCAGCGTTCTCCAACCAAAGGCAACTTGGTACCCCAAGAAAAAACACAGACGGGAGGTATGAGCGACAGAAAAAGCACAGGGAAAACTTTATCTGCACCACTGATCCCTGTTAAAGGGGCGAACAAAAAAAGCCCTGAGAAGGGCCCATTGGATAAGATTCCAAAGGACACTCTCGCCTCTAATGAACCAGCCGAGCCCGAACCCACATTAAAAGAGGTGTTGAAAGCTGTAAACTCCTGTAGGAGCTCATTAACCAGTCTAAATGATGAACTTAGGGGCCTTAAAGAAGAGCTACGCTCTATGAGCCACGAATTACAAAAAGCCGCAGAAAGGGCCTCAATACTGGAGGAGAGATTAAGCCAAGTTGAGGATGTATTACATCCAATGCAACAGGAATTTAAAGCTATGCAAGCCCAGTTGGACACCTACAAGTCCAAAATGGACGAAATGGAGAATAGATCACGGAGACAGAATGTGAGGGTACTGGGTCTTCCAGAGAAAAGCGAGGGCTCCCGCCCTGAAGAATTTATGGAGGGATGGTTGAGGGAGGTCTTTGGACCTGAGACTTTTTCACGCTTTTTTGTCATAGAAAGGGCGCACAGAGTGCCTACCAGGACAGTTTCATCGAACACGCGCCCTAGACCGATGATTGTGAAACTGCTCAACTATAGGGACAAGGTCATATTAATGCAGAAGTCCAGGGAGAAGGGGGACATCTTCTATAATGGAGCCCGAGTCTCACTATACCCAGACTACTCCCCTGAGTTACAAAAGAGGAGGGCGGGCTTTATAGAAATAAAGCGCAGCCTGCGGACGTTAAAAATACCATATGCGCTACTGTACCCGGCGAGATTGCGCATTGAAGCTCTTGGGTCGATCCAATTTTTTGACACTGCAGAAAAGGCCACTAAATGGCTTGATGATAATAAGAGGAACTTTTAGAGATCAAAAGAAGTGCTAATCTATTTTTCTTTTTGTGGTTGGGGGAAGGGGTGTGTTTTTTTTTTTTTTTTTGCAGCAAGGGTTGAGGGGGGAGGGGTGGATTGTCGGAAGTGGGAAATGAGAGTTGGGGAAGAGTGGTGTGTTGAGGTTGTTTTTTACTTGAAAGCACTGCAGAATGAAATTTGGATAAAGGTTGTGGGAGGGATAGAGGGGGGAGTGCGTTTGGATAGGGGAAAGGAATGTTGGTTTGAATATAGAGCTGGGGTCAATATGGTCACAAAACAAGCCCCTAGGGCGTACCAAGATAGGTTTGGGGGGAGGAGGGGGGGAATATACGGGGGTAAGGGAGCACAGGGAGTTAAAATACCTAAAAAAGAAGTTCACATTACACGAGTCCAAAAGTTGTGGAGTGAAAAGATTAATAGAATTTATAGTATATTGAGATGCACATATATCGTTTGGAAACACTAAATAATGGAGTCAGACGAGGGAATTAGTGATATAGGAACGAGTGCACAAAAATATAGACACATTAGAGAGGGTGAACATGGCAGTGGGGTTAGGAACACCTTTGGATATTTGGATCAGATTTGCTGTTTGTTTTTTATTAATTATTCTACTTTATTTTTCTATTTCTTCTGGTTCTCTGATGGTATAGATGGTACTTTTTTTAAATGTCAGACAGTGTAGTAGGTATTAGCTCATGGAACATTAGGGGTATGGGAGATCCTGTTAAGAGAGCAATGGTATTTGCCGAGTTGGAGTCGCACGACTCGGGTTTGGTGTGCCTCCAGGAGACCCACCTGACCAATGAGACCATACCGCTGATCAGAAGTAGGAAATTCCAGGCCCAGTACCATTCAATATATTCGTCTTATTCAAGGGGGGTTAGTATTTGGGTTAAAAAAGGTGTGACGTTTTTTTGCAGAGATGTCAAGATCGACACATTGGGCTGCTATGTGTTTTTATACTGTCTTATAGAGGGCCACCCATTTGTTATAGCCAACCTGTATATTCCTCCACCTTCCAAGCTGGAAATTCTATATCAGCTACTGGAGTATGTGGAGGATAAAACTGACATCCCAACCATAATAGTGGGCGACTTCAATATGGTCCTCGACGGCCGCCTGGACAGGTTTCCACCTGGGGCTAGGCTGACAGGAGTGACTGGGGGGCGGCTGGCTCAGTTTCTGGAAGAGGTTGGGTGGTGTGACCTTTGGAGAGCCCGAAACCCAGGGGCTCGACAGTATTCTTGTCACTCGGAGTCGCACCACACACTTTCTAGGATTGACTTAGCGATCGGCAATGGGGTGGCGCAGTCGCTTGTGGCCAGGATAGAATACCAGCAGAGGGGGATCTCGGACCATTCACCCCTAACGCTGAAGATAAAGCTACATGATAGACGCACCCGTAGTGCTTGGGCACTGAACCCTGTCTGGTTGGAGATTATGGGTGGAACAGAAGATATTTCTGGGAAAATAGAAGAGTTCATTGGAAACAATCAGGGTACAGCGTCGGAGGGGATGGTCTGGGATTCCCTAAAAGCATTTCTTAGGGGAGTGCTTATACAGCAGATAGCGTGGACCAAGAAAAAATCACAAGCAAATAGGGAACGAATTAGGGACGAGGCGTCAAAACTAGAGAGGCAGTATGTTAAAGATCCGAACTCGGAAAACCAGGCATTATGGTTGAAAAAGCAACAGGAGTACAGGATGGATACAATTAGAATGGCCGAGAATAGGAGACTGTTTCAGAGGCAGAAGTACTTTGGAGAGGGGGAGAGAGTGGGACGAACGTTGGCAATGTTGGTCAACACCAACTCTTCCTCCTCATCATTGCCCATGGTTAGGACTCCTAATGGAGAAAATACATTTGACCCTCAGAAAGTAAAGGAAACATTTTTTAATTACTACAAGGATTTATATAAATCACAGGGTAGGCTAGAACAAAAGATGGCGGAAAGCTTCCTGGAGAATGCTAATCTGCCGACTCTTCCTGATACAGATAGGGTCGGCCTGGAATCCCCAATAACCCTGGAAGAATTAAAGCAAGCAGTAGCAGATATGCCTAATCAAAAATCTCCAGGCCCGGACGGATTGCCCTTAGAAGTCTATAAATACTTTGGGGCGGTACTACTCCCTTTTCTTTTGAAAACATTGAACTGGGCAATAATAGAGGGAAAGCTGCCCTCCTCGATGCTAGAGGCCAATATAATACTGATACCGAAAGAGGGAAAAGACCACCTTGATGTATCCTCATATAGGCCAATCTCACTGCTTTGCACAGACATTAAAATCCTGGCTAAAATAATGGCAACCAGACTAAATAAATGCATATCGTGCTTGGTAAACCCGGACCAGTCGGGATTTATCCCGAATAGGTCCGTTAGTGTAAACATCAGGCGGACTTTTCTGTTAAAAAAAAAAAAACATCAGGCGGACTTACCTGTGTCTTCAATCTCCAATCGGGGAAAACGCCTCTAGAGCAATATTGTCCTTAGACATCGCCAAGGCGTTCGACAGCATGGAGTGGGACTATTTGTGGTGGGTCTTGGAAAAATTTGGGTTTGGCCCCACGTTTATTAGATGGGTGAAAATTCTGTATTCCCATCCAAAAGCTAGATTAAAGATAAACAATGAATTTTCTGAATGGATGCCTCTTGAGAGAGGGACGAGGCAGGGGTGCCCATTGTCACCCCTGCTGTTCGCCCTGGCTATGGAGCCGCTGGCAGAAGCAATCAGAACAACAACCGGAGTGCAGGGATTTAAGAGAAGCAATGGGGAGGATAAGATTGCACTTTTTGCAGATGATGTGCTACTATTTCTGGGCGATACCGGACCATCACTAGAAAAAGCGATCCAGCTGGTGGAAAGGTTTGGGAATCTATCAGGGCTCGTGGTGAATTGGGGCAAATCCATGCTCCTACCCATTGATCCAACTGTTAGACCCCCGATCAGTGGTATTCCCCGCCTAAAGATGACCGAGAAAATGAGATATTTGGGAGTAACGATATCCAGTGACCCCCAGCACTATATCGAAGATAACCTAACCCCCCTGCTGGAAAAATTTAAAAGAAAAAGCGATATCTGGGGAAAGCTCCCCCTGTCAATGGCAGGC
The DNA here is from genome assembly GCA_037952925.1 of Lithobates clamitans. Lineage (NCBI taxonomy): Eukaryota > Metazoa > Chordata > Amphibia > Anura > Ranidae > Lithobates > Lithobates clamitans. The sequence continues at coordinate 808,632 of JBBGZY010000677.1, forward strand.
AGAACCAACTTAATCAAAATGATATGGTTGCCACAGCTTCTGTACGTACTCCACAACTCCCCAGTCTGGATTGGGAAGAAATGGTTCTCAAAAATAAACACCTTGTTTAGAGAACTAATTTGGAGGAAAAGACAGGCAAGGATTAGCCTGCAGACATTACAACGTCCTACTAGTGAGGGGGGACTGGCAGTGCCTCATCCATACAATTACTTCCTGGCAGCCCAGTTGCAGCATATAGGGGGATGCGAGACCCAGGGGTGTAAGAATACTAGCGGGGAAATTATGCTACAGAATAGCCCCCATAAGTCTTTGGTAGAGGCATTAGAGGCCGGGTCACTGCAGGATGGGCTTCCAACAAATAGACTAGTAGAGAAAGTCTGGCAGTCGACCAAACGGATCATGGACTGCAGAGGGTTCACTGAATTTTCACCTATATGGCGAAATAAATCTCTGCAGGAATTGATGACCTTGGAAAAAAATAGTTTTTGGGAACTCAAAGGAATTAGTAGGCTAGTTCAATTATACGGGGACAATAGAATATTAAAATCTTTTATTGAGCTTAGGACTGAATACGGTATCCCCAAAACAACATTCTACTATTACCTTCAGGTTAGGCACGCCTTGAATAGCCAATTCAGGAACAACCCGCCTGAGTGGTGTAAGGTCTCTCTCCTTGAAAGCATTGTAAAAACAAATAGCGTCAAGGGCCTGATAGCAAGGATATACGGGAAGCTGGTCGAAAAATTACTTGCTCCACAGTCGTCTATGGGAGCTAGGGCAAGGTGGGAGACAGATGTGGGGGAGATCACGGACCATCAATGGAATAAGATTCTGGAGTATTGCCCGTTGGTGTCCGTCTCTCCATCGCAGCAGGCCTCACACCTCTTTCTATTGCATAGAGTCTATTATACCCCAAAAAGACTACATAAATTTGGTAATAGACTGGACGATAAATGCCCCAGGTGTCTGGATACAGGAGATCTTATCCATATGATGTGGAGATGCCCAAAATTAGCAAGGTACTGGAGAGAGATAGTAAAAATCATAGCAACCAGGTGGAAGATTAAACTAGCACTAGAGGCCAGGGTATGTATTCTTGGCCTTACAAGCGAAAATATAGGGTCTACCAGTATTAATATTGCTGTGCAGAGGTGCCTCTACCAGGCAAGGAAGTTGATAGCTCAGTCCTGGCTGTCTGCTACACCCCCAACCCCGGAAGATTGGGTTGAAGTAATGAACAAGCTTGTGTGGACAGAAAAAACAACTTATGTTAGAAGGTGTAGTTACGGTAAATTTGCTAAGATATGGAGCCCATGGCTTGATTATATTGGTACTCTTCCTTGAAATTCGGAGGCAGTTAGATGATAAATTACCTCGATGTGAACATGGGAATATAGAGGGACTAGAATGGGCGAGAGCAGAATAGAGACAAAACTAGTTGGATTTTAGACACTCCTGGTACTTTTACTATATGGGGGTGGTGGGGGAGGGAGACACTTGGTGGGTCAAAGGTGGGAGGGGGGTGGGTTGATACAAGGGTCTTGGGGAGGGTGGGAGGGAGGAGGAAAAGAAGGGGAAAAGGGAGGCCGGAAAACTAATGCAAATGGGAATTATATTTAGCCACGGGGGTGCTTATTAGCTAGCTAGGTAAGAACTGCACGTAAAGGGTTATGTCCTGGGTATGTGTGTTTTATATTAAAACGAATGGAAGGAGGAAAGGGAGAAATGGAAGGGTGAAAAAAGGGAAAACACAGATTTAAAGGAGGAAAACATATACCACAATGATGTGAACTGGTGAAGGCGGCAGCTAATGAACGTTAACCTGATTCTGCCCTCAAGTGGTTTTTGCTGACGTGGTAAAAAAAGAAAAAAAAAAAAAAAAAAAAAAAAAAAAAGAAAAAAAAAAAAAAAAAAAGAAAATGGAGAGTAGTCTGACACCTGTCTCGTGTGGTATTGTGACGAATCCACCAGTGGAAGCAGGATGTCATTCCCAAGCCCCATGTCAATTCTAGATAATCCCCCACTGAAGCAGATTGACATGAATACACCCTAGCCTCCGGATTACGAATTCTCCAGAGATCGGTAAGACCCATCTCCAAGTGGAGGCGAGCAAAAGGGGTCATACCCTGACGCCTCTGCGAGTCATCTCCCACCCGGATATGTAGCTTGTCCTTATCATAATCAATATAATTGTTAAAGTCTCCAATAACCAAGACCGGCATCCCCGGGAAACGAGACATGAATTCTGCTAAATTTTTGAGTACACTGGTTGAGAATGGAGGCGGAATGTACAGGCCCGCCATTATACATTTAGTGGCATAAAGGGAGCAAGAGAGAAAAATATATCTACCATTTGGTTCAATTTTCACTTCCGCAGCCGACAATTGAACACCCTTTTTCACCAGGAAACTCTCCCCCCTCGAGTATACCAAGTACGTGGCGTGGTATTGATGCCTGAATTGTCGCGTAGCAAATTGAAGAGTCAAAGTCGAGGGGAAGTGAGTCTCCTGCAAGCAAATTACATCCACGTCAATGCGCTTGATCGCGCGAAGCACAGCCAACCGCTTGACCGGACTATTCAATCCCCGGACATTCCAGGACAAAATTCTGGTTACCATATATTTAACATAAAGGTATTATCAAGAGTGTGCTCGATAAGTAATGCAAAATAATCAGGTATATAAGTATTTAAGCAGAGTATAGGAAACCATTGTCCTGTAAAAAAATGACAATTAGATGTTGATAGATCCAACCCATAACAAATCTCTAAGAAATGGAGCGAAACAGACATGCATGTAGTGGGTATAGCACCGAGGTGCAAAAAATAGTACTGATGTAGAGTCCGAGGTGGAGTAGTCCCTGAGGAAAAATAACAAAAGTAAACAGGCCAACATGGCCAAACTGTGTTGCCAAGGGGCAACAGTAGGTCTGAAAAGGACCTTCTTGGGGTCAACAGTGGAAGTGCACATAGTGTCTTTACAACTTCTCAGTAGCAAAAACAGGTAGTCCGGAAGGAATTATAGATCCAGGCATTAAAGGCCTTCTCCGCCTTAGCATTTATAGTATAAAAAATGAAAAGAAAAGAAACAGAAAAAACATCTGAAAACAATACTTTATCCAGCATGAGGATTAGAGTGCCGATTGCAAGCTTCACAAATGGATTGTTCCTCCCTATCCAGCCAGTGTGTAGTCACAGAAGGTTGATCGAAAAAAAGCACTGAGCCCAGTGCTTCCACTCTAAGGCGAGCAGGATATAACATAGCATACTTCAGGTCAAGTAATCTGAGTCTCCTCTTGACATCAAGAAACTTAGTGCGTTGCTTCTGTAATTCAGCAGAAAAATCTGGAAAGAAGGATACTTTGGTATTATCTTTTAAGGCTTCAGGTTTGATTCTGGCATTATACAGGATTGCGTCTCTGTCCTTATAGTGAAGAAGTTTGAAAAGGAAGGCTCTTGGAAGGGCTCCAGGTGGTAGAGGCCCTGCAGGTACTCTGTGTACTCGTTCCACAGAGAACACAGGAGTAAACACATCTCTACCAAAAGCAGATACCAGCCATTTTTCAATGAATTCCACTGGGTTTTTTCCTTCAATCCTTTCTGGTAGCCCGATCATTCTGATATTATTACATCTCATTCTATTCTCTAATTCCTCTAAGCGAGAGGAGTGCTGTGTGAGCAGATGGTTGTTGTAAGTGAGATCTCGCTGCATGGGCGCCATGTCATCCTCTATGGAGCTGATACGGCCCTCTAATCCTGATGCTTTTTCCCTTAGTTTTTGTGTATCTTGTCTCAAAAAGGAGATTTCAGCTTTTACCCCTTTTATCTCTGCTGTGAGGTTTGTCAGGGAAGCATTGCATGAGGTTATAGCAGTAAAGATATCTCTGAGTGAGGGCTCTGTGTCAGCATCAGGGCTGGTAGGTGCTTGAGGCCTAGTAAATCCTCCCTCTGGAGTACTCACTGCGCTCCACGTGAAGCCGGATCCACCCGCATCATCCAGGGGCACTGTGTCATCCGCTTCAGAGCTCCCACCGGACGATCCCTCCAGTGTCCCCGGTGCTGCTGCCTGCTCAATTAGAAGGGATTTAGAGAACAGCTTCTCCGCGGCTTCTCTATGAAGATCGTTGGCTGAGCTGTGTGTTTGAGCGCCATTTTGGGCCATGCTGTCCGCGGTCTGGGACAAGTTCTGTCTTTTTATGGCTGACATTGTACCGCAATCTTGGTTCCGATTACAGGGTAATGCCGAGGGGGATGAACGGTAACTGGTCTGTCTGTTTTGCGAGGCTGTGCAACGTGTTATCAGCATAAAAGTAAGGAGAATCGTCGGAGAAGACCGAGTGCACGTCCGACTACATCAGCTGCCTGGCCACGCCCCCAGGATGAGGAAGGTTTAGTAGGCCAGTCCACCAGCTCCTCTGCATCCTGTGGCTGGATAGCACAGGCAAACTCACTAAAAAGGAAATGATGCCCTGCCTGAGGACTGACCTTCACGTCCACCTTTTCCTGTTGACACACTTGTTGCTGGCCCCCTTACAGTGCCAAGGGAATCTACCTCTCCTTATTGACCTCCCAGACATTATTGGGAGGGAGGGGGTATTCCTTTTAAGCAAATGTAAAAGAAGAAGTGGAAATATGTACATAGATGCACTTTAATCAATGTAAAGAGGTGTTTGGTGCACTTTAATTTGAGTACTCACACTACACAGACACACTCCACGGATACACTATAATATACTGCAATATAATGCGCCAAACGTACAGTGACACATAGAACCATATGGTTAAACTGGCAGGAACGCACACAAAACTATATGGCGTTAAACTGGCAGTAAAGCACACAGAACTATATGGCGTTAAACTGGCAGTAACGCACACATAACTATATGGCGTTAAACTGGCAGTAACGCACACAGAAGTAAATGGCGTTAAACTGGCAGTAACACTGATGCTATCTGAACTGTCCCTACTCTAGCAATACACTAATGTAAAGGTTGCTAACACGGTCTCACTACACTACAGTGAAACTATCTGAGCTGTCCCTCCTCACTAAACTCACACTATCCCTAGACTTACACTAAACTAATATTCTACACTGACAATTGAAGCAAAATAGCAAGCAGCATTACTCAGTGTGCTGAGAACAAAATATATTGTCCCTGCATATGCTTGTTGGACCACATGTCAGCAGTAAGGTGGATTTTATCTGACTGCCTTGCCCAACGATGCCAGAACATTCCCTTCCACATGATGGTAGAGAGATGGAATGGCCTTACGTGAAAAGTAGTAGCGACTGGGAACCTGCCATTGTGGTACAGCACAATCCACCAGGCTAAAAGGCAGAAGTTGGAGAGCCAACAGCTTTGACAAGCTTGCATTTAGATGTTGGGCATGTGGGTGGCAGGGACTGTATTTTTTTCTGCTGCAGCAGATGGGGCAGAGAAATTTGCCAGCTACAGTATACAGCTGATGGTGTGCTGCTAGCAGATGTGCAGCTAGGACCTGGGACACCCTGTGCTATACCATCATCCCTGTCAGTGGAGGCTGCTGAGAGGTAATGACTCGGTATAGCAGGAGGAGACTGAAGTGGTTGAGGAGGAGAAGGACAGATTTGTGCCCCTTTTGTGTGGCTTTTAGGTGCTCTTGCCAATGGGCTGAGTGGTTGGCTGTTAAATGCCTTGTTAAGCATGTGGTACCCAAATGGTTGGTGTTTTTGCCATGTTTGATGTGCCTGAGACACAGTTTGCAGATAGCAACAGTGCGATCTGCTGCAAATGTGCTGAAAAAGGCCCAGACAGCTGAGCTTTGGGGAGTGGGCCGGGAGATAACAGCTGCAGAATGTGATGGAAGAGGGTGGTTGCTCTCTACTCTTTCTTGATGTCGGCCTCTTTGGGGTAGTAGTGTCTTACTACACTACACTGAAACTATCTGAGCTGTCCCTACTCTACACTAATGTATGTATGAATGACACGGTCTCACTACACTACAGTGAAACTATCTGAGCTGTCCCTCCTCACTACACTCACACTATCCCTAGATTGACACTAAACTAATATTCTACACTGACAATTGAAGCAAAATAGCACAGTATAGCACACTAACTAACTAATAGTACTGAACGGAGCCCTGTTCTAACTCTCTCCACGACAAAATCACACTGAAAAGAATACTTTTATACTGTGGGGCGGGAATGAGACATGATTGGATAAAGTCATGATGACAGTGTCCAATCCTGATTCTGACAGTGCTCTGTGCCCTGATTGGCTAAAGTTTTTACTGCTTCAGCCAATCAGGGCTTGCAATGCACTGTTCAGCACCGCAATGCATTGTGGTCAGTTCGGGGGGGGCAAACAAATGGTCCGTTTGTTTTGAACGACCGAACAACAAAAGTTCAGCCCAAACTTATGCTTGGGCTGAACCGTTCGCCCATCCATACCAATGAGGTGAGTGGTAGTGATCTGCTGGAAGGGTACAGGGCAAATATAGGGTGTGTGCTAATGAGGTCAACTGGTGAACTCCTTCCTGCGTCATGTCCTAAGGTCTGTCTCGGAATTAATGGAGACTTTTTTTTTATACAGCCAGCTGCACACTGAGGTAAGGGCTGTGTAGGATAAATAGAAAGCTTTTTTATTTCTGCAAAAGAGATACATTGGTATATTGGTACATAGGGGGAGCTAGAATTTAGAAAAAAAAAACTTTAATCACTAAGGAACATATATGAAACTAATAATATTCTATAACGTTAGCTATAAAAGTAGCATGTATCCGTCAATACTTGTGCATAATCACAAAATGCTCCTAATATGTGCGATTGATCCCTACTTCATGCTACTCTATAGGGTTTAATCTCAAACATTGTTTGACACACTTATCGAATTGCATGATTAATTCATGTCTATCCGCAAACAGTGATAAGTCAGTAAATTCAATAAGTGAATAATGATAATTTCATTAAAAGAGAAGTGTTGGAATTTAAAAAACCAAACAGTAGACGTGCACTGACAAAAATATACTTTTTTGCTTTTCACGGAAATTCAAAAATTCAGAAATTCGGAAATTCGGAAATATGAAAATTCTAATTTTAGAATTTCCGAATTTCTGAATTTCTGCATTTTCGAAATTATAGGTATTGGAATTTCGTTTAAAATTTGGCTGTTTGTGAACGTAACAAATACAAATTTATCTGAAGTTAAGCATTAACTGAAATAACAAATGGCACATCTAAACAAATGGAATGGAACAAATTAATAATAAATAATAATAAGGTTGTATTATTATTATTGTTATTTATTATTATTAGATCGTTTCCTTCCATTCGTTTAGATATGGCATTCATTATTTCAGATTCGTAACTTCAGATAAATCTGTACTCGTTATGTTCACTAACAGCCAAATTTGAAAGGAAATTCCAATACCTATAATTTAATAGTTAGTATTAGTTAGTTATTATTTCAGATTTTCTGGTTTTCGAATTTTCAGATTTTCATTCTTTTGAATTTTCAGATTTTCATTCTTATTTTGAAATCTCATTTCGAATTTCCAAAATTTAGAAATTTTGAATTTTCTAATTTCCGAAATTTAGAATTTCCGAATTTCGAATTTTCGGAAATTTAAAAATAAGGACATTTGAAATTCGAAATTTCGGAAATTGAAAAATTCAGAAATTTTGGAATTAACAAATTTGTCAAAATTCTTTAAAAACAAATTCAGAACTAAATGAGTTGCACATGTCTACCAAACAGTAAAACTAACCTCAGTGGATGCAGCATCTGTCCCATGCTATCTCTAACACTGAGAACCAAGCGATCAAAGACTGCTGATCGCTCAGTTCTTGGTAGTCAGTAAGCAGAGAGCTGATGACTGTTAAACACTGGCTCTTTGCCCCTCCAGTGCTCACTGGAGCATTTGGCTGTGGAGAGGGCAGGGGTAGCTGGCTCAGGCTTTCAGCGACTTATCGAATAAAAGGGTTTTTTTTTTCAATTTCCATAAATCTTGCTCCATTAGGCAATAATCACTAGACTGGGTAGCTAAGATAATGTATAAATGAGCAGAAAATACTCAATCCAACAGCATTTTATAAATCGGGTACCATCTGTTGACTTTTACATCACTACTGTGTCCTGTGGTGATATGAGTGCTGGTGCATGGAACCACTGCAAACAGCAGGAAACCAGGCATCTGACAATCCTGGAAGTGTGTTGTTTGCAAATATTCTGCTGTAGGCCTTGATTTGCAAGAAAGCTAAGATCTAAGGAATGAGCAGCTGGATAGGTGAGTATTAATAATCTTTTTTTGTCTGCTGATTTTTGCATACTTTTTTTTTTGTAGTGACAGAGTCACTTTAATAGCACCAACTACTTTAAAAAAATTAGTGGTGAGGCGCATGCGCGGTAGCTCGCAAGATGGCCGCGGCCTGCTAGAGCTCCGCTCCACCACAGCCCTGTGATCGCCGCCGGAGCCCGCAAAACGAACCCACGATCCTGTCACCGGGTGGATCGGGTGGGGGAGACATCAGGGAATCATCTGATGACAGCGGCGCAAGCGAGGAGGAACCTGAGCGAACGGATGGCCGCGGCGGCCGCTCCCCTCAGCTATGCTAAGATGGCGGCCAGAGGCCTACTCAGCGCGGAGGAAGCTGAAGCATCTATAGCAGATCAAGACTTGCCACCACCGCAATCTCCAGGTATCTCCTCTCCCCCCCGGGAATGGGCAGCTTCCCCTGCTTCCACGGAGTCCCTTTTAAACAGACTGAATGACGGTCTCCCCTCCACACCCCAGCTTGATCCGCACACAGGCATGCTCCTGTCAGTGAGCGAGGAAATGGCTTCCATCCCAGCCCCTAATGATTTCCCCTCCATGATGACAGCGTTCTCTCATCTGCTCTCTAAAAGTTTAGCAGCAAATGCAGCCCAAATTACATCATCCATCCATGCTGACCTGCAGCAAATAGGTTTGCGAATGGACACTATAGAAAAGAAGGCTGATCAATCAGTCGCAAGGATTAACCAGAATTCAGCCAGAATTCAGGACGTCCAAGACCAGCTAGAAGTGGCGTTGGCAAAGATCGATGACCTTGAGAACAGGTCCAGACGTTATAACTTTAGACTCAGGGGGCTCCCTGAGTCTGAAAAGGACGTGCAGGCTGCTGTAAAATCCCTGCTCCAGGCTCTTATCCCAGGTATCCCTGAACACCGTTTGGAATTAGACAGGGCCCACAGAGCTCTTCAACCCCCCCGCTCGGATGGCCTCCCTCGAGACATCATAGTGAAACCACATTTTTATTCGGTGAAGGAGGAGGTCATGAAAAGGTCTAGGCTATCTGATAATCTCATGCTTCTTGGCCATAAAATCCAGGTGTTTGCGGATTTATCGCCATACACAGTACAGAAGAGGCGAGCACTGAAACCACTCTTACAGGTTTTGATGGAAAAAGACATTACATACAGATGGTCTTTTCCGCTTCGTTTAAATTTCTCCTACAGAAATAAGAGCCATGCCTTCTCATCGTTTGCTGAAGGGGAACGCCTGTTTCTGCACCTGGGCCTAATTGAGCAGGAATCCTCCAGCTCCAAGTCAACAAAGGGATCTTCATCATCATCCAAAAGGCCTCCACCAGCTAGCCCGCTGCAACCCACTTGGCTTCAATCAAGCTACAAGCGATCAAAAGAAAATGCCCCGACATGATTCTCAGGCTGTATTCATCACTTTTCTTATTGTATGGAGACTTGCCTTTATTCCCCTCAGTCTGGCCACAGATGTCCCTCAGGACTTCCGGGACTAGCCCCTCATTTGAGGGCCCCCTTTGAATGGTGATCTTCACCATCTCTATCCAAGCGGGGGACTTCATCCAAGTTCATATCAGAATGGTTGTCACCTTCACCTACTGAGGTCGGACATTGCTGAGGGGAAGGGTTGGGGGCAGTACTCTCTTACAGTCCCCCCTAGTTCACTTCCCTTCCATTTTCTGAAATCCTAGTTTATGCATTTAGGCCTCTCTAGCGTGGTTAGACGCTCTAGGGTAGGCATAGCTCTTTTACACATTAAGGGACTCCCAAACAGGTCATGGGAGATCTAAGTTAATTTCTGTTTTTATTTATTTTTCAGATACTTATCCCTCATCTCCCCTGGAGTTTCTGGTTCCCCCTTCTCGCGGCTGGCGAGGGACACTTCGCGAGGGGCGAGAAGGGTGAATCACATAGGACCCACTCGTCTATGACTAGCTTTTGGTAGGTCGGTGCTTCCGGGTTCCCGGCCTTGAGAGCTGGGGATCGGGTCACTGATCTGGCAGGTTTTTTGTAGTGGGGGGGGGGTTTCCCCCCCCCTCCCTTTTTTTTTCTATTTTTATTTTTTTAATTTTTTTTTTTTTTTTTATTTTAATGTTTACCTTTTTTCCTTTTTATTCACACCCGGTGACTCAAATATTTTTCAGTTGCACTATACCTGTTATTAGGTTGTTTAGGGCACTACATAGCATAGGCCTCCGTTTGGCCTTTAGTTGTACATTTATAGTATAGGCGTCGGGGCTGTGGTGGACCCAGCACGCCTCCAGCGGATCCCAGGTCCACAGTAGGTGTACCTGGTTTCCTTTCCAGATCCCCATAGTAGGGGTTTCTGGTCCTCTCAGGATCCGAGGGTTGAGGTGGCTAGCCCACTTCAACCCAGGGGAGGGAAGGGGTCCAAGGACCCTAAGGCTTGTTGTTATCAGGGAATGTACTGGATTGCTATACATATATCTCTGCCTAACATAATATTTTTTTTGCCTCTCTTCTTTTCTCATCTTCTTCCTCCCTTCTCTTTACTTCTCTCGGCTCATCTGTGCTCTCCAAGGTTCCGGATGGTCTCGTGTCCTCTCATCGCAGGTCCAGATTATCTTTTCCATGGGTTCGTGTGGCTGCTTGACTTGATATCTCTGCCCGCATGGGGTAAGTCAAAAATTCTCATTATAGGAGCACCCCCTCTGGTTCATGGCTGACACGCAAGGTCCTTCCCCCTCCCTTTACATATTATCCCATAACACACAGGGACTCAACTCCCCCGTTAAACGCAGGAAACTGTTCCAATTATATCACACCATGCATGCAGATGTATTACTCCTTCAGGAGACCCATTTCCCTTCCACTTATAAGCCCTCCTTTCTCCACCAACGCTTCCCACAATTTTTTTTAGCTTCCGGAGAAAATAAAACTAAAGGAGTAGCCATCTGCTTTGCCAAACACATCAACATCTCACAATCAGCTATAATAACTGACCCTCAAGGCCGATATATTCTGGTGTCTGGCCATATAGACGGTGAACTCTACACGTTTGTCTCCTACTACTCTCCTAATAAAGGACAAAAAAATTTCTTTGAAACACTACTACACAAAATAAAACCCCACCTACGAGGCAGGATCATTGTTGGGGGAGACTCGAACACTGCATTCGACTCTTCTATTGACAAATCTGCTGGGAATAGGCCGACTTCTAGACGCCCCTCCAAACAAAGTGTTAAAATTGCGAAGTTGCTTTATGAGGAGGGACTGATTGATGTCTGGAGGGAAACCAACCCACGTAAGAGAGATTATACCCATTTTTCAGCACCGCATAATTCCTACGCCAGGATAGACCACATTTTCTCTCGATCAGCTTCTATTCCCCTAATCAGAAGATCTAGGATAGTAGATACCCCCTTGTCAGATCATTCGATGGTGACTCTCCTCATGCAGAGGTCTGGGGGGGCAGGGGGCCCGCCTCGCTGGCGCCTGCAGGAATCTCTCTTGAGTGACCCGGTACAATGCTCCTTATTGGAAGAGGCCATCAAAGAATACTTCCAAATTAATGCAACCGGTGAGGTCTCCCCGGTAACAGTATGGGCGGCACACAAGTCAGTAATTAGAGGGAAGTTAATCCAGATGTCTTCCAAACTTAAAACCGAACACAGAATAGACACAATCAGACTGACAGAGGAATACCATAAAGCTTCGAAGGCACACAAACATTATCCCTCGCCTGAATCTTTGGCAGACTTGGATAAGGCCAGAACCCTCCTAAACCTTCAGTTGACCACGGCTGCTGAACAACACCTTAGATGGACGGGGGCTAAACTTTACACGCAAAAAGATAAAATAGGATCTAAGCTAGCAGTCAAACTGAGCCCTAGACCCCGCTCCTTAGCATTCCCGAAAATTAAAGTATCTTCGGGGGACCTTACTCAAAATCCCGAAAAGATCATGACAGCCTTCCATAAATTTTATTCCGAACTCTACAAACCGAAATCCTCCCACACCCAAAGCACTCAGCATACTTTCTTGGACTCCCTGACACTACCTACCTTGTCACCCGAACACAGGGACCTCCTGGAGGCACCTTTCTCCAATCAGGAAATACTAGATACAATCAAATCATTAAAGGTAGGATCTTCACCAGGCCCAGACGGCTTTTCAAACGGTTACTATAAGAAGTTTGGCGCTTCTCTAGCTCCCCATCTGACGAAACTCTTTAATGCGCTACGGGAAGGGTCTCTTCTTGAAGCTGACCTTAACTCGGCATATATATCAGTTATACCGAAGCCGGGCAAGGACGCCAGCGAGGTGGGCAACTATCGACCCATCTCGTTAATAAATAATGATATCAAAATCATGACTAAGATCCTGGCAAACAGAATAGCGAGCTTCATATCACTATATATACATGGAGACCAGGTGGGTTTTATCCCTGGGAGGCAAGGCCCCGACCAGATTCGCCGCTCCATAGACATTATCTCTCTTCTGCGATCACAGTGGGACGGGGGACCCCCCCAGAAAGGCTTTCTCCTATCGATTGACTTGAACAAGGCTTTTGACTCGGTGGACTGGGCTTACCTGTCTGGTATCCTACGGAGATGGAATTTCGGTCCTCACTTTCTGAATTTAATTAATACACTTTACTCTAACCCTTCAGCACAAGTACGTCTGATGGGCAGATACTCATCTTCTTTTAATATCAACAGGGGTACCAGACAGGGATGCCCTCTCTCCCCCCTCCTATTCGCTATGGCCATCGAAACGCTGGCCATAGCGATCAGATCGAATCCTGACATAAAGGGGGTGATGTGTGGGGGCCAGGAACACAAGTGTGCACTCTATGCAGATGACCTTCTTCTGTATGTTACCTCCCCATTAATCTCTACGCCTATGATTTATAGGACGCTGAAAGAGTTCTCCGCGATTTCGGGACTGGAAGTCAATATGACAAAATCCATGGCGCTAAATATCACCGTCCCCAATGACTCTCTCACACTCCTCTCACATAACTTCGACTTCTCCTGGGTCCCAGATGCTCTCCCTTATCTAGGGATCAAACTAACATCACATATGAACAATCTTTTCAAAGCTAATTACCCGCCTATGATTAATAAATGCAGAGCTGAGTTAGCAAAGTGGTCAGGGGGTGGTCTATCCTGGCTAGGTAGGATACATGCGGTTAAGATGACACTCCTCCCACGCCTATTATATCTTTTTCGTTCCCTTCCGATTCCTATCCGGAAGGACTTCCTAGGCAGTTTCCAGTCTGACATAACACGCTTTGTTTGGGGGGGCAAGGGTTACAGATGTCCTTCTCGCACTTTGGTACGCTTAAAATCACAGGGGGGACTGGGTCTACCAGACCTGTGGGGTTACTACCAGGCGGCACAATTAGCACAACTGTCAGTCATTTACTCCAGAAACTACAAACCGGATTGGGTTTCAATGGAGAGGAAAGCGATCCCTCTTAACACTATTGATTACCTCCTGTGGTCAGACACCAGAAGTAGGCCAGCCATATTGGCCCCCACCCTGTCACACTCGATAGCTTTAGGCACTAAGCTTTATACAAATCACTCTTTGATTTCCAGTCTGAAACCCTTGGCTCACCTATTTCATAATCCAAAGTTCCCACCGGGACTTAATATAAAGGCGTTTCGCTGGTGGACAGACAAGGGCCTTTACCGCATAGGGCACTTCCTGTCCTCAAAGGGTCCGATTACCTTGGCCCACTGTAAGAAAAATCTAGGCATGCCGGATTCTGAAAAATTCAGATTCACACAAATTTCCCACTATTTACACACTATTTGGTCCACTAGGAAGGACCCTCCCTATATTACTCCTTACGAGCAATGGTGCTCTGACTCCACGAACCAGAGGGGGGGAATCTCTCTAATTTATGCAGCACTTCAATCGAACTTGGAAAAACCATCTTATGCACGGGCCTGGGAAGAGGACACGGGCTGCTCCTGGAACGCATCTGATTGGTTTAGAGCTTCCCTACGCTCAACCAAAGGTATATGCAATGTATCCTTAATGGAAGCCAGTTTAAAAGTAATGAATAGATGGTACTACGTTCCCTCCAGACTGGCAACACTTTACTCGGGGACATCCCCAATCTGTTTTAGAGGATGTGAGCTAGAAGGCTCTATGTTTCATATATGGTGGACATGTCCACGCATCAGATCCTTCTGGAAGAGAATTTTCCGCACCATTAGTACATTGACGGGTGAAATAATCGCCCCCAGTCCGATGATAGCACTGCTGAATCAACACATTCCTAATCTGCCTAAAAGTCTACAAGCCCTTTCCTTCTTCATACTTGTGGGAGCCAAGATTACCTTGGCAAAAGCCTGGAAGAAGCCTTCGGTCTCCTTTCAGGCTTGCAAAAGGAAAATCTCTTGGATAATGGCACAAGAGCTGATAGTAGCAAAACTTACTGATAAGATTGAGAGGTTTACCACTACTTGGGAACCATGGGCCACGCATTGTGGTATCTCAATCCTGCCTGGTGTGGAGAATACATCTCGGAACCTCTCCCCTCCTCTCTGACCTCTACTTCTCTAACTTTACCCTCATTTTCCCACGTTTCTTCTCTTCTCTATCGGGACACTCTGCCCGTTCCTCATCAGACGAACAGTCTTCTGTATACAAGCACTCCTGAAGTATTAGTTCTTTTCTTTTTTGTTTAATGTATTTTGATGTTTCCTAAGCAGGGAATGGACGGTCGGGGTGGGAGTTCTACCCCCCAGGGAGATCCGTCTCCTATATTACAGGGAGTTGGTACATAGATTTCTTACCCCAGGGGTCGCCCCAGATGTCCCCACAGTAAGAGCCCATTGGGGTGGGGCTTCTGGGAACCCAGGGGAGAAAATGCGGTCACAGCACCGGATAGTATTAGGCTAGTATCTTCTTGGATCACCTTCTGGGTGGGTGGCCTCCCGACCGTACCGTTCCCCTATTGGTTTGTCACTGCCGATTGACGCATACCTTACTGTTCAAAACAAAGGCTGGCAAATTTGGTACCACCAAAATTTATAGGTGCTTTATGTTCTGTATAGATATGGCAATAACTGTTACAGGATACTTTCTATGCCAATTTTCTATGTATATGGAAATTTTTTTTCTTACATTGTATGCTACTGATCTTCAATAAACCTTTTGAAAACTAAAAAAAAAAAAAAAAAAAAAAAAAAATTAGTGGTTTTTAGGTTATGTTTCAGATCTAAGCAACGTTAGTATTTTAAGCTATAATTCATAGTGGAGTTTATTTTTAAAAATGTAATCACCAGACAGCCTTAACTATATATTTCCTAATCAAAGTGCCCAGTGTGTGGTGTTGGCAAGGCTCTACAACATACTATGGATGTAAACATAGCAAAATGCTTTAAAAGTCAAATTAGTCTCAGGTTTATTTTTCCATGCTAAATACCTGCAGTATGCTAAAAATATATGTGCTAAGAACATATGTGCAAAAATACTGTGCAAAGAATATGTAAGTGTTCATATTTCTTTGTTTCTGAAAGAATGATATCATCGTGTAGGGCCATTGGCTAAGATGGTTGCTGCACAGTCAATTTAATTTAGACTGGCGCAAGCAATTTTTTAGGTCTAGGTGTCTCTTGTAACTTTAGCAGACAATCCCAAGATGACCAAAAACAGTAGGCTGGAATTTTCCAGACATTCATCATATTTCCTTTGTTCTTATTAACATAGGTGTAAGAATCCATACCAGTGCCGGGACAAGGGCATCTAGAGCCCAGGGCCCAGGGTGAACATGCCAAACTGCGCCCCCCCCTCAAGATGTGTGAGCATTATGTATCAGCAAAATCCCCCCACACACAAAACTGTGCACCAATTTGTAAGCATACCCCCTAAGCATAAATTCCCCCTCCTCCCAGTACAAATCTTTGCCCCCCTAAAAATAAAAAAAATCCTCCTAGCACAGGTAATACATAAAATCTGGCCTGTTAGTGGGACCTAAGGACAGGAGTTGAGAACCACTGTCCTATCACAAATCCTCTAGCCCCTCCTAGTACACATATCCCCCCCCCACTTTAAATCCCCCCCAGCATGAATCTCCTCCCCCCTAATCCCCCCTTCCTAACACAAATCCCCCTAAATCACCTTTCTTAGCACTCCCCCCACCACATTTTCCCAACTAGAACAATACATTTCCCCTGCCATCCCCAAATTCCCCCTTCCAACATGAATCCCCACATCTCCTTGTGGTGCCCCTCCACTTCACAATATACCACAGCGCCCAGGGCGGCCACCCCTCCTGCCCACCTCCTTGTCCTGGCCCAGATCCATACCCCTGTGCAAAGTGTCATCTTCACCCAAGTGGGAGGCACAGGCGTTCTGTGCAGTCATGCATAGTCAGCCTTTTCAAATAAATGATGGGCACAGCAGAGACTGTACATCTGTGCACAGATCAGAAAGCAGGCAGGCAGAATGCAGACAGGGATGAAGTCTATCCTGGGATTCATGGTCTACACAGTGCATCAACATGTTTGCTTCAAGCTTACAGTACATACAACACATCATCCTAATATAAATATTATTATTAAACAAAGAAGGGGAGCAGTTTAACAAGGCACAGGAAAATGATAAATCACACTTTAGAGTTTTGCTTATAAAGATGATTAATCACACATTGGAGTTTAGCTTTAGCTTGTTTTAATCATCTTATTTTGCTAAATTGTTCTTATCTGTACTGATCTCTCCACAAGTGAAAAAAAAAGACCAACAGCATCCTTAGAAAAAAAAAGAAGTTAGTGGATCTTTTTTAGTGCACTACAACATGGAATCATCTCATTTTAATATGGTTAATTATGTTCTTATGTATAATTAATTTTGTCAGAAAAAATACCTAGAATGCAATCTAAAATATGTAACTTGTAAATCTACACTGCGTCAAGTGGTAATTAATTTTCATAATCCGTAATCAGTATGACTTTAATAAAAGGTAAAGCTTATTACATCTGTGGTTAACCCCAATGGACACAGAAGCTTGAGCAAGTTACCGATACGTTTACTGAAAAGCTAATTACCAAGCAAACGTACTGAAGAATGAAGCCTATCCATTTGTTTTTCAATTAAGGTGATGCTATTTTTTATTGTCTCCTTTCTACCTTGGATGTTTCTATATAATAGTATTGAGTCCTCATTGCCCAAAAGAGTACATAGTTTTTTTTTTCTGTGCTTACTTGTAAAGCCCGGCTCTGTAGATCACCATTGCTGTGACAAATTGGGGCTATCAAATGTACTTTATAGTAGCACTTTTTTTTTTGTTTACAAAAGTTTTTATTGAGGTAATAAAGGCAGTTACAGGAAAATATAACATGCATTGAGAGTTATGTATATAACTAAAACAACAATATTTCAGATCATTTGTATGACTAGACAAACAAAGTCATGGTAGGTTAGAAGTGTCACTCTCCAAGAACTAGTATGTAAAATAAAAACATAACAATAACCAAAAGAAAAGCAAAAATAATAATGTGTGCATAGAGCAATATAAGGATACATCTGCATATACTTAATAGGTTGGTGTATCATCAGAAGCTGTGTTGTCCTAGCTTATTTTGGTGGTAAGAGTGCATGTATTAATCCAAGGTCAGAGTTCCTTTGGCCCATCCAGCAGGCTGACCGAGCAGAATAGGAGGAACTCTGCCCATATTGCCAATCTAAGTAGCTGGCCAAGAGCCCCATTTGCAGTCAAAAATTTGCATGGAGTCCATGAGAGTATGGTGTATATATTCCATTAACTTAATAGACTCCATTCGAATAAGCACCTGGGACTATGGAACTGTTGGGGTTCGCCAGTTCAAAGCTATAGCCCAGTGAGCTAAATAGCATGTGAGACAGTTTTTGATCTGGGGGGACCTATGGGAGATCTGCAAACAGAATACACATCTGATAGGTCAAAGTGATAGGCGTGCCAGTTATTTTAAGCACTGCCTTACAGCTCCAGGAGGTATTAAGGAGTGTACCCCTTTCACCACCCCCCCTGAAACCTGTGTCTGGAATAGTTGGAAAAATTCCATGTATTCTAACGGGGGTGAAGTACCATCTGGTGTGAAGTTGGGGGCGTGGCTATGATATGTGACAAGCAACGCTGAGAGCCGCACTATACGAAGGAGAGTCTGTCATTGCACGGCGCACTACGGAGGGGGGTGAGAAAGACCGTGAGTCTGAGCATCAACACACCTCGGGTCCGCCGTGACCATTTGTTGTTCTGAGCGTATCCACTAAAGATTGAAGCTTGCTGTGAATCACATTGGTTTTACTGCTGATTTTTATCTTTTAAAATGTGAGTGTTTCCATTGAAGACTGTAGTGGTTTTAAATAAACTTGCCGTGCTGGTTTACGCTATGTGAGTTCTTCAATTTTTTTACATGTGGATTGATTCTACACACTGTGGTATTGCTGCTTGCTGGAGTTCTCTGGAGTGTGGCTATTAAGCGTTTTTTGCCGTGCATGAGAGTGCTGGCAAAATTATTCGGTGAGTGAGATTCCTTTGGGAGTGGATTCACGTTTCACGTTGGTGAGGTGAAGGACACGTGGAATTCAGCATTATCAAGATCACTGCACCTTAGAAGATTTGTGCGATTTTTATGCACTTTTTTGTCACAAATCTAATCACGTTATTTGTCACAAGATTGTAAAGGACTGATTTTTTATGCTTCAATTAATTAATTTGTTTGTAATATAATTATATATTTAATTACAATTCTTTTTGCACTTTAATTTTACTTTATGAATCACACCAACTGGGGATTTTTAGCCATTTATGAATTATTCTGCTGTCACAGCTTTTTTCACGTGCACTTTGGATGTATTTTTGCATGGTTTGATTAGCATTGTTAAACACCATTAAGTTTCATGCATTAATTTGCACACTTAAGATATTATCAACTTTTTTTTGATGAAATTGCAGCACATGCGATTTCTAGCACTAGGGATATGAGCGCCTCTTATTTGCTCTGATATATCTAGGAGAAGGTTCGTTGGATTTTAAGGATATATTGGATCAGATAACATTTTTAGCTAAATAGCATGTGAGACAATTTTTGATCTGGGGGGACCTATGGGAGATCTGCAAACAGAATACACATCTGATAGGTCAAAGTGATAGGCGTGCCAGTTATTTTAAGCACTGCCTTACAGCTCCAGGAGGTATTAAGGAGTGTACCCCTTTCACCACCCCCCCTGAAACCTGTGTCTGGAATAGTTGGAAAAATTCCATGTATTCTAACGGGGGTGAAGTACCATCTGGTGTGAAGTTTTACTAGAGTTTCCTTAATGGTAACCGAGCGGGTACACTTATGCATATTGGCACCATATCATGCCAATCCTCCGCAGGATATTCCTGACCTCTTTCAGTCTCCCATCCTAGCATTGTTGAGGATTTTGCAGTAGCATGATGGTCATTAAGGTATTGGTATAGGGTAGAACTTGTCCCTCTATCTCTCGACCCCTCATGACACAGATTTTCAAAGGTTGTTCTGGCTTCATCTCTTACTAGGGTGAGGATATTTTGGAAAAAGTGGCGAATCTGAAGGTATTTATAAAATTCTCAGTTAGATAAAGCATAAATATGAGGTAGATTTTCAAAAGAACAAAAGGTGATGCCCTGCAGCAACGAGTGCAAAGTCACCAGGCCTTGTGAGGACCAGTTAACAAATTCCAATTCCACATTAAAAGCCACAGGGAAGTTAGAGTCATCCAAAAAGGAGGCCAATTGGGGAGGCTTAGAAAGAAGCCCAAACTTTTCCTTGTAGAGGGTTCAGAGATAGAGGGATTGGCCCACAATTTCATTAAGCGGGGTAATCTCTCTTTGGCTAACTGAGTTTGACCACAAAAGAACCGGTAGGTAAAATGGCTTAATCAAAGCCCTTTCAAATTGGAGCCATGGTATGTGATGTCCGGTATGCATGACATTGCGCTAATTGTACTATCCGTGCCACCAAGTAGTATTTGCAGCCCAGGCCCCCCCTGTTCTGAGTTCTAAACATCAGCAATCTGCTCAGGCGAGGCTTTTTGTCTTGCCAAATAAACTTCAGCAGTTCGGTTTGTATTGCCTCTATGGTTGACCTGGATACATAAAATGGTAGGGATCTAAAGTAAAATAACAGTTTTGGGAGGATTGACATTTTCACAGCCTATATGTGGCCTGGGAATGAGATACGTTATAAGGACCATTGGGTAAGCAATCGTTTGATGTTGGAGAATGTCTGAGGGTAATTGTAGATGTACATCTGTCGTAGAGATGAGGCCAAAAGAATTCCCAACTATTGTAGGAAAAGTCAAACCTTTCCTTGAGGAAAGCCAGCAGTAGGTGCGGTATTTTAATTGGCATGGCGTCGCATTTAGAGGGGTTCACTCCTAAGCCTGAAAGGTGATAAAAGGTTTCTAAGGTGGTGAGTAAATTGGGCAGGGAGATTAAGGGGTCGGTAAGGAAGATAAGAACATCATCCACATATAGGCTCAGCCTAAATTCCTGGTTGTTCTTAACATATCCTCTAATATTGAGGTTGCTGGTGATATAGCGGTTCTATTGTGAGGGCAAATAGGAGAGGGGATAGGGGACAACCCTGTCTTGTGCCTCCCCTCAGGAAAAAATAATCTGCAGCCGGGAAGCTTAATACAGGTACAGGGTTGACGGTACAGAGCCCGAAAACTGTTAACAAACTGTCCGGAAAATTTTTTTTTAGATACGATGGTATCAAGATATGGCCAGAGGACACTATCAAAGGCCTTGTTTATGTCTAGGCTCAAAAACAAGACCTTGCCTGTGTTAACATCTGCATCTTGAATAATGTTTGAGGCTAGGCGTATGTTAACTGTAATTTTTCTGGTTGGTAAAAAGCCAGTTTGATCTGGGGAGATTAATGTTATGATAACAGATGCTAGGTGATCTGCTAATATATGGCTGAATATCTTTAAGTTGTTGTTAATAACCGATATGGGGTGGTAGTTTTGAGGGAGGATGTGGTCCTTCTCCAGCTTTGAGATCAGTAACATATTTGCCATAAGCATATCTCGGGTCAAACCTGAGGATACAATTAAATAGTTTGGCCATTTTATGGATTAACAGTCCCGCAAGTTTTTTGTAATAGAGGGTCGTGAAGCCATCGGGACCTGGGACCTTGGAGGGTTTCAAAGAGGAAATAATTGTAGCTATCTCCTCTTCTGTACAGGGTGCGTTCAGTGATTGTTCCTCATTGATCTTGGGCAGTGAGAGGGTATCCAGCCAGGACTGGGGGGTGGGTTCAGCAGAGGCCTGAGGGTCTGCCAGCAGTTTTTGATAATAGGAGAACAGCTTTAAAACCTCCTTGGTGTGAGAGGTGATATTACCATTAGAGTCATAGAGTTTATATGTGTGTGTGGATTGAATGGATTGCTTTAACTTTCCCGCCAACATAGCCAAAGCCGATGCAAGAGGAAGCGAGCCTTGGACCACCGGAGGGATTTTTCCATCTGCTCCGAGAGCAGCCTATCAAGAGCCCTTCGCTTTTGGTTGATTTGACTCAGCAACTCTTGAGTAGGGGTTCGGCCATGTTGGTGGTATAGAGTTTATATGTGTGTGTGGATTGAATGGATTGCTTTAACTTTCCCGCCAACATAGCCAAAGCCGATGCAAGAGGAAGCGAGCCTTGGACCACCGGAGGGATTATTCCATCTGCTTCGAGAGCAGCCTATCAAGAGCCCTTCGCTTTTGGTTGATTTGACTCAGCAACTCTTGAGTAGGGGTTCGGCCATGTTGGTGGTAAAATCTGTCGAGGTCTGTTGTAAGGGAATGCATGTCTCAGTTTCTGGAGTTCCAAGCTGTAGCCAGCTTCATGAGCTGGCCCCTCAGCACCGCCTTATGAGCCGCCCATAAGGATGCAGGGGAAATCTCACCCACATTATGAGTGAAGTAGTCCAATACAATCCAATATTTGGGTAAGAACCATCGGGTCCGTGAGCAGGGAGTCGTTAAGATGCCAAGCCCCCAGAGCCTGGGAAAGGCCAATGTGGGAGAAATTGCAGGACATTGACGATCTGATAATCCGACGAAGGATAGGCATGAATCTTGGCTGAGGTAGAGTTAGCGACTAAAACAGAGGTGCAGTAAATGTAGTCTAGCCAGGAGTAGCTGTCGTGGGGGTGGGAGTAAAGAGTGTACTCACAGGCCCCCATGTTGTGAGCTCTCCAAGTATCCAACAGTTGGTGTGATCTTAGTTGATATTAGAGCGATTTTGGGAAGGCATTAATGGTCCCTGTGCAACTCCTGTCTAGACCCGAGTGAGCTACCAGGTTGAAATAACCACCTATCATCACGTGGGGTGAGTGGTACTTATCTAATGTTTGAAAAAACTTCTTAAAGAAAGAAGCCTGGGACTCATTTGGTGCGTGCACAGAGGCCATGGTGATACCTTTGCCCTGAATTATCACAAAGCGGCTATCTGGGTCTCTATAGGTCTCTATAGGTATGTTGGACATCAAACATAACTGAATTTTTGATAAATATAGCAATATCTTGCGTCTTGGACTCATATGTGATATAGTAACCCTGCTGAAAGGCTTTATCAAAATATAGTGGGTGGTTTTGATAGGAGTAATGCGTCTCCTGTAGGATAAGAACATCAGCTCCCAATAATTTGTAGGAATGAAAGGCCTTTCCCCCGTTTATGTGGTGAGTTGAAGCCCTTCAGGTTATGATATGTGATGGTGTCCCTCGCGCTATATAGAGTAAAGGAATGCGTCTATATCTAGAAGTGAATAAATAAGTAAACAAAACAAATCAAATCAAATAAACAAATAAATTGGTATGGTGCAAAAAATATTCGCGTAAGTGAATAGTGATGATGTCTCTCAGGACTGCAGCAAAGTCAAAAGTGTTCACATTACACTCAACAGAATAAAAACAGTGAAAGGACTTTGCGCTTCAAATCTATCACATAAATGAATGACATTGCTGTGACCTGCTAAGTGCGGTAAAAATGGCTATAGACACGTGAGCATCAACTGTGAATAAGCACAAACAGTGTTCCACAAAATGGTACAAGTGTGTATGTGACACACATAAAGTTCATATAATTCTCTTCTTAAATAAAAAGTTCATAATAATGTGTAGCTGTAGCTGGGATCAAATATGTGGGACGATACGGGTGATGATCTTTTAATGGGGGGCTCAGGTGAACCCGGGCTCTCTAACTTCTCACCTTAAAGAAAGCAATAGTGAGCATCAAATGTCTGCTTGGGGAATCCTGTATGATGTAGCTCATCGATAAGCCAGGTGGGGTTTCTCTAGTAGTTGGATTGTACTCCCGGTATGCAAATACCTATTAAAATAGAGAGGAGGGGGGAGGGGGGTTGCCCACCTGGGCTCCACCAATCCGGTGGAATAGACAGGGGAGGGAGAGAGAGAGGCCACCAATGGTGTAATAATGTAAACAAGGTACTATTTATTAGGTGATTAAAGTGGTCTCTTACATTTAAAACATTTTAAAACAGCATATATCACATAAAAACTCTAGGAGCGGCGTCCGAGGCGCCTCCTTACTGACTTCCGGTTACGTCTGCTCTCTGCCACGCCCTACGCGTTATGTCACCGCTCGTGACTTCATCTGGTTCCCCAGAGACGTGGTGTGGATGGCATTCTTGGGTGGTCAGCTGCATCAAGGAGGCCCAGCTTCACCATGAGATCTTTGCCATCTGGGATCGTGGTTACCGTGTAGGTGGTGCCATTGTGGGGAACCTGTAACTTGAAGGGGAAACCCCAGCGATATCGGATCCTGGCCAACTAGAGCACCGTTGTTATTTCTTTCATCCTCCTGCGCTTATCCAGGGTAGTAGGGGAGATATCCGGGAATATTTTAACTGTGGTGCCATCTAGCTGGATATGAGGAGCGTTGTGTGAGGGACGGAGGATCTCCTCTTTAATTAGGAAATCCTTCAGGAACATCACAATGTTCCTTGGAGGTCTTTCTGGAGGAGGTTTAGGGCGTAAGGCTCTGTGTATCCTATCACAGGAAAAGGCTGCAATGGGAGAGTCAGGGAGAAGAGACGAGAATAATTTCTGCATAGCAGAGAGCAGGTCAGTCACTGTTTCAGGGATCCCACTCACTCTCAGATTGTTCCTCCTATTCCTGTTGTCCAGGTCTTCTTGGTGAGCTTTTAGCTGTTGTACTGTTTCTTAGAGGGTCTCATGTTTCTTTCTGAGATAAGAATGAGCAAGGCTAAGCTCATCGTGCTCGGTTTCTAGCAAGTCCGCCCAGGGCAGCTATCCCCAGGGACAGTGTGTTCAAGGATTTGTGCAGTTCAGATTGAAATTTTCTAGCTAGCTTGTCATACATGGTTGTGAGACTGTCATCCAAATCAGCTTTGGTGAGTTGCATAGAGTACTCTCTGTCCCCCATGGAGTTCACTAGAGAGGAGGCCGCAGTCTGTGTGCATGCTGAGGTATTGTCCGGCTGGGCGCCATTTTGGGACATCTTGTTCTGTTCTCTCACAAGGAGTAAATAGTTTGTCAGGGATCGTTGAGCCGGTTTACCATGGTGATTCCTTGAGCCGAACATGCTCTGAAAGTTCCGCAAGGGGTGCGGGGTACTTTCAAGCAAGAATCACTGCTAGATAGCCCTGGGGAGTTGGCTTATGTCTCCGTCACTCACAGAGATCTTATCTCCTGCTTTCATCCAGCTTTACACTGCGCATGCGCCCCCATAGTAGCACATTTTTAACTGTGCATGATAACACAATTTTGCTATCATGAACTTTTCATTGCATATACAGTATGTGCTCAAGGTATTTAAAGGATATGTTTTAAATGGGAAAAAAAATCATCTCCCTAGCCCCTCAATACAGAAAACTGTAACATCACACCACACCTGTCATTCCCAGCAGGTCTTTACTTACCTGCTCCAATGATTGGGCCCTCCTGTGCGGTCTGCAGGCCTGCTGGTAAAGATCTAGTCACATAGACCTAAATTCACTGAACCCATATTACAGGAGCAACTTCACTATCAAATCAATGGGATGTTATTGTGTAATAATAGACAGCCCAGCACTATTTTTTTATCTAGATTTATCAGTTTACTATATTGAGGGGACTTTAAAAACATTTGTGAACCTGTACTATAAAGCCGAGCTTCACTACGAAAACAGTGGTTGCTGATTTTCAAGAACAAGATACCTACCAGTCCATTCTTTGCCAGGCTTCAGCTCTCAAGTATTTCCATCTTGAATTAGGGAGCTAACAGTGACTTCCCAATGTCTCACAGCCAGCTCCCCACCGCACATGCACAAGGCACAGGAGTGTGATGAGACTAATCCAACAGCCTCCTGAGACATGTGACATGTCCCAGGAGGCTGTGGACAGTAAGCCAAGCACATGTAATTTTTTGCCTAGATGAAGTTTGGGGGGGGGGGGTAATTGTCAAGAAGGATAACTGCTCTCCAAAAAAAAATTAAATACATTAGAGGCTGGGAGAGGAAGAGTTTGAGCTGCACTTTTATTTTTGGGATAAAGGTCCACTATAACGCTGAAAGTAGCATTGTCATAGTGAAGACAATCAACTGCAAATTATTCCACTATTAATCACTTTGACTTATAGTGTAAGTTCACCTTTACAGAAAATCTTTAAGATCACCTTAAACTGGACCCCCTCCCCACCCCTGGCCCTGCTGTACTGTAGCCCCGCGATCCTGCTCTGTCAGGGACCGGAACGCAGATTCAACGGTCCGGGATTTGAAATCCTCACTGCTTAATCTCCTTTCCGCACCTCTCGTGTATGGACAAGTGGTATTCTAATTGGTTAGCACCATCACATAGATGGCACTGACCAATCAGGATTCATCTAGCCCATCCTCTCAGTGCTGTGAGAAGAGAGAAAGCTAGGAGGATTTTGAATCCCTGGATGAGCGAAGTGGCACTACGATCCCTGATAGAGCAGAATCGTGGGACTACTGTACAGTGGGGTCCAGTGTAAGGTCACCTTACAGATTTTCTGTAAAGGTGAACTTACACTTTAATTCTAACATAAAAATTAGACAATTTACTTTTTTACTAATATTACTTAATGGCACCATCCAAAAATATATACTGAATAATTTTCATTATGTTAGATCAGCCATTCAATAATGCTACGAGTTGCTTACTCCAACATCATTTTGGTTATCAGCAGCCATAAATAAAATGTACCTACTTCTGAGCTAGCAACAATTTGCAAGAATTTCATACTGAATTTTTTTTTATTTCTTTATTTCACTATTTAAAAACAAAAAGTATGCTGGGCCTGAAATACCAGCCAGGGTGGTTCCCCTCTGGTTGGAGTCTGGTTATATCATCAATGGTCCTTGCAGATAGCCTCACATTTGCACAAGTGGAGAAATGCATATCTCGGCAACTGGTGATCTAAATCTGAATAGTATAGTTAAGGGCTCAGAGTAGTCATACTGAATATCTAAATATTGTATTCAAAATTTAACTGTATATAACTCTATAGCTGTAAAAAAGCCAATGTAGAGCAATGAAATTGCATAACAATAGGGGCTGCCATTTTTCATATGTGTCAGTTCTCAGCATACTCTACTTTTGTCTTTCCTGCTTCTGCATAAACAAAAGTCTGAGTCTACAGTTATCCCACTGTTGTCTAGCCTGTCTCTGAACTCTGTCCTGTCATTGTGTTTATTTGGCAGATTCACTTGCAACTACCTATAGGGCTGAATTGTTTTCAAAGTGCCCTTTCACTTAGCCTGGTTGAGTGTAACACATCTGTGAATGAACCTGAGAAAAACAATTGTGTCTGCAACTGCTCAGAAAACCTTGTCAGTGTTTTAATTTGCCCAAAGCCTTACTGCTGCCAATTTTGCTGATCGGCTCATGTATTAACTGTATATGGTTATAAGAATAAATATATTAAAAGCTAGTGGTCATTTGCAGAGAGCTAGACTCACATTTATAAGAAAGCTTCCCAAGTTTTAGCAAATAAAAAGATGTACATATTAAAGATAATTTTAAGAGAATTGTATTACCAATTTTTGTGTTCTAAAAGTACTTTTGTTCTTAATGACAGAGAGATACAAAGGGCCTTTTGCTTGTCAAGTGTATAAACTGTGCTGATGACATTTCAATGGCTGGGCAGGAAATAGAATGTAAGTTTTAAGTCAGTTTTTTGAGTGAGACTGATCTGGTCTGACATTCAGATAAAGAAAACACAAGAGCATGACACTATTTATCCATTCTTCAGAGTGCAATATTATTAGTGTATACAGTACTTATTCAATCTCTTCTTCCAGAGAATAAAAACCTTTTAACTATAAATAATGCCCTTGTGCTTGAATATATACAGTATGTGTAGATATACTGTATATATATATATATATATATATATATATATATATATTTTTTTTTTTTTTTTTCAATTTGGTGCATTCCACTACAGTTCAGTGTGGAAAAAATGCTACATTCTATTCTTATTTTTTCTGGAACTGGAATGCACTAGAACTGACTGCACTGGTGTGAACTATGCTATTGAAAACCATACAACCTACTGTCCATGCATTTTTGATGCAGAAAAAAAAACGCACTGGACTGCATGTGGTGTGAACTGGCCCTTAAAAAGATTTTTTTTTTAAAGACACACTTACCTGGAGTACATTGGAGTACATTCATTTGTACATTCATTCATACACTGGAGTACATTCATTTGCTGAAGTATACTCCATAGTAAATACAATTCTGTGAGGGTACAGTTTTTATCTTTAAAAGACACAATAATTCACAGTGTTATTTTGTTAAAAACACAGAACCACAAAAACCTTACTGCAACAACCATCTGAAATTATTACCTTGGTTACTATAACTTTTTTCACTGTATGGGAGACTAATTGGTCTTCTCCTCGCCCTTCCTCTCACCCTTCTCCCTCCCCTCCCCTTTCTCCTCCCCCCTCTCCTCCCCCTTCTCCTTCCCCTTCTCCTTTTCCTACCTACACTGTCCTCAATGATTTAGTCAATCAGTATGACTTGAGCACTGCCTGTTCACTCTCTTGCCACGTGTTCATCCCCACATAACAACATTCTATTCTCATCTGTCCAGGAGGCTCTGTCGTGGAGTGTCCATTTACTCACCATGATCAGCTGCAGGCACAGGCCATATTAACTCCTTTAACTCATATAGTAGGGAACATCTCCCCAGAACCCTGCAATTCCAATGGGGTGGCCCTATGTAGAGTCTGTGGTCCCTCCAACTGTTCACCTGTGCTACAAGAACAAACCTGGAGTTCACTGAGATGGAAACAATCTATGATAATTGCAAGTAACAATGTTCTGTACTGTTTTATGAAAGTAGTGATTCTCAGCTTGACTTTCTGTTGCTGCAGTGTCTTATACTAATTATACTATGGAGCCATGTGATACCATGATTAAGTCAGAAACGTTGTTGAGAAGAGACCTTGTTTGTCCAACTTTCATAATCTGTTTTGCATTGATCTGCATTGTATGCATGCTACTTGCTTATCTGACCCTGTTTTACATTCTACTTTTCACCTGTTTACTAAACTATGAGTTACTTTTACTCTATGTTTCATCATTTGTCCAATTATGTATCCTGTTACAACCCACTTTCATAATCTTAGGATAAGCTCTCTCATCCTGGGCTACAGTACATCTGCATCTCATGGGCTCTGTCTCTCTCTTGCTCTGTAGATAAATAAATCTGCATCTGCATCTCATGGGCTCTGTCTCTCTCTTGCTCTGTAGATAAATAAATTGACTGTGAAGCCACAACTGAACATTGTATAGGCTGCCAACACATTAGCATATCTTAACTGGCTGCTCTACTGACCAAGGGGGTTAACAAAATTACGATTGAAGTATCCTGTAAAGAAAGCAGGATCTTACCTTGTCCAACAGTTAAATAGCAGGTTTCTCTGCTGGCAGCTATGGCTATTGTGATGACTACTGATCACTGCAGAACATATTAGCAATGTAAGGTTGGTGAAAAGAAACAGTGGCCAACAGTAGATACACTATTTCACACACCTGGAAATGTGAAATAGGATTGGTGCCGAGAGCTCCGCTACAGAGTGAACTTTTAACAATCAGGCCACCAAACAGGCAAGCATAATTCTAATTTCTTCATAGGATACTGCCATTATCATTTTCTTAACCTCCTGATAGGGTCTCTTTAAAAATGAACACACAATAATAGAAAAAATGAAAGTATTTACACCACATGGTACTCTAAATTAATCAAAAAATATGAGTAAATGCCACGCCAACTCCAAGAAGGCAGAGCAGCCAACACAACAATAAGACTAATTGTGACAAAGGGAAAGAACAATAAGTGTGGCACTAGGAAGAGTTGAAATCTGCATGTATAAATGTAGACTCCTAGTAGTAGGGGTGATATATTAAATAAAGACGGTGTGTGAAAAACATACAAACTGTGTGTAACCCCTGTAATTAATAATTTGTATATCTAACCGAAACAAAGAAGTTGTGCAGTGAAGGATAGCTAGGATAGCATACAAAATCCGACGCGTTCAACACGCCAGTTGAAGTCTGAGAGGACGAAACACGTCGGGTTTTGTATGCCATCCTAGCTATCCTTCACTGCGCTGTTTTTAGTTCAATTGAACCATATTTCTACTGCCCTTTTTTACATGTTTGAACTTCTTTGGAAGAATTTTATGCCAATAAATTTTCCATGTTTATCGGATTCACATCATGTGGAGGCATTTTCTTCATTTTTTGTTTGGTCCTTGCTATGCCTTGAGGATTTCCGCTGTTTGAGTGGAATTTGGTGGAAGATTTAAGCAGGCTCCCAGGAAACCAGATCAGCAGGAAGGTTGGGTCCATTCCATCTTCTCCGGAGGCAAACGAGCTGTGTGGCTTCCCTCTCCCATCAAGCACTTCTCCCGATCGAAACCGGATTTAACCACACCGTTTGACGGTACAAGCCTATCTCACTTACCGCCAAAGGCCTGTGAGTCCACCTTTTCCGGTAGGGGCATTTCATTTCCCTTTACTTGTATTGATGTATGGAGAAGACCTGGCTTTACATGCTGGCCCCTGATTTCGCTGTGAGGAGCATCTCTAAAAATTTGGAATATTTCACACCCTCATCATTTTTTGTTTTTATTTTAATTTACATGGACTTTCCAAGTCACTATTTTTATATATATTAACATTTAGAGACACGTGATACTGTCTTCTTCAGCTATTTTTGCACTATTAGTCTAATGCCCCGTACACACGGTTGGATTTTCCGATGAAAAATGTCCGATCGGAGCGTGTTGTCGGAAATTCCGACTGTGTGTGGGCTCCATCGGATATTTTCCATCGGATTTTCCGACACACAAAGTTTGAGAGCAGGCTATAAAATTTTCCGACAATAAAATCCGATCGCATCAATTCCGACCGTGTGTGGCCTGTTCCGATGCACAAAGTGCCATGCATGCTCAGAAGAAATTCCGAGAAGGAACAGCTCGGTCTGGTAAACTTAGCGTTCGCAATGGATACAACACTTTCGTCACGGTGCAATGTTAAAAATGGTTTAATACAGCGCACTCTCTTCTTCTTTATAATGTGAGAAGAATGAAGTAGTTTTTCTGCTCATATTCACACAGACTTCTCACAAACTTCTTTCTTTATTATTTATCGGGATTCCCTTAATATATTTTGATTTGTCACATCTGACAACATTTTTTGGTGTTGTATTTTGTTTGTTTTTTTTTGTTTTAAGGCAGAATTTTTATTTTGGTTTGTATTTTTTTCAAGGCTGATCTTTGTTTTATTGTATTTTTAGTTTTACTCCAGAATATTTTTGTGTGTGTTTTGTGTGTCAAGTTACCACAACACCATTGATATGTTGTTATATTTAATCTGTAGGAGATTGTTTGGTGTTGTTGTCTCTTGTTAAATTCACATTGTACTTTAGAAATGTACCTGAATCGTCACCAACAAACTATCCTTTTTGAATGAAAACACACATAGGAGAGTATAATAGAAAAAAAAATCATTTATTAAGGGCTCACAACTAAACAAAGAGGGAGGCAACGCTGGAGAAACAGCAGAAATGGGTGAAGCCTTGGACCCCCAGGGCACACATCAATTATTTTCAAGCAAAATTGTTGGCCTGAGGAGTCCTTATCTAAAAGGGAGTGCAGTCTAGTCCAGAAGTCCCAGAGATCCTGAAAGCAGCAGATGACATCTGTGTCCCAAAGCTGTGGTCATACAAGAGACTGCATCTTTTGCCAGACCAGACTGAACCCAGGGCCATCACTCTCTGGTCTTCCTTCCACGCTTCCTTCCACGCTGTGGCTCTGGTGGTGGAGTTGTGGCAGCAGGAGGAGGAGGAGGGGCCAACTCACTCAGGTGGTAATTGGGTGTTAGTTCCCCACTCACCCCCTTACTTAGGACTTTATACAGAAGGTCCTCACATATTTTGCGCTGACCCTCCTGCATGCCCTGGAGTTTTGTGGCAGCCATGCAGGCAAAGGCCTCTTCAGGAGTGGGTAAGGCTCTGAGGGACGCAGAAGCCTCCTGAATTAGCCTGAGTGCAGAATCCTGCATGTGAGTCGCCTTCCTCGCTCTTTTGTATGGAAGGCGGAGGGGAGGAACCTGCGATTCGGTCAGGCTTCGACTTGTCCCAGGCTTCTCCTGGCTGACACTCAGCCCCGCCTCCTCCTGGCTGCAACTTAGCCCCGCCTCCTCCTGGCTGCCACATTCCACAGCCTCCTCTTGGCTGAGGTCTTCCTGTGTATGAAAAAGGGACATAGTTTTAGTTTTTTATTCATCAATCACACACAATTTTCACCTCCTGACTGTTGCAAATTGAATGTTACCAAATATAACAGACTATCCTTCTGAGCCCAGCAGTTTTCATTCTTGTCCCAATTTTGGGTGCCCACTACTGTCTATTGATATGTAAAACACTTTTTGCAATCAACAATTAGTGATCAATAATGACATCTAGTAAAGATCATTTATTTATTGACCAGAAATCTTTAGAGGATTGCTATACCTGACTCCAGCTGGGCTCCTCCACTTCTTCCTGGCTGGAAGTCCCAGGTTGGACATCAGAAGCCTCAGCTGGGGTGGAAGGAAGAGTGGAAGGAAGGGTTGAGAGGGATTCCCTGACTTCAGTGTGGTCTCACAGAAATCGAAGTCTCTCATGGTACCACAGCCTGGGGACATAAACATCATCTGCTGCAGCTCCGGATCTCTGGGAATCCATGACCTTCTTGCGCTCCCTAAGATAAGTGCTCCTCAGGCCACCAATTTTGTTTTTTAAATAAGGGATGGTTGGTGTTGGGACCACCGGCTTCACCAACTCCAGCAGTTTCTCCAGCGCTGCCTGCCTCTTTTGTTTATGATTATAATGGGGATGTCTCACCTGCCACAGACAGGGCAGCTCCCTGTACTTGTCTATGAACAGGGGGAGGAAATTGTGGTCATTGAAGCCATCCATTTTCTCTGCAAGACACAACACAAGACAAACCCTAAGGTCAGGCCAAACTCTCCTAATCTTGTTACAATATAGGCTTCAATTTCAAAGCATTATAGGCCCAAGTTTAGATCTTACCTTCGTTATCACGATCGGCGCCTCCGATGCTCCTTCCTCCGCTCACAGATCGTATGTAATACACACGCGTGTTACGCTTTATACACACTGCGCATGCGTGGAACTCCGCCCGCCCCTGACGTTCTTTCTAGTCTATTCTCTGCCCCTTTTCGTTCTGCGCAGTGGGGGAAGAGCACATGGCGGAGACACAACAGGTGCGTGCTAATTACAGCAACGAGGAGGAGGAGGAGGAAAGCCCGGATCCGGAAACGTCCCGATCCAGAAGGAGACGATTTAAGGCCTCAAATATGTCCTTTGTGGAGATGTTGGAGATGGTGGACATCCTGAAGAGGGCCGACTAAGATGGGAATTATGGACCTTACCCCAACCCCAATGTCCGAAAGGCCAAAATCATGGCGAAAGTGGTCAAAAGTCTGCACCGGAATTTCGGGGTACGTCGATCGAAAGATCAGCTCAGGAAACGGTGGTCGGACCTCAAATTACGAGAACATGAGCAGTACAGAAAGATCCGGAGAGTGCTGCAAAAAAGTAAGTAGTTGTGCTGTGTTCCTATTCTTTTTGTCTTTATTACGTTCGTGCTGCTCATTGTGCTTTTCTTAAAAGTGTACATTTTAAAATGGCAACTTTCATGTTCATGGGCACATTATTCAATCGTATCAAACATTTTTCTTTCGGCCTATAAAACACCATTGTTTTGGCCATATGCATTTGGCCACATTTTTTATGCCCTACTTGTATGAAACTAATTTGGTTCTGTAGATGGCTTTGTTACTAGAATGAAATGCCAACTAGATTCTGTGTAAGGAGAGGACACTGAGCAGCTGTTTACACATCTGGACACTGGAGCACTAGTGTGGGACACCAGAACACCATTTTTATTAGGGGGGCCACACAGGTGCTCCAGTGTATACTGTAGGGGGGTCTCCATCTGTGAAGCTTGTACCAAACAGGTAAAGTATTGAAGCTTGACAAACAACACAGAACATTCGACATCTTGGAACTCTGCCAAAACAGACAATTGTACCCCACTTCCAAGCAATGTTTCCTATTTATAGTTCTGCCATCAAATATCTGTGTGCTAAGTATACCATTTTTTTTTCATAGGGGAGAAATGACTTGGAGGACACCCCTCATCCGAGGAGACCAGAGACCCCCCCCCTCTGGAAGAAGGGGAAATCCCCCCAACACAAGAAGAGCAGGAGGAGGAAAAAGGCGTGGTGAAACTAGTCACCACAACAGGTGAGTGTCTGCGACCACAGGCTCAGGTAAGAGATGAATGCCGGCATATTTTTGATACCTGTTTTTGTTTGGTTTCTCTCTTTTTAGGTGATCGTGATGTTGTGGATCCAGATCCTTTCACCTTGGAAAGTGCCCAGATCCTGATCGGGGAGATCATGGGGTGTAATTTAGCATTGGAAAACCTTAAGAAAAACATCAATGAGGTTATTCAAAAAAATAAGAACATCATTGATGTTTTGGGTAGAGTTTAAAACCCCTCCAAATCCCTTTCTTTTTTTGTGTGCTACAATGTTCTAAATGTTTTATGGATTTTTAGAAAAGCCAAATTTGGAGGATACACACAGTGTGCCAACATGTGCTATCTGCCATCATGGGAGATCAATGGACGCGTTTTGGGGGTGCAACCCCTTCTTCAATGATAAAGTAGCTGAGAGGAAGGGGTTTCTCCCCCAAAACACGTCCCTTGATCCCCCGTGATGGCAGCTAGCACATGTTGACATTTGGAAATTTGTGTGCATCTTCCAAATTTGGCTTTTCCTGGGGTTACTTCACCCCATCTGAACGCAATATCAAACACAGTTCCTAAATACTCATGTCTGATATTGCCTTCAAGTTCGACCAAATGTAAACTTTGTAAGTTCAAAGATTTGTGTCTTTCTTGTTGGTTTACACATGCCTGTTTTATCTTAAATGGACATTTCTATTTTTGATAATGCCACCACAAAAATTGTTATACAACAAACATGTTGGTTTGTTTTAAAAACCTTTTCTAAATGCACATGTGATTGTGCAGGTATTAAAAAGATTGTTCATCAAGAATGTGTGGATTATTGTCTCAACGCTACCACACTTTTGTGGTGATGTAATTGCTGTTTTCAGTGCAGTTTCAAGTGCACTTGTAGTGCAAAGTGTCTTTGCCTTTAGTAAATAACACCCGACAGTGCTTTGTAAGGCTACACAATCACGCCATTTTCTGGACTCAACCCATTTCGGTCAGGGTCAGCTAAAACGAACACAAGCAGTAAATGTCACCAAAGATTTTCAATATTTTTTTTTATTGGATCAAGGTTTCACAAATTGTCTGGCATATTGATGGCCCCCCTACCCGCAAAGAACTCAAGGTATCTTA
This sequence comes from Lithobates clamitans, assembly GCA_037952925.1. Classification (NCBI taxonomy): domain Eukaryota; kingdom Metazoa; phylum Chordata; class Amphibia; order Anura; family Ranidae; genus Lithobates; species Lithobates clamitans. Next base: position 843,834 of record JBBGZY010000677.1, read on the forward strand.
ACCGGACATCACGGGCACTCAGGGAGGGCAAGCCAGGACGGCCACTTTCAAGCGCCGTCAGGGTTGTTTCATTTAGAATTTTGGCCTCAGGCCCAACTGAGCCAGCATAGTTGGCAGAATGTTGCCGTAAAAAGTTATGTAGAACACAGCACGCCAGGATTATATGATTCAGTTTATACTCCGCCATATGGATGGGTGTAAGAAATAGGCGGAACGGCTGGCCATGATTCCAAACGTGTTCTCCACCACTCTTCTGGCTCTGGCCAGCCGGTAATTAAAAACCCTCTGTTCTGGGGTGAGGGTCCTCATCAGGAATGGCCGCATAAGATGGTCCCCCAGCGCAAATGCTTCATCCGCAACAAAGACGAATGGGAGTCCTTCCACATTCTCTTCTGGACGTGGCAAGTCCAAGCTGCCATTCTGGAGACGCCTGTAAAACTCCGTCTGGGCGATGACTCCACCATCGGACATCCGGCCATTCTTCCCCACGTCCACATACAGGAACTCGTAATTAGCCCACACCACCGCCAACATCACAATACTATTGAACCCCTTGTATTTATAATAGTACAACCCCGAGTTGGGTGGTGGGACAATTTGGACGTGTTTCCCATCAATTGCCCCTCCGCCATTCCTGTGGCGTGAAACTGTTGAGGAAAACCAAAAAAAAATTAGTATTTTTGCACATAAACATGGAAAGCAGATTAGACACAAACATTCTTGGCCAACATCCAGATAACATTTATTAAGAGGAATTTTACAACACCAAAGTATAAGGTACACCTATCATATTCCCCCTCCCCCCTCTCATCGGCCATTTCTAACATTATAGGGGGGGAATCATGGACAGGTAACCCTCTCCACTTAATTGAGAGATGAATGCCTAAATAATGGGTATTACTTGGAACAGCCCCTCCTTAGTTACACTATTGGCAGCCCACTGGACAGGTAAGAAGTGTCATAATACAAAGATATAAATACACATTGTACACATTTGAGCACATTTGGAAATTTTACTATTACCTATCAAGATAATAATATAATACAAAAACTTTAAACTACCATTTGAAAGTATACAGGCAGGCCCTTGCACTACATGCTTTGGGGAATTCATCCATAAATATGACCACAAAAGAGGTAGGTATAGTGTGTATGGGTTTGGCAAAGTCAGCAGATAGATGATTGAGGATAGATAGAGAATTGGGATCAGCTGACTTAGCAGTTGGGGGGAGGGAGGGTTAATAAAAATGATTTGGGGACACTACAAAAAAAGCCTCTGGCACTCTGCCTGAATTTAAAGCACAAATCACATTTCTAAACATTTTAGGGGTGTTTGGGGTAAAGCACTACTATGGAGCTGATAAAATACATTGTTAAGTGACTACATGAGGTGAATATAGGGCCAAGGGAGGAGAAAGGTGGGGAGGTAAGTGAAGGCAAATATGTATGAAGGACTAAAAAAAACCCCATAAAATTCCAGCATGCATGAGGACAAAGGGGACATTCACAGCATATTACAATCATGGTAATTAGGGAATGAGGAAAGAAATACAATATATTATAAACATTAAATACAATAAAATGGAATATTAAAGGATTAAAATCTTACCTTCATATACTCCTTCTGCAGGACCTGGATGATGGCAGAACAGGTCCCTGGGATAATGATCCCCAGAGCCTGGGGGGAGATGCCTGTCGAGAACTTCAAGTCCTGTAGGCTTCTCCCTGTCTCCAAGTACCGCAGGGTAGCGATGAGCCTCTGCTCCGGAGTGATGGCTTGCCTCATGCAGGTATCCTGTCTGCTGATATAGGGGGTCAGCGAAGCCAACAAACGGTGAAATACGGGGTCCGTCATCCTGAGAAAGTTCCTGAAATCGTCAGGATTATTCTCACGGATCTCACGGAGCAAAGGCATATGAGAGAACTGGTCACGCTGAAGCAACCAATTCTTGGTCCATGAACTCTTCCCCACCCTGTTCATGGACTGGACTTGTGTCAAGGGCAGGACCCCAACACCAAGCCCCCGCACAGCACAAACTCTACGTATACGAAACATGGCTAGAAAACGGTCAGCTGCTCAGCACGATGTAACAGAACGCACTGAAGAACAGCAGGGCCTGTGAAGAGCGACCTGAAAAACAGCAACGAGCGGACAAGATCGCACAGAAAACTCCGATACGAACTGACTGCACGCACTGAAGAGCAGATACAAACCCACAAGCACAAACTGAACCGCAAAAAACGATCTGAAAGCCACGAGTCTGAAAAAGCGCGAATTGTCTCTCACCAAACTTTTACTAACACGAGATTAGCAAAATGAGCCCAAAGGGTGCCATGCTTGGTTCTGAACTGGCCTTTTCTAGTCTCGTCATGCGTGGTTGATGTCACCGCGTTCTTGACGATCGGAAATTCCGACAACTTTGTGCGACCGTGTGTACGCAAAACAAGTTTGAGCCAACATCCGTCTGAAAAAATCCTAGGATTTTGTTGTCAGAATGTCCGATCAATGTCCGACCATGTGTACGGGGCATAAGGAGATTCTTGAGACCACTCATTGTGTTGCAGATTACATATTGTTGCTGCTTCTCCCTTGTGCACTTCTTTGTTTCGGTTAGATATACAAATTATTAATTACAGGGGTTACACACAGTTTGTATGTTTTTCACACACCATCTTTATTTATTATATCACCTCTACTACTAGGAGTCTACATTTATACATGCAGATTTCAACTCTTCCTAGTGCCACACTTATTGTTCTTTCTACTTTAAATTAATCACCATGACTTAATTAAAAAGAAAATACTAAATCTAAATACACCATTTCTTGGATTACAATCATCAATAAATCACCAAATCACCATCAATAAATCACATTCATTGAACTTTGATATCATTGACATACAGTATATGGTATTTGCTAATTGTTGTGTTCCTGTCAATTTTTTTTCTCATAATTTGGATTTTATACTCATACTTGGAATTTTTGACAATTCTTATAAAAACATTTTTGAGTTGGGTAAAAATTCTATTAAAAAACATGGATCACTGGTAAACTGTGACTTTCTCAAAGCAGGAAACTGTAATTAATAAAGCTGTGTCTTCCTTTAATTCATAGGTATAGTCAGAAATTTGGTCAAAGCAAATAATTTCCAGTACAAAAAAAATGTGGTGTTCATATTTATTCAGTCTAGAAAAATTAATGTTGGCATTACACAATGATTTATGAACATCCATCAAATTTATGAAAAGTTTATGCTAATCTTCTACTGCATATGGTCGGATGCAAGAGGAAATGTCAAAATTAAACTATTCTTTCCCTCTCCATCCACAGACTTCTGATTCCAATATGAAACATAATAATGATAATACCATTAGGTCAGAAAAGTATGTGACAAGGAAACTGCTTTGCAGTAAAGCTTTATTTTTTAAAAGAAAACATTGCGTACAAGAAAACAGAGAAATTGCCTGTCAGTGAATATGTTTATTATTTTTCCTGCACAGGAATATGATAAAGAGTTGACTGAATTTTATTTATGTATATTTCAGTTGACAATGTTTTACAAATACAGCGATTTGGATATAGCCCTTTATAATTTAATTAATGTACATGTTTTTTTTCTCTTCTTTGTTTATTCCAACATTTTATTGTAATTAAATTATTAGAATGCTTTAAAGGTACAATGAATATAACACTGACTGGTGTTTTGGGAATTAAAATCACAATTGCTTCTAAATAGGTGCAACTGATTATCTTTGAGCACTGGGAGCTCTTTGCTTATTTGTTTGGCACAGAGAGTAATGCCAATTTTCAGGGCTTCCACATTAACCATGCCCGTAGCCAACTTCCCCTTCCTGGAACTCCAAACTCAACACTATCCCTCCTTGAAACCATAGCACCTAGAATCTCTAATGTAAATGTAAGGAGGACCCTAACTTTGGAAGCTATGCCCAAAAAAATGAATCCAAAAGGCAAGGAACTAGTCACCAGTATTGCCTGCAGTCACCCATTGCTGACCTAATTTGCCTGCACTGATTCTCTGTGTGAAGGTGACCATCATGGTGGAAGAACAGGACTTTTGCTTCCTCATACATGACTAGTGATTTTATGACTGGCAGGGAAATATTGAAGAAGCAGAAGGAGATTTTATGAAGTCATAGATCTATATTATGGTTAAAGAAGAAGCATGGAGATTCTTGGACTACATATTTCTGTCTAGTAGGAAACACAGTAAGTAGCTTAGTATTGACATCACTAAATCTCACTCCAAATATTAGGAGACTACCTATCACAGTCAACAGTGTTTGAGATCTTACACTACAGATTTACAACTATAAGGCTCAAGGCACAGGAATACCTAGGCACAGAACGTGCTTCAGGAGATTTTCAAGAAGTACATACAAACAAACATTTTCAGAGTACTGCTTAGGCACAGTTAATAATTCTCGAGGCTCTCTATAACAAAGCAAGTCCACTTTAACCCCTTGTATACATATTCATCTCCTCTGCCTACATTAATCCTCCACATCAAAAACCAACCTTTCCTTCATGTTAAACTTAAGATCCCGGATCCACAATCTATTGTTTTTAAAGCACAGCATAAACACATGAATTGAGATTGTGCTTAAATGCTGCAGCCTACTCTCAACTTTTTACAATATCATTCAGTAAAAATCTGCCATTCTATATGATTTTTTTTTTTTCTTGGCTAATTCTTAGTCATCAAATGATGTTTTTGGGGAAAATTCAACAAAACAGTGACATAAAGTCAAATGGATAAAGTCTATTTTCTAATGCTTTAAAGGAGTCTATGCATTAAGATAAAAACTTCAGTGTACAGCAGCCCCCCTCAGCCCCTCTAATGCTTACCTTAGACCCCTCTCTCTCTCTCCAGAGATGTCCACAAGTGTCTCAGTGTCTCAGTCTCTCCCTCCTGATTGGCTGAGACACAGCAGTGGCACCATTGGCTCCCTCTGCTGTCAATCAATGTCAGTCAGCCAATCAGGAGAGAGAGGGGGTGGGGCCCGGGCTGCAGCTCCATGTCTGAATGGACACAGGGAGCTGTTACACAGCTTGGGTGCCCCCATAGCAAGCTGCTTGCTGTGGGGGCACTCAACAGGAGGGAGGGACCAGAAAGGCCAAAGAGGAACCCAAGAAGAAGAGGATCAACAGAGCAGGTAAGTATAACATGTTTGTAAAGTCTTGTTTTTTTAAATAAAAATAACAATCACTTTAAACATTTAAAAAGGAGACATGCTTTTTTAAACTGCACAAACTTGGAGCTGTAAAAATGTTGAGATACTATGTACATTTATATAGTTTACAAAAAATAATTAAAATTGGTAATTAACTCACTCCCTGTTCATTTACTTTTCTGTGTGTATTCATGTTGAGTGAGCAATTCCTAGCTGTTTTTTTCCTGCTAGGTAAATTCACATCCACATTAGCAGTGGGGTAGAGAGGAATCTGAGATTGTTTCCTATCCACACACATTTAAAAACATCTAAAGCATATCTAAAATGCATGATGAGTGTACCTAGTCCTAATGCTGATTGCACTCTGGCACTGTTATAGCAATTCCAACCATACTAAACCAGCTTTCAATCACATAAATGACCAAATAGGTAAAGACAACCAACCACCAACCTTTTCAATCCAAACTGTAAATACATGTATGGTGCCTAATACAAAGCATTTGCATGAGTATTCCTACTTGTGCAAATGCTCTGATACCTGAAACCGATACCTTTGTGGTGCAATTTGAGCCCATACAAATTGAATGGGCTCAAATCACACTGCAAATAACCAGATGTGATTTGAATACGGTGCAATTCCTGTCCAAATCAAATGCGGTTTCCCCCACCGCTCCTATTTTTGAGGAAGGGTGTGTCAACCTATCAGAATTAGGCCATATGTGGTCTCGATTGTATAAGCTGGTTCTGAGTGCCCAAAATATGACAACTCCCTATGTTATCCGAGAATGGGAAAGGGAACTGGGTTATAATTTTACATCCAAACAAATTAAAAGGGTGATGGGGGCAACACACCATACCTCAATAAGTTCCAATATACAGGGGATGTTGTATAAGTTCTTGACAAGATGGTATTATACACTGGTTCGATTGGCTCAGATATACCCATCTGTGGATGTTAATTGCTGGAGGGGATGTAATCAAAGGGGTTAATTTCTTCATTTATGGCAGCATTGCCCAAAGATTAAAGTATTTTGGGAGGCAATAGCTCCTTGGATTAAGAAAATTAAACTTAGACCTATAGAACCCTCCTCATTATATTTTCTCTTTCATGGGGGGCCATCATCTGCAGGGTTTTATAAGAGAAGCGTTACTCCACACCTGCTAAATGCAGCTAAAATATTGATACCTAGATTTTGGAAACAGTCTGGATGTCCCACTATAATGGATTGGAAGAGAGTGGTGGAAAAAATAATGGAAGCAGAGAGATGGATACATATGGTTAAGGACCAACAGAATAAATTTGAAGACAAATGGGCAGGATGGCTGTACTACTACTCAGAAATAGGGGCAGATTAAACCCTATGAGGGATAGTCCTGTGTTTTGGATCAAAAATGGGGGAAAAGAAATTGCGCTCGGTGTTCAATATGAATATGAAAACTAATGATAAAAGACCGTGAAGGAAATCCTGCAGCTAAAACACAATAACCCAAATACAGGGGCATACAAACTAAACAATATAAAAGAACAGTGTAGCGCTGGATTTGTGAAAAAAAGCGCATATATTGATATATGCGAATAGACTAAAACCCATGAATTTAAGAAGGCTGTATGTCACTATTCTAAAGTGATCAAACACACATGTGTGCCTCTAAAAAGTGTTCAAATAAACCTATATGTGTTTATGAACAGTGAATAATGTGAACATATACGTGTATATGATGTGGATAAATTACGTGAACTAGACAACAAAGGTTAATACCGTTATGATTGGCAATGTATAATTAAGAAAATATGTCAACCACTTGACGTTGATTATTCCAAAAAACCTTGTAATGCTTAACAATATTATAATTATTAGTTAATCATGTGCTAAAAACAAAAAATAAAATTACCCAGAGATAGTGAAAAATAAATAAATAAAGGAGTGGAAAAATTGAAACCACCCAAAAAGTTCATATACTGCAAAATAGGTGTAGAGTCCCAAACTTGATAAAATTCCAGCATATATTTCAATTCAGTGTTCCACTGCAACTGTAGCCCACCACCAAGAGAATAAGGCTGGAGGCTTACCAGACAGCCTGCGACCACCCTTATTCAGGGGGGTCTAAACAGGCTCAGTAGAGATGTATGGGTCCAGTGGATGTCTCCTAGAAGGGCTCCATAGGCTTTACACAGGAAGATATTGCTTGTGGTCACCGGATACTTTCCAGAGGTGTTCCTCGCTTGGCAAATCGAGGGGTTCCAGGCAAAGTACAGCAATAATTGTCAGCAGGTGCCCCAAAAAGAAAAAAAGGACTTCGATAGTGCAGACCAATCTTACTGCTTTATTTAAAAAGATGCCATCAAATATATATAAAAACAAAATTTCTGGCAGGGAATGGTAACAAAAACGAACTCCACCGCCGTTTAAAATCAAATCGCGCATGCGCGACACGAGCTCACGTTGTGACCCTACGGCCGTTTCGTCACAACTGACGTCATCAGGGGTACGTGGCCACGCTTGCGCATGCGCTATAAATACACAAGCGCCGTAGCGCCATAGCTTATTCATTGGCTGAGGGAGAACGAGGGCGGACATCAATCCACTGAATCCAGTGCTGTCAATCACCCCAGCACAGTGAGACCGCCCACACATACACGCCTCCTCTTTGCTTTAAATAAAGAGATGTTCACCTGGGACAAGACCGTGTATTACACTGCCATCTAGGGGTTGAAAAAGAGCAGAACCAAAACATATTCCAAAATGAAATGAATACTTGTTAAATGTGTAAACAAACAAGCACTCCTATAAAAAGGAAATATGTATTACCCACTACCATCTGGTGGCTGGAAAGAACTACCAGTATGGGACCCATTAAAGTGCATAAAGAGAGGTGTATAAAAATTATAAGTGAATTTGAGTTCTCCATCGGCCAAGACCTATCGCAAATTTAAATAAATAAAAATAAAAATCTATGAATACAAACATTTTTACAATATGTAAAAAAGGATATGTAGAAGAGGGGGTAATGATAATGTGTATCCAAAGGGAGGACACTTTTATTTATCCAAATATGTCTAAAGGTAAATCTAATAAAAAGGAGAGGATGTATATTTATTTCCAAATCATCAACCCAAAAATTCCTTTCAACTATTGTTAATAAAACAATTAATATCCCATTCTATATTCAGCCCATTGGGGGCATGGGAACCAAGTTTGTAGATCCAGCTTGTTTCAGACCTGGAGATGGTTCTTTTTCCATTGCTACCCCGCCAATGGGGAATATACTTTTCAATACCGATAAACACAGTTCCCTTAGGATTCCTGTCATGTACTGCATCATAGTGCCTAGAGACACTGTGTTTATCGAAACCCTGCTTGATATTGGTAATATGTTCTGCTAACCTCACGTTAAGTTTCCTAATCGTACGCCCAACATACTCCAACCCGCATGGGCACCTGAGTAAATACACAACACATTTGGTTGTGCATGTGATAAGTGATCTAATGGGGTATGTGGCTCCTGTACCACTAGAAGTAAACTCCATTATTCTTCTATCTCTTAGTGAGTTGATACTGCAAACATTACATCTCCTGCAGGGGGAGAACCCTTTTAAATCACCAAAAAACGTAGGACGTTTAGGTGGAACAGGAATATTCGGTGCTAGCAGATGCCAAAAACTGGTGCCTCCCCTAAATAAAATTTGCGGTTTATCCGACAAAAGGGGGCCCAAAATTCGATCGTTTTTAATAACAGACCAGTGTTTTTTGATTATCCTTTTAATGGCCCAGTGTTGGCTTGAATAGGTCATGAGGAAAGCTAACCCAAAGTCCTCCCTGTCCGCTATCTGGGGGGGTTTATCACGTAATAATTCCTCACGCTCCCTATTTCCTATCTCAACAATCAGAGAATCAAGCATAACGGGATCGTAACCTTTGATCGAAAATTTTGATTTTAGAATTAGAGCCTCTCTATGGAACTAAATATAAATATACATCCTCTCCTTTTTATTAGATTTACCTTTAGACATATTTGGACAAATAAAAGTGTCCTCCCTTTGGATACACATTATCATTACCCCCTCTTCTACATATCCTTTTTTACATATTGTAAAAATGTTTGTATTCATAGATTTTTATTTTTATTTATTTAAATTTGCGATAGGTCTTGGCCGATGGAGAACTCAAATTCACTTATAATTTTTATACACCTCTCTTTATGCACTTTAATGGGTCCCATACTGGTAGTTCTTTCCAGCCACCAGATGGTAGTGGGTAATACATATTTCCTTTTTATAGGAGTGCTTGTTTGTTTACACATTTAACAAGTATTCATTTCATTTTGGAATATGTTTTGGTTCTGCTCTTTTTCAACCCCTAGATGGCAGTGTAATACACGGTCTTGCCCCAGGTGAACATCTCTTTATTTAAAGCAAAGAGGAGGCGTGTATGTGTGGGCGGTCTCACTGTGCTGGAGTGATTGACAGCACTGGATTCAGTGGATTGATGTCCGCCCTCGTTCTCCCTCAGCCAATGAATAAGCTATGGCGCTACGGCGCTTGTGTATTTATAGCGCATGCGCGAGCGTGGCCACGTACCCCTGATGACGTCAGTTGTGACGAAACGGCCGTAGGGTCACAACGTGAGCTCGTGTCGCGCATGCGCGATTTGATTTTAAACGGCGGTGGAGTTCGTTTTTGTTACCATTCCCTGCCAGAAATTTTGTTTTTATATATATTTGATGGCATCTTTTTAAATAAAGCAGTAAGATTGGTCTGCACTATCGAAGTCCTTTTTTTCTTTTTGGGGCACCTGCTGACAATTATTGCTGTACTTTGCCTGGAACCCCTCGATTTGCCAAGCGAGGAACACCTCTGGAAAGTATCCGGTGACCACAAGCAATATCTTCCTGTGTAAAGCCTATGGAGCCCTTCTAGGAGACATCCACTGGACCCATACATCTCTACTGAGCCTGTTTAGACCCCCCTGAATAAGGGTGGTCGCAGGCTGTCTGGTAAGCCTCCAGCCTTATTCTCTTGGTGGTGGGCTACAGTTGCAGTGGAACACTGAATTGAAATATATGCTGGAATTTTATCAAGTTTGGGACTCTACACCTATTTTGCAGTATATGAACTTTTTGGGTGGTTTCAATTTTTCCACTCCTTTATTTATTTATTTTTCACTATCTCTGGGTAATTTTATTTTTTGTTTTTAGCACATGATTAACTAATAATTATAATATTGTTAAGCATTACAAGGTTTTTTGGAATAATCAACGTCAAGTGGTTGACATATTTTCTTAATTATATATTGCCAATCATAACGGTATTAACCTTTGTTGTCTAGTTCACGTAATTTATCCACATCATATACACGTATATGTTCACATTATTCACTGTTCATAAACACATATAGGTTTATTTGAACACTTTTTAGAGGCACACATGTGTGTTTGATCACTTTAGAATAGTGACATACAGCCTTCTTAAATTCATGGGTTTTAGTCTATTCGCATATATCAATATATGCGCTTTTTTTCACAAATCCAGCGCTACACTGTTCTTTTATACTGTGTTTTGGATCGGATAGTCTGTGGGATGCATCTGGTGCGGAGAAATTGGGAAGGGTTTTTTCTTTTTTTTTCTCCTTCTACTCTCCCCCCCCATTGGTAAATTAGGCATGGGATAGACAACACATAATGAAAACCACACAAAGAAGGGTGGATTGGAATATTGAAATTAAAAGGTGAGTGGTATATGAAGTAGTAGTGGGAGGTTATACTGAATACAAACACCAAATATAATAGAACACGATAATAGTAATATGAAATTATACACTGTTTTGTTTTTTATTTTGTTTTTTCGTTTGTGTCTGTTTTTTGTAGATTGTTTGATACACGTAATAGGGTGCTGTAAAGCCTCCTTCTTAAATTATATTTTGAATAATGTGTTGCACAAAATGAGTTTTGGTTATGTATAGATAAATGGGGGTAAGATCATTACATATATATATATTTTTTTTTTTCTTCTTCCTGAAGACGATATGATCAGGGTTCCGGTGTGTTTTCTGGGGGGGGGGGGGGGTTACTGTGGTTTGTGTTAATGAAAGGATTTATATTTTTCATTATGTTAAATGTATTTTCTTTAGCTAGAAAATGTTAGCGATAAATGTTCCAATAAGCTATTATTGTCTAAAATAAACTGCAAACAAATGGAGCCTACTAAACCTGAGCAGAAGGGCACAACGCAGTAGAAAATCTCAAACTGAACAACTGCAGCCTTGTAACCAGGGTTATCTGGTATAAATTCTGACAATAGCCCAACAGCAGTTGAAAACTGGATAAAATTCAACATAGACAAAAAAAAAAAGATATGTTTAAGGTATTAAAGCAGATCTTGATGCAATTATTTTTCCCAAATAATTCTCTAAATTAGTAATTATTTTGACTTAGGTTGGACAAAGAATGCAAAATATGATATTTATTTCTCTATAAAGTATAAAATGTTATCACAAAAGCAACAATGATTTTGCTTAATTAGTCATGTTAATTGTTACAACATATAAACAGTTACAGGTGTCTGGAGGTACATGGTATTGCACCTTTTACAGAATAAGTATGTTTTGTTAAATACACATTTTTGGCCTCACTTTCAATCCTGACTTTGTCCCTGCACACATATGACTTACTGATGGTTTTAAATGCTTGCAATTTTTTGTGATGCTTTTGTATATATGTGTATGTTTTTTATGTTACAACATAATTATTAACCACTTTGGTCCCACACATTGGGCGTTATTTACTAAAGGCAAATCCACTTTGCACTACATTACACTTATAATTGCACTGAAAGTGCACTTGGAAGTGCAGTCGCTGTAGATCCGAGGGGGACATGCAAGGAAAATAAAAAACAGCATTTTAGTTTGTACATGATTGGATAATAAAATCAACAGAGCTTCCCCTAATTTCAGACCTACCCCTCAGATTTACAGCGACTAAACTTCCAAGTGCACTTTTAGTGCAATTTCAAGTGCACTTTGCACTTGTAGTTTGCACTTTTAGTGCAAAGTGGATTTGCCTTTCGTAAATAACCCCCATTGTCTTGAAGCAGGGATAGCAGCATTTTGAGTGGTTTCTGTGTCCCCTCTTGGTTTTAGAGCTAGAACCACTGGCTGTCTATGACAGCCAGGGCTGAGCATTAAGCCTTAAAATTGAGAGCAAGATTAGCGCAGGTCCGTAATATTCTAAAGCATAGAATGTAGTCCTCAATATATTTAAATCTATTGAATATGTATGTAATCATACATCATTATGTGCAGATATGCAAATGAATATGTGTAATTATATGCACTGTGCAAACATGCAAACATGTGAATAAATCAATACTATTTAATGGATAAATAATCATATAAGTGGTATATATTATCACCAATGTAAAGTGCAATGTGCAAATCTGCATCTATAAACCATAAGACTAAATGTTCTCAATATTGATGAATAAAATAAAATTTGACCTCCCAATATAACATAAAAATACTTTTTGTGCAATGTTTTTAATCCATGTAATGACTCTTCAAGCCAATTAAACACCCTGTGTTCAAAGAAAAATTGTGAGTCTCTCACCAATATCAACTTGCTGTTAAAGATTGAGGACTTTTTCAATAAGCTCCAATCACTGCTTCTGCTGAGTTGTTTCAATGACAGGCACATCTTGCCACGGAGTGTATGATAAGCAAGGGGGAAAGAAGGGAAAATGCTTCTCATAGTGTGATATGTTCAAACAGGCAATTAATAAAAGCAACAAAGATTTCCACTCACAAATTATAAGTGCCTGTCTGGCACTAAGGATAACATGCTCATGCTCAACTCAGATCAGATGATCGTTACATGCTCCGGTTATATCACATAACAAGCTACGACCATACACCATGCAATGTTTGTCAGCGTTCCTGTCTCACTCGACGTACGTTTTGTCTGGTTGACTTCTTCACGGAGTGGAGCCTTAAAGTCTTACTAAACCCAGTGATGTGAAAATAATTCATCCGCCCCCCACAGTGCCCACAGCTTATAAATCATCTTTTTAAAATACTGCTACTATATACCTTTTTGGAGGATCTGTATACCACGGTTACATAATAAACTGCAGTCTTTTTCCAGTGCTGAGAGTTCAGGAAGGAGGAGATTTCCACTTCACCCTGTATACATGCCCACACGTGTGATGTCAATATCATGGGACCTGGCTAGCTCTGATCAACAAGTAAATGTGCTCTCCAGCATAAAAGACACAACTGAGCATGTGCAGGTCAGCTACTCTGCCTGTGTTAGCTGGTCTTCCCCAAATAGACAATGCAGGGAAGGATCTGTGCATTCAGGATAAGACTGCCTTTTTATACAATGCAGAGGATTAACCCCTTAAGTTCCACAGCGAGTATAACCTGCATGCTATGCTGCATATACAGACTGATTTTACTGTTGTGGGTTTAGTAACACTTTAAAGGAGTTGTAAAGGCAGAAGGTTTTTATCTTAATGCATTCTATGCAATAAAATAAAAAAAAACCTTCTGTGTATAGTAGCCTTTCCAGCACCCCCTAATGCCGCGTACACACGAGCGTACTTTATGGCATACTTGGTCCGGCAATCTTTCCACCGGACTTTGTAGCGTAGGTGCGCTGGACTTACGAATGAACGGACTTGGACACACACGATCACTCCAAAAGTCTGATGGTTTTGAACGCGGTGACGTACAGCGTACAGTTTGTAACCTACCTAGCTGGCCGTTCTGGTCCGCTCGTTCCTGATCTATCTTCAGGTCGCTCTTCATAGGCCTTGCTGTTCTTCAGTGCGTTTGTTCTAAGCTTGTTTGTTTGACCAGCCGACCGTTTTGAAGCCATGGTGCATGGACGTACTTGTTCTTGAGTTCGTGCTGCGTGGGGACTTGGTGTTGGGGTTAATACTTTGACCCGAGTCCAGTCCATAAACAGGGCGAGGAGGAGTTCATGGACGAAGAATTGGTTGCGCCAGCGTGACCAATTCTCGCACATGCCTTTGCTCCGTGAGATCCGTAAGAATAATCCTGAGGATTTCAGGAATTATCTCAGGATGACGGACCCCGTTTTTGAATGTCTGCTGGCTATGCTGACCCCTTACATCTGCAGGCAGGATACCTGCATTAAGCAAGCCATCACTGCGGAGCAGAGGCTAGTTGCCACTTTACGTTACTTGGCGACTAAGAGAAGTCTTCAGGACTTGAAGTTCTCGACAGGCATCTCCCCCAGGCTCTGGGCATCAAAATCCCAGAGACCTGTTCTGCTATAATTCATGTCCTGCAAAAGGACTATATAAAGGTAAGTTTGTTATACTTAAACATTACATGATGTGTATTTAATGTTTGCTAATGTATTGTCTAAATGTCCTCGTTACATAATTACCATGCTTGAAATATGCTGTGAATGTCCCCTTTATCTTCATGCATGCCTGTTTTTTGCCCTACATGCATATTTCCCTTCACTAACCTCCCCACCATGCAATCCTGGGTCCATTTATTTTTTTTTTTTTTTTGTTTCAAATTGTTTTTATTAAATTTTTTTCAGTTTACAAAAATAAGTAATACTTCTTGTCATACAGTGCGATACATTCTTTCAGGATTCTTTACACAAGAAAAACAAAGTGTGACAAGATATCGCCTATTACATTGTGAAGAGCTTAAACTGTGAGATATCTATGTAGAAAGAAAAAAAAAACAGTAGAAGATCAGGATGCTATCCTGCAGCTCCGGTCACCCCAGTTGGGTTCAGACTGTGTCCGGAGAAGAGGAAAGACATCCCTTAAGTTGCATGCTTTCTAGTCCTTTTTTATTATGGCATATGCAAATAGAGAATCAATATCACAATTTTAGTTAGACATCTCTTTGGAAATATGATTAGAAGTGTATGAAATGGGGGAGGGGAGAGAAAAAGAAAGGGTGTAGAAGAGGGGGAAAGGGCGGAGGGTGGAAGGGTCTATCTATGGTAGGGGAGGGGGGGGGGAGGAGAGGATGATGTGTTCTAGATCCTCTCCGGCTTCTGTCCTGTAGTTTGATAATGTATTTTGAAAGATTATTAAGGTGATGAACCTTTCATCATGGATAGTATTTTGGATAGTAGCCGAGCTGTTTTGGAAGATTGAGTGTAAGAGTGGGGCTATGGGTTCTTTATTGCGTTGTGTGGGCTGTGTATATTATTTCGAAGGGTTAATAAGTGTATTATAGTCAGAAGACGATTGGAAGTGGAGCCAGCAACTCCATTTTTGGGTAAATTTAGTAGGGTTTTCCTGAGCTATATGAATTAGTTCTTCCATTTCTGATATTTTACGGATTCTAGCGAACCATTCTCTTAAAGTGGGTATATTTGGAGAGTTCCAATGTATAGGTATGCATTGTTTCGCTGCGTTTATCATGTGCATTGCTAATGACTTGTGATAAGTTTTATGAGGCAGTGGGGATATATGAAGTAGGAACTGGGCCGGGGACAGTTCAAGATCATATGTTGTGATTTGTGAAATTATTCTATGTATCTCCTTCCAGAATGTTTGTATCAAGGGGCAAGACCACCATATATGGAGTAGAGTACCCTCTTCTAGTTGACATCTCCAACATTTCGCTGGTGTAGCAGGGTGAATTTTGTTTAGTAGGGAGGGGGTACGGTACCACCGAGAAAAAATTTTGAATCCATTTTCTTGTGTGGTCACATTTCTCGTTCCTTTATGTATGTTGAGAAGAGCTTGTTCCCATTGTGTTTCTGAGGGTGAAATAGAGAGGTCTTTTTCCCATTTTTGACAGGCAATGTTCTGGTTAGTCTGCATGTTAGTGAAGAGTAGATTGTGAGTTGTGGAAATTAGGTGAGGCTGTGCGTTATTTTGGTTACATAACGTCTCAAAGGGGGTAAGTGGTCTTGAGCAAGTATTTTGTTTGTCTTTTGATTGTAGAAAATGTGCAATTAGGATGTATGTCCAGGGGGAAATTGGCGGGTTTCCTGTCTGAGTAGAGATTTGAGAGGGAGTGAGAATTTTCCCTTGATGGAAGAATTGATGTGCCTTTATGTTATTTTGTGGAAAGTTTTCGGATAGGAAGTGTTTATGCATTCCCGGAGGGAAATCTGGGTTGAGTTTTACAGGGGTTAGTGGACCTGGTATAGAGGATATCTTCATTTGGTAGCTAACTTTCTGGAAGCACTTAAGAGTAGGTCCTATTAAGGGGTGTGAGAGTAAAGTCACAGGTATGTGTTGTGGGTTTAGCCATGGTAAAGAGGGTAGTGGTAGTGTTGTGAGGGATGCTTCCAAAGTAACCCAGTCCTTGTGGCTTGAATGGGTATTCCAATCTACTATTCTAGTCAGATGGATGGCATTATAGTAGTTGAGAATGTTCGGAAGCCCTATGCCTCCTAAGTGTTTTGGTTTGGTGAGTTGTTGAAAGCTGATTCTGGGTTTCTGAGATCCCCATAGGAATCTGGAGCTTGCTGATTGATATGTTTTGAAGAATGTTTGGGGGATTAAGATGGGAATTGTCTGAAGGATGTATAGTATTCTCGGTAGGGCATTCATTTTTAGTATCGCGGCTCTACCAAACCACGAGAAAGATGGGTTGTTCCAGTTCTTAAAGTCTGCAGTTAGCTTGTTTAATATGGGTATGTAATTCTTGATGTATAGGTCAGAAAGTTTAGAGAGAAGTTGTATTCCTAGGTAGGTTATCGATTCTTTTTCCCAGTGGAAGGGGAAGTTTTTTTTGCATTGGTCTACTAGCTGGTGGGAGAGGGAGATATTGAGTGCGAAGGATTTTGTAAAATTTATTTTAAGATTGGATAGCTCTTGAAATTGTTTGAATTCGGATAATAGGACTGGCAAGGTAATCAGGGGCTGTGATAAAAACATTAATACATCATCCGCAAAGGTGGCATATTTGTATTCCTTGTGGGGAGTGGTTATGCCATGAATGTCTGGATTTAGTTTCAGTTTTCGAAGGAATGGTTCAAGGGTGAGAACAAATAGAATAGGGGACAGGGGACATCCCTGTCTTGTCCCATTACGTATATGGAAGGCATCCGACAGAGTGTTGTTGACCCTTACTCTAGCCATAGGGTTCGAATACAGGGACTGGATCAGTCCCGAGAAATAAGGACCAATTCCTATGGCTTGTAACACTGCTGTCATATAGTCCCAAGCCACTCTGTCGAATGCCTTCTCTGCATCTAATGAAAGGAAAAAGCCTCTCTGGTTGGTATGAGTGATGATGTGATGTAGATTAATCGCTTTGATTGTGTTGTCTCTGGCTTCTCTACCTATTACAAAACCTGCTTGATCTGTTGATACTAGGGTTGGTAGAAGGGGAGTTAGTCTATTTGCTAATATTTTAGAGAATATTTTAACGTCTACATTTAGTAACGAGATTGGTCTGTAATTTCCTGTATTTGTGGGGTCTTTACCTTCTTTGGGGATGACTGCAATATGGGCCTCTAACATTTCTTTGGAGAGTGGGTTGGAGGGGGAGAGTGTGTTAAACGCGTTAAGAAAGGGTTTTCTAAGTGTTTCTGTGAATGTCTTGTAGTAGATTGCTGATATGCCGTCTGGGCCTGGACTCTTGCCTGATTTCAACTGTTTAATAGCTTGTTCCCATTCTGTTGTGGAGATTGGAGATTCTAAAGATGTTGAAATTTCTTCTGAAATTTTGTCTGGAGAGAATTGTGTTAAGAAGGTTTTTATTTCGTTATGTCTGTTGGGCAGGTGTGTTGATGCAGAATTTGTTGTGTTTAGGGAGTATAGGGAAGAGTAGTAGTTTTCGAACTCTTTCGCTATGTCATGGTTTTTTGTAATTGCAGTTCCTGTTTGTGAACACAGTCTATGTACTGTATTGTTGGTTCTTTTTGTGCGGAGGGACTGAGCAAGTAAGCGGCTACATTTGTTTCCAAACTCGTAGAAGAGTTTCTGGGATAGTGCAAATTTTTTCTTAAGTTTGAGACCTAGCTCTTCTTGTATTTGTGTGCGTGTTTCTATTAAGTCTAGGTGGGTTTTCTGGGCTAGGTTCTTTTTATGAGAAGCTTCTAGAAGTTTGAGTTTGGAAAAGAGATCAGACAGTGTCTTCTTCTTTTCTTTCTTTATTGCTGTTGACATGGAGATCAGTTTCCCTCTAATTACACATTTGTGTGCTGCCCATTGTGTCATTTTGGTGGTGTCTGGGGTGTCATTTTCTTTAAAGTAGTTTATTAGACATGTGCGAATTTCCGTTTCTTTTATTTTGTCTGTCAGGATAGATGGATCTAGTCTCCAAATGGGAGTATAAGTGGTCTTTTCTGGAAAGCTAAGAGTAAGTGAAATGGGGTGGTGGTCTGAGAATGTCATTGGTTCAATGGAGGTAGTTTTCAGTTTTGGTAGGTCTTGTTGTGTGAGAAAGAAATAATCTAAGCGTGAGTATTTATTGTGTGGGGTGGAAAAAAAGGTATAATCTTTCTCTTTTGGATGAAGGGTGCGCCAAGTGTCGTGAAGTTGTAACTCTTGGAGGCTTCTTCTAATTTGTTTGATCGCTTTGTAGGGCAAGTGAGATGTGCCTGATGAGGTGTCTAGTAGAGGATCGAGAGGAACGTTGAAGTCGCCTCCTAGGATCAGCATTCCTGTTTGGAAAGTAGTTAGGAGTTGGGAAATTTTCCGGAAAAAAGGTATCTGGGCTGAATTAGGGCTATAAATATTTGCTAGTGTGATTGGGGTGTTTCTAAAGGTGCCTTTGAGAAATATGTATCTGCCCTGGTCGTCTATTAGGGAGTCTGTTATTTTTATTGGGACATTTTTGGATAGAAGTATGGAGACCCCTTTGGATTTCGAGATCGGAGAGGTGGCGTGGAAACTATGCGGAAAGAAGTGGTTAGAAAATTTGGGGATGGCGTTGGAACGGAAGTGGGTCTCCTGAAGGTATATTATGTCTGCCTTCATTACTCTCATGTCGGTCAGTACTTGGGAGCGTTTTTCTGGTGTGTTGAGCCCTTTTGCGTTTAGCGAAAGAAGTTTCAAAGATATATCGGCCGTTTTGGACTTTGGCAGTGTCATTATGGTGGGGGATGTGCAGTTGTGGGTTGATGAGAGAGTCTCTTGGAGCGTGAAGCCGGAGAGGATCAAGAAGAGAAAGGGAGGAAAGAAAAGAAGGAAAGAGAGAGGAGAAGAGAAAAAAAAAAAAAAAAAAGGGGGGGATGGGTAGAGGGGGGAGGAGGGGGAGGAAGATGAGAGGAGTAGAAGGGGTAGAGATAGGAAGTGTGTAGGGGGATGAGTAGCCGGAAGTGGAGGTGTAATGACACGTCCACTAGAGGTGTTAAGGGGGTGAACCGGCCGGTGTCAGCGGTCGTATCAGGGACCGCTGTGTGGAGAAGTGGTAGGAGTCGTTCAACTAGTAAAACAAGGTGAACGTCTCCACGAGGTCAGTGGACTAGTAATTTTAGGTGCATCCTGTTAATGATCAGGGGACCAAGTGGAACTAATAAATGAGAATAAGTAATTAAACTTTATCGCTGGTCCTCTGAATTTCCAGTGAATGATTAATTCGTTCATACATGGGACATGGTTGAGGTTTCGGGGGGTTTCATAAAGGGGGAGATCTGTCCGGGGATTAATGTGGTGCATTCTGAGCAAGGAGAGGAAGGATAAGCGTAACGAGACATAATTGATCAAATCTGTTTTGATGCTAAATGTTTAGAAAAGTGTGTTAAACCTTAAAGAAAGAAAGCAATTCAATCCATTAGGAATTGTAACTTTGATAGTATAAGAGTTTGTGGATTTAAGGCCACCAGACATAACATAGAGTAGAACCTGGTTTGAACATTAAACTGTAACCATTCTAACTTTTTAAATCAGAACAACTGTGGCATTACTGAGGTAGAAAATACTACAGAGAGGGACCTTTTAATTCCCTCTCTGTATTGTCTGAGAGGGATGTGCAAAGGATTAGGCCCATCTGAATGGAGTAATTTCCCAGAATAATGATTACATCTGTATGTTATAGATAACAGCCATCCTATAGGAGAGGTGTTTAAGTGAGAATTTTGTCATTACCTTGAACAGGTAGTGTTCTCTAGATTCGAGAAGAAGTGGAGCCATTACCTTTGCGCAGCCCTCTCTTGGTGTACCCTATACGGACCTCAGCATATCCATTAGATATTACCTAGTAAGTATTACCTGTAAAACCAAACAATAAAAAGAAGAGAAATAAATCCAAAAAACAGTAAACTTTAGTTATCTTAAACCTCTATTATGCGATCAATTTCTATTGGTGAGGGAGGGGGGGTGAGGAGTGACAAGGAGGGGGTATGAGAAAGGTATGTGGGAAGGGGAGGGGGGATAGGGGAAGGGGGGGGGAAGGATAGGAGAAAAGGGAAAGAGGGTGATATCGAGGATCATGCATAACTGGATTTAATGAGGGAGATATGTTCATTGACTGCTTTCCTGTTGTCTTCTGGACGTAAGGCTTCTGACCATAGCTTCTGTATGTGTTTGGCGTAGGGTTTGGTGGCTTGTCTTGCTGCAGATCATGTGTCTTGAGAAAGATTTGCGTGGTTGCAGTTCTGTGTGTTGAGTGAAATTATGAAGGGCTTAGGGTACTGGTATTCTTTTTCTGGTTATGAAAACAGTTACTGATTATCCCAGGTACAGCTTTGTGCTGTGAGAACGGTAGTCAGTGAAATTTCGGTTGTTGTCTCCAAAAGGTATAGGCATAGAGCAGCGTTTTGTCCGGTGAAAGAGGGTGGAGAGAGGTGTATAGTATATTAGACTAGCAAGAACAACAAGTCTCTGGTTAGCGAGGAGTATCCTTGGTAACAACAACAAAAAAAAAAAAAACTGTGGTGTAGCGAGAGTGTGCTTCTAATGTCCTCCTGGTTAGGTTAGACGTGCCCTGCGGTGGACTGGTGAAGCCGTTGGGCTGCCATTTCTGGGTGTTTCTGAGGGTCTCGCATTGGTACGAGAATGGAATTGGTGTGGGCGGCGGCGGCCCAAAGTGAAGTTGCCTGCTTCATCTATTCCTTCCATGGATGATGCTCTATTCAGGGGGGGTAGGCGAAAGTCACTATACCAATCTGGGACATCAACAAATGGGATGTCTAAGGTACTGAAGAAATGATCTAGATCCTCTGGGACTCTGAGATTCGCTGTGCGACCCTGATGAGTCGCAGACAGACAGAATGGGAATTTCCAGCGGTATAGGATTGATCTGGTTCTTAGTGCTTCTAACAAAGGTTTTAATTCCCTTCTACGTTGGAGTGTGATATTAGAAAGATCCTGATATATTTTAATTTCCGCGCCCTGAAATAGAATTTGGTTGCGTCCCCTGGCTTTACGGAGGATTTCTTCTTTCAGGGGGAACTCGGAGAGACAGCAAACTATGTCTCTAGGAGGGTCTGTGTCTTTGCCTCTTGGGCGTAAAGCTCTGTGGATGCGTTCAAGTGAAACCTGAGTCCCAGGAGGCCTTTCTAGGAGATTATTAAAAATGTCTGTTACTGTTTGTGAGAGGAGATTGGGGTCTATGGTTTCAGGGACACCCCTCACTCTTAAATTGCATCGTCTCCCCCTATTGTCAAGGTCTTCCATGTGGCGGTTAATCTCCCTGAGGTGAATGGCATGCGATTCTGTGACCTGTTGTACTTGGCAGAGAGAGACATCATGGCGGGCCTGTGTGGATTCTATGTCATCCACTCTCAATGCTATAGCTTGCATACCGGCTTTCAGATCTGAGATGGCTGCCTGCAGTGTGCTTTTAATATCAGCTGCAACACTGCGTAGGTCGTCTATGGTGAGAGCAGGAGCGGGAGCGGTCATTAGGGGACCTTGTGAGGTGTCTGTGGCGGCCGCCATGTGAGCTCCGGTGCGATGCGGGCTGCTGCTGGGGGAACGGGAAGTGCGAGTGTGGGAGGATTGTGAGGCCTGCCCTCTTTCCCTAGGCCTGGAGCGGAAGATCTCAGGGATCTGGGCACTTAACTGAGTCCTCGGAGAGCGGGATCGGGTCGCTGACATACTCCTTGATGTCCTCACCAAGTCCCGGCAGCTTTGTGGAGTGAAAAGCGGTGTTTAGCTGTGAGAAGCTAATGAAGAAGGACCTCGTGGAGCGGGAGCTCTTGTCTCACACGTCCATCTTGGATCGGCTCCAGGCCACGCCCCCTGGGTCCATTTATACCTCTAGCCTATAGTCATTTCAACATGTATAAATGTATAATGTATATTAACATGTATAATGTATATTGTCAGCTCAATTGTACTGTTTTACCCTCCCCCACCCCCTCAAATGTTTCAAAATGTCAGGTGTGTTCTCCCAAATTACAACCCTTCCCCCACCCCCTCAAATGTTTCAAAATGTCAGGTGTGTTCTTCTCCCAAATTACAACCCCTCCCCCACCCCCTCAAATGTTTCAAAATGTCAGGTGTGTTCTTCTCTCAAATTACAACCCCTCCCCCACCCCCACAAATGTTTCAAAATGTTAGGTGTGTTCTTCTCCCAAATTACAACCCCTCCCCCACTCCCTCAAATGTTTCTAAATGTCAGGTGTGTTCTCCCAAATTACAACTCCTCCCCCATCCCCTCAAATGTTTCAAAATGTCAGGTGTGTTCTTCTCCCAAATTACAACCCCTCCCCCACCCCCTCAAATGTTTCTAAATGTCAGATGTGTTCTTCTCCCAAATTAAAACCCCTCCCCCCACATACAAATTGATCAGTGGTCCATCAGAGGGGGTGAGTAATCTTATAAGTGGGCCTTATGTTTGTGTTTTTTTGGAAATAACACATATTAAAAATGTTAGACTGCTGTTGTTCAAGAATGTTTTTGGGTAATCTGCTAGCAAAGTTATGTTTAAAAGTACTTATATTTTTTCTTTTCTTGGGTAGTATTGATAGCGGTGGTCTCGGCACAATTGGATTTTATGTTCGTGGACGTGGGGAAGAACGGCTGGATGTTGGACGGAGGAGTCTTTGCACAGACCGAGTTGTGCCAGCATCTCCAGACTGGTGGCCTGGGATTGCCACCTGATGAGCAGAAGGTTGATGGACTCCCCTCAGTTTTCATCGCTGATGAAGCATTTGCTCTTGGCGAGCACTTGATGAGGCCGTTCCCCCAAAGGTTCCTCACCCCTGAGAGTAGGGTATTTAATTACCAGCTGGCCAGAGCAAGAAGAGTTGTGGAGAATGCCTTTGGGATTCTGGCCAGCCGGTTCCGTTTGTTCCTCTCAGCCATAAATCTGGCGGAATACAAGATAAATTATGTCATAATGGCTTGCTGGATTCTTCATAATTTTTTGAGACGACATTCAGCTACATATCTTACCTCAGTTGGGCCTGAGGCCAGACTTAGTGGTGAAGATCCACTCACAGGCCTGCATACTGGCCATACTGACTTGGCCCCCCAAACCGCCCGTCAAGTGCGTGACAGATATGTCAATTATTTTAATGGTCGGGGGCCATAGCAATGCAACAACAACTTTAATTTGTCAAAAAATAAACACAAATTATTGAGGCAAAAATCTCTTGTTTTATTCTTGTTTGCATTTAGTTTTGTCTGTCTCCTAGTGCACTTGTAGTGGCAAGTGCATTTCCCTTTAGTTATTAAGGCCCTTTTTCACTGTAAACACACAAACAATTAATAAACTGTTATTGCTAAATAATAAGCCACACACATTGTAGTAGTAAAAACATTTTACTGTGCACACATTGAAAGGTGCATTTTGTTTTAACGTGTTTAGGTTTTTTTAATTTAGTTTTTTATTTATTTTTTTTGTTTGGTTTTTGGTTGAGGCATATTTGTCAAAAATATATATTTTTTTTTACAAAATTATGCTTGACAACATGGTTTATAAAAACATAATACAAAAAAAATAACAGGAACTTACAAAGATCAACATTCCAAAAATGGTGCTGGTGATGTCACCCATGTAAAAAGTAAATTTAGCAGATGCACACAAATTGGGAGTAAAAAAGGTTCAAGTCAACATGTGCTATCTCCCATCATGGAAGATAGCACATGATGACACACCGTGTGCATCTTCTAAATTTGGAGATTAATATTTCACAACTTCCAAAATTACAAAAATAAAAAAGTTGACAATGAAATGAAGAACAAGATTGATGTTTTTAGGCAAAAAGTTATTAGATTCTGCCCAAAACATCAATCATGTTCTTCATCTCCTGTTGCATGCTGTCCAGCCGATTTCTTTATTTTCCCATTCCACACCATTATCTGCCCAATCAGTCTTTGTGCACTGTCTGTGCTAAATGGCTCCGCCGCTTGCCTTTCAACAACCAGAACATCACCTAAAATGTGTGGATAACAAATTGTATAAAAATATGCACGCCAAAATAGATTAACTTAAGCTGGGGTGTCAGTCACTCACTTGGTGGGGTGCAAATATTGCACACTTCCTCCACCTCTCCTTCCTCAAGGTCATCGGGTGGGTGTGGTCTTGGGCTGGGGCTTGGGGTAATTCCTGCTTCAGGCTGGTGA
Organism: Lithobates clamitans; assembly: GCA_037952925.1. Taxonomy (NCBI): domain Eukaryota; kingdom Metazoa; phylum Chordata; class Amphibia; order Anura; family Ranidae; genus Lithobates; species Lithobates clamitans. Next base: position 868,500 of record JBBGZY010000677.1, read on the forward strand.
CTTTGGGGGGTCTTGGGATCCTCGGACTGTTGTCTGAGTCTTTTCTCCCCTATGAGAATTAAACAAAAGGTATACTTAAAACACAGTGATATTTCAGTCCCGAAAAAGGAATATGAAACTTTGCTTAGAAGTTGGGGACAATTGTCATTTTGTTCCCCCAAAATTTTTTAAGACAGGATTAAAATTCACTCTGACCAAAAATGCAAAACAATAAACATTTTCATGCCAGTTTCACAGATGCAGACACCTCAAGTATCCCCTGGAGCCCCTATGTGTATTACCCTCAAAAATGTTCTCTGGTGTCACATAGTACACTAGTGCTCATGAGTCCACATGTGGAAACAGCTGCTGTGTCCTGTCCTTACATTACACTGAATCATTTTTTAAGAAGCATTCTAGTTTCAAACACATCTACACAACATCCCCACATTTTTGGAATACGACAAATTATCAAGATCTAAATGTATGTAGAACCCTGTACCATCCTAATTCTAGCAAAACAAACGTCATTTTCTTATTACCATATGTAGTTTCAAAAGAACGGCCTTTACGAACGATGCTGTATAAACAAAAATATGGATCAGCATGCAAGTTAAGTATCTCAATAGGAGCACACAACAAGTACTTACTTTTTTTAATCAGCTTCTTGATTCGCCAATATTGTTCAGGCTCCCTAGTTTTGAGGTCAGACCACCGCTTCCTCAATTGTTCTTTAGCCCGATTATGCCAAATTTTTGCTCAATAGCAGTGACAACTGAGGACATTTTGTCCTTCCGCATATTGGGTCGGGTGTACGGTCCTTTTTTGGCATCATAGTCCTCCCTTCTCAATATGGACACCATCTCCACCATCTCTTCAAAGGCCATGTTGGTGGCCTTATATCTCCTCCTGGATCTGGATGGTTGTGGCTCCGGGCTTTCCTCCGGATCATCTCTTCATCATCTTTCTTGAGATACTGCCACTGCGAAATGAAGAGTGAAGGGGTGGGGACAAATCGTACTAAAGAACGTCAAGGGCGGGCGACGCAGGCTTAGCATGACACATGTGCAGTGTATATAAAGCTATTACGGTGGCCTACGTATGTCCGAGCCGAAGTAGCGAGCGTCAGAAACGAAGGTAAGATTTAAACATGGGTGTGTGTTTGGTGTGTGTGTGTGTGTATGTGTACCCTAGAATCTGCAAAAAATAATACTGGGAGTTTGGACTGACATTACAGTTTTTATCTTGTGTTTTGTCTTTCAGCAAAAATGAATCCCTTTAGGGAGAAAGAATTTTTGTCTCGTTTTATTGAGCTTTATCAACAGAGCAGAAACCTGTGGGAGGTCAAGCACCCCTTGTATTTTACTAGACATGTAAGGAAGGCAACACTGGGGACACTTTTGGAATTTGTCAAGACTCGAGTCCCCCAGGCAGACCTTAAGTTTGTGGACAATAACATTGGTATCTTGCGCAATATGTACAGGCGGGAACACAAGAAGATCCAGGATTCCCTTGGATCAGGAGCAGCAGCAGACCACGTTTATGTCCCCAAGCTGTGGTACTACCAAAAACTGCGATTTCTGGATGACCAGCCAGAAGCAAGGCAATCACTTTCGACCCTTCCCTCCAGCCTTCCCTCCAACCCATCTGAGGTGTCCCAGGAAGAACTGGGCCCTTTCATCCTTGATGAAGTGGATGCGCCCAGCTTCAGCCAGGTATACTTTTTTGGGGGGAATTTGGGATTGTGTAAAAATAATGATGTAAATTGAAAAATGTTTTAAGTGCTTCACAAAAAATGATTTCATCACAATTATTATTATGTATACATATCACTAGACAGTAGTGGTCAAAAATGTACTTCAAATATTGGTGATCAGCTAGAATAATGGTGGGATCAAAAAGATCGCCTTTTCTATTTATTTAGAATTATATTTGAAAGTCATGATCTGAAAATTGTGTGTGATTGAGGAAGCAAAAATTACAACTATGTCCCTTTTTTTTACACAGGATGAGCTCAGCCAGGAGCAGGCTGTGCCCAGTGGTATAGAGGAGGAGGCATTGCCCAGTGGAAGAGAGGAGGAGGCCGTGCCCAGTGGCAGGCAGGAGGTGGCTGGGCCCAGTGGAAGCCTCACGAAATGTCAGGTGCCTCCCCTCCGCATTACCACCAAAAGACCCAGGAAGATCACCCGAACAGTGGAGGAATAACTAGCCATCATTCGGGAAGCCAGCCAAATCCTGAGCACACCACCCAATGCTGAAGAGGCTTATGGAACGTATATGGCCACTAGGTTGCTTGAACTTGACAAGGGGCAATGCCTCCTCTGTGAGGCGCTTATTTTTCAGGCCTTTCAGAAGGGGTTGAGAGGGGAGCTTACTCCAACAAGCTATATTACAGATGAAACCACTCCTCCTGCTACTCCTCCTCCTGCCCCAAGTACACCACCAGAGGCACAGCCTCCAAGGAAGGCTGCAGAGAAGCGTGGAGGGAAGGCTGCAGGGCAGCGTGCAGGGAAGGGTCCACGGAAGAGTCGAAGGTGATTGCCTGGCTTCTGTCTGGTCTGACATAAGATGCAGATTGGGCTCCCTAGTCGCAAGATACCAATTTTATTTTTCAAGAACTTGAGGTGTGTCCTGGGGGACAAACGGCTTCACACATTCCAAAAGTGTCTCCAGTGTTGCCTTCCTCATTTATGTTTTTCCAAAAATAAATAGATATTTTCTTTACCTTACATTATTGGCTATGTGTTTGGATTCAAAAAAGACATTTTGTTTGTGAGTAGGCAGGTACATGTCAAAAAGACTATGTGGGTTATTTACAAAAGGATAAATCATTTTGCAATTCAAGTGCAAAGTACAAGTGCAAATTGCACTTTTTAAATTGCACTGCAAGTGCACTTCTTGGAAGTGCAGTCGCTGTAAATCTGGGGGGAAGATCTGAAATGAGGGGAAGCTCTTCTGATTTTATCATCCAATCATGTGCAAGAGAAATGTTTTTTTTTGTGTTTGCATGTGCCCCTCGGATCCACAGCGAATGCACTTCCAAATGCTCTTTTAGTGCAATTTCAACTACACTTTGCAAAAGTGTGCAAAATGAATTAGTCTTCTGAAAATAACCCCCCTATGTCTAATTAACAAGGGACACCAACCTCATTAAGGTTCATCAAAAACAATACAAAATATTAAGGTTATTGTGGTAACTTGAAACTCCAAAAAAATTAAAAAATTAACTAACAGTTTTGAGAATTTAGAACACATTGTAAATTAGATATTGATTAAATATAAAAATACTAAAGATGAGTCAAAAAAAAAAAAATTTAGACATTATTTCTACAGATCTGGCTTTTAAAAACTATAATATTAGTCATGGCATGAGGATAAATCATGAATAAAGTCGTTTGTGAGAACTCTGTGTAAATATAAGCAGCAAAACAACTTAATTCCTCTTGCATTAGAAAGAAAAAAAGAATGCGCTGTATTAAAAGATCACAGAAGAGGAATGTGCTAGCTTCAATACGAAGGCTAGTTTTACCAGACCGAGCACTTCTGTCTTGTACTTGCTTCAGAGCATGCGTCAGTTTTGGTCCGTCGGACTAGCACACAGACGACAGGTTTGTACGCTAGAAAGCAGAGTCTGTCGGACAGATTTGAAACATGTTTAATTTCTAGGTCCGTCAAACTTTTGAGCAAACAAAGTCCGCTGGAGCCCACACCCAATCAAATTGTCCGACGGACTCCGTTTCGCCGGACCAAGTATGCCGTAAAATCCAGTCGTGTGTACGCGGCATAATACTTACCTGAGCCCCATCTCTGCCTAGCAATGTCCACAAATCCCTCCGTCCAGGACTCTCCCTCTGATTGGATGAGACATGGCAGTAGTGCCATTGGCTCCCACGGCTGTCAATTAAAGTCAGTTAGCCAATCAGGAGAGGGAGAGGGTGGGGCCGAATAGCAGCTCTGTGTCTGAATGGACACACTGAGCTGCAGCTTGGGTCGGGTGCCCCCATAGCAAGCTGCTTGCTGTGAGGGCACTCGACGGGAGGGAAGGACCAGGAGTAGAAGAGGGACCCAAGAAGAGGAGGATCCAGGCTGCCCTGTGCAAAACCTTTGCACAAAGCAGGTAAGCATGACATGTTTGTTATTTTTTTCTTTTTTAAACAGACTTTACAAATACTTTAACACTAAATGAATCATCTCCTTGGTTTCTGATTTTTCTACAATGTGCTCCATAGGAACTTTTTTAGCAGATCCCTATTAACACAATGCTTCTGCACTGTGTTTACATTCAAAAGAATAAGACAACAAAAGTAATGTCACATCACTTTCTCTCATTGTGGAGGCCTGGACCGTGTTATTCTACAATGCAACAGGCTGTTTGCATCCAGAAATAAATCACTATTAGAAGTGATCTGCTGCTACACAGCTTCATGGTGAGTTTTGGATCTGGTCAGTGAATAGTCCCAGTAAAAAAGTCAAAACAAGTTTTAGAAAGTGTACAAAATAAAATAAATAACACCATAGTGTGTATGTGTGTATATATATATATATATATATATATATATATATATATAGTATATATCCTAAACATACATACAAATATTCTCCTTACAGTTTAATCAGCCTCAAGTCATAAAAATGAAATTGGGTGATCTGGATGACATTTGTGTTCATTGAGCAAACATCAAATGCTTTTGTAAGTGAATGGAAAGTTTTAAGTAGCAAAGTTTGTTGACATTTTACAGGCATGTGCAATTTTAAGACTTGGCATGTCTCCTATCTATTTATTTAGCACAGCTTCATATTTTATATTTTTGTACCTTAAAATTACCTTGTAAAGTGTATTTTTTACTAAAATGTTTTGCGTCAAAAACTATTGAGCTAATATCATGTGATATAAAAATGTTGAGCTACAGCCATTTAATTCTAATTACACTAATCTCCCTTCAGAAAATGCATACTCATTAGGGGTTTTAATTAATCTTCAGGCCTAAAATTATTTTTTAAACATGAGTGCAAAAATAGCTCCAACAATGAAACAAGCAGAGTCAATTAGCACATAAAGTACATTTGTAGTTATAAAAAATCTAATTAACTAATCAGCATAGGCTGACTGCAACCTCATGGCACTTTTCATCTTGCTATCATGCAGACAGCTAGCTTTATAATCACTTTTTTTCTTTATTAAAACAAATTCCATCATACAACATAAAAGCACAAGGTATCTATATAAATCCTTTCATTAACACAAACCACAGTAAACCCCCCCCCCCCCAAGAAAACACACCGGATCCCTGATCATATCGTCCTCAGGAAGAAGAAAAAATAAATAAATATATATATATATATATATATATATATATCCCACACTCATTTATCTATTCATAACCAAAACTCATTTCATGCAACCCATTATTCAAAATATAATTTAAGAAGGAGGCTTTTCAGCACCCTATTACGTGTATCAAACAATCTACAAATAACAGACACAAACAAAAAAAAAAAAAAAACAAGAAACAAAACAGTGTATAATTTCATATTACTGTTATCATGTTTCCATTATTTTTCCACCACTCTCTTCCAATCCATTATAGTGGGACATCCAGACTGTTTCCAAAATCTAGGTATCAATATTTTAGCTGCATTTAGCAGGTGTGGAGTAACGCTTCTCTTATAAAACCCTGTGGATGATGGCCTCCCATGAAAGAGAAAATGTAATGGGGAGGGTTCTATAGGTCTAAGTTTCATTTTCTTAATCCAAGGAGCTATTGCCTCCCAAAATACTTTTATCTTTGGGCAATGCTGCCATAAATGAAGAAATTAACCTCTTTGATTACATCCCCTCCAGCAAATAACATCCGCTGATAGGTATATCTGAGCCAATCGAACCGGTGTACGATACCATCTTGTCAAGAACTTATACGACATCTCCTGTATATTGTAACTTATTGAGGTATGGTGTGTTGCCCCCATCACCCTTTTAATTTGTTTGGATGTAAAATTATAACCCAGCTCCCTTTCCCATTCTCGGATAACATAGGGAGTTGTCATATTTTGGGCACTCAGAACCAGCTTATACAATCGAGACAACATATGGCCTGGCTCTGATAGTTTGACACACCCTTCCTCAAATATAGTAAGTGGGTTCACTGGCCTAACCTTAAGCTTTCACTTATTAAACAGATCCGTCAATTGACAATATTTCCATATGGCCATTGCTTTTTACCCCAATCTCAAAACCAATTCTGCCAATGGTAGCAATTTACCCTGTGGGGCCACGCTAGCACAAATACCCTTCCCATCCATCCCCAACAGTCTAAACTCCCTTTCTCTTCCCCCGGGGGAAACCAGGGGAATCCTTCCAGTGGTGTCATGGGGGATATTGGGGGGAAAACCTTCCCGTACTATTCATTTTGTCCCAAATAGATAGTGTTGTTTTCGTCAATGGTAAAGCATATTCCGATAACCCCCTATATGAAACCGGAATCTAAGGGGCTCCGGCCAGGTTCCTACCCGCTAGTGTTTTCTCCAGAGGCACCCAAAGTTTGCTAGCAGAGTCATGGCACCAGTTCATAATATGAACCAGGGCCATGGCTCTGTAATAAGACACTATGTCTGGAAGTCCCACCCGACCCTCCTGTTTTGGTCTCCTCAGAATCTCATATGCCAACCTAGGGTGTTTATTTCCCCACACAAAGGTCGTAAAAGCCCTTTGTATTTGTTCGAAGAATGTCTGTGGGAGTGTTATGGGTACGGTATGTAAAACATAAATAAGTCTAAGGATTACACTCATTTTAAGAGCATTTACCCTGCCGAACCACGTAAGAGTATGACTTCTCCTATTCTGCAAGTCTTTTAATATAGATACCACCAAGGATCCATAATTTAAATCATATAGGCGCTTTACATCTGAAGAGATATAAATCCCCAAATAGAAAATAGATGCCAAACAAAAGGAAAAGATTGTTGCAGAGTATTTCTCATCCTCACAGGCACATGGCTTGGCATCAACACTGATTTCTCAATATTTATTTTAAAATTAGATATAAGGCCAAGCCTGTCTATTTCCAACATCATTTCCGTCAAAGGCTCTTGGGGAGAGGAAAGATACAGTAGATCATCTGCGTAAGCTAAGATCTTATGTTCTGTTGATCCGATTAAAATCCCCTTAATCCTCCTATTTCCCCTAATCGTTCGTAGAAAGGGCTCCAGCACCATAGCAAATAACAATAGGGGTAATGGGCATCCCTGCCTAGTCCCATTCTGTATCTCAAAATAATCTGATACTCTACCAATGACCTTAACCCTTGCTCTAGGATCTGCATACAATGCCGTCACCCACCCCATCATCCCTTCTCTCAGACCCATCTCCCTCAAAACTCTGACCATAAACTCTCACCCCACCGTATCAAATGCTTTTTCAGCATCCATTAAAATTACTACGCTCGGGGTTTGGTTCGGTCCATTTTTCATCCAATGCAATACATGCAGGGCCCGAATAGTATTATCTCTGGCCTCATGGCCCCTCATAAACCCTCTTTGATCTGGGTGAATCAATTTAACTATGTGGTTTTGTAACCTAAGGGCCAAAATTTTAGCCTGGAGTTTAGTGTCAGAGTTGAGGAGGGAGATGGGTCTGTAGCTGGCACAGCACTGAGGATCCTTCCATGATTTCGGGAGAGCCATCACATAAGCCAACAGTGCCTCTGGAGGTAACGGATTAGAGACCAAAACAGGTATTTGCACAGAGGAGCCAACAAGATTGAGGAAAACTTTTTTATAATACATATTTGTGAAACCATCTGGTCCCGGGCTTTTACCCAATGGCAAAGCCGCAGTCGCTCCTCCCAACTCTTCAATAGAAATAGATTTTTCCATTTTCTCTAGGACATCCGATGGAATAGCTTGCAGCTCTGAGAACTCAAGATACTCCCGAATTCTGTTTGCACGCCCACCATCCATCGCCCCCACAGGAACTAAGTCTATATTATATAGAGACCCATAAAAGCAGTGAAATTCAGCTGCTATTGCTTGGGTGTCCACTATCCTTTAACCGGCACTTGTTGTTGTAGTGATGGTTTACAATTATTTAGTCTCCAATCCGGAAAGTCCACCAAAGGGAGCTCCAGCACCTCTGCGAAGTGTTGCAAATCATCTTTAGTTTATTTTGGTAAATTGTATGAAGGTCTAAAGCTAACAAACAGCAATCTATCTAGTTGCTGAAAAAAATTAAAATAAACAAAGAAATTATAGAACATACTATAACACAATATTAATATGCAAACAGTGAGACAGACAACATATAAGACCATCATGTATACATGTGCCAAAGAGAAGTCCAATATTTACTAGCTGCATAGCATGGGGGCCCCTATGATACTCTTCAGATTCCTCTCTCTTTTATCTATCTCTGACAGGACCTCCCCACGAAAAAATCAAAACAATATTTTCACTAAATATACACAAAAATCTTTATTAGCAGACTAAAACATAACATAACTTACAAAATTCCTGTTAAATCTAAAAGATTAAACTGTACTGATTTAATAAATAAAGCTCCCTGTGTAAATGAGATCTTGGAGCTCATTTACATGGACATTTACTTGTACAGTGTTAATCTGTTTTTTTAATGTTGCTATTGCTCCCAGGGCCCCCGTGTGAGCATCCTGTCTCAGTTTATATCCCCCTCCCCTATATATCCCTCCCCCCCAAAAAAAACTGCACCAATCAGCACACTTACCCCAAGCATAAATTCTGTCTGCAAGCTAAAATTATCCCCAAACAAAAATGCAAGTATTTCCCCTTCTCCCATTTCAAATACCCCCTCCCACCACAAATCCTCCTCAATCTCTCCCCCTACAACAAATCCCCCAATCCCTCCACCTAGCACAAATTCCCTGTCAACACCCCTCCCAGAACAATTCCCCCCAAACCCTCCTCATAGCACAAATCCCCCAATCCCTCCACAAATTCGCAACCCCCTTCAAATTAGCATAACTCAGCCCCTCACTAGCACATCCTTTTTTGGAGGGAAATTAAGTATGCAAGGTCATAGTCTTTTTGGAGGGAAAATTAAGTATGCAAAGCCATAGCTTTTTTGGAGGGAAAATTAGGTATGCACTTTCCCAACCTGTTTGTAGCTAAACAATGCGTTCCTGGACAGATGGCCACCCTCATTGCATAGCTAAAGAGGGGGTCTTTTGAAATGGATATTGTGAAAACAGAAGAGATGTAAATAGCCTGGATTGGATAATTTCCTTGGGCCAGTGGAGTCTGAGATAAGGCAATGAATCTTCTGATTGCCCCTTCTCACATACAGTATCACTGATAAATCATAGCACGTGGCACCCACCTGTACTGTACACCAAAACATTCCTACACTTCAAAATTATCTGGTTACGCAATCAGTCACACTACTAAACCTGAACCTTTTTTTTTTATTAAATACTTTTTATTAAGAAATTTCATTTGTTTTCCAAGCTCTTAGTCATATTACAGTACATAACCATATACAATACCCGTAAGGGTGGTTAGCATAAGCAACATAAAGGAAACACAGAGGCAAAATAGCAACGGGTCGCAATTCCCAGAAAAACAAACCTTATTTCCCCTTTTATCAACCCTACCCGCTCCCTACCCTCCCCCACCCCCTTCCATTCTATCCACTCCAACCATTCTCACCTACTACATTCGCACTCATTCATATTCACCTAATTAATTGATTCCGATTCTAACCACTGTTTCCATATTTTAAAAAACTGCTTATAATTCCTTCTTTTCCTGTATATGTATTTCTCCTTATCAATCGTTTCATTCACCACTTTCTCCCATTCCCTTACTGTTGGGGTTTTTTTTTCCTGCCATTTACGGGCAATTAGCAACCTTCCCTGAAACAGGCATCTAGTCACTGCGATCTGAACAGAGCCCCGTACCCCTTCCTCCTCTATTAACCCCAAGAGGCATAACTTGGCCTCTGTACCTAGCGACGTCCCAAACACCCCATTGATTTTTCTGATTATACCCTGCCAGTATCTATGCAGTTTGGGACATCGCCAGATCATATGCACCAAGTCACCCCTCCCATCTCCACATCTTGGGCATTCTGCATTCGGTCTTTTCCCAAACAAAAACAGCCTTGCGGGTGTGTAATAGGATCTATGCAGCAGGTATAGGTGTGATATGGTCTGTGATGGTGATAGCGAGACCTTGGGGCCCAATGCCAAAACTCTACTCCATTGATCCTCTTTTATTGGCCCCACATCCCTTTCCCACCTGGTCCTGCTACTACGCTCCACCTCACCTTTCTGTGCTGCCCCTCTTATCTTCTCATACATTCCTGATATTAACCCTTTATATGATCCTGCCTTAACCAACCTCTCAAGGGACGGCATTTTACTCAGTTCTGGAATCTTCCCTTTAAATTGCGTATTCAGCGCATGTCTGACCTGTAAATAACTATAAAATAATCGGTTCGAAATTTCAAATTCTGCACTAATTTCCTGAAATGATTTCAGTCTACCTTCCCTATATAACTGTGCCAGGAAGCCAATACCCTTCCGGGCCCATTCATCCACCTTCCCCAATATCTTAAGTTCTTCCAAGTTTTTATTATCCCAAAGAGGGGAAAATTCAGAGAAACCGCCATAGCCCAATATGGTCTTAGCAGTGTTCCAAATTTTTACCATTAATTGTGTTGTTAAACATCTGGTTTCAAATGAGTCTGCCTCCACTGCTTCCACTACTGTGCTATGTTTTGTATCGTTCAGTAATAAATCATTCCCTCCCTCCTTTCTCATAGGTAGATTACTCCCCCTCATATATTGTAGTTGTGCTGCCAGGAAATAAAATTCCGGGTTTGGCAAAGCAAACCCTCCCATATCTCTCGGGCGCTGTAGTGCCTGCAAGCGGATTCTTGCTGGGCCGTTCCTCCAAATCAGTTCCCTAAATACCCCTTCTAATTTTCTAAACCAATACTTTGGGATCCATACTGGGGAGTTGTGTATTATGTATAATATTTGTGGCATCCACACCATTTTGATTAAGTTAATCCTGCCCGCCACTGACAGCGGCAGTCGGCCCCACACCTTACTTTTGTGTTTAAGTTTTACCAAAAGCGGAATCATGTTCCTTGCTATAAACTGTCCCGGGTCTTCTGTTAAATTAACGCCCAAATATCTTAATTGATTTGCTATCTTTATCTGGGTTGCCTGCTGTGGAAGTGGCTCTACAAGGGGGTCTATGGGCATAAGCACTGACTTCTCCCATCCTATTTCCAGTCCAGAGAAGCGTCCGAAGTCCTGTACCAGCCTTAAGACCTCTTCCAAGGATGATTGTGTGTCCCCCAGAAATAACAGGACATCGTCCGCGTACATAGCTACTTTTTCTTCTCCTATTTCTCTTTTAAATCCCTGTATTCCCTGGGAGGTTCTCAAGGCAATGGCCAGAGGCTCCAATGCGAGAGTGAAAAGAAGGGGAGACAGAGGGCACCCCTGCCTCGTCCCCCTCTCCAACTGGAACCACTCCGAGCACTCCCCATTTATTCTAACCCTTGCCCTGGGGCCCTCGTATAGTACTTTTATCCAGCGGACAAATTGGGGACCAAAACAGAATTCGGCCAATACTCTCCACAGGTAGTGCCATTCTACGCTGTCAAAAGCTTTGACTGCGTCTAATGATAAAATGGCTCTATTCCCTCCACCCACGACTGGGATCTGTGTATTCAGGTAGGCTTGTCTTATATTTAAACTTGTGGACCGGTTTGGTCCGGGTGTACTACCTTGCTAATTATTTTGTTCAATCTAGCGGCCAGGGTTTTAGCTAAAATTTTTACATCCGTGCACAAGAGGGATATTGGCCTATAGGAAGATGTTTCTAAACTATTTTTCCCTTCCTTTGCTAAACTTATTATGGTTGCTTCCACCATAGAGGTTGGGAGCTTCCCTTCCTCCATGGCTCCATTGAATACCTGAAGAAGTTTAGGCAATAAAATATCCCCGTATTTTTTATAAATTTCTATTGGCAAGCCATCTGGTCCCGGGGCTTTCTGGCCTGCCATATCTGCCGTAGCTTTGCGTAACTCCATGGAGCCTCCAACCCATCTCTGTCCTCCTCTGATAGTTGAGGTATCCTTAGTTTTTGAAAGAAACCCCCCATCTCCCTTTCCACGTTCCTCTGTGAGGTGCTATATAAATTTTTATAATATTCCTTAAATTCATACACTATTTCAGAGGTGGTCCTTCTGATATCCCCTTCTTTATCTTGTATTGCTGATATGATATTTGAGGGGCTGTTTGCTTTAGATATTAGAGCCAGGATTCTCCCCACCTGCTCACCTTCTCCAAAAAAGGTCCGCCTCTGAAACAGTTTTTTATTTTCTGCTTTCTCCCAGACTGCTTTTTTATATTCATCCTGCTTCCTCAACCAACTATCGAGATCCTCGAGAGTAGATGACGCCACATAGCGTGATTCTGCCCTTTCCACCTCTTTCCTCAGCTCAATTTCTTTAGCCTGTGATTGTCTTTTAACATACGTTATTTTTTGTATCAGCTACCCCCGTAGATATGCTTTAAGAGTATTCCAAATTATACCCAGTGATGCAGTCCCAGTATTCACCTTTATAAATTCTCTCAAATTAGTGGCAATCCCTTCCGTATCCTTGATTATCTCCAACCACAATGGATTTACCTTCCAATCCTACTTACCGTAACTTGTCCCTATCTTTATTGAGAAAACTATTTGTGAGTGATCCGAGATCCCTCTTGGTTTATATTCAACCTCCTCTACCACCTTCAGGGCCTTTTCATTACATAATATGAGGTCAATCCTAGACAAGGTAGAACATGATCTAGAATGGCAAGAATACTGCTTTACCCTGGGGTGCCATCTTCTCCATATATCCACAAACCCTGTCTCTTCACAGAATCGAAACAGTGGACCTCCAGGTGCACTTTTTACAGGAGTCCTCTGTGTGAACCGATCCAAACTTTTATCCATTGTCATATTAAAATCTCCTGCTATTATAACTGGTACTCCTGGTTTATCAGCAACAAACCTCATCAAATCACACAAAACATCCAATTTAAATGGTGGAGGAATGTATACATTTGCTAACACGCATTCACACTCTTCAATCATACAAAAAAGGAAAATATACCTTCCATTTTCGTCCGTTTTATTCTGCCTGCAGGAGAAATCCCCCCCAGCCTCTATCAGTATACTCACCCCTCTTGAATAAGAGGTGTGTGTTGAATGGTATTGTACCCTATATTTTTTATGTTCCAAACCCTTGACGGACTCTCTCTCTAGGTGTGTCTCCTGCAGGCACAATATTTTGGAACCATCAAGATTGATCTCTGCAAAAATTGCCTGTCTCTTGGACGGATCCTTAACGCACATTCCAAGAGCATATCCTAACATTCCTGTCTTTCTTGGTCCGACCTGAGGCCAACCTCCCTCCTATCCCCAAACCTCACCATTCCTCCTCCAAATCTTCCTATCCCTGCAAAATAATTCCTTACATCTATTATACTAATTTTCCATGATTATTGTGTAAAAAATTCTTATCCTCGTGCACTGTGTTATTTGTGGTTTATCCTCCGATATAAACTCAAACCCTATCCCATGTATATTGCTATGTCCCATCCACAACACACATCTCGCAATCTCCCCCCCTCTCACTCCAAATTCACACCACCTACCCCCACAAATTCCCCCATTCTTCTTTTCCAACTCCTCCCCACCCCAAACACCCTCCTCCCCCCTTTCCCCTCCCCCCACCCCCCCAGTTCCCCCTCCCCACTCCTCCACCACCTCCCCCCCTCCCTCTTCTCTGCCCTCCTTTGGGCCTGTGTTGGGGGCTTCTAAATTGACCGCATTTCTTCCCCAAGGTGAGATTTTCTAACTTTCCGACAAGTGAATAGAAAACAATCTGTGTACTATATATCAGGAAAAAAAATAACAAAAAAGAAAAAATTGTCCCAAAAGTCCCAGATGTCTCGACTGTGTCCATTATGAAAAAAAGAAAAGGGAGAGGGGAAAAAACAACCCTCTCCATAACACACAAAACCACTTCAAAATTCCCCCTCCTAGAGGGGAATAGCTCAACCTTCTCACACTTTCTTTTTTTACCTTTAAACCTCCCTTCCCTTACCATCCCCCTCCCCCACCCCCATCTTTGTGCATATAAATGTGCAAATAACTACAAAAGGAGAAAAATGGAAAAAGAAGTTCGGACATAGGAGGAAAAAAAAAAAAGGGGGGCCCAAGTCAGTCCACTGGATCATGGCTCTTCACCCTGTCGTATCTTCCCTTCATTTGTTTCCAACCAGGTTGTCGCTTCTACAGGTGTGTTAAAAAATTTGGTTTTCCCAAGGGCTGTCACTCTTAAGCGGGCTGGGTACAGTAGTGCGTAGTTGATTTTAAGCTGTTGCATTTTGCGTTTACAATCTGTAAATTTTGCTCTTTGTTTCTGCAGTTCAGGGGAAAAGTCTGGGTATACTGAAATTCTTACGCCCTTATACTGAATATTTCTCATTGCTCTTGCCCTTTGGAGAACTGTGTTTTTATGCTTAAAATACAAAAATTTAATAATCATGGGCCTGGGAAGATTTCCTGAGGGCAATGGTCTAGATGGCACCCTGTGTGCACGCTCGATGGCAAAAAAATTTGAAAAAAAATCTCTACCAAATGTTTCCCTAAACCATGCCTCCATAAATTCTGCAGGGTGATCCCCTTCACTTTTTTCTGGGAGACCTAGTACCCTCAAGTTCTTCCTGCATGCTCTATTTTCCATCTCATCTATTTTGTGGATGCACATATTCAGCTGTTTCTGCATTGCTTGCATATCCTGTTTGATCGGGCTTACATCATCTTCTATCTGGCTAAGTCTCTCCTCCAATGCTGTTGTTCGCGCAGATACCTCCTGTATCTCACGTTTAATCACTAACACATCTTCACCATTATATTTAAGCTGTACAAATACTTAATTTAAGGATGATTTACAGTTATTGATTGCAGAAAGGATCTCTTTTAATGATGGTTCCTCGCCTATCATTAAAGTGGTCGTGGGTGTAACTTCTGCCCCCCCTTGTTTCTCCTCAGGGCCCGGGGGCATCACCACCGCTGGTACCCCCGCCGATGCCACCACTGCAACTGCAGATCTTTTTGCCTTTGTTGTTGATTTCAATTGTGTATCCACCATAGAGCCCTGACTTTTCCTCCCCGCAGATTAGGCCGCCAAGGGTAGCTGGTGCTGCTGCTCCCCTCCTTTCCTTGGTGTCTGATTTGGCGTGTGCGCAAACCGTTCCAGTTTTGCAGCAGCCAGTGCAGCCTGACTCGTTTTTTCCCCCTTAGTACTGCGTAGGGCCTCAGCACTTCCAGCTGCACCCCCTCCTTCCTGCGTGACTGCCTCATCCCCCCCTTGCCTCCTAGTCATAGCCATGCCAGGGGGCGGGTTCGTTCGTGTACAACGGGACTCACCGGCGGCTGATCAATCCTGCATTCGCTTCCCCACCCCCTCACTCTCACCGGGGGGGTGTATGTAGTTCTGCTGTCCTTGCGGGAGAGCCACAGGAGGGTCCACTGCGCGTCCTGACTACAGGTATTCGGGCACCGGCTGCCAGCTCTTCCTCCAGCGTCCTCCTCCTTCCTCCTTCCTATCTCTCTCCGATCTCAAGCATGGGAGCGGGCGCGAGGTCCGGGATCACAGCGACCTCTCACCTCAGCATCCGGTCACGCCCCCCACTAAACCTGAACCTTTGTTCCCCATATATTTATACCAATAGCCAATACCTCTAAATGCGTAACTTGTTAAAAATGTAGTTATATAAATATCTATTTACATATGCTAATGGCGATTACACACATACCCCTCATAATGCAACACATTTTATTGCTCTGTAATAATTTAGCAGATGTGGAACACTAAATCTGCTCTTTTCTCAGATGTGAATAACATTTTCAGGGAAATTCTATGTCCTTCTCAAATAAATTTAATGATCTTGGATTGTATTTTTTTCAAGCCTTGCAGTGGAATCTTAATGGACAGGAATCAAAGTAATTTAATAATTTAGATAAGAGAGCAATTTCCAAAGTATTTATTCTTTCCATCCAAAGAGTGAAGAGGTTACCCATAAGTCAATTCCTTCCAACAATTGTTTGAATAAAGGTATGTAGTTATCTCTATATAATTATACTATAAAAAGAGTAAACTTAATACCTAGGGATGAACCGAACACCCCCCGGTTCGGTTCACAGCAGAACATGCGAACAGGCAAAAAATTTGTTTGAATGCGTGAACACCATTAAAGTCTATGGGACACGAACATGAATAATCAAAAGTGCTCATTTTAAAGGCTTATATGTAAGTTATTGTCATAAAAAGTGTTTGGGGACCTGGGTCCTGCCCCAGGAGACATGTATCAATGCAAAAAAAAGTTTTAAAAACGGCCGTTATTTTGGGAGCAGGGATTTTAATAATGCTTAAAGTGAAACAATAAAAGTGAAATATTCCTTTAAATTTTGTACCTGGGGGGGGCGTGGCCTGAAGCTTCATGGAGTGAGGTGTGCGGAGTGAGAGCTCCGGCAACTAATATCCTAACAACTCATCCTGCGGGGCTAAATCACCCTTAAACTTGGCTCCAGACACCACACAGCACTCAGCCATCACCCGTGATCATGTCGCCACCCAGACGCAACATCGGGACCCTCGGGAAACTTGATAAGTACCGCCACGAGGAGCGGGAACCGGTGGCTGAAGATGGCGCCCCTCCGACATCTGGAGAAGAGGCCCAGACATCCGGAGACACTGCTCGGATCCTGGAGGCGGTCTCGGTCTGCCAAACCACCCTCACATCCAAAATAGAAGAGGTGAAGGTCGACATTTCGCTTATCCGACAAGACATCCATAAGCTCAGGGAGAGGGTGACCGAGACAGAGCGCAGGATCGGCCAGGCCGAAGATGATATCCCGCCACTGCAGGTCAGTGTGGAGAGACTGCAATACCAACTCAACACAGTCCTTAGCAAACAGGACGAAATGGAGAACAGATTGCGCCGTTGTAATCTCCGTTTCGTGGGACTCCTAGAAAAGGCGGAGGGCTCAAACCCCCCAATGTTCCTGGAAAATCTCCTGATCACTACATTCGGCAGGGAGGCCTTCTCCTCCACCTTTGTAGTGGAGCGCGCACACCGGCTGGCGGCGCGACCACCTGCTCCAGGAGCCCCCCCGCGAACCTTCATCGCGAAATTGTTAAATTACCGCGACAGGGACACCATCCTACGCCTCACCCGGGAAAAGGGTAACATCCCGCTCGGAGACACACATGTGGCGGTCTATCCCGACTTCTCCGCTGAAGTGCAAAAGAAGAGGACGCAATTCTCGGAGGCCAAACGCCAGCTGCGCAACCGCCATCTTGCTTACGCCATGTTATTTCCAGCGCGCCTCCGAGTGGTCCGGGACGGCAAGGCGCACTTCTTTGAGGATCCTTCAGCGGTGATCTCCTGGCTGGAGGGCTAAGTCGTATCCACACCGATGACACCTGGAGCTGAACACCGCAATCATCGCCTCCCTATCCCGCGACCTGCAGAAATCCTTCACCCCGGAGCTATCCACCGCAAAAACTGTGAGTTATCCTCTTCACCCCCCTCCTCCCTCACCCAGCCCGGGCTCCCCACTGGTCCGTTGGATGTTTATACCGCTTGACTGCCTGTCTCCCTCTCCCATCCCACTCATCCGGCTCACGGCCGTCCACCTTGGCCACCCCCTTACTTCATCCTCTTAGCCCCCCTATGACCGAAACATGTGCCCAGCCGGGCTCAAGCACTCTGCAATACCCCCCTCAGACGCTCGAATGCTGAACTGTTTAGCATCGCCATGTGGCTCTTCAGTTAACTTTTGTTCGCCCTCAGCGGGTTGCGCGGTGACACCCGTCCTAACCGCAGGCACTCATCCAAGAACCCTGCTTAAAATATCCCCTGTTTCGGGTGTTCCCTCGCAACCGCACAAAGAAATGTTTCCCTGGCCAGCTACAACCCCCACAGCTGCGGAGGGTTGCCACAAGTTTGATAAGCCGCGCTGGTCCAGAGTAGGCACAGTTCTAGTTATCTTACTTAGTTTTGTTACTAACACTCTGCTTGTAAATGGTACTGATTTTTATGTGTATGAGAAATGTCTTTCATTGCAAACTGCAAGGTTCACAACTAACCCAAGCATTACTGTTTCCGCCAACCAACCCACATGTGGGGCCTCCCGTAGATTGGCAGAACCTGCACCACGAGTTTGGTCGGCCGACCTGCGGAATCTCCCCAGTGGGACCTATGTACTGAAAACAGTTTATTATTACTTTGTTGCAATGCATTCTGTGGGTCGGGGTCCTGGTGATTGGGGCTGGGGGTCTCCTCCTGCTGGTCTGGCTGGCCACCACATTCCTCTCACGTAAACGATGGCCGCTTTAAAAATAGTGACATGGAATGTGAGAGGGCTCCGTGATAGATCTAAACGCCTTGCTGTACTGTCTCACCTCAAGCGCATGCGCGCAGATATATGTGTGCTGGTGGAGACCCATATGACGGGACAACTTCAAATGGCACTTAAAAAGCCGTGGGTGGGCTGGTCCTACCAAGCCCCATTCACCAATAATTCCAGAGGTATAGCTATCCTCATAACCAAAACGGTCAATTTCCAACTACACAATTTAAAGTCGGACCGGCAGGGGAGATTTCTATTCCTACACGCAACAATAGGTGGCCTCGAGACCCTCTTGCTAGCTTTCTACATACCCCCACCCTTTCAATTCACTGCCCTCAGAGAGGGATTGGCCTTCATGTCTGAACATCCCACGACGCCAGCGATTTGGATAGGGGATTTCAACATGGTGGTTGACCCCAAACTGGATAGGCTTCACCCACTGGACACACCACAGAATAGACCGGCACTCACAAGATTTGGCAGATTCCTTACGGAGTTCGCCCTCTCCGACAGCTGGAGACTAAAAAATCCCCACACAGTAGCATATTCCTGCTTCACACCCGCACAAAATGCAATGTCCCGACTCGATATGATCTTGCTTACCCCCACTCTCATTCCGAATCTCCTTGCAGCGGGGTTCGGTGTGAGAGTCCTTTCAGACCACTCACCCTACTGGATTACCCTCAGGCTACCGTCCTCTGCACCATCCCACCTCTGGAGGCTAAATCCATTCTGGCTGACAGTCCTCAATGATACTGAGAATATTCAGCGCGAGTGGTCCTTCTTTTTCCGAACTAACCAGGGGTCGGCCTCACCCGGGGCAGTGTGGGAGGCCTTCAAGGCCCACGCCCGCCTGATCCTAACCACACACATCAACAGACATAAAGCTTCCTCTGACAACATCCTGCTACAGGCCGAGGAGCGTCTAGGATCCCTTGAACAGGCTTTCCTGACAAACCCGACACCTTCCAACTCTGCCCAACTACGCCTGCAATCCAGACTCACTGATAGCCTACATTTTGAGAAGGCAAAGAAGGGAGTCTTCTTTAGGAAACAAAGGGTCTTTGAGCATGGTGAGAGGGCTGGGAAACTTCTGGCCTACATGGCCCACCTGGACCACACTCCCCCGGTGGTGGTTCGGCTCTGCTCGCAAGATGGCGCCATGCTCACAGACCCTGAACAAGTAGCCCACGAATTCAGAAGATTCTATTCTGATCTGTACACCTCCAGGGCCGACCGGCCTTCGGATGAGTTACACCTCCTCTTAGATAGTGTAGATTTCCCCTCCCTCTCAGACTCTCAGGTGGAGCTCCTAGAAGCACCCATCACCGAGGAGTGCATTAAGGAGGCAATGGCAAATCTCCCATTGTCTAAGGCCCCGGGCTCGGATGGCCTCCCCCTGGAGTTTTACTCCCAATTCCAAGAGGTCCTCATCCCTAGACTAGAGGCCTTATATTCACACATATACTCGTCGGGGACACTACCACGCACCATGAGTGAGGCACTGATCGTTCTTATTCCTAAGCCCGGCAAGGACCCTCTCCAACCTGAGTCTTATCGCCCAATCTCCCTCCTTCAATTGGATGTAAAAATCCTCGCTAAAATTCTTGCCATGAGACTTAATAAGGTCATCCTTAGCATCATACACCCTGACCAAACGGGCTTCATGCCCAATAAAAACACAGCGTTCAACTTGAGAAGGCTATTCACCAACTTACAAGCCACACACGACGAGACCGGATCTAGAGTGGTGGTCAGCCCGGACGCCGCTAAGGCGTTTGACTCTGTGGAGTGGGGCTACCTCTGGGAGTGCCTCCGTAGATTCGGTTTTGGCCCCAGATTCATCAAGTGGCTCCAGCTCCTTTACCAGTCCCCCACTGCTCGGATCCAGGTCAACGGCAAACTGTCCACTCCATTCCCACTGTCCAGGGGAACGCGCCAGGGCTGCCCGATATCTCCCATGTTGTATGCCTTGGCTGTTGAGCCGCTGGCCATAGCCATCAGAGCGCACCCGGATATAAAGGGCCTCCGCCGGGGGCAGCTTACTGAGGTGCTCAGCTTATACGCTGACGATATGCTACTCTATCTATCAGACGCTGGCCCTTCATTGGCCTCGGCTCTGCAGCTCATTCAGCAGCATGGGACCTTCTCGGGACTACAAATCAATTGGTCCAAGTCTCAAATACTTCCCATAGACGTCTCTGTCCCAACGCACACTCGGATACCCCTCCCATTGGTTAGAACGGACCAATTTAAATACCTGGGCATACAGTGCACACGTTCTTTATGCGACTACACACACTTGAACATCAAACCAATGTTTGCATACCTTAAAGACAAAACGCAAGTCTGGTCCAGACTCCCACTGGGGGTGATGGGTCGTATCAGCTTGGTGAAGATGATTCTTCTTCCCAAGCTGCTATACCTGTTTTGGCAGGCCCCGCTGTGTGTCCCGGCCCACATTTTCAGATCCCTCGAGTCTATACTAAACACGTTCATATGGGGCACATCCAGACACAAGCTCTCATGGCGAACCCTTAAATGCCCTACCCACCTGGGGGGCACCTCCACCCCCGACCTTACACTTTACTACTTAGCCTCACAGCTGTCCCATTTCTACTACCTCAACAAACACGACAGACTTCGATACACCACCCTGGTGTGCACACACGCCTCTGACGTGGTGGCTCACCCCTTCCAGATAATTTTCTGTAGACACAGGGGTGTATCCCGCTCTGTGGATGGGCACCGGCTGATGCAGCATCACAGCAAGATCTGGCACCGCGCACTTTCTATCATAGACGCCCCCCCTGTGCACGCTCACACTCCATTATGGGATAATCCTCAGCTTCCTGAACTACTGACTATTCCTGACTTTAAGCTATGGATTATCTATAAGGTTATATACCTCTACCAGGTTGTGGCGGGGGGGGAGGTCAGGCCCTTCCAAACCTTAAAAGATGAGTTCGCCCTTCCCGGTCACATGTTATTTAGATATCTTCAGCTCCGCCATGCCCTTCAGACCCAATTCAACAATAATATCCCAGCCCTGGAGGTAGTGACTGTCTCAGACCTTCTCCTTGGCGAAGACCCAAAAAAACTGATCTCCACCCTATATAATTCTCTCACCTTACCCATAGCCACTAATCATACACAAATCCTGAGAGCTAAGTGGGAGGCTGACGTAGGAACTCTGGAAGACGACCAGTGGGGAGACATACTTGAGACTGGCACTAAAGTGTCCCCGAAACTGTCGGATCGCCTCACCCACTTATACATTCTTCACAGATCCTACCTCACCCCTGCGCGTATCCTCAAATACAGACCGGACGCCTCTTCGGCCTGCCCACGCTGTGGCGATACCTCAAGCACCTTTTACCACCTAATGTGGACTTGTTCAGTTATTCAAACTTACTGGCAACAAATAGTCAAATTTCTCCACGACCTAATGGGCTCCCCTCTGACACTGTGCCCTCGCCAGTGTATACTGGGCTTGCTCGCAGTCTCGGAGGAGGAGAAATATCTATCTATATTCCTGCAGGAGACCCTGTTCATAGCCAGATTGCAGATTGCCCAATTGTGGCTTCGGCCTGACCCCCCAACAGTACAACAGTGGAAAAGGGCGGTAAACCTTACCCTGCCATATAAAAAAGTTCTGTACTCCCACCGCGGATGTCCCACCAAATATCACAAAATATGGGATGGTTGGTTAAAGGAAGCCTCTACATGTACAGACTAGCAATCTATAGCATTGTCAGGATCGGTGATGCAGTGTCATTCAGTTATACCCATTATCAAACTTTTTGTAGTTTTAATGAGCTGTGTATCACGATACCGCATAACAACCGTTTGTAATGACCGTGTATGTGGAAGTCAGTGCCTCAGAGGAAAAAATTGTACACTGTTTATTATCATCCGTAAAATGTACTGTATATCATGCTCAATAAACGTTGTTTTTGAGAAAAAAAAAAAAAAATTTGTACCTGGGGGTTGTCTATAGTATGCCTGTAAAGTGGTGCATGTTTCCCCTTGTTTAGAACAGTCCAAGAGCAAAATGACATTTCTAAAGGAAAAAAAAGTAATTTAAAATTACTCGCGTCTATATTGAATTGTCTATGGGAGAAATTAAAGGTGCTAATTTTAAAGGCTTATATGCATGGTATTGTCATAAAAATGGTTTGAAGACCTGGGTCTTGCCCCAGGGGACATGTATCAATGCAAAAAAAAGTTTTAAAAACAGCTGTTTTTTCGGGAGCAGTGATTTTAATAATGCTTAAAGTGAAACAATGAAAGTGAAATATTCCTTTAAATGTCATACCTGGGGGTTGTCTATAGTGTGCCTGTAAAGTGGCGCATGTTTCCTGTGTTTAGAACAGTCCAAGAGCAAAATTACATTTCTAAAGGAAAAAAGTAATTTAAAACTACACTATAATGAATTGTCGGTCCCGGCAATACAGATAAAAGAAGTCATTGAAAAAAACTGCATTGGATCCCCCCAGTCCATTACCAGACCCTTTGGTATGAATATTAAAGGGAACCCCGAACCAAAATTTAAAAAAAAAATTACATGGGGTCCCCCCAAATTCCATACCAGGCCCTTCAGGTCTAGTATGGATATTAAGAGGAACCCCATGCCAAAATTAAAAAAATGGCAATGGGGTCCCCCTCAAAATCCATACCAGACCCTTCATGGTCTGGTATGGATATTAAGGGGAGCCCCACGCCAAAATGTAAAAAAAATGGCGTGGGGCCCCCCCAAAAATCCATACCAGACCCTTGTCCGAGCATGCAACCTGGCAGGCCACAGGAAAAGAGGGGGGGTGAGAGAGCCCCCCCTCCTGAACCGTACCAGACCACATGACCTCAACATGGGGAGGGTGCTTTGGGATAGACCCCCAAAGCACCTTGTTCCCATGTTGATGGGGACAAGGACCTCATCCCTACAACCCTTGCTCGGTAGTTGTGGGGATCTGTGGGTGGGGGGCTTATTGGAATCTGGAAGCAACCTTTAACAAGGGGACCCCCAGATCCCGGCCCTCCTCCCTGTGTGAAATGGTAAGGGAGTACCCCTACCATTTTACAAAAAAGTGTTAATATGGTAAAAATGACAAGACACGGCTTGGGACAAGTTCTTTATTAAAAAATAAAAATGTCCCATGAAGTCTTCTTCTTCTCTTGCTCTGCCGACGAACCGAAAAAGAAAAAAAAACGCGACCGACCTGCCTCCATGGGAGGCTCCTGCTGTATGACGCATCTTCGCTTTGACAGTTCTTTTATAACTTAGGGCGGGGCTGCACCATGATGTTCCCGGGTGACCCCACCCCCTCTGACACATTTACGTAATCGGGTGGCCCTGCCCCCTCTGACGCCCCGGGAAAGCCATAGGGAATTCCCCATCCGTCAGAGGGGGGTGGGGTCACCGGGAATATCATGGTGTGGCCCCACCCTCAGTTATAAAAGAACTGTCAAAGCGAAGACGTGTCATACGGCGGGAGCCTCCCATGGAGGCGGGTCGGTCACATTTTTTTTCGGTCCGTCGGCGGAGCAAGAGAAGAAAAGAAGACTTGGTGGGACATTTTTATTTATTCATTTTGTAATAAAGGACTTGTCCCAAGCCGTGCCTTGTCCTTTTTATCATTTTGACACTTTTTTTGTGAAATGGTAGGGGTACATTTGTACCCCGTTACCATTTCACATGGGGGGAGGCCGGGATCTGGGGTTGTTAAAGGGGGCTTCCAGATTCCGATAAGTCCCCCGTCCGCAAACCCCCACAACCACCGGGCAAGGGTTGTGGGGATGAGGTCCTTGTTCCCATCAACATGGGGACAAGGTGTTTGGGGGCTACCCCAAAGCACTCTCCCCATGTTGAGGGCATGTGGCCTAGTACGTTTCAGGAGGGGGGCCCCTCTCTCATCCCCCCTCTTTTCCTGTGGCCTGCCAGGTTGCGTGCTTGGATAAGGGTCTGGTATGGATTTTTGCGGGAGACCCCCACACCATTGTTTTTTACATTTTGGCACGGGGTTCCCCTTAATATCCATACCAGACCTGAAGGGCCTGATATGGAATTTGGGGGAACCCCCACACAATATTCTTTTTTAAATTTTGGTTCGGGGTTCCCCTCAATATTCATACCAGACCCAAAGGGACTGGTAATGGACTGGGGGGATCCCATGACGTTTTTTTCAATTACTTCTTTTATCTGTCTTGCCGGGACCGACAATTCATTATAGCCGCTAGTAGTTTTAAATGACTTTTTTTCCTTTAGAAATGTAATTTTGCTCTCTGACTGTTCTAAACATGGGAAACATGCGCCACTTTACAGGCATACTATAGACACCCCCCAGGTATGAAATTTATAGGAATATTTCACTTTTATTGTTTCACTTTAAGCATTATTAAAATCACTGCTCCCGAAAAAACGTCAGTTTTTAAAACTTTTTTTTGCATTGATACATGTCCTCTGGGGCAGGACCCAGGTCCTCAAACACTTTTAATGACAATACCATGCATATAAGTCTTTAAAATGAGCACTTCTGATCTCTCCCATAGACTTTTAAAGGGTGTTCTGTGGCTTTCGAATTTGCCGCGAACACCCCAAATTGTTCGCTATTCGGCGAACAGGCGAACATCGGGCTCATCTCTATTAATACCTAAAAAGTAGAAAACCTTCATAAGAAATTACAATTGTTTTTCAGTTGCAGAATAGTGGGTTCAGGCAAAATTATGTTAAACTGATTCTAAACCCCCCAAAAAACAAAAAGCACCTTTAAACCCTCCCAAATGCATCTTTGATCTTTATGTGCCCTTCATTAAAAAAAAAAATCTTTCCCATAATCCTGAACTTCTGAGACTTCCTTTTTTCTGGTTGCAACGAAGTGGAGTCTCATAGAGCATGCAGATATGCAGATTGTTGCCACCATAGTGTTTATGCTAGCTGAGTAAGTAAGCTATTTATTAATATACACAGCTTACTTACTAGGTCACATGATCACTGTTTTTCATGTGACATGCCCGGGTCGGGGGGGAGAGCCAAATCACAGAATGTCACATGTCATGTGGCTTCGCTTTAGCTATTACATACCCTCCATTCCAGACCATTCTGAGCAAGGTGAGTTGTCACTCAGGCATTGGCTCTGCCCCCTAGGTGGATTAGATACTTGACTGGCAGCACACTTCTCTCTGAATGGTATGGAAGGGGAGTGTGAAATCTAAAGTGAAGCCACAGGACATGTGATGCTCTGTGGTTTTGATTCTCCCCCCTGGCTTGCCATGCTGCAGTGGTAAAATGAACAGTGATCATGTGACCCATAAAGATAAACTAACATAAAGGTACAAACAACATGATTTTGAATGTCCAGTATACATATAAAAATGCTGCTATTTCTGTGTACTATCTATACAAGGTAGGGCAGGTTTTCAAGTTTATTACCACTTTAATAGCTTCTGACTTTAGTGAGTTTACTTGTAAACCTGAAATATTCCCAAATTCTTGGAGAATATGTAGTAGACTGGGGAATGTTGGAATCAAGAAAGCAACAAACATCAATATGTCATCAGAAAATAAGGCACATTTATATTCTTTATCTACATAAGGTATATTAATATTTGGATCATGGCAAATAGCTATAGCTAAGGTTTTAATAGCAATGGCAAAGAGGATAGGAGATAAAGGACTTTTCTGGTGACTCTCCTTATCTCCTTATGCCGCGTACACACGGTCGGACTTTTCAGCTACAAAAGTCCGACAGCCTGTCCGACGAATTCTTACGTGATGACGTACACCGGACTAAAATAAGGAAGTTCATAGCCAGTAGCCAATAGCTGCCCTAGCATGGGTTTTTGTCCGTCGGACTAGCATACAGACGAGCGGATTTTTCGACCGGACTCGAGTCCGTCGGAAAGATTTGAAGCATGTTTCAAATCTAAAGTACGTCGGATTTGAGGCTAAAAAAGTCAGTTGAAAGTCCGGAGAAGCCCACACACGATCGGATTACCAGCCAGCTTTAGTCCGTCAGCGTCCGTTGGACTTTTGTAGACACAAAGTTCGACCGTGTGTACGCGGCTTTATAGTTAAGCATGCAATTCAACTTAAAGTATGAGGATTTTAAATAAATCAAGAGTCCTCTGGAAGCAATGATACCAATTTATACATGTCCAAAGCTTCACATTGTAGTTTTTAATAAATAATTGCAAAATTGAGTACATGAGCCTAAATTGCAGAGGACAAAAAAGAGATGTAAGTGTCTATCCAACATAACTTCCCAAAAACCCCAACAAAAAACATTTTTAAGCAATACTTTCTGTTTGTGAAATATTAAAACTTTTACAAAGGGATATAGATTGACATTTAGGAGACAAAAAAAATGTAGAAACATTCTTATATAGTACAACTTAAGAACCACAATGACAACTCTGTGAAAAAACTGGTGCACACAGAATCTGGTGCAGCTGTGCATGGTAGCCAATTAGCTTCTAATTTCAGCTTGTTCATTTAAGCTTTGGCAATAAAACCTGGAAGCTGATTGGTTTCTATGCAGCGCTTTACCAGATTTTGCACTATACAGTTATAGTAAATCAACCCCTGTATGATTAATGTAAGATTATTATTAGTGAAATGTAATCCATACAAACACCAGCAAACAGAATACATAGCAAACATGAAGATATAAGTGATCCATAAACCTTTGACATAATATCTAACTAGCAACCTTACCAAGTGACAGAAAACTAACTTTCAAACTAACTCTAATACAAAATCTAAAAACAATAAGAAAAGCATGGATTCACAGGATAAAACTGGAGGTGCAAATAACAGCCAGGAAGTAAAAACCATGACTAGGGGTCTGGAACAAGAAGTGCAGATATCAGGTAGCAGGGTGCAGGATGCAGGTCCAGGACACGAGCAGCATCAGGTGAAGACTAATTGCTGGGTTTAGCTGGCTACTGAGAGACACCTGCTGGTGGCAAATGGAACTACACCCTTCTGCTCTGGGAACCACACTGCCACCTGCAGATGATCCAAATCCTGATATCTGGACAGGAAGGAGGTGTTTTTACAGCATTGTATATGTTTACATAATAAAGAAACACTATTCTATTAGATGTCATCCTGAGTTCCGACCATCGCTTTCCTTACTCAAGGAGGTGAAACAGTTTGGTTTCAAGTGGTTAAATGGGATGGCTGTGGGAGTGCTATTTTGGCACTAAAAAAGATGAAAAGATGCTAATCGAATGCTAATGCGAGTTTGGTAATAAACTTTATTTTTGTCTAGTTTACATCCTGCATTTCTTGAGTGTCATTTGTTATAAGTGTTTTGACATATGGACCATCACCCAATAAACTTAGGGACATGTGAAGCAAATGTGAACATATAACTAAATGGACAACCTTTTCTTTATTACTGTATATTTGGATAGTGCAAAGAGGTTTAAGATTGCTTTCTGTGTCCCTACTAGGGAGATTTCCTCTCTATTTGTCCTGATCTCCAATGTCACTATGGATGAAAGTGAAATTAAATTCAAAATATGGATTTACATCAGAACAGAAATCTCTATGCAGTGTAGGAAGGTTGCTTATGGCTAGTGTTCAGCAAGGTGGTGTACAAAAAAGCTTTCAGAAAACATTACACCACCCTACCTATGGTTATAATCATTTCCTGAAAAAGTTAAGCATCTAGAAATTCTGTAAAAATGTTTTTATAAGGCAATGTTGAACTATAGGGGATTATAGTGGATATGCTAAACAGAATTACTGCCAAAGCATCAGAATAACAGCCAGAGGTAAAACCTTTGCAAAAGAAATGTAGCAATGGCAGCCTTTATTAATTCCTCAGGACAGTTCTGATAACGATATGATGTCTGAGCCGCAATCGGTTCCCCCATGTCATTGCTCCAGAGCATTGATCTTTCACAGTGGTGAACAGACTCACATTTACTATAAAAAATCCAGCTATTGCTGAATGGGGGAACAATAAGCTAATGTAAGATTACTGCCTGCTGCATTGCATGTGTATGATCACCATTGCATCTAGTTGCTTTTGTTCAGCACTATGTTGGATTCAGGTTTGTTAAGCATTTTTTTTAGACTGACCAGTACTTCAGGTAGTTCATTGATACTTCCTGTCTGTGTATCTGCTTGCCCATACAGGATGTACAGGCACACAGATACACAGAAAGATCTGCAGAAAATCTGCTGATCACAGGTGCAATGCTTTACAGGCTCCAAAAAAAATAAAAGAATAAATGCAACATGTTCCCAATGCTGCAACTTCTCCCCCTCTGCCCCCCCCCCCTTTTAACAGCAGTATGGGGAGAAGTTCCCCGCCCACGGGGAACTGTCATTTATTCACACAGTTCTCTGTGTGAATGACCTACAAGCCCTGACATCCTTTGTGGCTGTCCGATTGTAGTTCTCAATTAACTACGATGGGGCTCCACAGCACTGTGGTAGTTCATTGATACTTCCTGTCAGTATATCTGCTTGCTCGTAAAGGCTGTATGAAAACACAGATACACAAAAAGATCTGCAGGAGACCTGCATGGCACCAGTGCATCTGCTGATCAGTGGTGCAATGCTTTACAGTTTCCAAATAAATAAATAAATAAATAAATGCACATTTGTTTTTACCTGCAAAAAAAGTGCACTTTAACTTAATGTGACTGTTCCTCCACACTATTAAAAAATAGAAAAAAATACAAAAACTATCTTAGATAAAGATAAAACATTTACATTTAAGGAACTCTGCATCTTCCTCTTTAACTGCTACAATAGTAGAATAAATATTCTTGGTATATGAGTACTTTCCCCCTTTATTCTCAATGGATTGCTAGCAGAATTATCACTAATTAACTGATAGTGTTGTTTAAAGCTGAGTTTCCTGAGCCAAGCTAATTGAATGAATTGAGAGAAATATATAATCAAATGAGACGTAACTGCTTTGTAAGGCTTTTTCAAAAATCCTTGGGGTTACATGATGTACATTTAAAATACTAAAGCACCAAGTAACATTTTAATATTGTTCAATTAATCGCTCCATTTACCTATAATAAAAAGTTAGTGCACACTTAAAAAGCAGTTTTACACTGTATGACATCCAGTGTGCTACAATGGCTGAGGAAAACTTCAAAGTGAAGCATGCTAAGAAATATAATCCAAGTATCAACTTTTCACATCAAACTTCTCAGACTGCTGTAAAAAAAAAGAGTTTCATAAGAAGAATGTTTTCACTGTCAGATCATGAGAACCCTCAGGCAGGAGCATGATAATATTAATAAGGTAACATGCAGAATTGTATCAGCTCAATACATGGAGAAATGCTGCATCTCCTGTGGGGATCCTACAGTTTGACAACCAATTGATCATAAGCATGGCAGGTGGGTAGAAGTAATCCGAGCAGCTGTATGATCTGCCTGCTTGAACCTTGCTTTTTGCTTTGCTTAGTGTACATTTTGAAACGTGCCTTGCAAATGCAGAGCAATAATAATAAGCCTGTTGATCCTCTAATCTAGCTATGTGAACAAGCCCATTATTACATTGAAAGTACATTTGCTACAGATTATGTGTTTTCATTCATCTTTTAATCTTGTTGTCTAGTAAAGAGCACTGGAAAATGCACATGGTCACTCATTGCAGCACATGTCAGTTAAATGCAGAAGTGATATTTAACGTATTCTATAGATAAATGAATCCTTAAAAATCCCATAAACTTTGGTAGCTCCAAAATGCCAAGGGCTAGGGTCGCTGAACATTCACAGATAAATAAACAAGCATATCAAAAGATAAAACGTTATGAAGGCACAATAAGCAACTGTCAATAAGTATTTTAATCATGTTGATTCTGGGGGATCTGAATTAGTGAGTTTTGTGTCCCTCATATCTAGCCAATAAACCCAATCATTGAGAATCAGCAATTGTTTAAAACCTATTTTATCCTTGAACAGGGATAAGCACAGAAGGTTGTCAAAACCCACCCGACCAACCCTTCCAAGAGGTTGTCATCTGTACTGTGCCAATGCCTCAGTTGCTTATGACTGGCCATGTACAGTGACAGCTTCCTAGAGGGATTGCTCATGTGGGTTCAGACTAGGATTTGAACATGTTTGAGATTATCCCTATTGTTAAAGCAGGAGCAGTGATTTGCATGGGTAATACTTGCCTTACTCCTTGCTCCAGCAGCCATGTGGTGATTTGCATGGGTTATACTTTCCTTACTTACTTTTTTCTAGCAAAAATTTTGAAAACAAATAATCTTTCTTCCTAAATGTAGGCCAACATGTAGTCTGCTAAATTTCTTTGGTTAAAAAAACAAATTAGTGTATATTATTTAGTCTTTGGTAAAGATTTAGAGTCTACAAACTATGACAGCTTCCTTTTATCTATTTGACTGGTCCCCTTGTCCCCTAAAGCCTACTCTAGAAGGTGATTCAGGCCACAGTTTAAAGATGACATTGTCAAGTACAATAAGTACAATAGAGTGCTAATACTACACGAAAAACCTTTAAATTGTATATTTACCATACCAAAAGGGAGCAGATAAGAGACATTAATTGTTGGGATTTACGTACACTTTACCTTTTGCAACTCAAACCTGATGCCTCACGTGTGTTGATACATTTAGTTTAAGTATATGTTTGCCTTTTAATATATATTATTTATCCATATTTTTGAATGACAAGATTTGAGCTAAAATGCCTACATTGTTTTCTGTGTATGAGCTCTGCTTAATATATAAGCTAGCTGTTCTTAGACTTTTCATGTACTGCTACTTTTCTGAATCTTTTTTGACCTGCACTATGCTTGTCAGGGTGACTTGAACAGCCATTTTGTCTACCAACACAGGGGCTTGAACTGTTAACAGATTGCACAGGGCAACCAGCAAAATATCCATAAGGACACAGCAAAGTGAAGAAGTGTAACAGAGAGAAAGATAGGTAATTAAACATACCTTAGAAAATGATAAATGCTCAGCAAATATGCCACAGGCAAAATTATTTTATAAAGGTGATCTTTAAACGGTGTTTTAGTGGTTGATTTTATTAACCCATGATTTAGTAGTTGAGATATCCTTTATTGGTAATTTATCATATTCCAGTTCTGTGAACTGTATTGCACAAATTTAGTCCAGGTTAGAGTTTAAATGTAATGTAAATTTACTATTGCACAATAATTTAAAAGAAGGATGTTTTAAGAAAATAAGTGACAGTGGTACTATCACTAAAAAGTGATGATATTGTTACTATTTGTACCAGCTCACTATTTGACATCCCTAAATTGTTATTTGGAACTGAGTAGGAACCCTTCAATAAAATCAAATTTTGATTTACCTTTGTATTATGTGTTAAATAATGTTTTTTAGTACTCATGTGGAATTCAGAAGACTCTTACTAAGCCGAGGAAGCAACAGAAATTAAAATGACTTCCTACACTGGTTCTACTGCTGCAGTAAAAAATATTTTGATTACGGTACTTCCGCAGATGGCTAATTGAGATCCCCATGGATATGTCTTATTCTTAAATCCTCAGAGCACCTTCCAATAATTCCCAGCACTGGTTCTCTAAGATTGTTATTAGAACCTTTATTACAGTTATTAACATGGAATGTGTTATTGAAACTGAAAATACACTGCAGGGTTTTTTTTTTATTTTACAATATTACATTTTGCTACCCAAGGGTGCAGAGAATTACATAGCTAGCAAATCATGGTTATCCTATTGCACTAGGTGGAAGAAAATAATTTACATGATATATCATGATGAGCTTTTGCCTTAAATGCAAATAAGTACATCAGTATATTTATTCTAAATTTTGTAAGATGGACAAAGACACGCAGCAAAAATGACCCGTGTTTTATTTTTACTAGCAAGGTGGTGTGGTGAACATCCTACCATTCCCATACATACTTGTGTGTACTGTTAAGAATTCAAGTACATCACCAGGGATATAGAGAGGGTGAATTACAGACTACGAAAAAACTGATAGATGATCTAATCCCTATCAACTCTATCCAAAATGAAAAAGTTTTTCCTTTAGTTATATGTTGAAGGGAAAAACAAACAAACAAACAAAACAAAAACAAGTAAAAAAAGCAATCAAGATGCAATATATAACATTTTTATTTTTGGGTTTAATGCCAACTTAAAGTGGAGTTCCGCCAATTTCTTTTTTAAAGTCAGCAGCTACAAATACTGCAGCTGCTGACTTTTAAAATAAGGACACTTACCTGTCCAGGGCACCCGAGATGTCGGCACCCAAAGCCGATCTATCCCTCAGCTGTCAGGTGCTGCCGCCATCCTCGGTAAGGGAATCAGGGAGTGAACTCTTCCTGGCTCCCTACTGCGCATGTGTGACTTGTGCTGCGCTATCCCACTGGTCCCTGCTGTGTTCTGGGACCCGTGTGTATCCCAGAAGACAGCGGGGGGGAAGTGGCGTAGATACCCGTGGGTGGCTTGGGTATCTATGTGAAGTGAAGTGGGAGCAAAATACCTGTATAAGACAGGTATCTGCTCCCCCCTGAAAGGTGCCAAATGTGACACCGGAGGGGGGGGGGGAAACCGAAAAGCGGAAGCCATTAAAAGCTATATTAAAAAGTCAAAAACAATTATTAAAGCAACAAACCTAATTTTGAATTTAAAAAAAACTGAACTACTCCTCTTTTTTTTTATCCTCCTCTTCCTGAAGTATTCTACAATTTGGTTCCACACACTGTTAAATTTGTTCATTGCTTTAAAGAGAATTTTGTAACAAAGCTTGATAGGCAGATCCAAACATTGTAATAGGGTTTGATTGGCAGATCCATATACTGTAAAAAAGTATTACTGGAGCAGATCACACAACAGCTGGAACAGTAGATATTCAGTTATTTGATCATTTTTCTATGAAATGCATTGTGTGTGTATATGATGTCAGTGGCTTTCTTTTCGGTTAAGGAATAATGATTTCAAGTTGTTTAGCTCAAATAGATCGGATTGATTATTTATATGCAAAAAGTATAGTAGAGGCAATGATTAATAGCTTAGAAGACTGTTATATGAAGATGGCTGCCAACTCTTTAATACCTTGTCAGAGCTAGCTCACTAATGAAGACATGTGGGGCACTTAGCTAACATAATTCCACCATTACAGGTATTCATTTATACACATCACACATAGTTACATTACTAATAAATGCAATACAATTACCCATAAATGGAAGGGTTACATCACTGAAATGTATCTCAGGCTGTCATTTACAGTAATAGCAATCACACAACAAATGAATTCAAAGTAATGTAATTTGATGAATACCTAGTATTGTTCACTCCTCTATTGCAGAAATGGAAATGGACCATCTCTGATGATAATACTTCACTAATGTATTTGCATTAGCATTTAGTACTACTGTGCATACAATAAATTAATGAAGGCACACCCGTACTAAACAGTTTTAATTGCGCACTCATAAATAGTTTGCATTATTGCAAAAATGTGATGTTATGAATACTAATGACAGCTAGTTCCAACAAATTCTACAAGAACCGTCTAGAATTATATCTCCCATTTGAAAATACTTTGAAGCATTAATCACTATTTGTTTATATTAAACATATTGCCAATAAAAAAATAGATCTCTTAATGAAAGAGATGAGCAGTGAAAATTTTGCTGACATTTTAATATGTGTTATGACCTGCAATTCTCTGTGATTTGCTTAGGAATAGGGCTTATACACAAAGTTTTTTTATTATTATTATTTTCTGTTATTCTTTCCTTTCATGTCACTCTCTAAATAAAGATACATTTTTATGTACATAGAATATCAATCCATACCCAAAGCATAAATACACTTTAACAGGTACTTATCCCACTCAAAAGCCAATGGATTCAGTTATTAAAGTGTATGTAAAGCATTCTGTAGCTATCCTGTCACTGGTGACAACTCGCCAGTGGCAAGATCTCTAAGGAGCGAGACATGAGTATTTGTCTTCTCTGTACAGGGATCCTGCCTGTGGTGTTGTCACCAGGGACAAACTTCAGGTTTGGTTCAAACTTGTTTTCAACCTGAACCCACTGAGCCCCACTTGTTTGCAGGTCAGCAGATCAGGTCATTTAAATAAATGTAACATTATTGGTCAGATCACTTAACTGATCCCCAGACGGTTTGTTTACATATAGCACCCTATATGATCTGTCATTTTGCAGTTAACCATCATGGGGTTAGGTCAACATTATTAGGCTCATGGTGTCTTGCAAGGAGGGGAGGCTTTGACATCCCAATGATGAAGGCATATTGCCTAGTATGTTTTATTTTTTTCGAGGAGGGGTGGGGGCAGCACGCTTGCTGCCTTCCATTTTCTGGCCTCCCAAGCTGCATGCCTAAATAAGGGTTTGACATTCATTTTAAGGAGTGTACACCTTTTTTTAGTTTGTACACAATTAAAAAAAAATTGGGAAAAACAGTGTGGGATCCCCCTGAGATTCAAACCAAACTCTTATCGCAGCATGCAGCCTGG
Source organism: Lithobates clamitans (assembly GCA_037952925.1). NCBI lineage: Eukaryota > Metazoa > Chordata > Amphibia > Anura > Ranidae > Lithobates > Lithobates clamitans. The sequence goes on from JBBGZY010000677.1 coordinate 903,425, forward strand.
GGGGGGGGGGGGGGGGGTCAATTTAAATAAAATCAAAGGTCATTTTAAATCATTTCATATCGGTGGCTTTCAATAGAATAATACTTGGTAACCCTGCCATGAAGGTTTTTGTTCATGAACTTTTAGTTATAAGGTGACATTGCTCTGTCCTTGTTTCCTGGTTGGGTGATTTTGTTACCAAGCATGCCTCTGATGGAGACTTCAAGTGGCTGTTTCAATACATATTACCCGCATTACAAACATTACCTACGCATGTCCACTGTTGTTACTATCAGGAAACCCATCCTGAGAAATGGCAAGCAGGCTTTACTGAAGAACATGCATGTCAGGAAGTGACTACAAAGAGGCTGTAGAAGACTAGCACCACTATGCTGCAACAAAGGAAGAAAAGTGGGTGAAAGCAATTACTGAAAAAATAAAAGCAACTATGTGTTTATTAAAAAAAAAAAACAATATAGTTTAATAGAAAAAAAAAAACAAACAAAAAAACTAACAAACAAACATTATGTTTTAAGGCCATGTAGCAAAATACATATCATCCAAGATGAATTAGCATTTTTTTTACATCTAAACTGATGTCATAACACAATTACATTTCTTGTACAATAAACGCAGGTTGGGGAAAAGATTTCCTTTCTAGTTATCTAAATGGAGTAGAGCGCTATTATAAAATTATACCAATATGACAATATTTAGTAGTCCAAGTATCCCATATGAAAAAGAACAACTTTGTATTCTAGAATACTAAGCAAATACTCATTTATTCTGGTGTTAATAACTTTCATAAGCATGAACCTATGGAAGGATAGATTTCAGCCAAACATTTTGAGTTGGTGTTGACAATATATGCTAAGTTTTCTTCTCTGCTTACTCTTACCAAGTTAAAAAACAGTAAAGATGGTTAAAAAAAAAAAATTCTTCTGGATTCATGTGTTAGTCTGTATTGGGAATTGTACTTCTTTTCTGAAAGTAGTGCTAGTATACATGATTTTTATTTCCTAGGGAGCATGATGGCCTTAAGTGCCTTAAATTGAGATAAGGTACCGGCATGATTTTAATAGTATGTATGATGTTTGATGGTGGCATATTTACATACTGATTTCTGTCTTAAAATATCTTAGCCCATGTATTCCCAGTAGAAAATATTATTATCTTATAGACTAAATTAATATTATCTTATAGACATTCCAGCATGATAGCAAACAATTATGTGCAAGTTATCACTTAGGTAATGCTAATGCTGCAAATAATCACATTGATTGCAACAATAGATTTATGTATGGGGACACTTTGCCAGTGTTAAATCTCACATATACAGATTTATTTATTAAGTGAGTGTGAATGTGCAAGTGTTATTTTAGACTATAAAGAAAAAAATTAAAGATACAAGTATATTAGTTTAAAAGATTTACTACACTGTTAAAAAAAACAGATCCTCATGTCTCGCAGACTACAAATAACTGAATATAAAGTCGTTCTCATGGTTTCACCTGGTCTTTAAAGCCTGTTTGATAAGCTGTGTCCAATGCTCAGAAACTGAAGAATGTGGTCAGAAATAGGGCAATAGAAAACAAAGACTAGAGTGTAAAAACCTTACATCTGTAGCTGTAGGCATTGTGGAGAAAGTTATCTTCAAATTTCACAACACAAACAGCTTCTTTCCTCTTGAATCCCTATCACAATTAATGCTGAAAATAATCACATTGACTGCAGCAATAGATCCACATATGGGAACCTTTTGCCTTTGAACAATGCTAAATTCCACATATACACATTTATTTATTAAGTGCAAGTGCATGTGCAAGTCTAATTTTAGACTATAAAGAAAAAATGAAATATAAAAGTATATTAGTTGCTCAGGAACAAGAGAATGTGTTTAGAAAGTGAACACTGGGAAACAAAGACAAAGGTATAACAACTTGCTGTTATACCAACTAATGTCTGGAATTTCTTCTTAAAGTGAATGCATATTCAGGCTATTTACATTAAATATCAGCATATTTTTTACCAAGTAGTAAAAGCACTTTACACTTGAGCATTTTTCAGCTTGTACCCTATACTTGACTATGCTCAACATGCAGAATACCATTCTTTTGAATTGTTCTTGTTGACACTCAAACTCTCAGTAACTGTACATTCTATGCTCTACACTAAAAAAATGTACATGAGCTTTTTTGAGCATACTCAGTCAACTTTGTCCTCATAGACCTCAGTAGGTTAGCTGCAATGTTTGTGCACGTTTTTTGCATGTGTTTTTGCACCTTAAAACTGCTCTCCCCCCTCACCCATTCCAGGAAACAAACTTTTGAAACCTGATGCTCATACAAAAACACTTGCACAAAGCTTGTAAGATGCCCAAAAAGCTATATTGATATAGAGTCACTGTAGACTGATAGGTGTGGATTTATGTGGTATAAAGCCTGCCTGAACAGAATGTACAATTGACATGATAACCTAATTCAGTCTAAAAGTGAATACCTTTGCGAGAATCTTCACATCTCTTTGCAACAATGATATAAGCCTATATGAGCCAGGGTCTACCCGGTCTTTACTTGGTTTTATCAAAAGAATAATGTTGGCCCTAGACATAGAAGATGGTAAATGTTGGCCAGCTAAGGAGGCATTAAATACTTCTAGTAAATGCAGGAGCACAGATTCAGCACAATGTTTGTATGTTTCAATTGGTACAACATTATCTCCCAGAGCTTGGCAAATAGGGAAGGAACTGGCTGTCTTCTGGGCCTCCTCAAGGGTAATTGGAGGATTTAGCTTTTGCCACTAATCATCTGAAAGGGTTGGAAGAGATAACCTCTGCAAGTACCTTTCAAGCTTTTGTGGGAGAAAGTTAGCTTTTGGACGATATAGATCTTCATAAAGAGTATGAACAATACTGTCAGAGCAGGATCTAATATCCAGAATAGCTGGGGATCTCTGATGAGATTGGCTATTTTAGCCAGAATTCGGACAGTTTTCGTCCCTTCCTCAAAATAGGCCAATTTAGAAAAGAACTGTTTGCGATCTGCCAAAAAAGGAGAGCAGATGATCCAGGGCTGACTCAATATAATATATTTGTGCAGGCATCTGGGGATAAGGGATGAGCCGAACACCCCTCTGTTCGGTTCGCACCAGAACATGCAAACAGGCAAAAAATTAGTTCGAACACGCAAACACCGTTAAAGTCTATGGGACATGAACATGAATAATCAAAAGTGCTAATTTTAAAGGCTTATATGCAAGTTATTGTCATAAAAAGTGTTTGGGGACCTGGGTCCTGCCCCAGGGGACATGGATCAATGCAAAAGAAAGTTTTAAAAATGGCTGTTTTTTCGGGAGCAGTGGTTTTAATAATGCTTAAAGTGAAACAATAAAAGTGTAATATCCCTTTAAATTTCGTACCTGGGGGGGTCTATAGTATGCCTGTAAAGGGGCGCATGTTTCCCGTGTTTAGAACAGTCTGACCGCAAAATGACATTTCAAAGGAAAAAATGTCATTTAAAACTACTACTATTAATGCATTGCCGGTCCGACAATACACATAGAAGTTCATTGATAAAAACGGCATGGGAATTCCCCACAGGGGAACCCAGAACCAAAATTAAAAAAAAAAATTACGTGGGGGGTCCCCCTAAATTCCATACCAGGCCCTTCAGGTCTTGTATGGATATTAAGGGGAACCCTGGACAAAATTTAAAAAAAAAATGATGTGGGGGGTCCCCCTAAATTCCACACCAGGCCCTTCAGGTCTGGTATGGATATTAAGGGGAACACCGCGCCAAAATTTAAAAAAAAACGTTGTGGAGTACCCCCAAAAATCCATACTAGACCCTTATCCGAGCACGCAACCTGGCAGGCCGCAGGAAAAGAGGGGGGGACGAGAGAGCACCCCCCCTCCTGAACCGTACCAGGCCACATGCCCTCAACATTGGGAGGGTGCTTTGGGGTAGCCCCCCAAAACACCTTGTCCCCATGTTGATGAGGACAAGGGTCTCATCCCCACAACCCTGGCCGGTGGTTGTGGGGGTCTGCGGGCGGGGGCTTATCGGAATTTGGAAGCCCCCTTTAACAAGGGGACCCCCAGATCCTGGCCCTCCCCCCTGTGTGAAATGGTAAGGGAGTACCCCTACCATTTCACTAAAAAACTGTCAAAAAATTTAAAAATGACAAGAGACAGTTTTTGACAATTCCTTTATTTAAATGCTTCTTCTTTCTTCTATCTTTCTTTATCAGATAGAAGAAAGAAGATTCTTCAGATAGAAGAAAGAAGAAAGAAGAAGCATTTAAATAAAGTAATTGTCAAAAACTGTCTCTTGTCATCTTTAACATTTTTGACAGTTTTTTAGTGAAATGGTAGGGGTACTTTTGTACCCCTTACCATTTCACACGGGGGAGGGCCGGGATCTGGGGGTCCCCTTGTTAAAGGGGGCTTTCAGATTCCGATAAGCCCCCCGCCCGCAGACCCCCACAACCACAAGCCAGGGTTGTGGGGATGAGGCCCTTGTCCTCATCAACATGGGGACAAGGTGTTTTGGGGGGCTACCCCAAAGCACCCTCCCAATGTTGAGGGCATGTGGCCTGGTACAGTTCAGGAGGGGGGGGCGCTTTCTCGTCCCCCCCTCTTTTCCTGCCAGGTTGCGTGCTCAGATAAGGGTCTGGTATGGATTTTTGGGGGACCCCACGTCATTTTTTTTTTTTTTGGCACGGGGTTCCCCTTAATATCTATACCAGACCTGAAGGGCCTGGTGTGGACTTTAGGGGGACCCCCATGTCATTTTTTTTTAAATGTTGGCCGGGGTTCCCCTTAATATTCATACCAGACCTGAAGGGCTTGGTATGGAATTTAGGGGGACCACCCACGTCATTTTTTTTTTACATTTTGGCCGGGGTTCCCCTTAATATCCATACCAGACCTGAAGGGCCTGGTATGGAATTTAGGGGGACCCCCCACTTATTTAATTTTTTAATTTTGGTTCGGGGTTCCCCTGTGGGGAATTCCCATGCCGTTTTTATCAATGAACTTCTATGTGTATTGTCGGACTGGCAATGCATTAATAGCCGCGAGTAGTTTTAAATGACCTTTTTTCCTTTGAAATGTCATTTTGCTGTCAGACTGTTCTAAACATGGGAAACATGCGCCCCTTTACAGGCTTACTATAGACACCCCCCAGGTACGAAATTTAAAGGGATATTACATTTTTATTGTTTTACTTTAAGCATTATTAAAATCACTGCTCCCGAAAAAACGGCCATTTTTAAAACTTTTTTTTGCATTGATCCATGTCCCCTGTGGCAGGACCCAGGTCCCCAAACACTTTTTATGACAATACCATGCATATAAGCCTTTAAAATTAGCACTTCATTCAAAAATTAAAATTAGCACGGCATTCGAATTTGCCGCAAACACCCCAAATTGTTCGCTGTTCGACGAACTTGCGAACAGCCCATGTTCGAGTCGAACAAGAGTTCGACTCGAACTGGAAGTTCATCCCTACTGGGGATCATGGTCCTCCTGAGGGGGTTAAGAACCCCTCTTATGTTCCATGACATTAGAAGGATATCAGACATACTTAGCAATAGCAAATGATAGGTGATCATGGTAAGGGCAATCCACAGATGTCCATTGGGTATTCTCAAAGTAACAGGTGGCATGCACAGGGGCCAGCGATATGCAGTCGGGAATAGCAATGTAATAGTTTTCTCTGGAATAAGTAATGAAAAAAAGAACTAAAAATTGAGCACAACCATGCCCTAGCATGGTAGGGCCACCTGCTCAGATGCCATTGTTCAGCACCAAGGAGATCCCATAAGCACTGGTGGGTTAACTCCGAGCACACCCACTGGATGTAAACAACAACAAAGGTAGCAACAAATAGAAAACATGCTGCCAACAGGGCAGAATAGTCCCCATACGTAACTCCACAGATTGTAGTATTGAGGCTTAAGCACATTGGTGTTAAAAACTTGTAGTGTTCCTCTCTCATCTATAAAACCAGTAAGTTGTCCCCCAGCCAGAGAACAAAAGAAACATAAGGATGCTGCATTGCTCACTATCAGTACTAGCGCTGACTGACTACAAATGTCAGTCATCCAAGTCTTTGGGCCCACTCCTCTGAGTGGGCCCAAAGACTTTGATTGTTACTATTGCACCAATATGAGGCTTCTGTTGCTGTACTAAGAAGTGAGCTTACTCTTGTACCTTGTGACTTGGCATGGTACAGCATAGCATAGGGCACCTTAAGACATTGCAACCTTAGCCCTGTGATATTGAACTTCAGGGGAAAAGTCCAGATAGAAGGACACTTTGGCCTCACCATATTGTATAGTTGCACATTTTCTTACAAGACCTAGCACAATTTCTCTGTCTCTAGTTTAGGAAATGCGCTAGCATGGGTCTGGGAGTATTGCCCAGCGGCAGTGGGTGCAGAGGTGTTCTGTGAGCTCTCTCTACAGAGAAGAGAGGAGTAAATGCCTCCTTACTAAAAATCTCCAGTAGCTAGTGTTACACAAATTCTGTGTTTTCTTGTATCCTACCTAAAACACACTGACCTTTTACATTTGACCCTTCATCTAACCTGGATCAATCCCTGGTCTACTTTTTTTTTACATTGTGTTCACATTTTCTTTTCTGTGCAGTTGAGAAAGATAAAATGTATCTTTTTCTCCATTAAGAAGCAGTAACAGATTACATAGGCAGGTTTTAGTTTGTCATCTTGTAAACTGTGACAGTCAATCAAATTCTATCACAGTGAGCAAATGATTGAGAGCTGGTTCTATTGGTTATCACCTGATCGCTGAATGTAAAGCAGAAATAAATATGCAATATTCTACCTAACTAAAAGAAATATATAATATATAGTATTTTTTGTCTTGAATATAATTAATAAAGATCTGATAGTCCCTGCTTCTGCATTTGGGAAATCATGCCCTTATCTGTCTTAAACCACAATTATATTTGTTAATAAAAATATATGATTTATTTTAAACTAATTATTGAATATGAACATAAGCAAAGGAGAAAATGTCTAAAATAGTATAAGCTGAATTTATTAGACAAAAATATCAGTAATTGGAGAGCATATATTTTTTTTAGATGTACCCAAGCATCAGACTAGAATGCAGCTGAGCTATTAACTGTAACACTTATTTGAATGCACAGCAACACTTTTTCAGATCCATTATTTCTCTGCTGAGAGCTACTTAGTGGTAAAGCAAAGCTTTCTACTGTGTTTTTTAAGATGTTCAGTGCACCTAATCAATTTCTGCCCTTTATGCTCCAACAAAGAAGATAATCCTGGCAGGAAACAGTGAAGTTAACATATTTATCTTTAAAAGATACTCCTTTTCTGTAAAAGGAAGCCTGTCATAGTCTATTTCCCTTTCAAGGTTAGATGCATAAATTAGTGGGAATGGGTAGCTCTGCAATAGAGAGGTTGGTGGTCAGTCTGCCTTTTTATTTTTAACATCTCTCCATCAGTCTGATACAGCTTCTAAATAATTAGAGAACATAGATTGACAAGATTTGAGGCAACTAAATTATTCAGAGGTTCTCATGTACAAGTCTCTCCTAATGGGCACTATAATGGACTTCTGGCTTAGAAACGTGACTGCCACTACTGTCTGCATAGGGCTACGGCATGATGGTTTCCAATAAGCTACTGTGTAACTGTGAGACCTATCTTTAATGCTTGGTTAATTGTTGACAGATTTTGTAACAGTCTGCTAGGGAACACTTAAAAGGTTGATCTCACTTGGTGTCTGTAATTCCCGAGCACTGAAGGGCACAGCTAAAAGCTGGATTTGCCTTGTTCTTGCTGGATTTTGAAAAGCCCAGTAAAAGGTTTTAATAAAAAGATTGTCAAAGCTGAATCTCATCATAGCTTTCTTAACTGTAATTGTTGACAGACACAAAATAATATTTAGGAGCACAGGATATTTGGAAACTATATTGTAATCTTTGACACAGTGTTCCTATATAGCGAGTGTGTGTGTGAACAGTGTGTTTGTGTGCACCCGCACATGTGTGTATATATTTAAATCAGTGCAAAATTTAGTGAAGCCAGACCAGTGAGAAGTCAATAACGTATGTGTGTTAAACTGTTGTTTTTTTAAGTGTAAATTGACAAATCAATAATAACAGTTTCACATTGGAGAGGTTTATATGCAGGAGGTATATGCTTTAACTGTGAGATGTACTAACTGTACAACAAAAAGGCTATAGTATTTTCTTTATGCACTAACGTAATGATTTTAATAATCCAGGCTTTTACAGCACTATTCTGAATAGAGAACGTGCACTGTCAATATTTACATGTCAGGGAAATCCAATTAACTCTTGCAAGAAAATAATCCATTGGATTATAAACACTCTAATTAATGTGACTGTAAGTTCAGTGACTTGGAATCAGGAATATAAGGATTATGCCTAAGGGGATTCACTAAATGTATGGGCTGAAGTGGAAATACAGGTGAAAGGTTAAGTGCAAGATTGATCCTTAATGGTAACAAAATAGGATTATCATGCAGTTCAGTAAGAAAAAATTACAAAAGATAACTAAACTATAAAGTAGAATTCAGGAAATGATGCAATCATATAACACATTTAATAGAAATATCTGTCACAATCAGCAATAGTTAAATAACACATCTTACACATACACCTTATTAGTTCAGTGTTCACATAGTTTATAGTTCTATATGTTTTGCTAATAGGCCTTAAAGGGGCTGTACACCCTTGTGATTTTTCACATTAATGCATCCTATGCATTAAGGTGAAAAAACTTCTGACACTGACCAGCCCCCCAGCCCCCCCGTTTTACTTACCTGAGCCCCCATTGGCTCCCGCTGCTGTCAAATCCAATGACATGGGCATCGGGGGGTGGGGCCGAGTTCGGCATTCTGTGTGTATAGATGCAAATGCTGGACTCGGGAGCACGCCCGCAAAGTAACTCCCTGGGAGAGCGCTTCTCCCAGGGGGTTTACTGATGCGAGGAGGAGCCACAAGAGCTGCCTGGGGACCCCAGAAGACGATAATCAGGGCCACACTGTGCAAAACGAACTGCACAGTGGAGGTAAGTATGACATGTTTGTTATTTAAAAAAAAAAAAAAAACAAGGGTTTACAAATCCTTTCATGTAATTCTTCACAGGAAAACACAGAACTACTGTCATTGTCCTGGGACCTGTTTATGTAGTAGACTGGTAAGAGACAGAGGGTCGGGTACAAGGCTTTCTGCTTGTCCTCTGTAGTGTTGGTGCAACAGTCCAGTGAAATGAATAATCTGTCACCCAAAGACTTTCTTACAGATTAACAGGAATTTATATTTTTTATGTTCAATATTCTTTATTGAGTTTTCAAAAAACGTATTTAGCATTACATGGTAAATCTTGGCAGATGTTCCAACTGGAGCATAACAAAAAATAACTCATAAAACATACTTATAACATTGACAAGATAAGTACATTTAAAATAGGTCAGTGTAATATGCTTACAGGCAGAGATATTGGTGAGGGAGGGTTGGAAAGGGATAGGGAAGGAAGTGGGGGGAACAGACGTACCAGCATATCGATCCAGTGAAGTACATTTCAACAAGGAACATACAACAAGAACATTATACTTGTACAGTACATCTAGAATGTGATAGCCAAGACCACTTGAAAAGAAACTTGTCCATGGCTACATTTTTAATAGCTACTATTCTCTCCATCTTACATTAAAGATTGAGGTCTGCAAATGTAGATGTCAGGGAGGGGGGTTCTGTAGTTCTCCAGTGTCTAGTAATATTTACTTTTGCTGCAAGTAGGAGATGTATCATTACCACTTGTGACCTGGAAAGAAATTTTTCTATACCCAAGTGGAGTAAGGCTAATGATGAGGTGGGTGCTGAAGAGATTTGTGATGTAGAGGAAATTAACCTCCCTGGCGGTATGATTCTTTCGGATTTTAGGTGCTGAAAGCGGTACAATTATTTTGCATGGAAATTTGGCATTTTATATTGTAGGTCTGTAATTCTTAACAATAACACACTTAAATCTGTCCAAACAAGAGTCTAGTAGATATCCCGGGTATGATAAAGTTTGAAACACAAAAACATAAATTATAATATAATAAATAAAAATAAATAATTAAAAAAAATAATAATAATAATAATAAAATAAATTTCCCCACGATTCACTATCGCTCAATTCTGCAAGTGTTTTAATTTACTATCGCTGTTTTCTAGCTGGTCTAAAGCCACTTTTGACGTAAAGGGACACTTTTTGGTTGCTATGGACAATCTCCAGTTTCTAGGCAGAAAGAACAGTATATGTAATATAAAACTGCATGCAGGGCATAGGACAAAGCACTGGGGACAAAACTGATGTGAAATAATTTCATACAGTACTGTAATCTGTAAGATTACAGTACTGTATGTGTTATGATTTTTACAATTTTTTGAATTTGCCGCCAGGCTCCGCCCCCATGCGTCGCGATGCTCGCAGGGAACGGAGCCTGGCAAGGAGAGGCTTCGGAGGAGGACAGAGCCCACGGACACTGCGGGGGACATCGCAGGATCCCGGGGACAAGGTAAGTAAAGCCACACCAGGATCCTGCGATGTGGCTCGGGGTTACCGCTAATGGTCCTGAAATTTTAACCCCGAGCCACACTCAGGAAAACCGCTAGGGAGGTTAAGGAAAATATTGCCTCGTTTCCACTGAGCGGATCGGTTCGGTTCGGTACAGTTTGAATGGCCTCGAATGGTCCGGTCTATTATGGTGAGCGTTTCCACTGCAAGTGGGACCACAAGGGGGCCATACAGAGTTTAAAAAAAATGCTAGTGTGATGTCATATGTGTGCGACAGGAAACCTGAGAATCAACAACAATGGAGATCATCCAGCAGCTCATATTTTCTCTAGTAGCTTTTTGGTTCTTCATATTTAAAAAACATGCCGCACTGTATGAGAGAAGGTTGCGAGCGGCAATGAGAAATACAGCAGAAAAGAAAAGAAAACTTCTAGCTTGGATATGTAGCCGAGAGGAGAAGTACACCTTTATGCGGCAAAGACAAAGACGGCAGCGCTATAGGGTAAGCAACCTACCTACCTGACACACACACGCTGACCTACCTACCTGACACACACACACACACTGACTTACCTACCTGACACACACACACACACTGACTTACCTACCTGACACACACACTGACTTACCTACCTGACACACACACACACACTGACTTACCTACCTGACACACACACTGACCTACCTACCTATGAGACACACACACACTGACTTTCCTACCTGACACACACACTGACTTTCCTACCTGACACACACACTGACCTACCTACCTGACACACACAGTGACTTACCTACCTGACACACACTGACTTATCTACCTGACACACACACTGACTTACCTACCAGAAACACACACACACACACACACACTGACTTACCTACCTGACACACACACTGACCTACCTACCTATGAGACACACACACACTGCCTTTCCTACCTGACACACACACTGACCTACCTACCTATGAGACACACACACACTGACTTTCCTACCTGACACACACACTGACCTACCTACCTGACACACACACTGACTTACCTACCTGACACACACACTGACTTACCTACCTGACACACACTGACTTACCTACCTGACACACACACTGACTTACCTACCTGACACACACACACTGACTTACCTACCTGACACACACACTGACCTACCTACCTATGACACACACACACTGACTTTCCTACCTGACACACACACTGACCTACCTACTTGACACACACACACTGACTTACCTACCTGACACACACACTGACTTACCTACCTGACACACACACTGACCTACCTACCTATGAGACACACACACACACTGACTTACCTACCTGACACACACACACTGACTTACCTACCGGACACACACTGACTTACCTACCTGACACACACACTGACTTACCTACCTGACACACACACACAGACTTTCCTACTTGACACACATACTGACCTACCTACCTGACACACACACTGACTTACCTACCTGACACACACTGACTTACCTACCTATGAGACACACACACACTGACTTTCCTGCCTGACACACACACTGACCTACCTACCTATGAGACACACACACGCTGACTTTCCTACCTGACACACACACTGACTTTCCTACCTGACACACACACTGACTTTCCTACCTGACACACACACTGACCTACCTACCTGACACACACACACTGACCTACCTACCTGACACACACACTGACTTACCTACCTGACACACACACTGACTTACCTACCTGACACACACACTGACCTACCTACCTATGAGACACACACACACACTGACTTACCTACCTGACACACACACTGACCTACCTACCTATGAGACACACACACACTGACTTTCCTGCCTGACACACACACTGACCTACCTACCTATGAGACACACACACGCTGACTTTCCTACCTGACACACACACTGACTTTCCTACCTGACACACACACTGACTTTCCTACCTGACACACACACTGACCTGCCTACCTGACACACACACACTGACCTACCTACCTGGCACACACACTGACTTACCTACCTGACACACACACTGACTTACCTACCTGACACACACACTGACCTACCTACCTATGAGACACACACACACACTGACTTACCTACCTGACACACACACTGACTTACCTACCTGATACACACTGACTTACCTAACTGACAGACACACACTGACTTACCTACCTGACACACACACACTGACCTACCTACCTGACACACACACTGACTTACCTACCTGACACACACACTGACTTACCTACCTGACACACACACTGACCTACCTACCTGACACACACACTGACTTACCTACCTGACACACACACTGACCACCCTACCTGACACACACACTGACTTACCTACCTGACACACACACACACACTGACTTTCCTACCTGACACACACACTGACCTACCTACCTGACACACACACTGACCTACCTACCTGACACACACACTGACCTACCTACCTGACACACACACTGACTTACCTACTTGACACACGCATTGACCTACCTACCTGACACACACACTGACTTACCTACCTGACACACACACACACTGACCCACCTACCTGACCCACTGACCCACCTACCTGCCACACTTACCAAGAATAATGAAAAATGTATATGTTGTATGAATATTTTATGATCTGTTACCATCTGTGTTTTATATTTTTTTAGATGCTTCTCCTCTTGGCAAAGCAGCGCCGCTGACCAGTCATTTGGGCTCTTCCCCGTGCCAATGAGTGGTGGGATATGACCGTCCCGGGATTCACACACACACAGTGGGTGCACAATTTCCGAATGTCTGAGGAAACCTTCTCTTACCTTTGTACAAAGCTACGTCCAGCGATGGAGAAACAAAACACCAACTTCAGAGCCTGTTTGCCTGTGAGGAAAAGAGTTGCCATTGCACTGTGGAAGCTGGCTACCAACAGTGAATACCGAAGTATAGGTCATCTTTTTGGTGTCAGTAAATCCTCTGTGTGCCGGTGTGTGCAGGACTTCTGTAAGACTGTCTGCACATTGCTAGCTCCTGAAATTGTACATTTTCCGGACAAACTTATAACTTAAAGACATGGCTGAATACTTTGAAAACAGGTGGGGCCTTCCACAGTGTGTTGGTGCTATTGATGGCTCACACATACCAATAATAGCACCACAGGAATACCACACCGACTACTTCAACAGAAAAGGCTGGCATTCCATCATCCTCCAGGGAGTAGTGGATGGAAAAGGACTGTTCTGGAATGTGAATGTAGGTAAGCCTGGGAGTTTGCATGATGCTCGGGTTCTACGATTGTGCACATTTTGGGATTGGGTTGGCCAGGGAGGCCTGTAGCCTGTGTGCACTAAGAACATTTGTGGGGTGAATGTTGGCTATTATGTGCTCGGGGACTCTGCCTACCCTTTACAAAATTGGTTCCTGAAACCATTTCCTGACAATGGCCGCCTGACACCAGAACAGCAAATCTACAACAAGAAAACATCCAGGGCACGGGTTGTAGTGGAAAATGCTTTTGGAAGACTTAAGGGTAGATGGCGGTGTCTTATGAAGAGGAATGACAGTGATATTAAACTTGCCAAATCCATGGTGCTAACTTGCTGTGCTCTTCACAATCTTTGTGAAAGTCATGGAGAAGACTTCCACCAGGATTGGAATACAGATTCAGATGAGCCAGTAGTGATAGCAGCACAGGATATGGAAGAAGAGTGCAGTGAAATACGTCAGGTTCTAATGCGGCACCTCAACGTTTAATTTCCTAACATTCGTTTTTACAAGTTTTAATAACGTATTACTGTATTGTTAATAAAGTGTTACATTAAATCAGACATACTCAAACAATTCTCTCATGATTTTTATTTCACAAAAAAAAAAATTTCTATATATTCTAGAAAGTCAAAATGTGAAAAATATATTTAAAAATAAGCGTTTTTTTATAAAAACTTAACTTATTTTTTTTTTTTTAACGAAACGTGTACAAGTGTACAATTCTGTGCTACATGAAAGGCCCTACTGTCTGGGTGGTAACCTGGGATCACGACTGGCTCCAAGCACTTGAACAAGCTGACCCAGGACACCAAGGAAGGCCTGGTTGAAGGTAGCCAACTGCTCCATCTGCTGCCGGGCGATTTCTGCCTCCTGGCGCATAGCTTCCTGTGCATCCTGACGCAATGCCTGAAATCGCCTCTCAGAAAGGTTCTCAATCCTTTCCAGCTGCCTTTCCTCTGATGCCTGCATATCCTCCATGACTGTGCGCAGATCCATCTGCAACCATCTCCTTTCACCTGTAATATACAAAAGACCAGAATAGTTTTTGGAAGCATCAGTGTCACCACTGTAACCCCCTTTCTCATCTACCCCACCAGACTGTACCCCCTGCTCTCCTGTCCCACCTCTGTTACCCCTGATATTCTGTCCCACCTCTGTTACCCCTGATATTCTGCCCCAACTCTGTTCACCCTGCTCATCTGCCCCGGCAATACACCTCCTTTCACATCTGCCCTACTGCTCTTCTGTCCACTGCTGAAGCCCCTTCTCATCTGTTCCACCACTGTACCCCCTGCACATCTGCCACACTGCTGAAGCCCCTTCTCATCTGTTCCACCAATGTACCCCCTGCACATCTGCAACACTGCTGATGCCCCTTCTCATCTGTTCCACCACTGTACCCCCTGCACATCTGCCACACTGCTGAAGCCCCTTCTCATCTGTTCCACCACTGTACCCCCTGCTCTTCTGTCCTCTGCTGAAGCCCCTTCTCATCTGTTCCACCACTGTACCCCCTGTACATCTGCCACACTGCTGAACCCCCTTCTCATCTGTTCCACCACTGTACCCCCTGCTCTTCTGTCCACTGCTGAAGCCCCTTCTCATCTGTTCCACCACTGTACCCCCTGCACATCTGCCACACTGCTGAAGCCCCTTCTCATCTGTTCCACCACTGTACCCCCTGCTCTTCTGTCCACTGCTGAAGCCCCTTCTCATCTGTTCCACCACTGTACCCACTGCACATCTGCCACAATTCTGATTTATTTTAATAAAATGCACAATTACAACTATCATCATGTCTTACCAGTGTGCCGGGGTGCATTGGGCGTACTCTGTGGTTGGCTACTCTGTGGTTAGCTACTCTGTGGTTGGCTTGAGGAAATAGTACTGGTGCTGCTGAAAAAGGTTGAAGGTCCATCATCGGAAACGTTTGATGCATCATTAGAGACTCCATCACTTGTTTCTGAAAATGCACATATGGTTATATATATTTTTTAAATGGTTAGCAGAGCAAAATCCTATGTATAATTAAAAAAAAAACTCACCAAAGGGATCTATCATGGATTCGAGCATTGAAGTTGCAGAGTCCAGACCTCCCTCCCTGCCTTGGTTTGCTGGCCTATGACCGTAAATGGCGTCCATGGCGTCGTACCACTTCCAAGTTTCCACTACGGCTGTTGTTGTCCTTAAATTTTTTATATTGGCCTTTAACCTTCTTAAGCTTTGCCCCACACTGACCCGACGTGCGTTCAAATCCCTCGGCTGCCATCCGCTGAGAAATATCTTTGTACACCTTTTCATTCCTTACTGATCCATCAAGCTCACTCTGAATAACGCTATCACCAATTATGCTAAGGAAAGTAGATAGTTCCTGTGATGACCAAACACGGCTGTTGTTAGCAGGCATCCTTTTCCTTTAATTCTCCTTTTATGCATGTGTTTGCTCGGCGCTTTCCTCTGACATCATCATAGCACAGCAGAGGGTTTTGTGTCAGCCAATCAGTGGAAAAGATCGTATGACGCCAGTAACTCCGCCCTAACCGAACCGTTACGTTTTCTATGGCCCCACATCTGAAGCAGGACCCTGAATGGAGCGGTACGGTTCGTTTGTATGGCACACTTTCGTAATGGAAACACCCAAAATAGCGTACTGCACTGAACCGAACCGATCCGCTCAGTGGAAACGAGGCATATTTGTCTCCAGAAGGAGCTAAGGGTTCTGCAAAACCAAACAAGATGTGCAATAGTACCAATACTGCCGCAGGTCCTCCAGCAAGTAGGGGGAAAGTTCTGGTAAATTTTTTGATAATCTGTAGGGTGTTAGGTACCATCTGTGTAGGGTTTTTTGATAGGTTTCCCAATGATTGGAGCAATGGGATGATGTGTATGTGTATTCGAAGGCCTTCTGCCACATGGTAGGGGTTGTACTGAGATTCAATTCTGTTTCCCAATTCAATAAGGTATTAAGTTGGGAGCAGGGTCTCTGGTCATTTAAAGCTGCATATATTGTGGACATACCATGTTTTGGGTATGTGGGCTGGGAGTAGAATCTGTGGAGTGTTTCGGGGATTGAGACTATATGGGGAAGTTTAGAAGCTTTAAGGAAGTGGCTGACCCTTACATGCATATAAACATTAGAGTCTGGAAGATTAAATTCATTTTGGGGGTCTTTGAAGGTTTTTAAGGACTGTGGAGAGGTGAGATCAAGATTCCATACGTGTGCCAAAGCTGGATCCTAAGATACGGGATTTGACTTGCTAGTGCTCTAAGAGGGATGGGGTGGGCATGTGAGGGTTGGTTGGGTGGTGTGTCCAGTGTGTACTTCTTCCAAGCCAGTAATGATGCTCTAATTGATGGGGCGGAGGGTGTTGTAGGTAACAGGGAACCCGCAGTGGTGAGAAGAAGGGTGTCCAGCAGATTTTAAATTGTGGGATGTGGGGATTCCATAGTTGACCAAGTTTTGTTGGAGGATGGGTGCCACCAGTCGTATAAATGGTCCAAGATAGAGGCATAGTAGTAGGTACGGATGTGGGGAAGCCCTTCCCTTCCCTGGTTATGGTGTCCTACTAATATGTGGTTAGCGCATCTAGGTGGTTTTTTATCCCATATGAATTTCGTGATCTGTCATTGTATGGAGTAGAAAAAAGTTTAGGGAGGTGGCAATACTACTGTGCAAAATAAGTAATAATAATATATGAGATTCCTTCCTGCCTTCCTCGGGGTCGTCGGATGCTGTGATCGAAGATGAATGGACTTTGCGGGACAGTTTTTATCTTTTTATAAAGGACTTGTCCCAAATTGTCTACTGTAATTTTTACCATTTTGACACTTTTATTGGTGAATGTGTAGGGGTAAAATGTACTCGATACCCATTCACATAGGGGGGGGCCAGATCTGGGGGTCCCCTTGTTAAAGGGGGGCTTCCAGATTCTGATAAGCCCCCTACCCCCAGACCCCCACAACCACTGGGAAAGGCTTGTGGGGAAGAGTCCTTGTCCCAATCAACATGGGGACAAGGTGCTTTGGGGGGACCACAAAGCATCGCCCCCATGTTGAGGGCATGTGGCCTGGTACGGTTTAGGAGGGGGGGTGCTCTCTCATCCCCCACCTTTTCCTGCAGCCTGCCAGGTTGCGTACTCAGATAAGGGTCTGGTATGGATTTTGGGGGGAACCCCTACACAATTTTCTTTTAATTCTGGAGCAGGGTTCCCCTTAATGTCCATACCAGACCTGAAGGGTCTGGAATGGATTTTGGGGGGACCCCCACTCATTTATTTTTTAATTATGGTGTGGGGGTTCCCCTTAATATTCGTACCAGACCCAAAGGACCTGGTAATGGACTGGGGGGGAACCCATGCTGTTTTTTGCAATAATTTTTATCTATATTGGCCCGGTTCCCACAATTCATTACAGCAGTGAGCAGTTTTAAATTGCTTTTTTTCCTTTAGGAATGTCATTTTGCTGTGGTATTGTTCTAAACACGGGAAAAATATGCTACTTTACAGGCATACTAAGGACACCCCCCAGGCACAATATTTAAAGGAATATTTCATTTTTATTGTTTCACTTTAAGTATTATTAAAATCAATGCTCCTGAAAAAATTGCAGTTTTTAAATTTTTTTTTGCATTGATACATGTCCCCTGGGGCAGGTCCCAGGTCCCCATGCCATTTTTTTCAATGATTTTTATCTATATTGCTGGGATCCGACAGATTTTTTCCTTTTAGAAATGTCATTTTGCTGTGGTATTGTTCTAAACACTGGAAAGATGCACTACTTTACAGGCATACTAAGGGCACCCCCCAGGCACGACATTTAAAGGAATATTTCATTTTTATTGTTTCTGTTTAAGCATTATTAAAATCACTGCTCCTGAAAAAATGGCCATTTTAAAAACTTTTTTTTGCATTTATACATGTCCCCTGGGGCAGGACCTGGGTCCCCAAACACTTTTTATGGCAATAACTTGCATATAAGCCTATATAAGCCTTTAAAATGAGCACTTTTGGTTTTTCATGTTAGTGTTCCATAGACTTTAATGGTGTTCCGCGGCTTTCGAATTTGCTGCGAACACTGCATAAAGTTTGCTGTTTGGCAAACAGGCAAACACCCGATGTTCGAGTTGAACTTACGTTCGACTTGAACATTGGGCTCATCCCTAACATTTACCAATGTGTATGTGATTCGGTTGATATCACAGATCAGGATCAAATAGCGACCCTAAGGACCCGCAATGGTTTGGTGCAAGTGTAATGAATCTAAGATTGCTGTTAAGACCATTTTTATTCTTTTGGCTCAAAGCTAAGAAAATCGGCTGATAGTTTTTTAAAGTGAACTAAAGAGTTTTGGAAGCTGCGAAGTGCGTTTCCTGCACTAAAATGATATTAGCTTTTTGGGTATTGGCCTCTTTGAGTAGTGAAGATCTCTCACATTTACAGATACAATTTTAAAAGGCCATGACAAGGTGTGTAGTATTGTCCGAGACGGCCTATGAAAATAGGATAGGATAGGATAGAAGGATAGGATAAAGGTAATCGTAATATGGCTGGTATAAGGATAGAGTAAGAGGGTGAGTAAAAAAAGTGAGAGCTCAGAAAGGAAGGGAAACCCCTGATCTCAATGGGCAGTAACTACTGCAAAAAAAAAAAAAATAGGGGTTTAGGTAGACTACCGTGAATCAGGTAGGTCTACATTCAATAGTCCAGGCAGGCGGGTATGAGTGAGTGCCACTGCAGGTGTCCAGCAACCGTTGGTTTAAGAGGTTTAAGAGTAACACACTTTGCCAGGCATCTTCAGGTATTTTGGTAGGATCCTCAAGTTTCCATTTGGTAGGCAGATTGGTCCTAAGGGTCCAGAGAGTCCTCTGGTATGATGTGCCAGGCTGTCAGTAGTTGAGGGCCCACAGAGAGAGCTCTCACTGCATGGGTCTTATTCTGGTGGGTGATAAGTAGCTTGGTGAGAAACCCCCATTTGTAGGGGATTTTGTGATTCTGGAGTGCGCTAGTGATTTTTGCGAGCTGTCGCCGATTTCCATTGTCGCTTTGGATAGATCGACTTATAGGTTGATGGCAGAATAGGGTTCAGGGAGCCTAGCTGTGCATTTCACTGCATACATAATGTTCTCCTTGACTGTGAAAAAGTGGATGCGGGCTAGTACATCTCTAGGTGTAGATGGTGGGAGGTGAGGCGGTTTAGGAAGTCTGTGCGCTCTGTCAATCTCCAGATCACGTTCAGTCAGTTTAGGTATTAGTGTATGCATAAAGAACTGTAGGAATTTCATTAGGTCAGATAGTTGGACTGATTCTGGTATATTCTGGAATTTAATGTTGTTCCTACGGGAACGGTCCTGTAGGTCTGCAAGCTTGAGTCAGATTTGCTGGAGTTCATCTTCATGGTCTGTGACTGCATCTACCATTTCATTATGAGCATTGTACAGATCACCCATTCTGGATTCTATAGTGTTAATATGCTGGTCTTGTTGCTGTACAGAGACAGATAGTGAGGATACAGCTGTGGACAGATCTGTGTAGAGAGTCTGCCATAGAGATAAGAGCATGTTTTTCCTTGTTTGTTCTAACAGTGGCTGGTCAGATGCAGGGAATGAGTCCAGCATTGATGGTTGCTGAGGGGGAGGGAGAGAGAATAAGCAGGAAGCTGTGCTGGCCTGTGTGTGATCTAGCTCTTCTGTTCTAAGCCTTGACTTGGCAGGGCTGGCTGTGGAGGGTGAGTTAGGAGGAGTAAACTCACCCTGATCTTTTGTAGATAGAGTGCTGATGGATTTCTTGTCCAGGAGGGAGAGAGGAGAGCCGCCCTGAGCTTCCGTGGGAGCTGCGGGCCCAATCTTTGCTGTTTATCGGACCAGAAGAGGAGAAGAATGCTATCACCTTTTTTGGTGATTTGTATTCCTCCCTCCGCTTGGACATCTCAGCATTGTGGGGGTGTTAAGGAGCAGTGGAGGTTGGGTGTTACTCTGTTTGGAGTAGCTGTGTGGCTGTCAAGCCACCGGGAATTTATATTTTATGATATTAGTGTTAGTTGTCCAATACAAACTGTACCGCACCTGAGTTTTTTTCTTCTAAAGTTCTTTTTGTCTCTGTCATTCTCTTACCAGTGACAGTTTCAGGTAAACTCCCTTCAACAAGCCATAGCAAATATTTCTCAAGTTTAGCTGCTTTTAGCGCTGTCACTCTTTGAATGACAATTGACAAATACAACACTGTACCCAAATGAAATTTTTATCATATTTTTCCCACAAATAGAGATTTCTTTTGGTGGTATTTGATCACCTCTGGGTTTTTTAATTTTTGTTAAAAAAATTAAAAAAGACCACATTAAAAAAAAAATACAAAACCGTTTTAGATTTTGTTAATAAATTTTGCAAACAGGTAATTTTTCTTCTTCATTGATGTGCACTGATGAGGCTACACTGATGGGCACTGATAGACTGCACTGATGGGCACCGATAGGCTACATTGATGGGCACTGATGAGACGACACTGATGGGCACTGATAAGGCAGCACTGATGGGCACTAATAGGCGACACTGGTGGGCACTAATGAGATGGCATTGGTGGGCACTGAGAGATGGCACTGATGGGTGGCATTGATGGGTGGCACTGATGGCAGCACTGAAGGGCATTGATAGGTGGCACTGAAGGGCACTAATAGGTGGCACTGATAGGTGAAACTGATAGCTGGCACTGATGGGTGGCAGTGATGGGCACTGATCGGCACTGGTAGGTGACACTGATAGGCAGCACTGCTAGGTGGCACTGGGGCACTGATTGGCCCCACTGATGGGTATTGATAGGTGGCACTCATGGGCATTGGTAGGTGGCACTGATTGCTGGCACATGTACTGGTAGGCACTGATTCATGGCACTGTGGGCACTGATTCATGGCACTGACAGGTGGCACTGGCAGGCGGTACTGGTGGGCACATATGAGGCGGCTTCGCCTCTTCTTCTTCGGGACTAATGTCCCTTCAACAGAAGCTGGTGATCTTTTGTCAGCGAGAGAAGAAAAAAAAATGATTACTGATCTTCCGTTTACAGCACGTGATCAGCTGTCAGCCAATGACAGCTGATCATGTGGTAAGTGGTTGGGATCAACCCCTTACTCCGACATGTGATCACCCAAGTCTCATTGACTCGGGTGATCACAGCGCACGCCCTTCAAAGTGGAGGACATCTATTGACGGCCTCCCAGCAAAGCAGATTCGTGCTGTAGCCGTCATTCGGCTATAGTGCGGATCTAAAGGGGTTAAAGAAGAAAATACCAGAAATGACCTAAACCATGTGGCCATAGTAGGCCAATGGCTTAATGAGTATCCCTGTTCCCTTGTATACCTGCCACTGTGGGGAGGAAATTACCCTCCTACAGCTCATGGATCCAGCAATGACAGCTAACTTCTGCATTCAGAAAGGGAGGGAGAGAGGGGCGCAAACAGCCTAATAGTGTAGTACTGGCTTTATTAAACATCAAAACAAATATTAGTGTTGCATTCACAAAGGGAGAGACCATGGTGGGTCATGTATAGCAGAAAGAGTCCGGAAGACTATCCATGGAGGGAGAGCTGCACAATCCCATGGATTAGCAAGCCTTGATGGAGTGGATGATCTCTCACAGCCCTGTGCACCCTTTCTACACTATCAGGGGCTGTCTGTGCCCCTCTTCCTTTCTGTTTTACAGTTTCCCTACTGATACAAAAGTGGCTGCACAGTCTTCCATTACAACTGCCCACTTTCTTTCTTATCCCCTGCCTCCAGGATCTGTTATAAAAATATAATTGACATATTTCACATTCATATGATTTACATGTCATTTAATTTACAAATCTATGATATTTGAAGCAACTCTTGGTTGTTGTTGAGACAATTACCTTAGTCCCTCTGTACCTATTTACCTACTGACTATATATTATTTGAGTCTTATTGGCTCCATGTGTGTCAATAGGTTTTTTTTTCATTACTCCCAGTTACTACCATTTTTTACAACTTGTTCACAATTCATCCACCTTTTCCAGAGTCGATACATTCCCCTTTCATGATAATATATCCTTTTTACCAGTTCCCTCAGTGTATGATAATCATACATTTTATTATATAAACATTTAACATTTGTGTGCATTTGCTGTGAAATGTGACCCCTAGATAGTTTTGTTTTAGGACCTTGGTTTGCCAAAGCTCATCTATACTTGTGAATATAGGAATGTTATGCAGTGACCAGAGTGCTGGTCTAGACATGGGGAAAAACATATAATAAATAGGGAAATACTGTACTAATCTCAGGAAGGGGGCACCCCCATTACATGTCCTGCCAAAGTTACAGTATGCGACAAGCCTCTCCTTTTTTCACAGATTGTTCTCTTTAGAATTATGCAGAGATCTTTCAATAGTCCATATAGTCCTTCATATTGCAGCCTACATTTCATTAATGTTTTGTAAAATGCAATTGCAGAGTGAAGGAAGTATAGCTGGAAATATTTATAAGAAATATAGCTGGAAATATTTATAGGAAATATTTGCTTTGCATCTACACAATAAACATTTTTATTATTTTTATTTTTTTCTATTTTATTTTCTCTTTTCATTCAATGGTTTTGTGTTTCTCCCCCAACAAACTAAATTTTTTATCATTTTGTTCCCACAAATAGAGCTTTCTTTTGGTGGTATTTGATCACCTCTGGGATTTTTATTTTCTGCTAAACAAATAAAAAAAAAGACCGAAAATTTTGAAGAAAAAAGGTTTCTGTTACAAAACTTTGTAAATAAGTAAGTTTTCTTCTTCACTGACGGGCACTGATGAGGTGGCATCAATGAGGTGGCACTGATGAGGTGGCACTGATGGGCACTGATGGGAACTAATATGTGGCACTGGTGGGGCACTGATAGGCGGCACTGATGGGCACTGATAGGTGGCACTGATATGCAGCACTGATGGGCACTGAAAGGCGGCACGGATGAGCACAGATAGGCGGCACAGATGGGCACTGATAGGTGGCACAGATGGGCATGGATGGGCACTGATAGGTGGCACTGATGTACACTAATTGATGGTACGGATGGATGCCAATCAGTGCCAAACAATGCCTGCCAATCATTGATGCCCATTGTGGGCACTGATTGGCATTCATTGTGGGCACTGATTGGCATCCATTGTGGGCACTGATTGGCATCCCTGGTGGTCTAGGGTGCAATACCTACTGGTGACATACCTGGTGGTCTTGGTGGCATCCCTGGTGGTCCAGTGTGGGCATCCTCGGGGGGGCTGCACTGATAATCAGCACAGGCCCCCCCTGTCAGAAGAGCAGCCAATTGGCTCTCCTTTACACGAGTCTGACAGACGCAAGTGAGGAAAAGCCAATCAACAGCTCTTCCTGTTTACACTGTGATCAGCCGTGATTGGACACGGCTGTTCACGTGGTAAAGAGTCTCCGTCAGAGACTCTTAACCTACATCGGTGTTGTGGTGTGTTAGACTGACACACCGCAACAACAATCACCTTGATGTGCGCCCCTGGGGGTGCGCAGCAGCTTGATATCCTGGTGACATCATATGACGTCTGGTCAGGATATTGAAACCACTTTGATGCCATCATTTTGCTATATGGCGGGCGGCAAGTGGTTAAGGTCAGTAATTGGAAGAGGTAATTGGAAGAGGTAAATCATGGGGTGTAGCTGTATATTGGTAAGAAACAAATGCTAAGGCCGGCCATAGACAGAGCAAATTAATTCCCCACAACCATGGGTTGCAGGAAAGAAATTTGCTTGATTCCCAGAAAGTGTTGACAGGGGAATCCCTCCCCAGAACCATTGTGTTCTCGGGGGGGGGGGGGCAAAATTGTTAGCAGCTATAAAACAGGCATTATTGCTAGCACTTATAACAGCTGCTTGCAATAATTGCATATAAAATCCAGCAGGCTGGTTGTACCCAAGTTGATCAATCGATCGAACATTCAACTTGGGTACATTCAGCCTGCCCATACATGGTTCAAATCTCTGCCGGTTCCTGCTGAACTGGCCAAAATTTGAACCATTTATGGTCTTGCACATCCTCCACCCAATATTGTTGCAGCTTGGAGCAGTACTATACTATATGAATAAAATCTCCAGTGCCAAGATGACATTTAGGACATTCTGCATTGGGGCACAAAGCAGCTTTAGACAGTTTCTTAGTGATTATATAAGTCCTATAGGCTAAGAACAATTGAGTATGTTTCTGGGGATGATTCAAAGAGTCTATTTCCACCAAATTAGAGGACAATTGCTGTTCAGAAATTGAACCCATTTTTGTTGGGTTCATTGGTCTTCATTAGGAATGAGCCAAATGCACTTGAGTTTAGTTCAAGGTGGGTTCAGAGAACATTACAGCAGTTAGGGTGACAAATCAGACCCCAAATGTTAAAAAGTTCTGCTAATTTTCAAGGGTAGTAGGTAAGGGGTTTTCAAAAAATGACATGATGGGCTGGGCTCTGTCCCAATGAACATGTTCCAAAGCAAAGCAATATATTGAAAAATTCAGTTTTGTAGGGAGCTGCAATTTTAATAATGCTTAACCGCTTGCCGACCAGCATGTCGATGTACGTCAGCAGAATGACGCTTGTAGGCAAAAGGCCGTACAGGCACGTCCCCTATAAGAAGTGGTATCGCGGTCTCTGTGACCATGACCTCGGGTCTTGTGGACTCGATGTCCACCGGGTACCGGCGATCGTGTCACGGAGAGGAAGAATGGGAAGATGCTTTTGTAAACAAAGCATTTCCCCATTCTGCCTAGTGACAGGACAGAGATCACAGCTCTCTCTCATCGAGAGCAGTGATCACTGTCCTGTGTGTTTAACCCCAGCCCCCTAACAGTTAGAATTACTCCCTAGGACACACTTAACCCCTTCACTGCCCCCCTAGTGGTTAACCCCTTCACTGCCAGTGTCATTTACACAGTAATCAATGCATTTTTATAGCATCAATCGCTGTATAAATGACAATGGTCCCAAAATAGTGTCAAAAATGTCTGATGTGTCCGCCATAATGTCGCAGTCCCGATAAAAATCGCAGATCGCTGCCATTACTAATAAAAAAAATGAAAAATAAAAATGCCATAGAACTATCCCCTATTTTGTAGATGCTATAAATTTTGCGCAAACCAATCAATATATGCTTATTGCGTTTTTTTTTTACCAAAAATATGTAGAAGAATACATATCAGCCTACACTGAGGAAAAAAATGTTCTTTTATATATTTTTGGGGGATATTTATTATAGCAAAAAGTAAAAAATATTGCATTTTTTTCAAAATTGTCGCTCATTTTTTTGTTTATAGTGCAAAAAATAAAAACCGCAGAGGCCATCAAATACCACCAAAAGAAAGCTCTATTTGTGGGAAAAAAAGGACATCAAATTTGTTTTGGTACAACGTTGCACAACCACACAATTGCCAGTTAAAGCGGCGCAGTGCCAAATTGCAAAAAGTGCTCTGGTCAGGAAGGGGGTAAAATCCTCCGGGGCTGAAGTGGTAAAGAGAGTGATTAAAAATTCAAATTTCTTTAAAATAACTAGTTGAGGGGAGGTTACCTTAACCAGCAAATGCAGT
Organism: Lithobates clamitans; assembly: GCA_037952925.1. NCBI lineage: Eukaryota > Metazoa > Chordata > Amphibia > Anura > Ranidae > Lithobates > Lithobates clamitans. The sequence goes on from JBBGZY010000677.1 coordinate 929,861, forward strand.
GGGGTATCTGTATGATGTCTGCAAATTAAATAAATGAGACAATGGAAACGATCTGTGGACTTCTGTGGGAAGCCCATCTGGCCTTGGATTTTTTTACTTGGGGAACGTAGAAACCACAATTTGGAGTTCCTCCAGGGTTATAGGGGAATAGACAATAGTTCTATGTGCAAGTTCTATGTGCAGGGTTTAATTGTGGGAGGATGAGTATAAAGAAGTAGTTAGTAGAAGTAGAAACTCTGAGAGAGAGAAGTTAGAGAGCTCTGGGGCCACTTACAGTATGTAGACGCTGAAGACTATACCGCCAGCGAGAGTTCATAAGGCATACTGAAAGCTTGGCCCTTCTTTATTGTTAGCTAAACATGTCAGTAATGTGCCTTTTATTTCCCTATATTGATTATTATTATTAAAGTCACATTTTCAAAAATGTAGGGCTTTCTGACAATGGCAGGCATCTAAAGACATTTGCAAAGAACCTTATAAATGAAGTAGTTCTATAGTCAGGAGTAGTGTCAACTAAATATAAATTGATGAATTGGCAAGTGAGACTGTGTGAGATGGATAAATGGATTATAAGGGGGGGGGGGGGTGAAAAGGTAGGGGGTAGGCAGGGCAGGGTGATAAATAGGGAGGCTTACTGGTGAAAAAACAGGTAAAACACTGATACTCAGAGAGAATTAGCACTCCAAACCAAAATATAAAGAAATAACAATGTACACAGCATACTTCAACAGAATTATACCAACTTTACTCAGGTTGTGTGGGGAGTATCAGTGGTAAGAAAATGCATTTCCAGGAATATCTCCCAAGCAGCATAATAGAGTCAGTGAGAAAGAGATGGGACTTGCATAAGAAATTGTAAAAAATACTTATAAACATACAGTGTGTATCTTATAGGAACAAACCAGGGGAAGAAAGACGATATAAGTAATACTGTTAAGAATGGTTCACTTTTTATATGAACATATAACTTGTCCCTACAGAGGGGCATACAACTTTAACCCTGCCAAATGTATAGATTACTGGACCAGCTTTTTTGATGACTTTGCTGCCTGGCTACCCTACTTTCTCTCCCCTGAAATACCTACTATCATTCTTGGTGACTTCAACATCCCTGTTAATGTTAAAAGACAAGGTACAGCTTAACTTCTCAACTTTTGACCTTACACTATGGACACACACTCCCACTCACTCCAATGGTAATACCCTCAAACTTGTATTCTCCCATCTCTGCACTCCTGGCAACCTCACCAACACCCCCTTTCCTCTCTCTGATCACAACCTCATCAGTTTCACATTATCCTTATCTCCAACCACCTATCCCTCCAAGCAGAAAACACTTGCTAAGTCACTCATTGTAGAGCAGAAGTCAGATCACTGTTTTTTTAAAAGAAAAGGCACTGCTGAGAGTCAAACTCAAGATTCCCAGTTTACTAGATAGGTGCTTTAACCAACTAATCCACAATGCTACCTCTTCCACATCTAAAGGGCACATGTTAGTACTCTACAGGTTGGAAGAACAATTTATTGGTTTCCAGAAAAAAACTAATGTATCCTTGGGAGTTGAGTCAAGCATAGGTAAAAGCACCACTCACTCTGAAAAGACTGAAAAAAACATTAAGGAAGGTTCTCCATGACCGATGCTTCTGTTTCTGAGGCTTTTTATGCCAACGTGATAGCAACAAGAAAGGCGCAATTGACAGAGGTCTTAAATGGGGACAGACCTAGAACACTTTGTTCCAATTCTCGAGAGGGAGTCGAGAACAAGTGGGAGGTTTCATTTGGGAAGCCTCTGCTTACTCTGAGGTCTGAGCCTAGTTGCTCCCTTAAAGAATTGTCGGACAGACGTATGCTGACATTTGCACTCTGAGGGAGCTGACCAATAGGGCCAGATCTAACTCTGACTGGAGGAAGCTTAGAATATTTTGAACGTCAGGATCATTACATGATCCATAAGCAGCAGACATGTATTGCACAAACATTGACCAGATTCTCCCATAAACTTTGTTTGTGTTCACTCTTCTAGTATTCATGAGAGCAAAGATAACTCTGGAGAAGCAGCTGAGGACCTCCAATCTCAAGAACCAGACCATCAAATGCCACTGTGCTGAACACGTATGTAGAATTGCAACCAGTCACAGAAGGTCTGGCCTGAGGGGAAGGGGCTCTGGGTTCCGGTAGCTGAGCTGTGCTAGCAAAGGGAACCATGGTCTATTTGGCCAATAAGTCATCACTGCCTCAACCTCCACCTGTACCTCAACTTCTGTTCTGAGTCTTCATAGAAACCTGAGGATGGCTGGAACTGGAAAAACCGCGCAGGTCCCGCTGCATTTCCAATGATCCATCAGGGCATCTGTCCAGAAGCCATGGAGATACCGGCCCCACGTATAATACTTCTCCAACTTCTTGTTGCACAGGGAGGCGAACGGATAAAATTCTGGACTGAGCGACAGGGACAAAACCCACTTGAAACCTCCACATGGAGAGACCATTCATTGTTGTCCAATTGGACATAAGCCACCGAGATGTCGGCTAGATTCTTCTGAGCCCAAGGCATAATTGGCTTGTAGGGTGCAAAAAGCTAACCGTAGTTTCCTAATGTTCAGCACAATCTTGTGACAGCCCCACCTGCCTTGAGCCATCCCCAATAGGCAGTATGCCCACATCCAATATTGTTGGCACCTGATGTGACTGTGAACCAGGAAATGGAGCAATGGAATGGCAAATAAGTAAGTTATGTAGATGAACTGAATTCTGTTTCCTGGCTCCCACTGCTGGAGAAACCCTTTCTGGAAGGGCAACATTCTCCAGGGCATCCACTTGACCATCAGATCCATAGACACCAGAGTGCCAATAATTTTAGACACCGAAATGCACGCAGGTGGGAATAAGACAGGGCCACAAGTATTCTGTTACAGATCATTGGGATCCTGAGGCAGAGCAATAGTCCTCTTGATTATATTGAACTGAGCCTTGAGGTACAAAGGAGACTAAGTAGGCTTCAGGTGGCTCTTTTCCAGATTCAGCAGCCAGCCGAATTTGAGGAGCATTGAACAGACCTGAGCTCGGGGCTCCAGCAGCTGTCCTCTGTCTTGGTATAGTAGGACAAGGTCATATGGGTAACCATGCAGGCGCATGCCCTTTGTTTTGATAAAGACTATATCAACCAATAATTCTTTAATAAAACTTGCAATGTGATTTTGAAAGCCTGCATGGTAGACAAGTGTGCTGGAGGTGGTCTTTACCTATGGCGAACCGAAGAAACTTGTAGATGACTTATACAATGGGCACATGTTTGTAAGCATCTTTAGGTCTATGAAAATGAGCCAGTTGCCTGGCTGGACCCCTATGAATCAGGGAAAATGTCTCCTTCTTAAACTTCTCCTTTTGATGAAAATTGTTTTAGGTGCGTGAGTTCTATAACTGGCCTTTGCAAGCTGTTCTTCTTTATGACCATAAAGAGGGACAAGTACATGTCCTGAAATTTTCTGCATTCTGGGACTGGCACAACAGCATCTTGAGACACCAGAGACTTTACACAATTGTAGAGTGTATGCTTTACCTTGGAGTGAGGCAAATCTGTGGAAACTAATCTGAGATGAGGAGGACATCTGAAGGAACATGCGTGTTCTGAAACGACCGCTTTGACGTTCCAATAGTCTGAGGCCCTAGGGCAAAATGACTCTCATCTCCCTCTGCCTCACTGTCTGAGGTCTTCATAGATGGATGGCCATCCTAGTGGGAGAACACGCCATAATGACTGTTGACTTGTACCTCACTCTTTAAGGGATTCTTACACCACGCACATCACCAGAGATTCCATTTATTGGAAATCCCCATCCCTTTCTGCAACTGACAGCATGGCTCACACAGAGACTTGCCCTCTGGGACCTGAGTCCCACATCCCCAGCAGGCTCTTTCCTTGGAACAGCTGACATGGTGGTGGGTGCGTTGCCTAGAGAAGTATTCAGAGCTTCTGCTTATGAAGGCTGGACTTTGACGGTGACTTATGATGACTAAATCTGGAAGAAGAATTTTGATGTTGTGATCTAATGAGGTCTTTATCACGTGATGCCGTTTATTGTCAATCTGACCTAGAAGGACTTACAACAAAATAAAATAGGGTAGAAAGGAAAGGGTTAAAATCCAAAAAGGAGTGCCCAGGCAAGGGGGAAAGAAAAAATTTAAACACACCCTCCCATACCTGTTACACAAGGGCACAGGTGATAGAATCATAGCAGGATCATACACACAGGCACCACGCAAGGATGTTAATGCAGAGAAATCCCAATATCAATAGTACTGACCACTGATTGAATTTCTCCACTGTAATGAGTCCCTGGGCAGGAGTAACCCAGGGATGCCAGGCCAGAAGAGAGAGCAGCAGCTTGGAATGCAAATGTGCTCGAATGCAAATGTGCTCCAGCCGCCATAGGCTGAAAGACTCTAGAGCCAGGGAAGACACATAAAACTACTGCCATGGAATATGTAATATAAAAATATACATCACGACATCCCCCATGACCACGCCTGGATACAGAAGATGCTGCTGTAGGGGCCCAGGGTGTTTATGGTCCCCCGCTAATAGCTGGGACATTTGGCCATACTGCCAATGGCCAGGCTTAAGTGCTTCATGGCACCGCATCCATCGCCCTTCTCCACCCCGCTAGTAGCTAGGGATTGCTGGAGACTCCACATGGCACCGCATCCATAGCCCTTCTCCACCCTGCTTGTAGCTAGGTTCTGCTGGAGACTTCACATGTCTTCCAGGGCACAGCTTGCTGAACAACTAGGCCTCGATCATGGACACTTTATCCATGAAAGACTTCAACCATTCTGGTCCTTAAGAGGAGACCAAAAAAGGAACACAGCCTCTGGCTCTGAGCAAAAATGTATGGGAGTGGGGTCCTATAGGAGTGGAGAGGAGGCAGAGTTAACCCATACATATGCTGCCATGGAGTCTGTCAGGAAAAAGGATTTTCCCATTGATATGCAATTCTCAAGTGTGGGAGATATACCATGGCATAGGGAGCTTTTAGCACCGGAAGTTTTTACTTGACATCCTGAAATTTACTTTTTGCCTTGGATATTCTGAGACTAATACAGTAAAAGGGTCTTTAGAGCCATTGACTGGAATTTCTCTACATTGTCTGGCAAGGTGTAATGTTGTATCTCTATCATGATAATGTATCAATAGGATAAGAAAGGGATAGGATGGTGTACTCAGTGGCAAAGGTCTGCTGGACACCCTGTTTGCTCACTTTACTGTGTATGTAAGAGAGAATGCATCATGACCAAACATCTCTAGTAGCCATTTTCCAGCAAAGATAATTGCATTAGAAGGCCTATCAGAGGAACATCATTGCATCTTGTTCTTTTTATGTTACAGGATTCCCATGCTTTCTCTGTTATTGTCAAAATTATCATCTGCTAGCCAGTGGCGGCCCATGCATTGTGGGCGCACGGGTGCCGCCCCCCGACACCTCCGTCGCCCTCCCTATTCATGTGCTCGGCCCCTTTCAGGACGCCGGACACATGAAATACTATGGCGGGGATAGGCTGTGGTGTGTATCTTGAAGCATGTTATTAGAGCCAGAGGCTCTAATAAGCTTCAAAATAGGGTGGGCTCGAGGCGCAGAACACTGCATCCCGATACCACCCTGTTGTGTGGCAAAGCAAATTAATTTTCGCTATTTTCACACTAACGTTCCTCCCTGCCAATCAGCAGGCAGGTCAGTGAGACCTGTCTCCCGATTGGTCAAAGCATTAGGCGATCCTATTGGATGCCTAACGCTTTGGCGGAAGAGAAGACACGATGGAGGAAGCCTGAAGATGAGCTGAGCAGACACAGGTGCCACAGCCCGCTGAGGAGGAGAGCCACTGAGGAGGATAGCCTCCGCTTTCTGCCGGGCAGGAGAGCCACCGAGGAGGAGAGCTGCCGCTTCCCGCCAAGGAGGAGAACCGTTGCTTCCCACCAAGGAGGTGAGCCGCCAAGGAGGAGAGCCGCTGAGAAGGAGAGCCCCGTCACTCCAGGAGAGGAGCAGAGCCCCGCCACACTACCAGTAAGTTGCGGGCGGTTATTGAAATGACAGCAGAGCCTGGCTGCATTTGATGGGCACATGTGGCTGCATATACTGGGCACAGGTGACTGCATTTGATGGGCACAAGTAGCTGCATATACTGGGCACAAATGGCTGCATTTGATGGGCACAAGTGGTTGCATTAGATGGGCACAAGTGGCTGCATTCAATTGGCACAAGTGGCTGCATTTGATTGGCACAAGTGGCTGCATATACTGGGCACAAGTGGCTGCATATGATTGGCACAAGTGGCTGTATTTGACGAGTACAAGTGGCTGAATTTGACGGGCACAAATGGCTGAATTTGATTGGCACAAGTGGCTGCATATGATGGGCACAAGTGACTGCATTTGATGGGCACAAGTGGCTGCATATGATGGGCACAAGTGGCTGCATTTGATTGGCACAAGTGGCTTCATGTGATGGGCACAATTGGCTGCATTTGATGGGCACAAGTGGCTATATATGGTGGGCACAAGTGGCTGCATTTGATGGGCACAAGTGGCTGCATATGATGGAGCACAGTGGCTGCATATGATGGGCACAAGTGACTGCATATGATGGATACAAGTGGCTGCATATAATGGGCACAAGTGGCTGCATATGGTGGGCATAAGTGGCTGCATATGATGGGCACAAGTGGCTACATATGATGGGGCACAGGGGCTGCATATGATGGGCACAAGTGGCTGCATATGATGGGCACAAGTGGCTGCATATGACGGGCACAAGTGGCTACATATGATGGGGTACAGTGGCTTCATATGATGGACACAGTGGCTGCATATGATGGACGCAAGTGGCTGCATATGATGGGCACAATGGCTGCATATAATGGGCACAAGTGGCTGCATATGATGGGCACAAGTGGCTGCATTTCATGGGCACAGTGGCTGCGTTTGATGGGCACAATGGCTGCATTTCATGGGCACAATGGCTGCATTTGATGGGCACAGTGAGGCTGCATTTGATGGGGGGTTCAGTATTTTTCAGTTTGTTTGCGCCCCCCCAAAATTTTTAGCACCAGCCGCCACTGCTGCTAGCAAATGCAAAAATATAGAAAAAGTGTTCGGTGTCTTTGAATAACCCTAACTGTTAAAATCATCTGACACTTATGTTTCTTTTCAAGGGCTTTTCCTTAGTAGAAGGTCAACATAATATAATCTCATATATCATTCTGTCTTATTTTGCATAGGTCCTTGTGAGAGCCATACATAATTTCAAATAATGCAATTTTCAACACAGTTTGTCTGTTTTATACAAAGTTCAGCAACTGATACTATAGCATGTAAAAAGAGCTATTGATAACATGGCTACAGGACAAACAGTTATTGTTTGAAAGATGTCATTGTATCATTGTTATCTGCTGTTTATTGCACAGTCCACAGAACAGTTGACTCCTTACATTTTAAAGCATTGTCAAGCTTTTTTCCTGTACAGGCTGTGTTTAGCATTCGTTGTGCCCATTAGGGCGTGATATTTTGCAGGTAGCCAAGTGTTTTTTCTCCAATTATCTGTAGTTTGTAGTGGCTAGACCAATGTACTGTACCTATCTGTATTCTATTGTACATTACATAGATAGGAAAGCTGAAATGTTTCCATAATAATTGGTCTATTTATGAAAATGGAAGGAAGGTAACTTGGTTTTACTTAGTGGCTTACTACTATTATTTCTATCACAAGCTAAATAATGAAATGGAATGTGTGAATGGGTTAGGAGCTGCAAAGCCACATTCTCTTCCATCTAGTTATGCTTAAAGTATATTTAACACTTGGCCTGACCAATAAACTAAGTTTTTCATATTGTGAAATGATTGATGATACAATTGGGCACAGATACAGCTGTCTAACAGACCAACAACTTATTGTGACAGATATGCTCATACCTAGAAAAAATTCTCCAGAACTATCAAAATTACGATTTCTGTTGTGAATGATCATGGCATGAGCAATCTCATGCCAAGTCACTCCCTTATCCTGGTACAGCCTGCTTGATGTCCTATGGAGTCAAGCCTTCTTCTTGTTAATTTGAAGGAGGGAGGTGACTAATCATATAAACGTTTGGAAAAAATGTAATGTGTTTTCTAGGTTTTACAAGGGTTAACTACCTTTTTAAAATTATAGCTATTTATATCCTGTAAATATACACCTACATAGAGTATATAAGCCCTGTTTACAATGAAAGTTGAATTTCAGTAGAAGTCTAGCTGGGGAAGATACATTAATTGGGTTTTCTCATTATATCAAAGTAGCAGTGTTTTTTTAATGATCTCATTTGTTGCCTGGAGTTGCATATTAAAGCTGAACCCCAGGAATTCAGCCACTTTTTAAAATGTTCTAGATTACTAGAGGTTCATGCTGGACCTTCTGGTTTTAGCTTCTGAAGCTGGATAGTTATTTGTAGGCACTCTGCCCATATCCACCCTCCACCTGTCCAATCACAGTTTGCTTTGCATTTTTTTAACCTATTCACAATATACAAAGCTTTTAGTGAATAGCCAGCAGAGCAGAGGGACAGGCAGAGGTAAAATAAAGGAATGGCCGCACTCCAAATTTCCAAAAAAACTTGCTTGATGTACCTTTATTGTCACAAGTGTATCAGACAAACACAGGACATGCAGTTGACATGTTTTGCAAGCAATAGCTTGCTTGTTCACAACAGTAGCCTACACTAAGCAGGCTACTTAAGGCACACCCAAAAACCTCCTGCCTAGGGTTACGCTAAATTCAAAAAACATTTCAGCTGACATGTTAAAAACATTACGACATTAAAAATGTATATATATATATATATACATATATATATATATATATATATATATACATATATATATATATATATATATATACATATATATATATATATATATATATATATATATATATATATATATATATATACATGCAAACACTGACATACCTCACAAAAAGAGAAATTGATAAAAACAAATTGATTCAGCAATTGGATTTTTTTCTGTGAAGCACTTTATGTACCTTAGTTCACCTTTGGAACTTTTTATTGCACATTGCTGTGTGATGCTATATTGGAAGATTCTTTACAAATAAGGACAATATTGTCTCAAGCATCACATATCATTTTTATGGTTCTATATATATATATTTGTATATCACCTGTCACTTATATGGTTTTATTGGAGTTTTGCATGCGATATGTATATGATAATATTTTTATAATGCACGTTTTTCTTTTTTCTTTTTCTTTTTCTTTTTTATTGAGTATTATCGATTAATGAGTGTGCATTACATTTATATATGCGGAGTTTATTGATTGTTTGCACATTGCACTTTGGATTTATTATATATGGCACTTTGGTGCACTTCTCTGACACATTGATTTATATTTGCAGAGCTGATTTCAGTATTACTGATTAACAAGTGTGCATTATATTTATTTATTTACATACGTAGAATTAATTTAGTATTGGCACATTGCACTTTGGATTTATTATAAATTATATATGGCACTTAGTTGCACTTCTTTGACACATTGAACTACACATGCAGAATTGATTTCAGATCTGCATCACATGCACATGGCACTTTTTTAAGTGCACATAGTACCAGTAGGGTGAATGTATATACTGTTACATACCTAAGCGCAGCACAATTTTCTCCATTTATGGAAATAAAAGAGATAAGTCCATGAGATTAAATACACCTTGTTGAACTTAAACCATACTAATCAAGCATATTTTAGACAGTGGCTGAATTCCTGGAATTTAGCTGTATTAAAGTCTTGAAATGTGAAATGCAGAAATTTGAAATGTCTTTATCGTTTTGGGAGTGTAGTACAAGTTCTGCAATGTATTATTTTTTAAGGATATAATTAGATGGTATTTGAAATTTTACTAAATGTTATTTTTCCATTTAAGTAATATTTTCTATAAATACCAGATCTTGTCTACAATACCATAAACGTCAAGTCATTTTAATGCAGGAATTTGGATTTGTAACCATATTCCTTACATTGTTATTCTTTCTGCAGAATAAGGTCTATGAGGCTTATCTAATAAATTAGAAGATAATGTTCACTTAGATTGAATAAAATAAAACACTTACTCCAACCATCTACACCCGAAAAAAATTCTAAAAGCCCCAAAAAACATACATAATTTTTTTTTTTCACGTAACAGTTTTTATTATTATTCGTGTTGGCGATACAAATACAAGGAACATAAAAAAAGGTCACAAATATAAATTGACATATACATTTGTGTTATCAAGCATTTACTCAAATGAAGAAAGATACTGAAGTTATGCTAAATTCCAATAGTAGTTTAACATCTAACTATTAGCAGTTCCTTTGGTAGGTATACACCATTAATTCTGTACATCAATGTATGTAACTGTAAAAATCATGAAAGCATGTAGTATAAAGAGATAGAGGGGGTAAGAAGAAGGAAAAGAAGAGAGGTATAGAAGGAGATAAGTCATCTAGGTAGGATTATTACCTGGTCATGGTGGGTCCTCCCGGAGATGCCATAGCTCCCAAACCCTGTTATGTGCCTCCAATCTGTCCTGTATTCTAGCCGTCATTTTCACCATCAGCTCAACATCTTTAATTCTGGAGAAAAGATCTTCAGGTGAGGGTGGAGTACGGCGTTTCCAGTGTAGCACTATGAGGCAGCGTGCTGCTGTGAGTACATGACGTACTAATTTCTTATATGGTTTAGGAAGCTTTAATGGAGATAGGCCTAATAGGAAAAACTTTGGAGACACTTGAACTTGCACTTCCAAAGGTGGGTAAGTAGATGCCGGACCATGTACCAATATGGGGTGAGTAATGGGCAACTCCAGTAAATATGTAGGAGGGTGCCTTTTGCTCCCTGGCCACGTCAGCACCTATCTGAACTGGTAGGGAAAATTGCATGGAGCACATCTGGGGTCATGTACCAGAATAGAAGAATTTTGTATGAGTTTTCTTTATACAGCGTACACATTGAACTCTTTGCTGTCTGGGTCCTTATTGCCTGCCATTGTGTTATGGGGAGTTCTTCATTTAGAATTTTCTCCCATTTAATCATGTAGGAATGTTTGCCTTGCTCTTCTAGGGAAAAAGTGTTTCGAATTTTATAGATTCCTGATATGAGACCTTTCTGTGCGTTACCTGCTAAAATGATGGTTTCAAATGGGGATGGGGGAGAGAATTGCAGGTTTGGGGCTATAGTGAGTGCATAATGTCAGATTTGTAGGTACCCAAAGAATACCTGTCTCGGTAGATCCTATTTGGTCTGTAGATCAGAGAATGATAGTAGTTTGCGTGTTCTGGGGTCCACTATGTTTCCAAAATGGAGCAAGTTCCTAGAGGACCATGGGTGTGACATCTGGTGTGTGAGGCTATCTGGCACTTTAGGATTACAGACAAAAGAGGTCAATAGTGATTTTTCTGAGGACAGTCTATGAGATTGAGCCAATGTATGCCATATCCACCGTAGCTGGGACATGGGGCCCAACAGACGATTGGGGGCTACTTCCGCATTGGCACTCCAAAGAAGATTGTTCGGGTGTATTGGGGCTATCCATAATTTTTCCATTTCTGTTCATTTATTATATGATTTCTGGGTGAACCATGAGGCCACTGCTCGCAATTTTGCAGCCTGATAGTATTTGATGATGTTAGGGAAAGCGAGGCCCCCCTCACTGCGCGATGCCATCAACACTGATCTCGGTATCCTATGCCTTTTGTAATTCCAGACAAAATGGAATAGATCAGAGGATGGACATCTTATTAGAAGCGATACGACCTAGGTGGGAAATATGGTGTTTTTTCCAGTGGTATAATAGAGATCTAATTGAGCTGAAAAGGGGGGGTTTCTTGGTATAAAGTATTGTATTTTGGGGTAATGTAGGTCCCCAGATACTTAAGGGCAGTTGTTTTCCAATTGTAGGGAAAGTTGGCTTTCAAAAGTGTGACCTCGGCTTCGGGGATATTAATATGTTTCTGTCTTTGATGTATTGATTTTGTATCCCAAGAGAGCACGAAAATGGTCTAATTCTGCATGTAGAATCGGGAGGGTAATATGGGGCCGGGTTACTGTAAGAATAATGTCGTCGGCAAAGAGGGAGATTATAAACTCCCTGTCTCTAACCACTATCCCTGTGGAGCCATAGAGAGCCTGTTTGGAGATCATCTCTTATCCTATCACTGAGCCCAAGGGTGGCTCCATAGCTTGTATTGACGCAGCTGAACACTGTGTCACACGCTCTAAGGTGAGCGCAACTACTTTGGGGGTCACCAAGGCACATCACGGCATGATCTGGGCACTGTGATTCAGCAATTGGATTTTTTTCTGTGAAGCACTTTATGTACCTTAGTTCACCTTTGGAACTTTTTATTGCACATTGCTGTGTGATGCTATATTGGAAGATTCTTTACAAATAAGGACAATATTGTCTCAAGCATCACATATCATTTTTATGGTTCTATATATATATATTTGTATATCACCTGTCACTTGTATGGTTTTATTGGAGTTTTGCATGCGATATGTACAGGGCTCGACAAACCCCGGGCGCCAGGTCGCATTTGCGACTAGAATTTACGACCTGGCGCCTGGGGCGGCACAGCTGGGGTGTCCTGTGTTTGTTCGACACCCTCCCCCCCTCCCGGCGATCGCGTTGGGCCGCGCCGGTAATTGAGGCCCCAGCTTTGAGGCCTACTGCAGTCCTATGGTTCCTTCTGCAATCGGGCGCCCTCTGGTCGTGGCCGTTGGTATGACAAGACATCCACCAATGCTAATGGAGCTTCCCCTGCCTGTTTTCACTGCCTGCTCATCTCCTTCCCTTTACTTAGAACCCCCAAACATTATATATATTTTTTATTCTAACACCCTAGAGAATAAAATGGCGGTCATTGCAATACTTTCTGTCACACCGTATTTGCGCAGCGGACTTACAAGCGCACTTTTTTGGGAAAAAATACTTTTTTTAATTAATAAGAAAACAGTAAAGTTAGCCCAATTTTTTTTATATTGTGAAAGATAATATTACGCCGAGTAAATTGATTCCCAACATGTCACGCTTCAAAATTGCGCCCGCTCGTGGAATGGCGACAAACTTTTACCCTTTAAAATCTCCATAGGCGACGTTTAAAAAAATTCTACAGGTTGCCTGTTTTGAGTTACAGAGGAGGTCCAGGACTAGGATTATTGCTCTCGCTGTAACGATCGTGGCGATACCTCACGTGTGGTTTGAACACCGCTTTCATATGCGGGCGCTACTCACATATGCGTTTTGCTTCTGCAAGCGAGCTCGGCGGGACGGGGCGCGTTTAAAAAAATTATTTTTTTTTCTTATATATTTTACTTTTGATTTTTTATTTTTACACTGTTTAAAAAAAAAAAAATGGTGTCACTTTTATTTCTATTACAAGGGATGGGGCACATTTACATTTTTTTTTTCTTATTTTAACTTTTTTTTTCACTGTTCTTTAAAAAAAAAAAAAGTCACTTTTATTCCTATTACAAGGAATGTAAAAATCCCTTGTAATAGAAAAAAAACATGACAGGACCTCTTAAATATGAGATCTGGGGTCAAAAAGACCTCGGATCTCATATTTACACTAAAATGCATTAAAAAAAAAAAAAATGTCATTTGAAAAAAAAAAAAATAAAATGTCCCTTTAAGAGCTATGGGTGGAAGTGACGATTTGACGTCGCTTCCGCCCTGCAATGACTTGGAGATGGGCGGGGCCATCTTCCTCTCACTCGTCTCCATGTCAGGCCAGGGACAGATCCGGATCGTCTCCGCCGTTACCGACGGCCACGGTAAGCGGTGAAGGGCACCGGAGCGCGGCGGTAGGGGGGCCTCTCTCCTGCCGCCGATAAAAGTGATCTCGCTGCGAATCTGCTGCAGAGACCACTTTTATCTGAAAGAGAACCGCCGGCTCTTGAAGAAGATACCGGGGTTATGGTAGCTAGCTGCTACCATAACAACGGTATTTCTCTTCAAAGACAGGACGTATATAGTCGTCCTGCGGGAAGGAAGTGGTTCATTAAAATGAATTTATTATTTGTCATCTCCCTGCTTGGCCCCTTTCACACGGGCTGTCTGATCAGGTTCGCCTGTCAGTTTTTCAGGCGGACCTGATTGGATCCTTAGCGGGAATATGGCGGTCTTATGTCCCTGCATGGCAGGAAATAAAAGCAGTCACATTCGTTCTAGTCGTCTCTGTGTAAATTTAAGATTGGTTAATTTTTATATTGAAAATAAAGCTTTGTCGGTCGTTTAAAAAAAACAAAAAAAAAAACCTGGCTCCTAACTTTTTTAGCTGGCTCCTAGATTCCAAGCAAATTTGTCAAGCCCTGGATATGTATATGATAATATTTTTATAATGCACGTTTTTCTTTTTTCTTTTTCTTTTTCTTTTTTATTGAGTATTATCGATTAATGAGTGTGCATTACATTTATATATGCGGAGTTTATTGATTGTTTGCACATTGCACTTTGGATTTATTATATATGGCACTTTGGTGCACTTCTCTGACACATTGATTTATATTTGCAGAGCTGATTTCAGTATTACTGATTAACAAGTGTGCATTATATTTATTTATTTACATACGTAGAATTAATTTAGTATTGGCACATTGCACTTTGGATTTATTATAAATTATATATGGCACTTAGTTGCACTTCTTTGACACATTGATCTACACATGCAGAATTGATTTCAGATCTGCATCACATGCACATGGCACTTTTTTAAGTGCACATAGTACCAGTAGGGTGAATGTATATACTGTTACATACCTAAGCGCAGCACAATTTTCTCCATTTATGGAAATAAAAGAGATAAGTCCATGAGATTAAATACACCTTGTTGAACTTAAACCATACTAATCAAGCATATTTTAGACAGTGGCTGAATTCCTGGAATTTAGCTGTATTAAAGTCTTGAAATGTGAAATGCAGAAATTTGAAATGTCTTTATCGTTTTGGGAGTGTAGTACAAGTTCTGCAATGTATTATTTTTTAAGGATATAATTAGATGGTATTTGAAATTTTGCTAAATGTTATTTTTCCATTTAAGTAATATTTTCTATAAATACCAGATCTTGTCTACAATACCATAAACGTCAAGTTATTTTAATGCAGGAATTTGGATTTGTAACCATATTCCTTACATTGTTATTCTTTCTGCAGAATAAGGTCTATGGGGCTTATCTAATAAATTAGAAGATAATGTTCACTTAGATTGAATAAAATAAAACACTTACTCCAACCATCTACACCCGAAAAAAATTCTAAAAGCCCCAAAAAACATACATAATTTTTTTTTTCACGTAACAGTTTTTATTATTATTCGTGTTGGCGATACAAATACAAGGAACATAAAAAAAGGTCACAAATATAAATTGACATATACATTTGTGTTATCAAGCATTTACTCAAATGAAGAAAGATACTGAAGTTATGCTAAATTCCAATAATAGTTTAACATCTAACTATTAGCAGTTCCTTTGGTAGGTATACACCATTAATTCTGTACAACAAAGTATGTAACTGTAAAAATCATGAAAGCATGTAGTATAAAGAGATAGAGGGGGTAAGAAGAAGGAAAAGAAGAGGGGTATAGAAGGAGATAAGTCATCTAGGTAGGATTATTACCTGGTCATGGTGGGTCCTCCCGGAGATGCCATAGCTCCCAAACCCTGTTATGTGCCTCCAATCTGTCCTGTATTCTAGCCGTCATTTTCACCATCAGCTCAACATCTTTAATTCTGGAGAAAAGATCTTCAGGTGAGGGTGGAGTACGGCGTTTCCAGTGTAGCGCTATGAGGCAGCGTGCTGCTGTGAGTGCATGACGTACTAATTTCTTATATGGTTTAGGAAGCTTTAATGGAGATAGGCCTAATAGGAAAAACTTTGGAGACACTTGAACTTGCACTTCCAAAAGTGGGTAAGTAGATGCCGGACCATGTACCAATATGGGGTGAGTAATGGGCAACTCCAGTAAATATGTAGGAGGGTGCCTTTTGCTCCCTGGCCACGTCAGCACCTATCTGAACTGGTAGGGAAAATTGCATGGAGCACATCTGGGGTCATGTACCAGAATAGAAGAATTTTGTATGAGTTTTCTTTATACAGCGTACACATTGAACTCTTTGCTGTCTGGGTCCTTATTGCCTGCCATTGTGTTATGGGGAGTTCTTCATTTAGAATTTTCTCCCATTTAATCATGTAGGAATGTTTGCCTTGCTCTTCTAGGGAAAAAGTGTTTCGAATTTTATAGATTCCTGATATGAGACCTTTCTGTGCGTTACCTGCTAAAATTATGGTTTCAAATGGGGATGGGGGAGAGAATTGCAGGTTTGGGGCTATAGTGAGTGCATAATGTCGGATTTGTAGGTACCCAAAGAATACCTGTCTCGGTAGATCCTATTTGGTCTGTAGATCAGAGAATGATAGTAGTTTGCGTGTTCTGAGGTCCACTATGTTTCCAAAATGGAGCAAGTTCCTAGAGGACCATGGGTGTGACATCTGGTGTGTGAGGCTATCTGGCACTTTAGGATTACAGACAAAAGAGGTCAATAGTGATTTTTCTGAGGACAGTCTATGAGATTGAGCCAATGTATGCCATATCCACTGTAGCTGGGACATGGGGCCCAACAGACGATTGGGGGCTACTTCCGCATTGGCACTCCAAAGAAGATTGTTCGGGTGTATTGGGGCTAACCATAATTTTTCCATTTCTGTTCATTTATTATATGATTTCTGGGTGAACCATGAGGCCACTGCTCGCAATTTTGCAGCCTGATAGTATTTGATGATGTTAGGGAAAGCGAGGCCCCCCTCACTGCGCGATGCCATAAACACTGATCTCGGTATCCTATGCCTTTTGTAATTCCAGACAAAATGGAATAGATCAGAGGATGGACATCTTATTAGAAGCGATACGACCTAGGTGGGAAATATGGTGTTTTTTCCAGTGGTATAATAGAGATCTAATTGAGCTGAAAAGGGGGGGTTTCTTGGTATAAAGTATTGTATTTTGGGGTAATGTAGGTCCCCAGATACTTAAGGGCAGTTGTTTTCCAATTGTAGGGAAAGTTGGCTTTCAAAAGTGTGACCTCGGCTTCGGGGATATTAATAGGCAATGTTTCTGTCTTTGATGTATTGATTTTGTATCCCAAGAGAGCACGAAAATGGTCTAATTCTGCATGTAGAATCGGGAGGGTAATATGGGGCCGGGTTACTGTAAGAATAATGTCGTCGGCAAAGAGGGAGATTATAAACTCCCTGTCTCTAACCACTATCCCCTGTATATCCGGATTGTTCCGGATAGAGGCAGCCAACGGCTCGACACAAAGCGCAAATAGCAAGGGTGACAGTGGGCACCCCTGTCTGGTGCCATTTGTCACTGAGAAAGACATGGAAAGTGCAAAGGGAGTCCTGACTTGAGAGGAGGGGTTGGAGTAAAGATGTTTGATCGCCCCCAAAGAGGGTCCCCGAAAGCCCATGTGGCTCAATGTGGCGAACAGGAAAGGCCACCCCAAATGGTCAAAAATTTTCTCGGCATCTAGGCGAAGTAGCAGTGATGCCGAGTTTTCCCTGTTCACCAAGTCTATCACATTTCTGGTATTGTCACCTGCTTGCCGTAGTGGGACAAACCCCACCTGGTCTTTATGAACCAGAGATGGGAGAATCAAGTTCAGACGATTGGAGAGAAGCTTAGTGAAAATTTTTAAGTCAGAATTCACTAATGCGATGGGTCTATAATTGGCGCAAAGGGAAGGGTCCTTATCTGGTTTGGGTATTAGGGTGATAAAGGATCGCTGCATTTCTAGGGGGATAGGAGTATCTTGGAGAAAGGCATTAAACAATTTTCGCATATGGGGAAGTAAAAGAGGGAGAAGTGTTTTATAGTATTCATAGGGGAAACCGTCTGGACCTGGGGCCTTGTGAGATGGTAGGGATTTAATAGTCAATTCTATTTACTCATCCGTAATCTGCGTGTTAAATGACAACAGGTCGGATGGTTGGAGATGGGGAATTCCGCTCTGTTCCAAATAATGTCTCATGTTGTGGGATAAGTCCTGGTAGGGAGGATTACTTGGTATGTCTGGGTTGTTGTAAAGGTCTTTGTAGAAATCCTAGAAAGGTACGTGCAATGTCCGTGGGATGAGATAATAATTGTCCCAATTTGTTTTTAATCTGATGCGGGGATTGCATGTGGGATTGTTCGCATAATTTGTTGGCTAGCAGGGAATGTGCCTTATTTCCCTTGTCATAGAACATTTGTTTAAGTCTGGTCAGAGCCTTTTCTACCCATCCCAGGGCCAGGTCTCTAAGGGTGGTACGAAGATTGGTTATTTTTTTGAGAGTAGGTAGTGTAGGGTTGGTTTGAAGCTTGGACTCAAGTATTCGAAGTTCTCTTTTGCGGCTAGTGCATCTTTCTTTAGTGCGGAGGATAGCGCCATATATTTACCCTGAAGAACTGCCTTATGGGCTTCCCAGAGTGTGGGAAGAGAGACTTCTGGATTGTTGTTCTCTATAAAGTAGTGTTTAAGGGTGGAGCTCAATTCTACCTGGGTGGGTTGGTGTTGGAGAAGAATTGTATTAAGTCTCCAATTACAGGGTCTACGAATGAGAATGCCTAATTCCAATGTGATTAGGATGGGGGCATGGTCCGAAAATGAGATTGGGAGTATTTGAACTGCACGTGTTAGCTTGAGTGTATGGTTATTAACAAAAAAATGAATCTATATGGGAGTGGGTACGATGGGGGGCTGAATAGAATGTATACAGCCGATCACCTGGATGAAGAGCCCTCCGCGCATCGAAGAGCGCATATCGTCTAGAGATTTGTCTAAATAGTCTCGAGTCCCTAAGGACCCTAGGAGAGGACGCCTGGGGACCCACCACCTGGCGATCCGCAGTAGCTGATTGAGTGAGATTGAAATCGCCCCCCACTACTAGGACCCTAGGATTTAGGCTAAAAATACGAGCATATACCTTGTATAGAAAGCAGTGTTGTTTAGTATTTGGAGTATATAAAGCACAGAGAGTAATTTCTTGTGTTTGCCACAGTCCTTGTAATATAATAAAGTGGCCATGAGGATCGCAATGCACGGTCGCACAAGTGAAGGGGGATCCCCGCTTAATGAGTATGGCTACTCCCGCCTTTTTATGGGTACCCGATGAGATATAGATCTGAGGATAGTATCTGGAGGTGAAAGCGAATGAGCCCCCTCTGTCAAAATGAGTCTCCTGGACCATAATAATATCCACTCCTGACTGCCTGAACTCCCTTAATGCCAGATGTCTTTTTCTATTGGAGTTTAGTCCATGTACATTTAACGATAGGATCTTGGCCATATTGTTAGGTATGGTTGTGGGGATATGTGCTAGATTTTGGGATCATAGGCCCAGGGCAGGCTCTCTCCGGGAGGAGACCAGGATATATTGTGCATATAACTATGCATACACGATGATGACTAGGGAAAAAAAGAGAGAGAGGACTGGGAGAAAGAAGAAAGTGTAGTTAGTACAAGATCATAAAAAGGAGCATACAATATTATTAAACCTTGAAGGGCCAACAGGCCCAGATCAAGACGGAGTCCCATGTGGCCCTCCACCTCCACTCCAATCGGAATGGCTGGAGATGGACACCCGGGGACCCGTGACTGGTTATAAAAAACTAGTGAACTATACATAGCCTTAAACTATGAACTAAGAACTAAGGGGGGTGATAGGTGATGGATTCAATGCCTACAACCTCGGGGCTCTTCCGAAACATGCCCTTTGTAGTTAGGTGAATTTTGGCGTAGGGGCAACATGGGAGACTCTAGGCTAGAGTTATAATAGACAAAAAGTGTTCTGGGCAGGTATATTTGCTAAACCTAGGTGCTTAAGTCCTGTAGTGGGTTAAAGTTGCATTAAGTGTGGCTCTTCAACGACTCTTGTACTTGGTCTGTTTGCAGTGTGCATCAGGGTTCCGGGGCCGATTGGAGGTGGGCACTTTTTGCCAGACTGTAGGTGGAGTTGGCGGTTTGGCAACTATATCCCAATCTGGCAGTTGTGGGGCTTGTATCTCCAGGATGGCACAAAACGTGCGGAGGTCTTCCGGGTGTCTCAAAATAGCAGATTTGCCTTGGTGTTTTGCGGTAAGGCTAAAAGGGAAACCCCAATGGTAGAGGATGGCTTCTGACTGTAATATGTGTAGCAGAGGTTGGAGGAGTCTACGTTTTTGCAGGGTGATCCAGGAAAGATCAGGATACAATTGTATCTGGACTTCCGCAAAAGTCACTTTGCGTGCCAGGCGTGCTTGCCTCATGATTTCTTCTTTGAGAGGGTAGGAATTGATTCTACAGATGATATCTCTCGGTTTGGATGTGGCTCCTTTGGGTCGTAGTGCTCGGTGAGCCCTGTCCATTTCTATGCGTTTTGTAGGTGGCTCCCCAAGTAAATTATTACTATTAGGTATGGCTTGCAGATATGTGTGCCATTGAGGAGGCAAAGGTGGATTCCGTGTAGGACCATATTGCTGGTGGGGTGAGGATGGGTCACGTGGGGGGGTGCGTGGGCTTAAAACGCCCGCCTCAGATTGTGCTCCTGTTGCTGGGGGGTCCCATGGATCAGACCATATCACAGCTTGTGATTGTTGGGGACGTCTCACAGTGCATACCTCTGTTGGGAGGGTGACCAGAGTACCTGCCTTCTGTGCATAGGAAGGTGTGGAGGCTAATTGTTGCCTGGAGGCACTGGGGTCTCTAGAACTAGACAGTCTCTGTGCTTTGGGAGGAGAGGAGGTGTCAACAATGGCCCAGGATTCATCCTGTGTCCCTCCAGGGGTCCGATGTGCTCCGGCCTGGGGAGATGCTGGGCCTGGCAGGGGTGGATAGTAACATACATAAATTTATGGTCTTGCAATGCACAAATAAAAAACAGGTTTATACTTTCCTGCTCTGTGTAATGGATCTGCACAAAGTGGCCCCGTACCTCCTCTTCTCGGGTACCTTGCTGGCACTCCTAGTTTTTCCCCTCCAGCAAGTGCCCCCATAGAAAGCTGCTTTCCATGGGGCACTTATGCGGGCTCACTCCTGAGCCTCGCTGTCTGCGTCTATAGACGCAGATAGTTGGAATCAGCCCTGCCCCCCAGCTCCCTCATCATTCACTTCATTTGCCCCAGCAAAGCCTGTGAAACCAGGTAGTGAGAAGAGAGAAGAGCTGCAGATGTGCACATCGCTGTATCTAATGAGGGTTCAGGCAAGTAAAAGAAGAGAAGGCAGCACTACCTGCATGACATGGACACCTCCAACTGTCTGTCTATCAGTGGGGTCCTCTAATGAACCAGAAGCCTGGAAAACAGATGATGAGGGGACTGGTTGCTACAAACACAGACTACTTTGCTGGATCACTGTTTTTTATAATGTAAAAAAGTGCTTTAGAGGGACAATGTGAGTTAAAAACTGACTTTTTTTTTAATTCTGTGAATCGGTGGGAGGGCTGAGTGGGGAACATTAATTGCCCTGAGATGAGCTTTAAATTCCACAGTGCATGAATTGATATTAAAAGTGAACACAATTTTACTCTGCTAAGTGATCATTTAAATCACTAAGTGAACATTCTCTACTCCTAGTATATCAAACCTTTATTAGTTTATTTATGCAGTATTTTTGTATTCTTCTTCTAGGCAAATGTGTTCTGAAATCATTCTCCTCCCAAAACAGCAAGATAAAAGAAAAGAAATTGCACCCAGTGCATGGATTGCGTTGGTCAAGGCCTGAGAGTTGTGCTTAATATATTTAAGTATGTATGAACTCTATTATTTTTTTTTATTGTAAAAATTTAATACAATATATATATTCATTATATTTACTGTAATTCATGGAGAATTATGAAAAATAGCAAATAATACCCTTATCTCTTACCCAAAAGATGCTTTGATCATGCTTGAAGCCTGCCAGTTTTGCCAGACTGAGTGAATAGCCATCTAAAATGTGTATCACCATTTTTAATCAGCTTTTGACCAGGTAAATTAGAAGAAGTGAGATTGTTTACAAAGCACCTAATGTTTAATTTTTTTTATAGATATAGGCATGCTTACTAGTTGGTGTCTTCAGTATTTATAGTTTGTTTTGTGCAAGCATGAGACATGAACTTCTAGTAAGTCTTTATTTCTGTAAGTAAATAAAGTAAGTAATCTGTAAGTAAATTCTTCCTGATGTTTCCAGGTTGCTTTAAATGAAATACATCAGTCCCAGGAAGGAACAGTGCACACTACTTTTAAAATAATCTGCTACTTTTAAAGCATATTTCTTTGGAGCAAAGGAAATATGAAGTAGATGAAAGCCTTTAGAAAGCAGCAGCTTTTCTCGATCATTTCTTGATGTAGTACTCATGGCTCTTCTGGAGCACTCTATATTATTAATAAGTTAAACAAATGCATAATGCAGTGTGTACATTGTAGCTGTGTGAAGACTTTGTAGGGCTGATGGTTAAAAATATTGCTGTACTTCCATGTTATTCAATACACAATAATACAATCATGTGAAAGATGTGGGTAGACAACATGAAAATGATTGACCCTTTCAACATATTTGAATAGGCAAACATTAGACCTACTTTCAAACAGTGCGTACTGATAAGGGTGATTAACCTCCTTAGCGGTAATCCTGAGTGTGGCTCGGAGTGAATTCTCAGTACCAAAAGCCGTAACCCCAAGCCACACTCAGGATCGCATCGCAGGATCCAGGATCCAACTTACCTTGTCCCCAGGATCCTGTGATGTCTCCCCGCTGTGTGTGTGAGGCTGTGTCCTCTGCCAGATCTATCACAGTGTCAAGCTCCATTCCCTGCGAGCGTTGTAACGCATGGGGATGGAGTACAGTGACAAATTCAAAAAGTAGAAAACACATTACACATATAGTACACTGTAATCTTACAGATTATATTACTATATCAAATTATTTCACATCCCCTTTGTCCCTAGTGGTTTGTCCAATGCCCTGCATGCAGTTTTATATATATATATATATATATATATATATATATGGGCGGCACAGTGGTGTAGTGGATAGCATTTTCACCTAGCAGTAAGAAGGGTCACTGGTTTGAATCCCAACCACGACAGTACCTGCCTGGAGTTTGCATGTTCTCCCTGTGCCTGCGTGGGTTTCCTCCGGGTACTCCGGTTTCCTTCCACACTCCAAAGACATGCTGGTAGGTTAATTGGATCCTGTCTAAATTGTCCCTAGTATGTATGAATGTGAGTTAGGGACCTTAGATTGTAAGCTCCTTGAGGGTAGGGACTGATGTGAATGTACAATGTATATGTAAAGCGCTGTGTAAATTGACGGTGCTATATACGTAACTGAAATAAATTAAATATATAAATATATAAATTTATATATATATATATATATATATATATATATATATATATATATATATATATATATAAACTGGAGATTGTCCATAGCAACTAAAAAATGTCCCTTTACATCAAAAGCTGTTTTAAACCAGCTATAAGTTCTTGCATGAACTTATCATTTGAAATCCCCCTAAATTTCAATGTTGTGATGTGTCTAGTCCATCTGTCCGGATCACAGCCATGAGCTGCTGTGTAAATACAGCATCTGTAGCAGTTGCTTTTATAAAATAAAAGTTATCCCACTCAGTATTATCAACACCATTCTAATGAAAAATAGAGGGATACAAAGTAACATTGTTACTTTTTTATCTACTCCATTTCATTTTTCTGAAAATCAAAAGGATGAGCTTTAATTAGAAAATAAGTCAGTTAAAGCAACCCGACAACCAGCTTTATTAACCCTTAATATATTATAATCAGCTCTAATAAACTCCTGTCGCCCCTTTTCCCTTCATTTATTTTGTTTATTTTTATTTTTTAACCAAAAGCAATTAAACTTTTTTTTCATTTGAATGTGTTTTATTCATTACTTTTTTAATATCACATACAAAAAAACACACACAATTGAAAAAAAATCACAAAATAAAAGAGACGTATGGGGGTTTAAAAAGGAAAACCCCTTATACTCACCTAGGTGTATGCAGCATTGATCCAATGCTGTGTCTGTCCCCTGCCTCCTCTGCAGTCAGAACTGAGCAATCAAACACCCCTCCCCTCCCAAGCAGAGAGCCTTGACTGTCAGTCAGTGGCTCACTGCTCTGCCCCTCCAGCTCTCATTGGAGTGCTGGCTGGGGAGGGCAGGGAGAGGCTGGTTCAATCTCCCAACAGCACATCTGAGGAACTGAGCCAGCTACCAATCCAGGCATGTGGGTGGATCCTGACTGTACAGTCAGGATCTTTCCCCAGCTTGGACCAGCTGGGCACCTCCAGCCAACAGTGGGCTTTAGCCCACAGTCGGCTGAAAATTGGTCACAGGTGTGCAGAACAAATTGTACTATTGTGATCCATAGGAGAAGTATAGTCATACTTCACCGTTAAATTATTTGTAAAAGAAATGTTGCAATACTTTATACCAGAATTATAATTTTAGTATAATTTTAACCAGGGCATGCACTACATACTTCTGGAGAGTGAAAGATTTAAAACAAGTACTACAGCCATGAGCTGTTTACTATTTGGCTTGGTTGACTCCCAGCTGTCATATGAAGGTGATACGAGTGTCTGTATAGGTGCTTGAGCACTTTTACAGTGTAGGGAGCATGGTACCTACCCCCACCCCTTCCCCACACTGTGGTTACTGGTCTCTCCTGCTTTTCCTGGGAATCCAGGACCACAATAAATGGTCTCATGATGGTAAGCAACAGGAGACCGAGGAACACCCAATCCCCAATCTCCTCTGCTGTTTATGAAGCCAGAAGTGCTCAGCTCTGAGTGTTTCAGTTTCAGAGCTGTCACTCCCGGCTGCTGTAACCAGGGAAGCAAGCAACCAAGAATAATTTGTACTCAATTAGCTGCATTAGAGGGCACGGGAGACATTGGGGGTGTAATAGGCTCCTGATGTCTCCATAAAAAATACCGGCCACTTGTCTAATGCCATCACATAAGGAGTTTGTTACTTAAATAGTAAAAAAAAAGATAACAAAAGTTCTGTAGCCCTGTCATCCTGCACACTCCTGAAAATGCACAGGGTTTTCACATGTACAGTGTGCAGACAGTGATTTCACCATACATGGGAGGTATTGCCACACGCTTCGGACTAAGTTCAATAATTCTAGGACCATATTTCATGGTTTACTCTAAAATGATGAGCAGTAAATGTTTTTTACCACTTGACATTTAGAAGATTTTACCCCTTTATGACCGGGGCATTTTTTTCTATTCAGCACTGTGCTAATTTAACTAGCAATTGCTCTAGAGCTTTCTTTTGGTGGTATTTATTCACCACTGGATGCTTTATTTTTTGCTATATAAATGAAAAAAATACCAAAAAGATTGACAAAAAACTAATTTTTCTTAGTTTATGTTAAAATTTAGCAAACAATAAATGATTAAATAAATTTAGCCCAAAATGTAGTCTGCTACATTTCTTTGGTAAAAATAACTCAAATTAATGTATATTATTTAGTCTTTGTGAGATGTAAAGAGTCTACAAACAAATTATTCAATCCTGATATACTGACTGCATATTTCATTCCTTGAGGCTCTAAAATGCAACGACAGTACAAATACCCCCAAATGATCCTTTTTGGAAAGTAGACAGTCCAAGGTGTTCAGTAAGAGGCATGATGAGTTTTTTGAAGTTGTCATTTTTTGTCACAATCTTTTGGAAAATTAAGAAAATAAATAAAATGTGTGTTTTTTCACATACATTCACCAGTGTAGTATAGTGTCATCATATGACTGGTGTGGTGGTGATCAGGGATACTGACTGGTGACAGTATGTTAAAAAAAATTGTATTCAATTTTTTATAAAATATAAAATATTTACAAAAATGTGAGGGGTTACTCACTTTTGTGAGATACTGTGTGTGTGTATATATATATATATATATATATATATATATATATATATATATATATATATATTATACAACTTTGTTATATTAAGTAATTATAACAATTTTGCAGAATAAACTGCTCCATAGCAGAAATATAATTTTACTTTGGTCCATGGGGGTGTACAGATATGAGAGTTGTGGTACCCATATGAAACTTTTATATTTTTGTTCCCACAAATAGAGCTTTCTTTTGGTGGTATTTGATCACTACTGTTTTTTTATTTATTGCGCAACAAATCAAAAAAGAATGAAAATGTTGAAAAAAGTTTTTCTTTCTGTTTCTGTTATAACATTTTGTAAATAAGTATGTTTTCTCCTTCACTGATGGACACTGATGAGGCTGCCCTGGCGGGCATTGATAAGGCGGCACTGATGGGCACCGATGAGGTGGCACTGATGAGGTGGCACTGGTGGGAACTGATGATGGGCACTGATATGCAGCACTGATGGGCACTGATAGGCGGCACTGATGGGCACTGTTAGGTGGCACTGATATGCAGCACTGATTGGCATTGATAGGTGGCACTGATAGGCATGCATAGGTGACACTAATGGGCACTGATAGGTGGCACTGCTGGGCAGTTATGAGCACTGATAGGTGACATTGATGGACACTGATGGGTGGCACTGATGGATACTGATAGATGGCACTGATGGGCTTTACTGATAAGGAGGCACTGGAAGGCATTACTGATGGGCACTGACTGGCATAATTTGTGGGCACCGATTGGCACACTTCTTGGGCACTGTGTGGCATCCCTGTTGGCCATGGGTGGCATACCTGGTGGTCATCAGTAGTGGCAATCCCTGGTGGTCTTATGTGGGCATCCCCGGGGGGCTGCGCTGATAATAAATCAGCGCAGTTTCCCCCTGTCAGGAGAGCAGCGGATCGGCTCTCCTCTATTTGAGTGAGGAAAAGCCGTTACATGGCTTTTCCTGTTTTACACCATGATCAGCTGTGATTGGACACAGCTGATCACATGGTAAAGAGCCTCCGTCAGAGGCTCTTTACCTAGATCGAAGTTGCTGTGTGGCAGACTGACATGCCGCACCACCTATTGCCATGCTGCCATGGTGCCCCCACGGCTGTCATCTTGAAAGATGTCATATGACGTCCAGTCAAGATAACGGAACCACTGCCCAGCCATCATTCTGCTAGAAGCCTGAGGGGAAGTGGTTAAACATGAGAGGTTCCACTTACATAGTCTCTAAGGCCCCTTGCACACATACGGACTGTTTTTCCATTTTTTATCCGTCCGATTAAGGATGAAAAATGTACATCAGAGCATCTCAATGGAAAAATGGATGTAAATAGATGATCATCCATTTACATTTGTTTACATCCGCTTCTGTCAACATCCATTTTTTGGAATGGATGAAAGCCCTATTTTTCTTCCATTATAAAAATGGATCAGACAAAAAACAGACGAAAAACAGATATAAATGGACAAATGGTCTGTTTTTTCATGAAAGAATGGCTCTGGGACTCTAGCTGGCAGATGTAAAAACTGATGTAAAAATAGTCAAAAAATGGATGAAAAACTGATGTAAACTTCATATGTTTCTTTTTAAAAAAAGTGACTGAACTGATGACCGCATGTGTGAAAGGGGCCTAAAAGAACATAGTGTTGTACTGTCTTTTTTATTATGAAACATCTGCATTTTCATTGTTTTAAATTTTAATAATGAATACACCGTGTCAAGTTTTCAAGGGAAACATTAAAAATACACAAATCCTAAAATCAGAAAATAAACCCATTGAAGTCTATGGGAGTCGAACAGGAAAAATCAAAAGTGCCCATTTTGAAGGCTTATATGCAAATAATTGTCCATAAAAGAGGTATGGGGTCTGAGTACTGCCCCGCGGGGACACGTATAAATATATATTTAAAAAAAAAAAAAACAACGATCGTTATTTCAGGAGCAGTAATTTTAATGATGCCTAAAGTGCAACAATGAAAATGAAAAATTCCTTTAATTATCCTGCCTGGAGGGCCCCCTAATTTCCCTGTAAAGTGGCACATTTGTAGCATATATAGAACATGCTAAAGCAAAACTGACATTTCTAAAGAAAAAAGTCCCAGTTAAAATGACTCACGGTTACAATTGCTGGCACATGGGTAATTAAAAAGAATGAAAAAACGGCAAAGGGTTCCCCCCAGTACATACCAGACCCTTATCTGAGCCTGGCAGGTCAGGAAAAAGGGGGGGGGGGCTGACTGGTGACAGAGCTGTAGAGCTGCATGCTCTAGTTTCCCCAAGGTTTGTAAGACGTTGAGAAGAAAATACACAGACAAATTGCCCTTGATTTCTCCAGTTTCTCAGGTAGACATAACATCCTTTGCTAGCCCAGTGGCTTTCCCAGTGCTTATGAATAGTATACATATCTTTACCATTGCTATGTAATGTTAGCAATAACTGTTACAATATTTTGCTCTGCAAATTACCCTCTGTAATGTAATGTAAATATTGTATTTGCGAAAATTACTGTTGTAATACATGTGGAACCAAATACCTCAGATAGACCTCTATATTTTACTTTATGCACATGCTTTACTGAATATCCCCCAGAAAAATGAATATAGTTCAGATACAACTGTCCAGTAATCAATGTGCCAGCATTTTGTTTATTTTCATGGAAATATGTATGACATTCTACTATAAGAAGCTTTTCTGTGACACTGCTTGGATATTGTCTGCAAAATTGCTTTGCTTACAGTTCAGAGAGAGCAAAGGTATATTTAGCTTGGCCTCCAGGGTATTCTGAGTCATCTAGTCATCTATAATACTACTTAGGGACACAGTAAACTCTCGGCATGGTGCCCTTAGGGCCACTAAGGAATAAACAAGTTTCACTTTAACTCAAAGCAATTACAAGCAAATTGGAAAGTCCCAATTTAGACCTAACATCGTGATCATATTATGTAAATATTTAAATGAATATTTGCAGGATGAATTGTAGCAAATAACCCTGCATGGCCCCATGCAGTAGAGAATTCTCTGTTCAAGAAACCTATAAGGTAAACCACTGTCAAGAGTCTATCTATCTATCTATCTATCTATCTATCTATCTATCTATCTATCTATCTATCTATCTATCTATCTATCTATCTATCTATCTATCTATCTATCTATCTAAACTTTTCTTCTAAACATATTTTTTCTATTCCAAAAAATATTGAAATGATGCTTCTAGATACTGGAATGTGCATTGTCATAATATGTAAAATATTGATTGTTCTATGTATTGCATTCTTGAAAAGGTCTCCGATACAGTTGTAGCCATGCTTGAATAGGTTGCCTTAATGCAATACATTTTAATGATGTAATGCATGATACTTGTGTGAATTAAAGCACTAGATGACCATGAATAAGACCTAAATTAAACATACCATTTCCTCAGACTGCTGTTAAATTTATGTTGAATAGCTTTAGGAAGTTTATGGATATCTGTGTGAACTGGATCTTTGATGGAAAAAGTATGTGAACCATCATGTTTAATAATATCAATAATAATAATAGTGTATTTTTTATTGACAATGGTGTCAACCAAGTCTTTTCTGACTCTGTTTGCCAAAGCTGCCAATAAGCAGGTTGTAGTTATTCATCCTTTTTTACAGTCTGTTTAATTTTTGTATTGAGTTGGGTTGTCTTACTTGAACTACTGCCCCACCTATCCCACGCATTCTTCATTTCTCAACACTATGATGGATAGGTTTGCTATTTACAGCAGTATGGGATTTGGGACATCTGAGCTGAAAATGTATGCATCTAAAGATAATGCAAGCTCAGTTTGGTACCTGCATTGTGATGCTAGAGCCTAGCAGCAATTTTGGTTCAAGATGATAACTGAAAGAATGAAAGCAAATATTTCATTGGTTGCTATAATTTGCCATCAAGTTGACATTGATACATTTTCCTTTGTGTCAAGTAGGCACTAATAGGATGGCCAAAGTTACATATACTTTATGCACAAGCAGTGCATTCCTATAAGAATAAAATACTTGTATTATTTTAACATGCACTTTAGGGCATTGTAACATTCTTAAAAACACAGGGGTTTATTTACTAAAGGCAAATCCACTTTGCACTGCAAGTGCACTTGAAAGTGCACTTGTAAGGGCAGTCACTGTAGATCGCTGTAGATCTGAGGGGAAGCTCTGAAATGAGGGGAAGCTCTGCTGATTTTATCATCCAATCATCTTTAAGCAAAAATGCTGTTTTTTTTTTTTTTTTCTTGCATGTCCCCGTCAGATCTACAGCGACTGCACTTCCAAGTGCACTTGCAGTGCACTTGTAGTGCAAAGTGGGATTTCCCTTTAGTAAATACCGTAACCCCCACTGTTTTACAAATGCTTAATTCTTTCATTTAAAATAAACCTTTCCCTCTGTATACAATGGATCAATAGGCTGCTGCATGTGTTAGCAGAGGAATACATCTTTCTATTTCTATTTGAACCCAGATAAGAAGGCTTATTTAAATCAATATCACATTAATTATTGGAAATATCATCACCGTGAGTATATGCTTTGAGCTTAAACACTTAAGCTTGGAGGGTTGAAACACATCTAAATAAAAATTTTAAACCATTGCCATTGCAACAGGTATTTAAAGATATTTTAACTCACAGCTTCAGGTTGTACCTTGTCTTTTTATTAATTTAGTTATTTGTTTTTAATAGCATGTTTTGGTGTGACCTAAATGCTGGAAGTGCACTTTCTATTGATATACATGCAGCACACCATTATACTGTGTATCAGGCCAGCAATGTAAAATATAATTTGTCTTTTTTTAAGAGCAAAGTAAGCAGTTTAAATTGCTTAACAACTCACACCTATACATCCCCTATGGATCAGAGCAATTTTCATGTTTTTGCTTTGGACCTGTTTATTCTACATTAACTTTGTCATTACATACACATATATATATATATATATATATATATATATATATATATATATATATATATATATATATATATATATATATATATATATATATATATATATATATATATATATTATCATTTATTTTTTTATTTTTTTTAGGACAAACAAGGCTTTCTTTTTGTGATATTGTATTGCAAAAATGAACTATTTTATGCATTAAAAAAACTAATAAAAACCAAAAAAAAAGGATTGACCTTTGTTCAGTAAAAAAAAAATAATGTTATTTTGGAATAAAATTATATATTTTGATTTCTAATTTGTCCTGTTTAAAATGACTCTAGGGCTTCGCTCACTTCTATATGCTCCGGGAACTTCCCAGAACCCGTGAAAAACACACATCGCACTTGTGGTGCCATTAATTGTTAATGGCAACCCAAACCCAGCATTTTGCTGTGCACAAAAACGTGCCACAAATGCTACAACGTGTGAAGTAAAAAATGCGTAAACTGAAACATGACAAAATGCTTCATGAGCTTCTTTGCTGCATTTGTCACGCTTAGGGCAGCCCATTGATTTCAATGTGCTACCCTAAGCATGGCAAATGCAGTAAAGAAGTGCATGGAGCCTTTTTCTGTATTGTTTAGAAAAAAATAACATAAACAAGTGCATTTCAAATAATTAAGTGTGAATGGGGCCTGAAATGTTGATACTGGCCCAAAGTTTTGCAAAGTTATTTACAAAAGAAAAAAAAAATGTATTTCTCATTTTTTTTCATTGTGCTTTTTTTATATTGTGCACTGAAAAAAATGAATTAACAAAACAATTAAAATTAAAACTGTTTACATTTTAAAGGTTAATAAAATAGAAATAAAATACAAAAAGAATTTTAAAAGTTAAAAGGAGAATAGAAAAAAGAGTTAATTAGGGTTGATTAGGATAAACCAGTTGTCAGAAACCATGAATCAGACTGAGGCAGAAGTACAGTTAAATCTCACTTGTTTACTTTTTTTTATTATTATTAAACAGAGTAGACATAGTCAAAACATAGCCAGAGTTCAGGAACTGGAACAAATAGTAAGACAAGCCAAAACATAAGGGAGCCAGAGATGAGCGTAGTAGAACAGCAAGCAGGATCTGGAGCCAGAAGGAATGTCAGCCAAGCAAGTCTTTAACAGGAACACAGGAGAGCGTCTCTAGAGATGTGACCAAGGTGAAGGCAGAGATCATCTGGGCTGGACGGCTTAAGTAGGCAGGACTGATGAGCAGGATATCATCAACAGGTGAGTCACTGTGGAGAGAAAGGAGCTGGCAATTAGCCGACAACTGAGCAGCCAGCTATGAGAAGGAAGGGCTGAGCCCAGCCCTGACACCAGTGTTTCTCAACTCCAGTCCTCAAGGTGTCCCAACAGGTCATGTTTTCAGGATTTCCATTATTTTGCACAGGTGATTTGATCAGTTTCGCTGCTTTAGTAATTACCACAGCCGTTTCATCTGAGGGAAATCCTGAAAACATGACCTGTTGGAGCACCTTGAGGACTGCAGTTAAGAAACACTGGGATCAACCCAGGGTAAGAAGGAGGTGAATAAGCAAATTTTATTTAAAAAAAATACACATAAAAAACTTTTTTTTTACTTGTCAATTTGTTTTAACTAACATCATGTGCAGATTGGCATATAGCCGACTCACAGTTAGTAGAAGGTAGCGAGAAAGATGAAATGTCTGTGCACGGATATCTCAGCACGGGTGTCTTGGATGTCTCAACTGGATAAATCGGTTGTCAGTCCAGAGTCAGCCTGTTACATGGCTCTCTACAGCTCTCAAGGATCAGATGTATTTTGTGGGCAGGTGTTTCCTTTCCTTATCTAATTAACCACTTCAGCCGCGGAAGATTTGAGCCCCTTCCTGACCAGAGCATTTTTTGCGATTCGGCACTGTGTCGCTTTAGCTGACAACTGTGTGGTCGTGCAACGTTGTACCCAAACAAAATTGACGCCCTTTTTTTTCCCATAAATAGAGCTTTCTTTTGGTGGTATTTGATCACCTCTGCGTTTTTTATTTTTTGCGCTATAAACAAAAAAAGGCTGTCAATTTTGAAAAAAACTCAATATTTTTTACTTTTTGCTATAATAAATATCCCCCAAAAATATAAAAAAAAAATATTTTTTTCCTCAGTTTAGGCCGATATGTATTCTTCTACATATTTTTGGTAAAAAAAATTGCAATAAGTGTATATTGATTGGTTTGCGCAAAATGTATAGCGTCTACAAAATATGGTATAGGTTTATAGCATTTTTATTATTATTATTTTTTTACTACTATTGGGACTGCAACATTATGGCAGACACATTGGACACTTTTGACACTATTTTGGGACCATTGTCATTTATACAGTGATCAGAGCTACAAATAGCCACTGATTACTGTATAAATGACACTGGCAGGGAAGGGGTTAAACAATAGGGGGCGATCAAGGGTTAAGTGTGTCTTAGGGAGGTGTTCTAACTGTAGGGGGATGGTCTCACTACAACATGACAGAGATCACTGCTCCCGATGACATAGGCATCTCCCCGTTCTGCCTCTCCTCGTCGCAATTGCTGGCCACTGGCGAACATTGAGTTCCCGGGGCCTACGGGCACACTCCCACGGTGTACGTGCGCCCGATAGGCGGCAAATTCAAAGTGACATACAGGTCTGCCCATTTGCCTGCCTGTGCCATTCTGCCAACGTACATCTGTGTGCGGTGGTCAGCATGCAGTTAATCTTAGTCCTGGAATCAATATAAATCTTCACCCTTCTGCCATCCTGTGGAAGTGCTTTAAGGCTGCAAGTAGTGTACTCCTAGGTTGACATATTTCCCCTGCTTGGTTTTCTGGCAAGCTTCTTCAGAACCTCAAAAGAGGGCAACAGATGAGGGTCTATTTAAGGGAAACCTTAACCCTATAGTTGCCAAGAAGAAGGGGGGATATAAAAGTTAAATTCAGTCCATTAATATATAGACATATAATTTTATGTGTCACCGAAGATCACACACCCATTGGCTATATACTTCCTTAAAAATACATGTTGGAAAATAAGATAAAGAATAATAACAAAAAAATTAAAAATACTCATGTAAGGGGAACATATGACACATTTATTAAACAGATGATATTTGGTCTTCATTTACTGGATACAGATTTGAACCTCAGTGTAGGGGTCTATTCAATGATAAGCCTTCCCAGAGATGTTCATTTTTCCAGGAAGACACCAAAATTTAATTCCTGGTTCATTTCTTTTGGAAAAAAGTGTACCTAATTCAAAAATCCAGTGTTTTTCAATCTGTTGGAGGATTCTATCAGAATCTTGTCTGCCTTGTGGGAGCTTTAAGGCTAATATGCCCTTCACTTTCAAACCTTCTGGTTATGTTGTTCCCTAAAGTGTTCTACCATTGGGTTGAGCTTACAATCCACATTGGATTCCAGTTTCTTCTCTTTCTTCCTAATGGCTCAAATATGTTCACTGATTCTATGGCATGGACATTCAAGCATATAGATAACTTTCTCTGGTGAGCAGTTGATAAAGTTTTGGATTATATAGGATTTGGTCACTGCATTCTTGAATTCTTTAGTTTTCTCTACAAAGGGACGGATGCTGCAGTGTCTGCAAGGGTACATTCCCATTGTTTTTAAAGATTTCTCGGTAGCTGGAGTTTTTAGGAATTCAGAATGTACTAAGAGGTCCTTAAGCTTATTGGTTATTCTAGCCACCATTTGGGGTGAAGGCCCTATTATCTTAGCCAGTTGGGGATTAACTGTAAGTATGCCAATGTTTACTCATAATTCCTTTGACTTCTTTCCTTTATGTCCCATACTTTGTGATATATCTAATCTGTTCATACTTAGTTGTAACTTTTTTCCCTTTTTGTGTCACCGGTTAGTAGTAGTTGTTTTCTTTCTGTGCCCCTTTCTTAGCCCTTCGCAAGGTTCTATGAGAATACCCTCTCTCTCTGAAACGCATATACAGGGAACGTGCTTCTTTTTTTAACTGTTCTAGATCACTGTAGTTTCTCCTAATTCTCAGGAACTGGCCAACTGGAATTCATTGTTTCAAAGGTTCAGGATAATGGCTAGTCACACACAGAAGTGTATTCACTGCAGTTTCTTTTCTGAACATAGATGTAGTAAGAAATACATTTTTTATACTGATGTTCAAGTTGAGGAAAGGGATTTGAGTTTAATGATAATTAAAGGTAAGATGAACATTTATTTCATTCCTATTGAGCTCCTGGATAAGTTCATGTAATTCTTCAATTGACCTTGTCCAGATCATCCATACATCATCAATATATCTTGCCCAAGATATAGCATGGGCAAGAAATCGAGCTGATGGATTCACCAGTTCCTCTTCCCAGAGACCTGGGTGGAGTCAGACATATGCCAGTGCACACGTTGCCCCCATGGAAGTTGCTCTTATTTGCTGGTAGAATTTTCCATTAAATTGGAAATAGTTGTTCTCTAGAATAAACTCCAAAAGTTCCACTATAAATTCATTTTGCGTCCCTATCAGGGGATGATGTTTCTCCAAATAGTAGAAGACCGATTGTAGGCCCCATTTATGGGGTATGGATGTGTAAAGTGTTTCCACATCTATACCTACTAAGTAGGCCCCCTCCGGAATAGCTAGATCTTGTAGCTTTCTCAGTATGTCACCATTTCTTTGATCAGAAGATCCAAGTATTTTCCAATTTTCTCAAGAGGGCCTCCTACCACGGACAAAATGGGTCTTCCAAGGTTTTTTTTTAGGATTCTTGTGGATCTTGGGAATGATATACAAGACAGGAATATTGGAGGTATCCACCTTAAGGTATTTAAACACTTTTTTTTTTAGAGATAAGGCCTGCCTCTTCTGCAAGTATTAGTTTGTAATTAAGCTCGGAAATCAGGTCTGAGATGGGATTATTAGTTAGTCTCATATATTCATCTTTAATGAATGGGTGGAAGGGGGGATCAAAGGCTTCACACCATTTCAAAACTCTTCACCTGAACATGACAGCATTCAGTACACATGGGTGGGCCTCAAGAGGTCCCAGGGCTGGCTTTCACCCATGCCCCCCAGATCTTATCAAACTTTTTAGGGCAATTGCGGCTCATATATGTTAATTTGTAGAGGGGTATAACTGCATCAACTGTTGATCACCACTGTGAAACTGTAGGGGGGTCAGCTTGTTTCCACTTAAACAGAATAGTTTTCCTGGCATAAAAGGCTGCATAGAAAATAAACAGCTGCTTGTGTGTGTTAGGAGTAACTATGTCACATATACCCAGGAGGAGAATCCTAGGATCCATGGCCACAGACATATTTGCAATGGTATTAGTCTCCTCTACTACTGCTCTCCAGAATTCCTGGTATACAGGACACGTCCAGACCACATACATGAAAGTCCCTGTGTCACTAAGGCACTTGAGGCAACAGTGACTGTGTAGGGTAGATCCTAAAGAGTCTCTGAGGGCATAATAAGCTTTATGAAGAAATTTGATATACCTATCCCTAGCAGAAATCATCAGTGGGATGTATTGTTGGACCCCTTCATCCCAATCTTCTGAATCAGGGGTAGGTATATCTCTCTGCCAACTATAAAATAGCTGTGTGTTTTTACTAGTGTCACCGGTTGAAATTCTGAATCTTATCCACATGGCTAGATGTCAGGAAGGACTCCACAATGTGGAAGGTGAAATTTGGGACCTGTGGGAATTGTGAGTGGATCGCATGGCGGAGCTGTAGATAGCGGAAAAACATCCGGGAGGGTAGATGGAATGAGGCTTCTAGAGTGTTTTATGGCAATAGACTGCCTTCCGGCATTACATGTTGTATTTTAGTGATGCCAAATCTAGCCCACACGCTGGGATCAGGTATTGAGCAAAGGTGTGGTAGTCTGGGGTTACCCCAGAGTGGGGTGTGGGGGGAAATTACCTGTGGGGCACAGACCAACTTTGCCATCTGATCCCACACCGTAGTACACATTGACATGATCATGTGCCTTCAGACCCCTAAACACTAGGTTACTTGGGGCGAGGAGCCCAGTATGTCTGCCTCCAGATTGACTGTGGGATTTGTTTTCACCTGTTCAAACCACCAGCGAACCGTCACTAAGACTGCCCCCCAATAATAGTGATGGAAACAGGGTAGGGCTAAACCCTCCCAGTGACAGCGGCATTTGTGAAGTTGATCTATCTATTCTAGGGGCACATCCCACTCAGATGAAGTTGCTGATAGTCTGGTCTAGTTTAACAAAAAAGTTGGGGATCGGGACTGGGGTATTCCAAGACACATAAAAATTTAGGAAGAAAAGTCATTTTTATATCAGGCTTATTCTGGCCACCAGAGAGAGGGGCAATGACTTCCAGGCCTGGCATTTAAGAGTCAATTGGTGCAAGACTGGATACACATTATCATCTAGATAGGAGGACAGATAAGCCTATATGTCAATTCCTAAATAGCGGAACTTAGAGACCCAGGAGAGTGGGGACTGGACCTGGAGAGAACGCGGGGGGCGACTGGGAGAGAGACAACAACAGGGACTTGCTCCAATTGATCCTGAAGCCTGAGAAAACCCCAAAGTGGTTGATAATGTCCGGTGCCTCATCGAGGGAGCCTGAGGCATCAGGTAGATATAGTAGGGCATCATCTGCATACAGGGAGATTTTTTTTTATCAAAGGGCCAACTTGAATGCCAGGCACCTATGGGGAGGAACATATTAGGATAGCCAAAGGTTCCATCGCCAGTGCAAACAACCCGGGGGACAGTGCCCCACCTGTCTAGTGCCTGTCTAGTGCCCCGCCTAAGATTAAAGGACAGCAAAAGTATCCCATTGGTCCTGACCCTAGCCGTGGGAGATCTATAGAGCAGCTGTATCTAGGAAATGAATTAAGGCCCAAAACCAAATCTCTCTAGTACTGGTCACAGGAAGGGCCACTCTACAGAGTCAAAGGCCTTCTCTGCATCAACAACTACTCCAGAGGGGACACTATCTCCAAGGTGAGCAATATTGGTATACAGTCGATGGATATTGATGTCAGTGCCCTTGCCAGACATGAACTCAGACTGATCCTCATGTACCAAGGACAGTATCATCAAGTTGAGGCAATTAGCCATAATTTTGGTAAAGACCTTGGTGTCTACATTTCGTAATGTAATCTGGCTGTAGGACACACACAGTTCAGGGTCTTTCCCTGGCTTGGGCACCACAACAACCATCGCCTCTATATAGACTGTGGGATGCAGTCTTCCTTTAGTACAGTAAGAAGTACAGCATGAACGTGGGATACTATGACCTCAGCATGTTCTTTATAGAATTCTGCCTGTAGTCCATCTGAACCCAGAGTCTTAGCTGTTTGGAGTGTGGCTGCTGTGGTCTGTACCTCTTTTAAGGCATCCAGTGTATGTCGGGCTTCAGCAGATAGTTCCAGGAACACCACTGTGTCTAAAATATCATCATCTATATGTTTTTTTTTTTTACAAATAACGTGTTTGTTTATTTGAGAAGAGTATATGTTTACAGAGTACAGACATTATTAGCATATTCAGATTGGCAATATACATGTCAGAATAAACATCAGAATCAAATTGGCATTTACTTTCCAACATGAAAATTATATATGAAGTATGTGCTACCTTTTGTCTATGCAATCCAACTATTGGGTGATTCGTAAATATACAGTATCTAGTTTAGTGTGTGTTACCGGAGAATCTTCAGTTATTTGCATGTGGCTGCATTTCTTAACCAAGAGTCCAAAATTTTTCCATATTTGTCCGGACAGCCCCTCTGGGCATAAATTTCTTTTTTATAGGGTAAGACAGTATTAACGGCAGATATCCACTCCTGGATAGTCGGTGCATTTGCCCTTAACCATTTTCTCGCTCTGAGTAATCTAGCTATAAATAGTGATTCCTGCAGAAATAAAATGTGGAATTTATCTGATTCTAGGTCTGGGAACACTCCCAGTAAACATTGTTTGGGGCATAGCTTCAAAGGGGACCCCATTTCGTTGTGTATAAATTGCACTATGTGGGACCAGTAGGCTTGTATTAGTGGGCAAGATCAAATAAGATGAAAGAAAGAGCTAGTAGGATTGTTACATCCGGGGCATAGTGGATTGTAGTCAGGTTTGTATTTGGCCAGACGGATGGGGTCAGATAAGTTCTATGAATATTATATAATTGTGTGAGGCGGTCTGAAAGCCTAGTAGAGACTTTTTTACAGTTGTCCAGTGCGTCCTCCCATTCCTCATCCTCCATCTCCCCCACGTCACCAACCCATCTATCTTTCAATCTGTAAGCAAGTAGCACAGCTGTGGGGCAAAGCAAGGAGTTGTAGAATACTGAAATAAGTTTTAATAAATCCTGCCCCTTTATTATATTTAAAATATCCAATTGTTCTAGGTTAGGAGGAATATCACGAAATTGGGTCTGGAGGGCGTGACGGAGATGGAGGTAACGGAAATGCATATAGTTTGGGAGGTTAAATTGGTCCTTAAGTTGTTGAAACGATTTAAAGGTAGTGGCACAATAGACGTCAGACAAACTCCACACGCCCTGAGTGAGCCATAGGTTGTGGTCCGGTATGGTTAACAGTTCTTTTAGGCCTGGGTTATCCCAAAGTGGTGTGTGTGAGTATGTGGACGGCAACTTCAGTTTGCGCCTTACCACCTCCCAAATTTTACTATGGGCATACAATAATCCTCTTTGGTTTCTCAGCACCCGTTGGTCTGATGGGTCCCCAAATAAAATTTGAAAAGGGTGGGTATATAGACTAGAATATGGGGAGCATATCAGGGCCAGGTATCTGTCTATGTCTTGTTTATCAATGTAATAGAAGTGCGAGAGTTGTGCTGCCAAATAATAAAGATTAAAGTCAGGCAATGCTGTGCCCCCTAAATCGGTGGGCTTCTTCAGCACCTGCCATGACAGTTTGTGTCGGGATTTACCCCACACAAAGGAGTTGAGGATAGCTTCAATTGATTTAAATATTCTAAGGGGTAAATAAACCAGAGTGTGCCATAAAGCATATAGAAGTTTGGGGAGCAGAACTATTTTTATTAAATTTACACGGCCCATACACCTAGGGGAAGTTTAGCCCAGATCTGTGTCTTAACGTTCAGAGTTGTAATAAGGGGTTCTATATTCAGTTTGATAAATTCTTCAGGGGAGCGGTTAATAATTATGCCTAGGTATTTCATGGAACTAACCCGGATGAGGGGAGAGGAGGCTTGCGTTTTTGTTGGGGCGCTTATATCAATAGGGAGGATCTCCGATTTGTCCCAATTTATTTTTAAACCCGAGTATTTTCCAAATGTTTGGATTGTTTCCAATGCTGTCTTTAATGAGGGGCCAGCATGGCATCTTCTAGATATAATAGCATATTGTCAGGATAAAGACTTATTGTCTCCACCAAACTCCCACAGCTCAGACCCTTGATTCCCGGGTGTGATCTAAGTGAGGTTGCAAGGGGTTCCAACGCCAGGGCACAAAGCACTGGGGCTTTGATATAATAGTTGGATCCACCGGATAAAATTAGGTCCGAATCCAAAACTTGCCAGGCATTCCCAGAGGTGAGCCCATTCTACTGAGTCGAACACCTTTGCGGCGTCTAAAGACACCACGACTCTGGATCCCATCTGGTCATGCCCGGCTTGTAGGGTCATGTATAATCTACGAAGGTTGAATGCTGTATTTTTTGCCACCGTAAACCCGGACTGATCCTCATGGATGAGGGTAAGAATCACCTTATTTAGCCGCAGCGCCAGAACCTTGGCCAGGATTTTAATGTCTAATTGAAGAAGGGATATTGGACGATATGACTCTGGAAATGCTAAGTCTTTGCCAGGTTTGGGTATGAGTACTATAAAGGCCTCACACATAGATTTGGGTAGAGAGCCAGTTTTAAATATGTGAGGGAATAATTCATATAATTTAGGGATCAAGGATTCGCTGTATGCTGTATAAAATTCCAAGGGGAGGCCGTCCGATCCCAGTGCTTTCGCTATATTTAGATGTGATATGGCTTCTGCTATGTCTTCTGTAGTAATGGGGGCCTCCAACATTTCTACCTGTGATTGGGAAAGTGTGGGTAGTTCTATGTTAGCTAGTAGGTTCTCAAACTCCACCTTGGGGTTATGAACCGGTAAAGAGTATAGGGATGTAAAGAAGGAGCGGAACTCCCCAGCCACCTCGTCCGGATCAGTGATCAATACATCATCCTGGCCCTTAAGGGAAACCACTGTAGGCAGTCTGTGATCCATATGTGCCAAGTACGCAAGGAGCTGTCCCGCCCTCTCTCCGCACTCATACATCCTCTGTTTGTTATAGAAAATTTTCCTCTCTGCTTTTTCAAAG
Source organism: Lithobates clamitans (assembly GCA_037952925.1). Classification (NCBI taxonomy): domain Eukaryota; kingdom Metazoa; phylum Chordata; class Amphibia; order Anura; family Ranidae; genus Lithobates; species Lithobates clamitans. The sequence continues at coordinate 971,157 of JBBGZY010000677.1, forward strand.
TGGAGGCTATTTACTACTCGGGCATGCAATTTTAGTTGGCCTGCTGTATATGTAGTCTTGCTCTATATCTACTAGAGTTTGCTCAGCCTGTCTAACCACTTGTGAGGAGGTTTTCCTATACATGGCAATAGATTGGGCGAGTGTCATACGGGCATGGCATTTAAAAGCATCCCATACCATATCGAATGGCGCCGTGTCCCTATTGGTTTGAAAGAAGATATCCCACTTCATCCCCATCTCCTCTATACCAGCAACCACCTTTAACCAGAAGGGGTTGAGTTTCCATGAATAGGTAGTGGAGGGGGTGTTAAGTTTGAGCTCAGCTCAATATGGTGCATGATCCGAAAGCACGCGGGGACAAAAACCCACATCTCCAAGAATTGGGAGGAGGGAGCGAGATATTAGTATGAGGTCTATTCTTGACATTGAGTTGTGCATAGCTGAAAAACATGAGAACTTTTTATCATGTGGGTGGCAGTGTCTCCAGGTGTCTATTAAAACAAGTTCATTGAGGAATTTGCCAAACCTTGTATGAAATTGGGAGAGGTTGTCAGGGGGGGGTTATTGTCAGTCTGCCCATTTCCCTGTCTGCTACATTATTAAAGTCCCCCATCCAAAGAGCTGGGACAGTGGGAAATTGGGACATAAAGGAGAGACCCTCTGTTAACACAGCAAATTGAAAAGGAGGAGGTATATAAATTGCCATTATCAAAAGCTCCAGACCATTTATTTTGGCATGCAAAAATAGGAATCTACCTTGGGGGTCAGATCTCAGTGTCAATAAAATGAATTGTGTCGTTTTGGCCACCAATATTGCAACTCCTCTGGAGTTAGCTGTATAAGGAGCCTGGTATACCCAGCCTACCCATGGCTTTTTGAGTGATAGTAGGAGGTGGCCTGTAAGATGTGTTTCAACCAAAACCATAATCTCTGCATGTTGTGCTTTGAGAAATGATAGGGCTGCATTTCTCTTTGTTCTAGCTCTAATACCGCACGCATTCCACACAATACATTTTAACTTAGTCATAGCATGGATAAGCATCTAAAATTGTCCTCGACACCCCGATCCCCCGCCCGGTTGGCGCAGCCCCATCCAAAAGTGAGACGGCACACCATGTCTTCTAGGGCATCCAGGGCAGCGAGGACATGATTTTTAGCCAAAATTTATCAGGGTACATGGAACGAGCCATGTATAAGGCCTCGGTGGATCGTATATATATCGTACCAACAATCAAATGTCTGTACATAACACTCCTCTTAGCATTTAGTAGTTGCAATACATAAAGTAAACAGTAAAACTTTTGTGATTTTGAAAATAACACGCTGGCATGTCCGGGTTGGCAGCCCCCTCTGAACAGTTCAGGGGCAATCCGCCGCGACCGGACAGTCCAGGGAAACAAAACTTGTGCTAAATAGCAAACGTTACATGCAAAACTTGAAAAAGCGGGGCCTGTTAAGGCTCCTGTATCTAGTGGAACAATTATCCGCTGTAGAGCGGACAGTAGCACGAGGAGTGAGACTCCCAGGTCATAACCGCCAGGATAACATTCAAAGGTGGAACAGAAAAAGGTGTAGATGTGAGTCTGTATCCCGAGGGTTACAACGGGTGGTAACTTGCCACTGGGATCAAATGTTCTGGGCATTCTATATTAAGTGTCTCAAAGAGGAATATTGCAGGATGGCCTGCACCTATGCAGGAGCTAATTGTAAGAAAAAGGGGGTGAACATTAGACATGTCCGGAGAGAAAGAGCTGCATGGGATTGATGGTGGGCGGAAGACGCCGAGTTTTCAACTAATTATGGCGTTAATCAAGGGCTTCTTAGTACAGTACCTGAATAGAAAGTGGTCTATCACACACTGAAGTATTAAATGGTCAGGTTGACATCCACCGCAACTTGGATCAATCACTTGTCAGTTCCTGTAGGTTGTGACTTTAGGATGGTAGCTGGTCAGGTGCCGCTCTGTCCTCCAACCACTCAAGAACAGCTTCTGGTGTGTCGAAAAAATGTGCCCGGTCCTCTCCGACGACCCGGAGCCTGGCTGGAAACAGTATCGCATAGGAGTAGTGTCTAATCCATAGTTGTCTTTTGGCCTTCGTAAATTTCACTCTTTTCTTCTGAACCTCCGCGGAGAAGTCCGTGAAAACTTTAATTTCTCCATTCTTGAATGGGATGTTGCCTTTCATCCTGGTGAGACGGAGGACTGCATCGCGGTCTCGAAAATTCAGCATCTTTGCAATGAACATGTGAGGAGGAGTGCCCTGGGGAGGAGGTCTGGCCGCCAGCCTGTGGGCCCTCTCCACAACGAATGATGTGGAAAACTCAGCCCGTCCGAATGTAGAGGTAAGTAAGTTCTCCAAAAAAGAAGCGGGGTTGGAACCCTCTGCTCCCTCAGGTAATCCCACAAAACGCAGATTGCACCTCCTCAATCTATTTTCCATCTCGTCTTGTTTGACAAGCACCGCATTTAGTTGGTGTCGCAGTCTTTTGGTTCTGACCTGTAATGGCGGCATCTCATCTTCAACCCGACCGATACGGGCCTCTGTCTCTGTTACCCGGTCTCTCAACTTCTGCATACCTTGGCGGATCAAAGACACGTCCACCTTTACCTTCTCTATTTTGCAGGTGAGAGTACTTTTGCAATCCGAGATTGCTTCCAGCACACGATCAGTATCTTCCACAGCCGAGTTCACCGAAGGAGGCAAGTCGGTCCCCTTTTCTTGATGGCGATATTTAGCCAATTTTGTTGTTGTTTCCGCCTTTTTTTTGGTGGAAACATATTCCCTTTAGGTGCAGTCTGTTAGCAAGTTATGGTGTGGCGTATTAATAGCAATAGGTGCCAGAGGATAGACAATAACAGAGTTTTGGCAAGCGGAGCTCCCGATCAGCACTCCTCACACCATGCCGGTCCAGGCCACGCCCTCATCTATATCTTTAATAAGGGCAATATGGGCAGTCGTGAAGCATTCCTTAGCAAGCCAGACCAGTAATCTCCCCCTCCTCGCACTCTGCTTAAAGATTCTCTGAGACTGGGACAAGAGAATTTTTTGACAGGAGGTAGCACGGAGGACAGCTATTTCTTTATGGACCACTTGTAGATCTCTATATACGTCCTGATCTCCGGTATTCACATATTGGGCCTCCAACCACTGTGCCTTGGCCTCTGCCTCTGCCTCTACAAAAACCAAAGAGGACTCCCTTCTTACTTTACCTATAGTCAACTGATACTAGCCAGGAGCAGGAGCCTTTAAAGCATCCCAGACCACTGCATAGCCGCGAGTACTTTTAAAATGACTTTTTTCCTTTAGAAATGTCATTTTGTGCAGGGACTGTTGTAAACACGGGAAACATGCGCCACTTTACAGGCATACTATAGACACTACCCCAGGTACAAAATTTAAAGGAATATTTCACTTTTATTGTCTCACTTTAAGAATTAATAAAATCACTGCTGCCGAAAAAGCGGCCATTTTTAAAACTTTTTTTGCATTGATTCATGTCCCCTGGGGCAGGACCCAGGTCCCCAAACACTTTTTATGACAATAACTTGCATATAAGCCTTTAAAATGAGCACTTTTGATTATTCATGTTCGTGTCCCATAGACTTTAACTGTGTTTGCATGTTCGAACAAATTTTTTGCCTGTTCGCATGTTCTGGTGTGAACCGAACTGGGGGGGGGGGTGTTCGGCTCATCCCTATGCTGGAAGAATGTTGTGTGAACGATTTTGAAGCCCAAAGTTAGCTTTAAAATGGAGTTACACCCAAAAATGGAACTTAAGCTTTAAGTGATGGGGACCCCCTGACATGCCACGTTTGGCATTGTCATTTTTTGGGGGGGGAGAGGATACCCTCCTTTAAGAGGCATCAAGCCCCCACTTCCTCCCGGGGCTCTGCGACACCAGAAGGAAGTTCATCTCTCCCCCTCCCACCCAATTGCCTGGCCAATCAAAGCACGTAGTGCGGCTCGCGCATGAGCAGTGCGTGCCCGGCTGTGAAGCCACAGCCGGGCGCCCACAGTTACAATGCTGGCACCACAGAGGGGAAGGGGAGAAGAGTGGGGCTTCGTTCACCCCCCGCATCGCTGGACCATGGGACAGGTGAGTATCCAATTATTAAAAGTCAGCAGCTACACTTTTTGTAGCTGCTGACTTTTAAATGGGTGGAACTCCGCTTTAATCTGCCAAATGATGAGGTTCATTTACTAAAACTAGAGAGTGCAAAATCAGCTTCAAGTTTTGTTTTTTTTCGTCAAAGCTTAATTGAACACGCTAAAGCTAGAAGCTGATTGGCTACCATACACAGCTACTTCAGTTTTAGTAAATCAACCCCAATGTCTTTTGGAACATTCTGCTTAAGGATTGATATACACATATCGAAATTCAGCTGGTTCAGCAGGAACTGGTTGAATTTCTATGTGTGTTGCCCTGTCTGTTTAACAGAAGCCAGTCTAATGACCAGCTTCTGTCAAACGGTCATTTGAGTCCCCCTGTCAGAATACAATATGGCAGGGGAGGAGAACTTTGCATTCACACTGCTTGTTTGGATCTCTAAGTTTTTTTACTCAACGTGCTGGTTAAACAAACAAACAAAAAAAAATTGTGTGCTTGCCCTGTTTAAATCTTTTGGTTAGTGTCTGAACCTTCAGATCTAAGAATAGGTCAATTTACCTAAACCTTTTTAAATACTCGCCTTTTAAATGCATTGTAATTTATGACATTACTCCTTGCATGCATGTTGTGTAAAATCTTTTTTTTTTTTTTTTCACTTTGAGCACTTTATCTACATTGTTATCTAGTGTAACACCAATGAATGCAGTGTATTCATTGTAAACAGTGTACCACCAAGAAATAGCTTTGAATGTTGGTCATTGTGCACCATAGACAAACAATACTTTAAAATAAACATAAATATTTGTGTATACATTAGCATATTACTCCACAAGGTGTTCTTTTGATGAATACTAAAAATACATTTGCAAATACAGTGGAACCTCGGATTGCAAGTAACGCGGTTAAAGAGCATTTCGCAATACGAGCAATAATTTTTTTTAAAATCCTGGCGAGTGTTGTCTCGCAAACGAGCAGGATTCAAACCTCGGCTGTGTGCAGTACCACATTTGGCCAGAGGTGTGGGGCGCCGGTGACACTTGGAGCCGTTCGGTGCCGTTCAGAAATACTCTGAAACATTCGTAAATACTCAGAAACACTCGGAAATACTCTGTTCCTGAGTGTTTCCGAGCCTTTCCGAGTGCATCCAAGCGGTCTCCGAGTATTTCCCAGTCTCTTCGGCACCCCCCACCTCTGGCCACATGCAGTATTGCAGGCAATAGAAGTCAATGTGGAACAAATTATATTAATTTCCATTGACTTCTATGGGGAAACTCGCTTTGATATGTGAGTGCTTTGAATTACAAGCATTCTCCTGGAACGGATTATGCTCGTAATCCAAGGCTCCACTGTAATAAAATATACAGAACATTTACTGTATATCAATTTCAATTGGATTAACCAGACACCTATCTGGCTTTGCACTAAACAGCATTTTTAAATAATTATTTAATTAATAACAATTGACTGCTTGATCATGCTGTCAGAATGCTTTGCGTTTTACATAAGAAATGGAGTGGGAAATCAATTTAAATGCCAAGGAATGAAATCTCTGTAGATGCATACTGTCTTGTTTTTAAAATGATATTATTACTCCAAAGTGAATTTTGAATTTTTCAGAGCATATGCCAAAACATTTTTTGTATGCAAACCTCTATATACAATTGTACATATCAAGTTTCCAACTGATATTTTCTAATGTAGGCTTAAAATATTATTCACTTATGAGAACCATTTTAACAAACCCTGAGATATTAAATGTGGTATTACTCTCATCTAGAAAGCAGAAAACTCTGGAATCGTAAAGGTAAGGGGGAGAAGTAAGACTGGATGTTAAAGTTAACAATATGCATGCCCCTTTTTTCTGAGCTGTCCATTAGTGCAGTGTTCTTGACCCTTTCAGTAGGCTTTCCCTCTCCAGTTTCTTATGCTTTGGCAGTAGCTGGATCAGTTGGGAATTGCTAAGTTCCAAAGAAAAATAGCAATTGTCCCAATGTCTAACTATTTTTTTAAAATTAGGTGCAAATAAAAGTTTTTTGCACAGAGCCAACAAAACATATATTTTTAAATAAATGTTGTTAACATAATTCTTCAACTCACCCCTACTCAAAATATTGGTCTTGTTTATATTTTTATTTATTTATTTTATGGTAAAGACTAAAACATAATATCTTAATTTTTTTTTCACACAGCTAAAAGTAACACAAAAATACCAGGATATAGGATAAGTATGAGAACTATCAGAGGTCATCTAGGATTGGACAGTTGTTGGATTGCCAACTATCTGACCTCACACATCTGAGTTGACAGGAAGCAACTGTCAAACATAAAGCCTAAAGTCTCACACTTTTTTAAAATTCTGCCTATTATGCCCTAATTATGCCCTATTATCCTGGGAGAACGTCCTCCCAGGATCGGCCCACTCTCCAGCACAATTTGTTACTCGCTGTGTCCACCGGACACAGCCAATGACAGATCACTGTAACGTCCTGCCGCCAGTACTATGTGATCATTGTGATCATGTTCACATGACAATTGTACACAATGAATGGCTTTGATTCATGCCATTCATTGTGTACTATTGTATTGAGCAGTGTTGATCACAAGGTACAGACAAGGCCAACCACAGCCAACCACAGTCCATCTGTACCATGTGATTAGCTGTGGCCAATCACAACTAATCACAACAATATACAATGAATGAATCTATTTAATTCAGTAAAAATGGTTGTTTATAACAGTGTTATTCAGAGTCCATTCCCACGGGTGCGACTTTTCATGCGACTTTGGACCCCAAAGCTGCATGACAAGTCACACCTCATGTTTCCCAATGATAACTGTTCATATCCGTGCAACTTCAAGTCGCAGCACATTCAAAGCAGTTCCTGCACTGCATTGGAACCAATTTCCATGCGACTTGAGGTCTATAGACCTCAATGTAAACCCTCAAAAGTTGCATGAATGTCACATCTGCATGACATAGATGTGATTTGGGTGCAACTTGTGTGCGACTTGTGAAAAAAATGCCTGCAATGAAAAATACATGAATAAAAAATGGCATACTAGGTCTATTGGGTCTGGTATGGATTTAAATGGGAACCCCAAATGTTTGTGCCTCCCAAAAAAAACCCAGCATGGGACCCCCCAAAATTCATACCAGACCCTTATCCGAGCATGCAGCCCAGCACGTCAGAAAAGTGGGGGGCGAGTTGTTGTTCAATTTTCAACCGATTTGAATTTGAATCGTTCTGAAAATTTGGAATTCGTTAGAAAATAAAGAGACCAAACAAAAATAAATAAATGTATCCTTTCTGCACATGTCTAGCGACTTTGTGGAGCACAAACAAAATGATCACATTGGTCAAAGCCAAAGTTGTAAGAAAGTCGTACTCATCTAAAGTCGTCATAGTGTGTAAAAAGTCTTGATTACCTCCCCAGAATAGTACAATGTTACTATGGTAACAATGAATTGCTCTGATAACAGTATGTAAAAAAAAAAAGTTTTAAAAAAAAGGAATAAAAAAAAAATTTAACAAAATTGAAAAAATAATCATGAACTTCTTTTTTTGTTTTGACATTTTGTCACTAGTCAGTGTCCCTAAACACTACCACACCAGTTATATGATGATGCTGTGCTGCACTGGTTAACCACTCCCGAATGACAGCTACAGCGCTGGCCTTAATTGCCGGAAGGATGTCAATAGACGTCCTCCTGTGGATGAGGACGTCTGATCACCACCACACCAGTTATATGATGATGCTGTGCTGCACTGGTTAACCACCTCCCAAATGATGGCTACAACATGGGCCTTAATTGCCGGAAGGCTGTCAATAGATGTCCTCCCGTGAATGAGCTGCCTGCACGCCCCCTGAAGGGGGCGCATGGCGTGCTCTTTGATCCCTGAGTCAATGAGACTCAGCTGATCACAGATCGGAGTAAGGGGCTGATCCCCCCTTACCACATGATCAGCTGTCAGCCAATGACAGCTGAACACGTGATGTAAACAGAAGATCGGTAATTGGCTTTTTTTTCCCCTCACGCTGACAGCTACTTTATACCTTTCAGCATATTTAAATTTTCTTTAGTGACAGTTTTTTATGGTTATCTGTGACCCTCTGAATTACTAAAATATAATTAGAACAGCTGTTAGCATACTCTATTCATTTAAATATACATATTTTATAGTAAAGACAATGACACTAAAAAATGCTTTCAGTTAATAGGGATGAGCCGAACACCCCCCGGTTCAGTTCGTACCAGAACTTGGGAACAGACAAAATGTGGGGCGAACATGCAATTACCATTAAAGTCTATGGGACACAAACGTGAAAAATCAAAAGTGCTAATTTTAAAGGCTTATATGCAAGTTATTGCCATAACAAGTGTTTGGGGACCCGAGTCCTGCCCCAGGGGACATGTATCAATGCAAAAACGTTTTTAAAATGGCCGTTTTTTCAGCAGTGATTTTAAGAAAGCTTAAAGTGAATCAATAAAAATGAAATATTCCTTTACATGTGGTGCCTGGGGGGGTCCCCTTAGTCTGCCTGTAAAGTAGTGCATTTTTACCATGGTTAGAAAAGTACCGTAGCAAAATGACATTTCTAAAGGAAAAAATGTCATTTAAAATTGCTCACGGCTGTAATGTATTTTGCCAGATCCCGGCAATATACATATAAAATAATTTAAAAAAACAGCATGGGTCCTTCCCCAGTCCATACCAGGCCCTTCAGGCCACACTACGCTATAGGCTAAATATATATATATCTCCATCCACTATAAAACAGTATACGGGTGCTGTGTAAGCAGCCTTATATAGTGTGGAGCATTATTGGCCAAAGGCACCCTGCCTTTGGCCAATTATGGCTCTCACTGAGGAACGTGCTGTGATTGGCCAAAGCATGCAGGTCAGGTGTATGCTTTGGCCAATCATCATACAGTTTTGCAGTGCATCACGGGGCGCTCGAATTTGCCGAACGGGCGAACACCCAATGTTAGATTCAAACTTATGTTCGATTTGAACTCAAAGCTCATCCCTATCAGTAAAACAAATAGGGCTATTCTAAGTTACTTCCATGACTATATAATGCTTAATAACTCAGAGAGAATCTCTAATACTTTTTTATTTCATAGAAAAGGGAAACATTATACACCCTAATACTAAAGTTTATGTTTGCTATAGTCTGATCTTGTTAGATGCCAACCTTGCATCCATAAGGCTACTTTCACACTGAGGCACTTTACAAGCATTTTAGCACTAAAAATAGTGCCTGCAAAGCGCCTGTATAGCGCCTTTTCTGTCACCCCAGTGTGAAAGCCCGAGTGCTTTCACACTGGGGTGGTGCGCTTGTGGGACGTTAAAAAAAAGTCCTGCAAGCGGCATTTTTGGGGCAGTTTAGGAGCAGTGTATACACCGCTCCTAAAATGCCCTGCCCATTGAAATCAATAGGCAGCGCCACCGCAGCGCTTCGGTGATGGCACTTTGCGGCACTTTTAACTCCTTTATCGACCACTAGCAGAGGTTAAAAGCTCCCCGCTAGTGGCTCACCGCTAAAATGACGGTAAAGTGCCGCTAAAAATAGCCGACACTCCCCCACCCCAGTGTGAAAGTGCCCTTAGAGATCCGTTAGAGTTCTCACTTGACCTTATATCAAGATATGTTGTTACCTATGGCACTCACTGCTTAATGGAAACTGTATGGATAAGACAGCATATGTTGATGACACAATTTCTCGGCATATACTGTAGGTAGCCAAGGTTTGTCACAGAATGCAATGGGATGGTGGAGCTACAATAGGGGAGGGATATATTTCTCAATCAGCACCTTTTTTCACATTTTAATAAGTGGTTGAGTCAATCAACTAATTTTGTTTGGCTTGCATTTTTTTTTTTTGTCTAGTATATCATATGCATAGCAACTAAAACAACAGCACAGATTTCTTTATTTCTATTTCTTTAACAAATCCAAGTAGTTTAAGATGGCAACTCACCATTTTAAATGCTGTAGAATACCTCTGGGATAATCTTATTATAGAAAGGGTTGTCCACATTTTAATGTACAGTTCTGTGTAAAAGAAGGTGCAAGCATTTTCTCTTGTATTTCTGTATCAGCAGAGCTCAGTCTGAGATTGCTGGTTCAGACATTTTTGGAGAACTAAAATGAAAGCATTTGTCACAAGAAGCAGATATAGACAAAAAGCCGTGGAAAACACGGCACTTAATATATAAATCATGTAAGGTATAAAGGTAAAGTGGGTTTTTTTTTCAACTTGATTCAACTTTTTTTATAAACAATTTATTTTGGTCTCATTTATTAATTAGAATGATTTAGGGGTATATAGTATTTATAAAACAGTGGATGTGGCATTACATTACAGTAATTGATATGCCTGCAGTGAGTGTAACTTTTGCTGCTTTATACCGTAAATATACCCCTTAATATTTTGTTGCAGATTTCACTCTCTCACATTTTACAGTGTTGAACTGGTTCCCCTCCGTGTAGTTACCTCAGTTCTATGTTAGCTTATATGAAGTGACTGATTAGACTCCTTTCAAGCTAAGGCTGTCCATAGATGAGTAATTTTTATTCATTCAACCAATGGGTTGAATGAAAAAAAATACTGACCTGATTCCCCCATTCACACATTTGAGGTGGATAGGGGAATCTTACCTGTAGTGTCTTTGTATACTGACAGTGAGAAGGCTTCCTCATTTTCCCACTATCAGAATACACTGATCACCAGTCCTGGTCCCCAAGGAGCAACGTCTCTCTCCCTCGAGCTGGTTGGCGCCTGACACAGTGTGATCCCATAAGGGGTGTCGGGACCGTCGACTCGATCGAGTGCTCTTAGTTACTATTCTCCTTCGCTCGAGTCTCACTTACATATCGCTATGCATAACTTTTTTTCGTGTATTCAGTTGGCTAAAGCCTGGTTATTATAGGCGCTGTCTATATGTGTAAAGATATATTTAAATTGTACTGTACTGCTCTTTAATAAAGCTTTTTTGAAAATTAAAAAAAAAAAAAAAAGAATACACTGATCAACACTGCAGTCTATTGCCTGTGGTGCTGATCAAGTAGAAAAATACAAGTTAGTTGAACAGAAGTCAATAGATAGATCAACTTCTGTTCAACCATAGTAACCATACATGAACTGAAATTCAGCCTCTCCCTGCTGAACCAGTTTTAGACATGGCCATAGAGAGGAAGTTATTATTGCCTGGTTGGTTTTTAAGAGGCTTATTGAAGAACTTTGTATCTAATTTCAGGGGAACTACCTCCTCCTTCATCAGGGCTAGTGTGCAGAAAAAAATCAGGACAACCAATAAGTAACAAAACTTTAAAGCATGCAAGGCAAAATAAGAACATTGATCTTTGGTACTTTTTTACATAATGCAAAAAAAAAAAAAAGATACAGTAACAAATGCAGTAAAAATGTACCACACTCATATAGATGGCAAAACACAGAATGCCTTTTGAAAATCTTTACTGCATTTATTGCATTGTGTACAAAAGTACCAAAAACATACCAACGATCAATGTCCTTTTTTTGCCTTGCACACTTCAAATATTTGTTAGTTAAGGGTTATCCAAATTTTTCCATTGGTCAAGGATCCAGCATAGGATAAATGGACATATGCAATTCAAACCAGCCTGAAATTTGTGTCGGGGTGGGTGCTATAAATAGATTAGCAGAAAGCTTGTCTTGTCACAGCACAGCTCTGAAAGTATATTTGTTCCTCTGCTTATGTGGAGTGGACGATGTAAGAATTCTAAATAATATAGCAAGCTGAAGACAGCAGATATGCATGTAAAACTTATGTAGGGAGATTTGTTTCATCCCTTTGTATCATCTGAGGCTGTTGACTTCACTGGGTATAGGAGAGGGTTTACATCCATATTATTAACTTACATTGTCATTATTTTCTCTCACATTCTTGAACATGAAATACACAGCCTCAGCTCTGGTTCTGTTCTTATACAGAACTCCATAGTAAAGACTAATGCGGTCTTAAAGTTTTCTCAGCCATTCCATTTCTGCTTAGCGTCCATGACTGAGTCCATGACTGAGAGTACCTTTACTGTACAGTAGTACCTTTATTTGTTCCAGAAGAATGCTTGTAATCCAAAGCACTCGTATATCAAAGTGAGTTTCCCCATAGGAACCAATGTAAACTCAGATAATTTGTTCCACAATGACAGCTATTGCATGCAGGACCACATGTGGCCAGAGATGGGGGCGCCGGAGACACTTGGAAACACACAGAGACCGCTCAGAGACACTCAGATGCACTCGGAGACACGCAGCGAGGCTCGGAGACACTCAGAAATGGAGTGTTTCCTAGTGTCTCCAAGCGGCTCTGAGTGCATCTGAGCAGCTCCGAGTGTAACTAGCGCCCCCACACTTCTGGCCAAATGTGGTACTGCACACCCCATTGCCTTGAATCCTGCTTGTCTTGTGAGACTACAGTCACAAACCGAGTCGGGATTTAAAAAAAAATAATAGCTTGTATTGTGAAACGCTCGTAAACTGTGTTACTTGCAATCTGAGGTATTACTGTAGTTATATCACTTGAACGTTCAACTTTAATGTCACTGATGAGATAATATTCCATGTTCCTTTTTTCAAAGTGAATATGTCTATCATATTTTGTTTCCACCTAATATAACAACAAATATCTCTTTTGGAAATAAGGTATACCTCCTCTCCACAGTAATGTTGGAGTCATTGCAACCATACTATAAACACAAATCACAAAACACTTACAAATATTTACTTTCTTAAAATATAGCAACCCTAAAGATGTTTAGGGGGAATTATTGAGATTTTAATTTCCCAGCACAACCATTTTTGTGTATTTATATATATTTATAATAATGTCAACCACATGATACCTACAGCTCTGAAAATCGGTCTACATGTAAACATAACTATGAAATATAATGGAGAACAGGAGAGGGGAGGGGATTATAACGGTGCCAACGACAACTAAACACAAGAGATAAAATAGAAATATATAAATTTTAGCACAAAAAGTTTAAAAACCAAACATTACAAGTAAAACCAAATGTAATGTTTGGTTTTTAAACTTTTTGTAATAAAATTTATATATTTCTATTATATCTATTGTGTTTAGTTGTTGTTGGCACCGCTATAATCCCCTCCCCTCTCCTGTTCTCCATTATACTCGATTTTTGGGATGAGGTGCCTTATCTACTAGGATATACTAGCCACTAGCTCTCTTTTTATAACTATGAAATAATATAGCAAGATTTTTATTGATTCTGTTAAATTGTTTCTAAAAATGTTTCTAAAATGTTCTGAGGCCACCTGTATTTCTAGCATGTTCATAGTCCAGTCTGTATGTACCTTCTCTGTCGGGATGTGTTTAGGAAAAGGGTACATTCCAGATTTGTACAAGGTGTCCTAAAATATTTCTCTTCTCTTATCTTGAATAGACTCTAAGGCTACTTTCACACTGAGGCGCTTTACAGGCATTATAGCGCTAAAAATCGCGCCTGTAAAGTGCCTCTCCTGTCATTCCAGTGTGAAAGCCCAAGGGCTTTCACACTGGAGCGGTGCGCTTGCGGGACATTAAAAAAAGTCCTGCAAGCAGCATCTTTGGGGTGCTTTAGGAGCAGTGTATACACCACTTCTAAAGCGCCCCTGCCCTTAATGAAATCAATGGGAAGCGCCGCCGAAGTGCCTGCAAAGTGCCTGCAAAGTGCTGCGGGCTCTTTTAACCCTTTATCCAGCCACTAGCAGGGTTAAAAGCGCCCCAATAGCGACAGAAAAGCGCCGCTAAAACGCCCCAGTGTGAAAGTGCCCTAACCCCGGAACTCCGAAATTAATGAAATTCCCATCCTAACAAAAGAGAAAGTAAGTCCAATAAAACTAATTTCTGTATGTTTTTAGACCTTATTCATAACATACTTTGCGTAACCACAGGCCTCGGGCTTACAATGTCACAGGTGTAAAATAGAAAGAGAACTACAGGTTCTGGGCCAAGCTTGTGTGCCATTGTCAAGTTCTTTCTTTTCTGTCATGCGTCAACATTGTTCTTAGGTAGGATGGATCTGATCCTTGGCCTCCTAAGGCCCCTTTCACACTTATACGACTTTGTACTGCAAAATCGTATGACAAGTCATTCTCCATGATTTTCAATGACTACCATTCATATTGGCATGACATTAAGTCGTGCCGACTTGAAAGTAGTCCCTGCACTACTTTGGTCCAACTTCTATGCGAGTTGTACTCCATAGACCTCAGTGTTAAACCCTGAAGTAGCATGCAAATCGTGCCTGAATAATATAGACACGACTTCAGTACGACTTTGTAAGCACAAGCCTGGCTCGCTGATTGGGAAAGGAAAACTTTTTTTTCCTTTCGCGATGAGCGACAGGCAGTGCTGACAGCTGTCTGGTATGAATCCTGAGGGGGAACGCCGCGCCAAGCTTTAAATGAAAAAACTGGCGTGGGTTCCCCCCCAGGGGCATACCAGGCCCTTAGGTTTGGTATGGATCTTAGGGGAACCCCCTACGCCGAAAAATCGACGTGGGGTCCCCCCCAAAATCCATACCAGACCCTTATCCGAGCACGCAGCCCGGGCCTCTTCCCGACAACCCTGGCCGTTGGTTGTTGGGGTCTGCGGGTGGGGGGCTTACCGGAATCTGGGAGCCTCCTTTAATAAGGGGGCCCCCAGATCCTGGCCCCCACCCTATGTGAATGAGCATGGGGTACATGGTACCCCTACCCATTCACCTAGGCAAAAAAGTGTCAATATAAAACACAGTATACAGGTTTTTAAAGTAATTTATTAGGCAGCTCCGGGGTCTTCTTCCGACTTCGGGGTCTTCTTCCGACTTCGGGGGTCTCTCCGGCGTCTCCTCCCAGTGTCCTGATCTTCTGCCGGCTCCTCCGCTATCTTCTGCAGCTCTTCTGCCTTCTGTCTTCTTCTTTTCTTCCAGAGATGTTGACACGACGCTCTCTCCAGCTGGAATGGTCTCTGAACGCTCCGCAATGGACTTATATAGACGGTGACCCCGCCCCCTTGTGGGGTCACTGTTCCGGGGCATGCTTGGACTGTTCCGTCATAAGGGGGCGTGGTCATCACCCGGTGACCACACCTCCTAAAACGTCACAGTCCCCGCATGCCCAGGGACTGTGAAGGCATAAGGGGGCGGAGTCACCGCCTATATAAGTCCGTTGCGGAGAGAAGAGGGAAGAAGACGATCCAGAAGTCCGGACCACCGCTGGCAAAAGAGCGGCAGAAGATAGCGGTGGAGCCGGCAGAAGATGCAGACACCGGGAAAAGACGCCGGAGGGACCCCCGAAGTCGGAAGAGGACACCCGAAGTCGGAAGAAGACCCCCGAAGTCGGAAGAAGACCCTGGAGCTGCCTAATAAATTACTTTAAAAACCTGTGTACTGTGTTTTTTATTGACACTTTTTTGCCTAGGTGAATGGGTAGGGGTACCATGTACCCCATACTCATTCACATAGGGTGGGGGGCCGGGATCTGGGGGCCCCCTTATTAAAGGGGGCCCCCGGATTCCGATTAGCCCCCCGCCCGCAGACCCCGACAACCAACGGCCAGGGTTGTCGGGAAGAGGCCCTTGTCCTCATCAACATGGGGACAAGGTTCTTTGGGGTGGGGGGGCCGCAGGGCGCCCCCCAATGCCCCAAAGCACCCATCCCCCATGTTGAGGGCATGCAGCCTGGTATGGTCCAGGAGGGGGGGCTCGCTCGTCCCCACCCCCATTCCTGACTGGCCAGGCTGCGTGCTCGGATAAGGGTCTGGTATGGATTTTGGGGGGACCCCACGACGATTTTTTGGCGTAGGAGGTTCCCCTTACAATCCATACCAGACCTAAGGGCCTGGTATGCCCCTGGGGGGGACCCATGCCAGTTTTTTTATTTAAAACTTGGCGTGGAGTTCCCCCTTATGATTCATACCAACTACTGTATGTTTTCATTTGTTAATGCCAAAAATGTGGCAAAGTCGTACAGAGTAGTACTGCTCCCAAATTGCGGTAAAATCGCGGCAAAATCGCAGCCGCAAAATCGTATTAAAATCGCGCGACTTTGAAGTCGTATAAGTGTGAAAGGGGCCTAAGGCTGCCCATAATAGATGTTGTGGGGAAATATTTTGTGGAAAGACCTGTTGGGCAGTGAGCATAATCAATGCATGCTCACAATAAGCCCATCTCCATGAAATGGCATGATTAAGTTAGTTAGGTCACCCAGCAGGTAGTCCAATGAGTGTTCCAAATCTGTCGGTGAAAGACTGTTGATTATGTGAAATACAAATGAATGCATTTTTTAGAAAATAGAAAACTACAGTAGATAGAAAAGCATAAATATTCATCACTTCTGCAAATGTGAGTGTTTTTTTGAATAGAAGAGCTGATAAGAGATTGTATTATAGAAAGGCACTGAGAGGACTAATCTTTGAAGACACTGTTTCTTGCAGAAGGAAGGAGTCAGGGCTCTCCCAAAAAAGGGAGATAAAGGGAAGGACTGTTTAAGTCAGGCATGTCCAAAGTCTGGCCCGCGGGCCAATTGCGGTCCACGTTCCGTTTTCGAATGGCCTGCCTGGTAATTTGGACATGTATATCTTTTGTGTCCCCCAACGAATCCCTGAGCGTCGAGGGCCACAAAAGATATATATGCTGGCTGCCTTGGAGGGGACGGGGCGGGACAAGTGCCGTATGTACAGGAGATTTTCCTGTTTACGCCTCAATAAAAGGAAGTCCTGTCTCCTGCGCTGCCATTGGACGACTGTTCTGTCCATCATAGGAGGCAGGACTTTGTATTAAAGAGGCCACCGAGAAAACAGGAGTTTCTCCTGTATGTAATCTGTTGGTGCTTGTCCCACCCCCTCCCTGTCTCCTCCAAGGCTGCAGATGGGCATGAATCAGGCTGCACTGATGGCAATGGTGAGTCTGCATTCATGTCAAAGGGGGTGCTGCATTCATGTCAATGGGGGTGCTGCATTCATGGCAATGTGGGTGCTGCATTCATGGCAACAGGGGTGCTGCATTTATGGCAACGTGGGTGCTGCATTCATGGCAATGGGGGTGCTGCATTCATGGCAATGGGGGTGCTGCATTCATGGAAACAGGGGTGCTGCATTCATTGCAATGTGGGTGCTTCATTCATGGCAATGGGGGTGCTGCATTCATGTTAATGTGGGTGGTGCATTCATGTTAATGGGGGTGATGCATTCATGGCAATGTGGGTGCTGCATTCATGTCAATGGGGGTGCTGCATTCATGTTAATAAGGGTGCTGCATTTAGGTCAAGGGGGTGCTGCATTCATGTCAACGGGGGTGCGGCATTCATGTCAATGGGGGTGCTGCATTCATGGCAATATGGGTGCTGCATTCATGGCAATGGGGGTGCTGCAATCATGTCAATGTGGGTGCTGCATTCATGGCAATGGTGGGGCTACATTCATGGCAATGGTGGGGCTACATTCATGGCAATGGTGGGGCTGCAGATGGGCACTGATTAGGCTGCATTGATGGGCACTGACCCTTACTTTGCTTTACAGTTCTGTATTTAAAATTTAAGATTTTTTCCTGAAACTTCCCTCTTAAAGTGAAGGTGTGTGTTATATGCCGATAAATACGGTATATCCAAATAACACGCCCAAGCTCATCTCTTCACCACACACAGCCACAAAGGCAAGAGAATTCTTGTTGGGCAGTGTATTAGTTCATGGACGAACACACTTAGACCAAATTTTAATAGTTCAAAGAATGTCAGGCAAAATGATCGTCCATCACACATGTTCACTTCATCAAATCTGGCCCTCTTTGAAAAAAGTTTGGACACCCCTGGTTTAAGTGATATATATGCCAATGTTTGTGCCAAACAGCCAAACACGAATAGAGAGGTATTTGAGTTCCTTGTGCATGTAGAGTATACAGTGTACCCAATTACATACATTGTACAGCTCCATATCAGGTGGTTGAGACCCTTGTTTTTCACAGGATGTTGTGCTATTTAGAAAGAGGCCAATTTTGGCTTGTCTTCTTGTCCATAATAATTTCTAAATCACTTGATTTAGTTTTTTGAATTGGGATTGCCTGATTAAAAGATGCAGTATTTTAATAACATACAGCAACTTAGGGATATGCACTATTTCCACCACTTGGTGAGCATGTCTCTGAAAACTCTCAACACTGGTAGAAGATTTGCATGTATACTGTAGTTTATGAGGGTCCTTAAGAATATGGACACCCATATAAGGAATTTGATCCTTACACCAAGCAAACGGATAACAATTAACCCAGCGCAGCCTAGAACATTTAGTTCTCTCAATCTGTCCAAGTTGATTGATTAGCTGAAGTGGAGCCATTAAATGCTATTAATGAGAGTATACTAGATAGTGCTTGTTTTGGGTTCAAAATATACAACAGTAGATCATTCGCAAATGCTGTAAATTTTATTATCCACCAACGGGTATACCTTGAAAAATGTCAGGGAGTCCAAGAGGCATAAGAGGTAAAGAGAAGATCTAATGTCAAATAAAATAAAATTAGGGGGAGAGGGCAACCCTGATGAGTGCCCATTGCATATAGGCTATTATGAATTTGTCCATTAATCAAAAGCCTAATTGCTGTATGTGTACTTTGTTGAAAGTGGTGTCATGAACCAAAATAGAGTTGTGTACTTCCAAGGGCCAACTTCTACAGTATGCAATTTGTAAAATTTTCTTTTTTTTTTTTTTTCATTTGTAAAATTTGGCTTGAGAGCCATCAGGACTAGGAGCCTTATTGTTAGCTGTATTAATGGTAATAGGGGTATATAATGTAGCGTATTGCTTTATCAAAAATGGCCTGTCTTGGCATTCAAACTATGTCACTGGTTCAGAGGACTGTACTGTATAAGGCACAAATCCCGAAAGTGGTTAACAATAGAGGCAGGCAGAGTAGTACTGGTGTCCAGGAATTTTAACCCAGGAATGTGTAGTTCTGTCTAGGTAATTTCACTAGTAGCAAGCCAACTTTATTGCCCCATATATGACATTTTTTTCTGCATGAATAAAGTGTTAGCGTGCATTCTCGCTAACACATGGGTGTTAATGAGGACTACCACTTTCTTTCTTGACTTTTTGACCTGCAGTGTATTATGATGAAGATTATTTTTATAGGCTTGGATGACCTTTTTTTGTAATAGCTTTTGTTTGCCTCCTTGCATCGGTAAGAGCCATGTGTTATGTTATGGCCCCATATATAAACACCTTCAGGGTTTGCCATAGCAAAAGAGGGGTATCACCATACTTCAAGTTGTCATCAAGGCAATTGACTCATAGGGCTGTGAGAAATTTTGGTTACACTGAAGAATAAGGTTCCATCCACAAGGATGTGATACATTCTAGAAAATGTTAAATTTCCTTGGAGTAGCATTATAATCAATCAATATACTTGATTATAATTGTACACCAGCTAGGGCAGAGGATTAAACTTATTTTATCCTTTTGAGGTCTGGGAATCTGACCATGATGGCTGTTCCCATACTTTAGAACTGTGTATTCACATTTTCTTCTGTACAGAATAGTGTCAGCTTTTCTCTTGACTTCAAGAGCCTTTTCCCAGTCTGCTATCTTTTATTTGAGCTAAATAAGCAAGTATGACCTGACAAAGCCTCATGGGGAAAAACATATATGGTAGTTGTGCTAAAGCACAGTACAAAATATTTAGCTACAGTATATCATTGCCTCCATTTATTTCTACACTATATCTGCTGATTATGCCACTAGTAGGCTTACAAGTATTCACAAAAGTCAAATTTTACCAATTTTTTTACAGAAAAAAATCAAGGAGACCAATTTAAATTTGTGCCAGTCTTTCTATCATTTAGTTATGCATCATTAAAGCAGATTTATTATTTATTTTTATAAAAGATACAGTATAGATATAAATTCATGCTTCAGGTATACAGTGGTGAAAGTTGTAGCCTACACGTATTGAACTGATCATTTACAATAGCAGTCAGAGAGCACAACATATGTCATTTGCACGCTTTCAGTATTTTTTTAAAGTTAATTAGTGAATAGCAAATGTTTACTCTTTGGCCACTTGTCTCATAATGAAGAAATAGAGATGCTATTGCTGGCATAATATTTGATTGATGTTTACTGTCGCAGCCCAAAAGATATGAGGAGAAGTCTGCTATCTTTGGCAGTTGGTGTTCAGTGAGGATGTTCCGCTTGTCCTCGCAAATTACAGCTTCATTTGTTTTATTCCATTTCATTAATCTCCTGTGTGAGTCTGTGGCCAATAATGTGACTGCTGCTAGTTTTGACGAGAGAATTAATTACAAGTAGAATATTGCACTAAGAAGGCTGACACAGGGTTATTCGGAAAGGATTTAGATAGAGTTTTAATTAACTCAGTGGATGTATAGTTGCATTAAAATACAGTGTTTGTGGAAATGCACACTGGCAAATCCGTGTTCTAGTAATCCTCCCTGCAGATGTGAGATAGGCAATTTATTACATGTATTTCAAAGACTTTTTAATTGACTTGGGACAGATACAATAAGAAGCAGAAATGAAAAGAGAAGAAAGAGGAAAACATGCAAGTTGATCTGTTTCAGGGCTTTACAACTTTAAGTGAAGCTTATTCTTAAATAGTATGTCCAGTATCAAAGTTCAGTTTTGTCATTCTAGTACTTAGCAGTCCCAAAGTTTTTCTTTTCTTCCTTTACTAAGTTTTCCACAACTCAATTACTTTTTTTTGTTGCTTTATTATATGTAACACATTGTAGTTAAAACAAATGTTTTGAAGTTTAACAGGATACAGAATCATAAAGAAACATTCATAGCATCCAAGGTACATACTATTATCCCTGAAAAGCAATAGTGTAAATACATCTGTATGATATCAACATCTTAGACGTCTAATGCCCCGTACACACGGTCGGACTTTATTCGGACATTCCGACAACAAAATCCTAGGATTTTTTCCGACGGATGTTGGCTCAAACTTGTTTTGTCTACACACGGTCGCACAAAGTTGTCGGAAAATCCGATCGTTCTAAACGCGGTGACGTAAAACACGTACGTCGGGACTATAAACGGGGCAGTGGCCAATAGCTTTCATCTCTTTATTTATTCTGAGCATGCGTGGCACTTTGTCCGTCGGATTTGTGTACACACAATCGGAATTTCCGAAAACGGATTTTGTTGTCGGAAAATTTTATCTCCTGCTCTCCAACTTTGTGTGTCGGAAAATCCGATGGAAAATGTCCGATGGAGCCCACACACGGTCGGAATTTCCGACAACACGCTCCGATCTGACATTTTCCATCGGATAATCCGACCGTGTGTACGGGGCATTAGTGTTGGAAACAGCGGCACATCCTTATAACATTTTGCTCAACTAGTTCAGCAAAATAGGCAGACCTGGTTCTTTTTTCAGAGCCCTGGGAAAGTTTTTGTTATCACTTGAGGAATCAATATCAATAAACTGGTTATGTAGAGGAATTTTTACATATTGATTAATGTACAGTCCCTGAGAGATAAAGGCAGGGACAGGGGAGAGAAGCAGGAAAGTTAGGTCGATAAAAAGAAGGCAATAAAAGGATAGGTGGGTGGAAGAGAAGAGATAGGTAAGGTAAACGTGGGGGATAGAGCGGTTTTATCCTCTCTCCATAATAGCTTGTATATGGGTAAGCGTTCTAACACTGTTAGAAGGTATTGTAAACCTTTTATGAAGTTGAGTTTAGTGGCCTGCTCCACCAGGGTTGGTGTTTTGGTGGACCTCCAGTATCAGGGTTGTATAAAGTATTAAGAAGTCCCCAATCAGGCTTACTGACCTGACCTGATAACACCTGTGGTGCCCTTCTTCTACTACTTCCCCTCCTTCTTTCTCAATCTCCCATCCCTTGCTACTCCCTCTTTCCTCCCTCCTGGACCCCATTTACTCTCTGACCATCTCCTTCCTCTTTCTTTCTTATTATCACCCTTCTCTTTATTCTTTTTCTACAAGACTTACCTCCTTCTCTTATATAGTCAACACCATTTCTCATTACTACTGCTTATATCTGGAGTAAGGTCTGCTTCACAATGTTGTCAATCAGAATACATCGTACTTACCCGCTTTTCTGTTTAATCAAGATTTGGTTATATAACATGTTAGTTTATTGAACTCCTGGATTCATCCTTCTAAGCTGGATGAGGGCTTAGATTCCTCAAAAGTTGATAGTTTCCCAACTACTCACTGACTTTGGCTACTGTAATGTTCCCATTTCATGTCTCATCCACTTTGGACCATTGTTTTCAATGTATATTACTTTATGACTTTCAATAAATGTTTGAACAAGAAAGTATTATGAAGTGTATTTGGGATACCATATGGGCCTGGGGGAGTTTCATGGACGATTAGGGCCTGAAAAAATGTAGGGCGAGAGTCTTTTTGTGCTCAGAGTAAACAAAAGAGTGCATGGCGGAAGTTGAGGTATCAGCTACAGTCAATGTTTGCTAAATAGAACCTGTTGGGTGGCTAGCAATGGGTAATGCAAGAGATAGAATGTGAAATACCACATTGAAGCCAAGACCTACAGTATTTGTAGTAAAGTGTGTTTCAGAAATGTCAAGGCCACCCTTACAAAAAAGTTTTCTGAACCGATCAATAGGAGGCACATTTTGTGCTGTCAGCATTTTGCATCAATAGAAGGGTTTCGATTTTATTATCTCTAGCCCCTTGACCTTGTATGAATACCACTTGATCTGGATGAATAATGTGGGGTAAAAGAGCCTGAAATTGGTAGCTATCATTTTATGAAAATTCCATAAGCTCCACTCCAGTTAAAGAAATGGCTGATAATTGGTGCAAAAAGTATGGCTTTTGCTATGTTTAGGGATAAATGATATGTCAGCTTCTACTGCCTGTGAAGGAAACAACAATCCAGAAGACAGAGAGTTTAACACCTTCATCATGAAAGGGAGAAGGGCAGATTGGGAGTGTGGGTGAGGTACAAGCCTGTCAAAGTCAAAGACAAAGTCAATCTGACAAAGGTACAGCATTTTGTGAAGGAGACCTGTGTGTTAGCTGGTCCAGAGGACCAAGGCATGAGGCCTGAGCAGTAGAGCTGCAAAGAAAGCTACAAGGCTAAATATTTTTCTTTTATCATGTTGATGGTGAGAACCCTTGCATGGGAAGACATTAATTTGCAAACTTTTGCTTTCTTTTAAAAAGATGTGGGTAGAAAAAGCCCTGAAACGTGATTCTGGTGTGGACTAAAATAACTGTTTTGCGCTACCAATATTTATATAGATTATCCCTGCGCTACCTTGGAAACGGCGGTGTATGTGGACAGCTGCAAGCACAGAGTGGGATCAAACAAAGCCCATGAGTAGTGCAAAACAAAAGGAGAGAGTGCTGCGCTAGTCCAGTGTGATGTGATTGTATAGCAGAGTTTAAATTATAAACAATTAAAATAAAAAATAAAATTGAAATAAGGTGTGCGGGTGCTACGTTTGTGTGCACAGTATCCTGTATTGTATTTATAAACTGAATATGTTTACCAATGAGCTACAAAACCCCCAACTTGGGGTAGTAATAATGGAGGCAGACAATGCCCCATCTGTGATTGGGGTTTTCAAAAAGATCTAGTGTTACCATCAAGAGAAGGTAAGGCAGTATCTGCCACATAGGCAGTCATCTGCTCTTCTTGGTTAATACTGAATCAAGGTGAGCAAGCTTCTTTAGAATATTTATTGAACATTTGTTGCTAAATGTATACCTGTGAGGTGTGAATTTGCTTATAAGTGTAACTAATGAAAAGTTCCTGAATGTCTAAGCCCTTCACATATTCCCTGGGTCCAGCATCTATGTTCCACAGCTCTGACACCAGCAGGAGGCCTGAGAGGAATCCCTTTTGCTGGCGGGACCCACACCAAGACTCACCTTCCTTCACCTCCCCTCCTCCTGCTCTTGATCCCCCAGGGAGCTGGTGGTGGGAACTGCTGCTGAAGAACAGAGCAGGGTGTCTGCTCGACAAGGGATCAATTCAGTAGTGGACAGCAGTGGGGTTTCAGTCCCTTCTGTGGCTCCTACCGAGATCATTGGCCAAGGATCCAGGGACTTTCATGATTGGATGCTGCCCACTCCTTCTCCACTACAGCAACCCTGGGCACTAGAGCTATCAGCTCTCTCTGCAGAGGATCAGAGAGGAGCTCATCAGGGCAAGAAAAAAGCTAAAATCAGTAGGAGAGACATGCAGTGGCGGCCCGTCCATAGGGGGTGCCCGGGCACTAGTTAAGTGGTTAACATACTTAGGTAAGAATGTTTTAATAAAATAAGGGAGAAGAATAAGGTGCAGTCATAGGTCCATTGCATAGTTAATCCATGAATCCAGGTAACTATGACAGCTTCTGGGTAGAGATCAATTGTTGTCTCATGTTGCTTGTCAAAAAGTTTGAGCAGGACTTGATACACAGTCCCACTTTTTTTTTGCCAAAGGGATTATGAGATACGATACTTTTTACACTCTAATATCACAAGGTAAGGCCTAATTGCTAATTAGATCCACATCATCACAGGTTAGGAATCTTGGCTCAAAGGGTGAAATTTACTAAAACTGGTGCACACAGAATTTGGTGCAGCTGTGCAGAGTAACCAATAAGCTTCTAGGTTTAAGCCCCCGTTCACATCGGTGCGATTTGACAGATCAAATCACATGTCAAATTGGAGCTTATTGCCGGAAATAGGAGCGTCCCAATCGGTGCAATGCCGACTTTGTGGCAGCGCACTTATTTCCAAAAGTAGTTCCTGCGCTACTTTTGGCGACTTTGGGGGCAAACCCGCACTGATGTCTGTCAAGTCACCCCCGAAGTCGGACTGAAAAGCGGCTTTGACTTTGTGCGAGTTCAGATGAACTCACACGATTTCAAAGCTGTGTTTAGTGTTAACGAGGGCTTAGGCTCCATTCACACTAGCGCGTTTTTTGATGCATTTTGCATTTTGCAGAAATGCACGGGAATTTTTTAACATGGGTTCCTATGGAACATGTTCACATCAATGCCTTTTTGTTTCTCTGCATTTTTGGAAAGGGTCAGGGACTTTTTTTCATGCAAAATGCAGCGTTTTGCATGTAATAGACTTCAATGGACAAGCATCAAAAACGCAAGTGCACCATTTTTGCAGCGTTTTTGCAGCGTTTTTGGTGCGTTTTTGATGCGTTTTTGCCTCTTTTTTTTGCCTTTTTTTTTTTATTTTTTTTAAGACTGTAAAAAAAAAAAAAACGCAAATCGCGGCAAAAACACCGCAAAAACGCTGCTCAAAAACGTGGCAAGCATGAAAAAAAAAACTCCAAAAACGCTCAAAAGCAACATGCATAGGTGTGAATCGAGCCTTATTGTCAAAGCCTAATTGAACAAGTTTTATAAGCTGATTAGCTACTTTGCACAGCTGGACTAGATTCTGATTTTAGTAAATCTTCCCCATAATCTCTAGCATCCATGACAATCAATAAATATGGGATCCCTATTTGGTAATTCTTTACCGGTTTACTAAATGCTCAATAGATTAGGAATATCCACCTAACTTGGGAAGGAACAGAGGATGGGAGGTGTGGTACCCCCCTCGACACAGTTTTATACCAGATGGGGTGTCTGGGGGTACCAGACTATACTCCTAACCTGGTTCCCGACTATCAATATTGTAAACACCATTTGGAATGTTCATATATGTCTACACCCTACTTTGTCATATGTGTCTAAATGCTTGACTCACTTATTATTGGATCTCAATGTTTGATGATGTCTACGAATGTTCTTATGTTCTTTGATCTATGCTATCTGTAAACTCTTCAATGAAAATTATTGAAAAAAAAAAGGAATATCCACCTAACACAGTAAATTTCAGCCTCTACTTTGCCTAATAATTTATGGAATGGTTTTGATTCTGTCATTATGACTCTTCATTTTCCATGTAACTCCTGTTGTTTTTCATTGTGCAAAGTGGTGTAACCTCAGCTTTGTTTCTATTTATATTACACTGATTAAAAAGTCAGTACTATTGACAGTTGTTAGTTACCACCCATGTTTAGTATGTGTTTTCTGAGCTTATAATAAACAATGATAATGTCATAGCCAATGAAAGCTTATCAACCTTCAGTATGATTTGTCTGGTGATAGTAAGAAGCAACACTGAGATGAAGTAACCAGCACCATTGCCCTGAGCCAGTAGTGGCTTATGTGATCCTTGAAATGTGGGAGTTGCATCTGATTAGACAATCACTCCTGAATAATTGTGAAAAAATGCAGGGAGGGATGTGTGTGCATTAGGCTAGGTTCACACTGCTGCGAATTCTATTGCGAATTTGAGCCGTTGCGATCGCTCAAATTCGCAAGTCATTTAAATTACATAGATTAACATTAGTGCCGTTCACATCGACGCGTTGCGAATATAACCTGCGTGAAAAAAAGGTCCTGTGCGAGTTTACTGCGTTGCGTTGCGAATTTAGTCTCCATAGACATCAATGTAAATCGTTCTTGAATCGCATTGATGGTTCACATATGTGCGAATTCCACCACACTACTCTCCACAAAAACCAGGAAGTACACAGGAAGTTAAGACCCTTTTTTTTTTTACATTATGATTCCATTGGCTAGACTATCAATCGCAGCTATATCCAACTCCTGAAATTCGCGGTAAAATCGCGGTAAATTCGCGGTAAAATCGCGGTAAAATCGCGGTAAATTCGCACTGCAGCAGTGTGAACCTAGCCTAAAAGAGTATGCAGGGAACCTTCTAAAGATCACCAGGAAATGAAAATTCTGTGAATATTTTCAAAGTAAACATCAATCATTTTGGTGATATCTTCATCCACTGAAATTGACCAATCCAGGTCAAATCCTGGCTCATGCATATTTGTTTGTGCTTCTCTTCTGTAGCACATTATTTCAGAGAGCAGGAAGTGTATTTTATGTTTTGTAATACTCGTGGAAACGTTCATCTTGTTAATCCCCTCCTGTGTGCTGACAGTGCTAACATATTGGGTTCTATAAATAATAAACATCTAATTAAAGGCACACAGCAGATAATGTTCAAGTTTTGCGAGCATGCAAGTCTTTTAAGTGTTTTAAAATGCAGAATCCTGTAATACTAATTTGTGCTGTCAGCATATGGTCCAGAACTAATAAAAGCCATAACATATTTCTTTTAATTCTAATCCCTTAGATACGCTTCACAGTTATTTATATTTCTAACATAGATTTGCTTATTATTTTTCTTTTGCCTCTATCCAATTAAACTATATCTATTGCTGCTAAAACAAGCACACATAATAAAAGTGTAATTTATTTTCAGATCTAGCAATCAGTGCAGAAGAGTAAACCCTATGCATTAACCATTTCCTTGCTAGTGATTGGTAATAGGTTTGACATGCCACAAACTACTATTAACTAGCTAATGGCACTCTTGTTCTGTTATTGGTAGTCTCCCGAATAAGATATGAGCAAATCTATACATTTATGTAAAGATTTCATACATACTTAAATTGTCTGTAAACCTTTACATATACCTAGTGATGTGACTAGTCTCAGGTGGTGCACAGAGCTGAAACAAATCATCATACATAAGCTGTACCTGCTTATCTGCAGTTTTCTCTTTTCTAGATCCATTTAAAGTCCAGAATATATACAGCTTGTCTGAGATTCAGAAGTCTTTGGATGGAGAGCTAAAAATTCACTTTGCAGAGCTCAGTGAGAGGAGCTTTAAGAGCTGGGAGGGAAGGGGCACACCCCATTCACACAGCACACAGGAACACAGCTGAGACTGTCAATCACAGGTTGTGTGCTGTAGCTCCCATGTCACCTTTTTTAACTCTTGGTGTCAGGGAAACTTGTCAGAAGTAACTCAAGCAGACAACAGAGGAACAAGACACCTGTCAGAGAATACCAACCAGCTGTTTGGCTAATAGAAATGTGCATGTCAGAAGACATTTGGCTAATTAAAATGTGCATGTGTGCAAAAATGTTCACAGAACGGCTAACATGAATGGGCATGCGTGCAATGTATGTTGGCACCAGATGGGCTATTTTAGGATGCTTCTACCTGTGCTCTATGCTGATTGGTCTTCAGCTTTCCCTGTGTCCTGTGTACCTCCAGTGTGTTTCCTTGGTTGCTGACCTAGGTTATTCCTGACCTGATATCGGATTCTGCTTCTGTCTTGTCGTTAATTACTGACCCAGCTCTTTCCTGACTTTGGCTTTGCTCCTGATTTGGTACCTCATTGCCTGCCTGTTGATGACCCTGGCTATCCGGTGACCACGTTCCAGTCTCTGATCCTGACTTACTGCCCCGCTCGAATGTCTGCTCGGCTGTTTGCTGCTGCTGTTCCGCACCACGCTGAACGTTCCTGCTGCAAGTCTGTTGAGAACTCTGACCAGCCACACACCCTGGCCCCGCAGCACAAGTGGAGTGCCTCCTTAACCCCAGTTAAACTGCTGTGCCCTGTGCTACGGTTCCAGATCTTATGATTCTCCTGCTGCCTTGGAACTACGTCTCTTGCTGCAAGTTCCCTGACCTACATCTGCAGGCACTTGTGTTCCTCTTGTACCTTAGTGCCCTCTGTTCAACTCCAAGTGGGGCTTGGGCTGGAGATACAAGAGAGGCCAACCTCGTCATTTCAGTCTTCACTCAGGTACATGACAGCACCGGATGGAAATAACACTTGGTGCTCTGAAGAAGCCACATGGGAGAGTGGTGTAATGCGTAAGGCCCCTTTCACATGGGGTGGATCCGCTCAGCGGGAGATTGCTCCCTCTGTCTCTGCTCACTGAGTGGGGAGGGACCTGTCAGAGCCCCGCTGATTTCTATGGGGAGATCGGACAAAAATGGACAGCATGTCCGTTTTCATTAGATCCCATCCGATCTGCCAGATGGATGGCGAATGTAGTGCCAGACAGATGGCGAACGTATTACCATACGTCTGTCTTGAGCGGATTGGATCGCAGACGGGTGTCAGTGGACACATCTTGAAATATGAAGATGCACTAGAACACTTTATGTGTGGATTGTTGGAACCTTATTTACCTAATATATGTTTATGTATTTTTCAATGTATCAATGTTTATAGCAATTTTTTGTATTGAACCACTTCAGCCCTGGCTGGCCAAAGAGCAGAGCACTTTTTGCGATTCGGCACTGCGTCGCTTTAACTGACAATTGCGCGGTCATGTGACGTGGCTTCCAAACAAAATTGACGTCCTTTTTTCCCACAAATAGAGCTTTCTTTTGGTGGTATTTGATCACCTCTGCGAGGTTTTTTTTGCGCGATAAACAAAAAAAGAGCGACAATTTTGAAAAAAACGCATTATTTTTTACTTTTTGTAATAAGAATATTCCTGCGCTACCCAATTGGAAAAAGAAAAGAAAACAAGAACTCAGAAAAATAGTAAAAACGCACGTATGCGACTGGACAGCTGCATGCACCGAAGCAAGGGTCAGACATAAGCCCAAAATCAAACTGAGGTAAAGGGGGGGAGGTGCTGCGCTAACCAGAAGAAAGCTGTAAATCTCTGTCTGTGGTCAATTAATAAGATGACATAAAATCGCATAATAAATCGCATAAATAAGTGTTGACACTAAAAACATATAAATCTAGATAATCATGTGTTGGTGCACAAAGGGACATAAAGACTACTTCATGTGAATAATTCTAAACAAAAATACATAGAATAAATCAGAAATAACCATCAAAAACATATCCTTATAAATGGTGCAAATCGTACAAAGTGCCAGTGCTTAAAGGTGATCTAGATATCGCAAATAAAACACATCAATCCAACGCAATATGGATAATAAATAATATAAAAAAATGTCCCAATAATAGTGATATAAAATATATTGTGCTGGCCTGCGAAACAAATGACCAATGACATGCCAGTAAGTGCAGCAAACTTAAAGTGCCAGTGTAAAAGTCATTGAAGGTGCAAAAGCAAGTTCTGGTGTATTCAATAAAACAACAGTGGGGTGTCTGGGATGCAATTCACTCAGTGTCCTCTTCGTGCATAAAACACTAATGTAAGCAGTGGCCCCTTACCTAGCGGTGCTAGGTCAACCGCATGAATTGTAGCTAAAACGCCAGGTCATGAGCCTCAATCGCGTCCCTATATCCACGCTTGCCGGTGTTGGGTTATCCTAATGGCAGCTGATTACAATTGGCTATGGTCCTATCAGGGGTCCTGGACCAGCGCGGATCCTAGCTCAGCCTCCACATCTCAGGTATGTATGTACAGGAATATGCAGGACAAAGGTACTTGATAGTGAAGTATGTATTAACCAGGTAATGCTTTATTAAAAATCTTTAAGTAGATGTACTCACATAAAAACAATGCAGAGCAAACCTCTCTCCTACGAGCAGCGAACTAGTTCTGTGTCTAGCAATGTTAAACAGCCTATTCCGTCCCTACGCGTGACATCACCGATCACGTGACTTCTTCTTGTTATGTCTACTTGTGATTAGGGTTGGGCCAAACACCCCCCTGTTCGGTACGCAACTCTGCATCCTGAGCCCAACCTTTTACAAGCCAAATTGTGCCTCAGGCTCCAATCATGTGCTTGCAAAAAAAAACTCATAGCAAGCTATGAGTCTGGCTCCCCGCTTGCAAACCGCATGCAAACTAGGGGGCGGTGCCCCTTATGGACCGGCAACTCCTGGTTAAATGAGACAGTGGCAATTACAGTTTCCTGTATATAAAAATTATTAAAATGTATATATCAGGATACAATGGAACAAGCACCAAGTGTAGTTTAAACAGGTCACGTATATCTTGTACTATTTCTATTAGAATAAAAATGCTACAAAACAAATTATATAATGTAATGCTTTTTATCTGTGCAAATCCTGGTGTAGCTTTACCTCTTTTGGGCTATTTCATATCAGGATTTTTGCAGATTGATAATAACTTACTTTTTCTATTTCTTTTCTCTTTATAACCAACGTCTGAAAAGGTTTTTTATGATCTCTGGCTTTAATTTTCCACCTTAGTTGTACTACTATCACTAGGGATAAAGTTAATATCAATTTATTTGACCCCCCTTGATTCTTCTGAACTTTGAACACACAAATTCATTTCCTAAATATTAAAATTGCTTAGATTAAAAGGCGATTTTTTTTTTTGTTCTTCAGTTACAAAAGTCGTACGGTGTTTAAACTAGACATTAATAATTCAGATCATTGGCTCCATGGCAGCCAACATAGAAAAAGGACTGTTACAAGCAGCTGAAACTGCAACCTCTCTAACTATTAATTGAATAGTATGGCAGTGCAATTTTATGCCAGAAGGATTTTATGTTGATTAAAAAAAACTCTAAATAGGTAATTTACTTTCCACAGAGATTAGGAGAGGCATTGGTAGGCCAAGAGGTCCAGGACTGCATTTCCAAATACAGAAGAGCATTTTCTCAATCAAAGGTTTTTGTCTGAGTTGTAAATATGACCGATTAAGTCACCCTCATTAATTTCTTACTGGAACCTGTGGGGTTGATTTACTAAAACTGTAGAGTGCAAAGCCTGCTGCAGCTCTGCATAGAAACTAATCAGCGTCCAAGTTTTTTTTTGTCAAAGCTTAATTGAACAAGCTGAAGTTAGAAGCTGATTGGCTACCATGCACAGCTGCATTAGATTTAGCATTTTCCAGTTTTAATTAATCAACCCCTGTGTGATTTACTATAGGTCTATTACTGAATCAGCAGTGTAGATTTATATTGTCTCATATCACAACATGGACACTGAAAAAAATATATTTCACTTAAGGTTTAAAATATCCACTCTAGAGTGGTATTTTAATAAATTGGTGCTGGGTGTAAAAACCTAAAGTGGACAAGTAAAAGGCAACAGCTTTTGCCGCTGGTACCTTGTAGAAATATAAATAGCCTATAGGACTATTTTTCTCAGGTTTGCAAGACAGATTCTCATGGATAAATTGTGACCTGCACCAACACGTTGTTGTATGTTCTATAAGAGTGGGCATCACAGAATCTGATTGACAGTTAAGGTTTACATGAATAAAAGTCTGCAAATAGGGAAGGAAAAAGAAAATAATTGGCTAGTATCATACCATTTCTCAATTTCAAGACCAAGAATCCTATTTGTTATAAAAACAGCGCATTGAATCATAGACAGAGTGAAAAATACTTTTCTATCAGCTTCAGGGAGTCCATTCTAGATAAAACTCAAGACCATCGGATTGTTTACAAACACCATTTTAAGGCTATAACCTATTGGATTGCTCAAAACAGTGTGTGCAAGATCTTTTCACACTGGATGGGGCACATTGAGGATGTGGGCAAATAATAAAGATAAAGGTTGACCCCCTATTTAGGCAAACATGAACGGCATTTGCTGCCATAGGCAATGACTTACTTGAGAAGTCCAGAATATGTGCAGAAATGTTCCCACATCAAAGATTCCTCTAAAACAATTATGTGGTGCTTCTAGGAGAATGTTGTGGAGTCTTTGTGGAGTTTAATACAATCTGGTAATTCTACACTATTAACGAGCATGTATATCTGTAGATATTGTTAAGCATTTCTCATTGTTGGGAGAAATAGAAATGTTTATGTTCAGCTTCCCATCAAGTCTATCCATCTATTCTGGTAGGTGAATTTGGTGCAGATATTAATACAGATAAGGTATAACTGCACTGACCGAGGGGGAGCAGAATCAAATTTGTTCAAATTAGGTAGAGGCATGGAGGGGCAAGAGATTAATGGTGCTTGTAAAAATGTTTTACCTGTAGACATTCATACCTTTCTGCCTCAGGTACAGTGCCTTGAAAAAGTATTCATACCCCATGACATTTTCCAGATTTTGTCACGTTATAACCAAAAACCTAAATGTATTTTATTGATTTTGTGTGATAAACCAACACAAAGTGGCACATAATTGTGAAGTGGAAGGAAAAGTATAAATGGTTTTCAACATTTTTTACAAATAAATATCTGAAAAGCGTGGCGTGCATTGGATTGCGAGCATCTGAACAGCAATTTTCAAGTCTTGCAACAGATTCCCAGTTGGATTTAGGTCTGGACTTTGACTGGGACACATGAATAACACATGAATATGCTTTGATCTAAACCATTCCATTGTAGCTCTGGCTGTATGTTTAGGGTCGTTGTCCTGTTGGAAAGTGAATCTCCTCCCCAGTCTCAAGTTTTTTGCAGACTCTAATAGGTTTTCTTCTAAGATTACCCTGTATTTGGCTCCATCCATCTTCCCATCAACTTTGACCAGCTTCCCTATCCCTTCTGAAGAAAAGCATCCCCACAACATGATGCTGCCACCGCAATGTTTCACAATGAGGATGGTGTGTTCAGGGTGATGTGCAGTGTTAGTTTTCCACCACACATAGCATTTTGCTTTTAGGCTACAAAGTTCAATTTTGGTCACATCTGACCAGAGCACCTTCTTCCACGTTTGCTGTGTCCCCCACATGACTTCTCGCAAACTGCAAATGGGACTTCTCGTGGCTTTTTTCAACATTTTTTTTTTCTTGCTACTCTTCCATAAAAGCCAGATTTGTGGAGTGCGCAACTAATAGTTGTCCTGTAGACAGATTCTCTCACCTGAGCTGTGGATTTACGCACCTCCTCCAGAATTACCATGGGCCTCTTAGCTGCTTCTCTGATTAATGCTCTTCTTGCCCGGCTTGTCAGTTTAGGTGGGCGGCCATGTCTTGGTAGGTTTGCAGTTGTGCCATACTTTTTCCATTTTCAGATGATGGATTGAACAGTGCTCCGTGAGATGTTCAAAGCTTGGGATTTTTTCTTAGAACCTAACCCTGCCTTAAACTTCTCCACAACGTTATCCCTGACCTGTCTGGTGTGTTCCTTGGCCTTTATGATGCTGTTTGTTCACTAAGGATCTCTAAAAAACCTCTTAGTGCTTCACAGAACATCTGTATTTATACTGAGATTAAATTACACACAAGTGGACTCTATTTACTAATTAGGTCACTTCTGAGGACAATTGGTTCCACCAGATTTTAGTAAAGGGGTATCAGAGTAAGAGGGCTGAATACAAATGCACACTACACTTTTCACTTATTTATTTGTAAAACATTTTGAAATTTATCAATTTCCTTCCACTTCACAATTATGTGCCATGTTGTGTTGGTCTATCACAAAAATCACAATAAAATACATTTATGTTTTTGGTTGTAACATGACAAAATGTTGAAAATTTCAAAGGCTAAGAATACTTTTTCAAGGCACTGTAGCTCCCATTGCCTTTTAAGGGTTTCAAATGAACCAAAGTTTGAGCCACTTGAAAGATGCTTCAGAGCGTTAAGGGGGTATTGGCTGTATCTGGAAATATCGCTTCTGTGCTGAAATTCTGTTAGGAATAAGAAATTGTCTATGCTGAATGCTAAAGGTAAGATTAAAGAAGCTAGGTCATATGAATGATTGTATAATCCCCACAAATGAAAGGATTATGTTACAATTAAGTTCAAATGGGATACGATCTTTATGTCATACAGATCCACAAAAGTTCCAGAAGATAGTATGTAAATATGGACAAGGAATCAAAATGGATCAGTGGATCAATGGGATATCAGGACCAGGAGTGTCACTGTTGTTCTATCTGGGGGACAGTCTAGCTTAAAGAAAATATTTGCAAGACTAGCATTGCCAGATCTAGCAATCATTATAAAATGCATTTATTGTATCTGAATTAGCAGGTAAAATCCAAGATTAAAAGCCTGTAAAAAAGGAAACAATTGCAACCCCGACTTGTAGGATGCAATATATATATGTATATATATAATATACTGTTATACTATGGCAGGTTGGCTCCCCTGCACGAGCCATCGTGGCTGTATGTCGGCTCTTTAGGAAGCTTTAGAAGGCGTGTGTGCACCGCCGGAGGCACACATGTGCACTGGCAGCATGTCCCCAGAGCCGATACGCATGCCCAGTGGGGCGCAATGACCACCGGAAACCCGCGATCACTCATGACAGAGCGAGAACTGGGATCTTTGTGTGTAAACACACAAATCCCGGTTTTCTCAGGGGAGTACAGACAGATCCTGTGCTCCTAGTAAGTAGGAACACTGATAAATCTCCTCCCCTAACCAATCCCATCCTCCTCCACAGTTAGAACACACCCAGGGAACACAGTTAACCCCTTGATCACCCCCTAGTGTTAACCCCTTCCCTGCTAATGACATTTATACAGTAATCAATGGCTATTTTTAGCTCTGATCACTAAATGTCACTGGTCCCAAAAAAGTGTCAAAAGTGTCCGATCTGTCCGCCGCAATGTGAAAGTCATGATAAAAATTGCTGATCACCGCCATTACTAGTAAAAAAATAAAAAATAATAAAAATGCCATAAATCTATCCCCTATGTTGTAGACGCTATAACTTTTGCGCAAACCAATCAATATACGCTTATTGCATTTTTTTTTACCAAGAATATGTAGAAGAATACATATTGGCCTAAACTGAGGAAAAAATTATCAATTTTTTTTTTAATAATGGGGATACGGTATTTATTATAGCAAAAGGTACGAAATATTGTGTTTTTTTCAAAATTGTCGCTCTTTCTTTGTTTATAGCGCAAAAAATAAAAAACGTAGAGGTGATCAAATACCCCCAAAAGAAAGCTCTATTTATGGGGAAAAAAGGACATCAATATTGTTTGGGTACAACATCGCACGAACACGCAATTGTCAGTTAAAACGATGCAGTGCAGTATCACAAAAAATGTGCTGAAGTAGTTAAATACGTTTTAAAATCACGTGAGTTAATATTTTATAATTGCATGAAGCTCTAGGTAAGCTAGCAGTACTTTCCACTGGAATAGTTTAACAGAGATGAGTACCTTTAAATTTCTGTGAAATAGTTTCTCAGTACAGCTTACACTGAAGTATGGGAAGTTTAAATGCACATTAAAAATCATTGTGTTAAGCATGTATTTCATGTCTTCACATCAGCAATTCCTCATTTTGATGTGCTGTTCATTCTATTTTCGTTTTATAAGTACTCAGTCATTTTTTATAGTTAACATTTGTTGTTTATAAGATATGTCCATCATTCTACAGAGATTGAATATGTTTTATGTGCAAATGTACCTCTTCATAATTTTTATTACATGTTTTGATGAGTAAATGTGTAAGGGAGAGCAGAAATGTATTTGGTAATTTACTTTCATTTTCTTTGTGCGCTAAAAAATATGTTTATGCCTATGCAAAGGTACAGATTTATCTCACAAGTGCCATGACTTAATTATTTGTGTTTTCTTTTCTTTTTTTTTTTTAACATTTAGCTTGAATTCTTAGTGTAATATCTATAATGTTACCTTCTCCTTTAACCTGTTTAAGTCATATACTGTTTTGATTTTCTTTGACTGTTATAGAGTATGTTTCTTTGTAAATTTAGGCTACTATTGATTCCAGAAAAAAAATATCCAATTTTGGCACATTGCCTGTTTTCTCTCAAAACGTTCTACGTACAGTTGAATTCTGCGACAGTTCAATAACATAGCAACTAGAATTTTAGAGTTTCTTTCTGTTCCAGCTGCTACACATAGTTGGCACAACTCTACAATGGCACATCAAAAAATATGTTCTGACTCCCACAACTGTTCTTCTCAACAGTCATCTTACTTTGTACAAAAGTAAGAATAATTCTGCAAAAGCATCAAAGAAAGAGATAACTTCTCAATTTTTATCCAGTACAAATGCATAAGAAATAAAATTCTTCAACGGATTTGCCTATTGTTTATGGCAACACTGTGTGCTCTGCTCTGTAAACTATATTTAACTTCTTTGTGACAGCAACATACCTTTTTAAGTAAACATGAAAAATGTCTCTTGCATGTGAATATTAACCACTTTCCCACCACCTAATTGAGAAAGTATGTTGTAATTTTGACGTTAAATACTTTTTTCCCCTAGGTGGCCGGCTTTCAGATAAAAGTGATCCCAGTGGCGAATTTGCAGCAAGATCACTTTTATAGGCACTGGGAGAGGTCCCCCCTCCCCGGTCGAAGTCGTGGATAAGCCCAGAATTGATCCGATGCGGCCAATGACTAGGCAGGAAGTCGAGTGAGGGAAAGATAGCCCCCACTTGGCTCTATGCCATTGGAGAACTGGAGTGACCTCTTACGCCACTTCCGGTTCTCGGGCTTAAAGACATGATTTTTTTATTTAAGTCAAAGTGTAATTTTTTTCTTTTGCTTTAAAGGATAAATGGAGAGCTCTGGGATCTTTTTGACCCCAGATCTCGCAATAAAGAGGACCTGTCATGCTTATTTTTATTACAAGGGATGTTTACATTCCTTGTTATAGGAATAAAAGTGATGAAAAAAAATAAAATAAAGGGACAGTGTAAAAATAAAAAGTAAAATAAATAAGAAAAAAAATGTAAAGCACCCCATCCCTTCATGCTCGTGCGCAGAAGCAAACACATACGTAAGTTGCACCCACATATGTAAACAGTGTTCAAACCACACATGTGAGGTATCGCCACGATCGTTAGAGTGAGTACAATAATTCTAGCGCTAGACATCCTCTGTATCTCTAAACAGCTAGCCTGTAAACATTTTTAAATTATCACATATGGAGATTTTTAAGTACCATTTGTTGCCATTCCACAAGCATTCACAATTTTAAAGCAACACATGTTAAAGCATACACATCTGTTTACTCAACATAACATCATCTTTCACATTATACAAAAAAATTAACTAACTTTACTGTTTTGATTTTTTTTCCAAACAAATTGTGTTTTAAAGACCGCTGTGCATATACAGTGTGACTTAAAATATTGCAATTACCGCCATTTTATTCTCTAGGGTCTCTGCTAAAAGAAAAAAAAAATGTTACTTGTAAACAACAAATGTCAGAAAAAGGTCTGGTCTTTAATTGGATCACAATATCTAAATATCTAAATGGTGGTTCTAGCACAGAGAGGGGACTTTTCAGTCTCAGATTGCTTAGCCACTTCAGCCCCGGAAGGTTTTACCCCCTTCCTGACCAGAGCACTTTTTACAATTCGGCACTGCGTCGCTTTAACTGCTAATTGCGCGGTCATGCAATGCTGTACCCAAACGAAATTTGCGTCCTTTTCTTCCCACAAATAGAGCTTTCTTTTGATGGTATTTGGTCACCTCTGCCGTTTTTATTTTTTGCGCTATACACGGAAAAAGACCGAAAATTTTGAAAAAAAATGATATTTTCTACTTTTTGTTCTAAAAAAAATCCAATAAACTCAATTTTAGTCATACATTTAGGCCAAAATGTATTCGGCCACATGTCTTTGGTAAAAAAAATGTCAATAAGTGTATATTTATTGGTTTGCGCAAAAGTTATAGCGTCTACAAACTAGGGTACATTTTCTGGAATTTACACAGCCTTTAATTTATGACTGCCTATGTCGTTTCTTGAGGTGCTAAAATGGCAGGGCAGTACAAAACCCCCACAAATGACCCCATTTTGGAAAGTAGACACCCCAAGGAATTTGCTGAGAGGCATGTTGAGCCCATTGAATATTCATTTTTTTTGTCCCAAGTGATTGAATAATGACAAAAAAAAAAAAAAAATTACAAAAAGTTGTCACTAAATGATATATTGCTCACACAGGCCATGGGCATATGTGGAATTGCACCCCAAAATACATTTAGCTGCTTCTCCTGAGTACGGGGATACCACATGTGTGGGACTTTTTGGGAGCCTAGCCGCGTACGGGGCCCCGAAAACCAAGCACCGCCTTCAGGATTTCTAAGGGCGTACATTTTTGATTTTACTCCTCACTACCTATCACAGTTTTGAAGGCCATAAAATGCCCAGATGACTTAAAACCCCCCCAAATGACCCCATTTTGGAAAGTAGACACCCCAAGCTATTTGCTTTGAGGCATGTTGAGTCCATGGAATGTTTTATATTTTGACACAAGTTGCGGGAAAGTGACAAATTTTTTTTTTTTTTTTTTTTTTGCACAAAGTTGTCACTAAATGATATATTGCTCACACAGGCCATGGGCATATGTGGAATTGCACCCCAAAATACATTTAGCTGCTTCTCCTGAGTACGGGGATACCACATGTGTGGGACTTTTTAGGAGCCTAGCCGCGTACGGGACCCCGAAAACCAAGCACCGCCTTCAGGATTTCTAAGGGCGTACATTTTTGATTTTACTCCTCACTGCCTATCACAGTTTCGGAGGCCATGGAATGCCCAGGTGGCACAAACCCCCCCCAAATGACCCCATTTTGGAAAGTAGACACCCCAAGCTATTTGCTGAGAGGCATGGTGAGTATTTTGCAGCTCTCATTTGTTTTTGAAAATAAAGAAAGACGAGAAAAAAAATTTTTTTTTTTCTTTTTTCAATTTTCAAAACTTTGTGACAAAAAGTGAGGTCTGCAAAATACTCACTATACCTCTCATCAAATAGCTTGGGGTGTCTACTTTCCAAAATGGGGTCATTTGGGGGGGTTTTGTGCCACCTGGGCATTCCATGGCCTCCGAAACTGTGATAGGCAGTGAAGAGTGAAATCAAAAATTTACGGCCTTAGAAAGCCTGAAGGCGGTGCTTGGTTTTCGGGGTCCCGTACGCGGCTAGGCTCCCAAAAAGTCCCACACATGTGGTATCCCCGTACTCAGGAGAAGCAACAGAATGTATTTTGGGGTGTAATTTCACATATTCCCATGGCATGTTTGAGCAATATATCATTTAGTGACAACTTTGCGCAAAAAAAAATAAAAAAAATAAAAAATTGTCTCTTTCCCGCAACTTGTGTCACAATATAAATTATTCCATGGACTCAACATGACTCTCAGCAAATAGCTTGGGGTGTCTACTTTCCAAAATGGGGTCATTTGGGGGGGTTTTGAACTGTCCTGGCATTTTATGCACAACATCTAGAAGCTTATGTCACACATCACCCACTCTTCTAACCACTTGAAGACAAAGCCCTTTCTGACACTTATTGTTTACATAAAAAAATAATTTTTTTTTGCAAGAAAATTACTTTGAACCCCCAAACATTATATATTTTTTTTAAAGCAAATGCCCTACAGATTAAAATGGTGGGTGTTTCATTTTTTTTTTTTCACACAGTATTTGCGCAGCGATTTTTCAAACGCATTTTTTGGGGAAAAAACACACTTTTTTACATTTTAATGCACTAAAACACACTATATTGCCCAAATGTTTGATGAAATAAAAAAGATGATCTTAGGCCGAGTACATGGATACCAAACATGACATGCTTTAAAATTGCGCACAAACGTGCAGTGGCGACAAACTAAATACATTTTTAAAAGCCTTTAAAAGCCTTTACAGGTTACCACTTTAGATTTACAGAGGAGGTCTACTGCTAAACTTACTGCCCTCGATCTGACCTTCGCGGCGATACCTCACATGCATGGTGCAATTGCTGTTTACATTTGACGCCAGACCAACGCTTGCGTTCACCTTAGCGCGAGAGCAGGGGGGACAGGGGTGCTTTTTTTTTTTTTTTTTTTTTTTCTTTATTATTATTATTTTTTTATCTTATTTTTAAACTGTTCCTTTCATTTTTTTTTTTTTTTAAATCATTTTTATTGTTATCTCAGGGAATGTAAATATCCCCTATGATAGCAATAGGTAGTGACAGGTACTCTTTTTTGCAAAAATTGGGGTCTATTAGACCCTAGATTTCTCCTCTGCCCTCAAAGCATCTGATCACACCAAGATCGGTGTGATAAAATGCTTTCCCAATTTCCCAATGGCGCTGTTTACATCCGGCGAAATCTACGTCATAAAATGCTCGTAGCTTCCGGTTTCTTAGGTCATAGAGATGTTTGGAGCCACTCTGGTCTCTGATCAGCTCTATGGTCAGCTGGCTGAATCACCGGCTGCATTTTCAGGTTCCCTGTTGAGACAGGAGAGCCAGAGAAAAACACGGAAAATGTTGGGGGGGGGAGGCATTCCCTCCCACTGCTTGTAAAAGCAGTCTAGAGGCTAATTAGCCACTAGGATTGCTTTTACATGAAAGCCGACCGCCGGCTGAAAAGAATGATACCAAGATGATACCTAAACCTGCAGGCATCATTCTGGTATAACCACTCAAAGTCGTGAATGGCATACCTGAAGACAAAAAAATGGTTAACAATAAAGCACAGTAAACGGTAAGGTATAAAAAATTGCATACCTGAAAAGCAAACATGATAAAACATAATAACAATAAAACATTGCAGAATAGAATACAGTAAAAAAGAGCAGAACAATAGAGAGAGAATAGAGAGAGAGAGAACAATAAAACGACAACTATTTTTATTTTATATTTTTGTTTGTGTTTTTTTTTTTTTTTTTTTTACACTTTTTTTTGTAACTAACTTTTATAATTGTAACCGGTTCCAGGTTCGCGTCTCTCAAAATGCGATGGCATCTCGGGAAACCCTGTGAAAGTGTGCCTAGTCTGTGCAATGCTGTACCCTACGCTAATACTCAACTAGTGCATGGTAGCGTTCAAAACATTCACCAATGCAAAGACCAGGATTGTCAGGACAGGAGGGACAATAATAGCGGGTGTCACGCCTATATCCGCGCTAGCTGCAGACACAACATCTTTTTTGGGGGGGTTCGCTGGGTAGGGGTACTCGGGAGGACATAAAGAAAATGCCTCTCATGCAGCCGACTGCATTTGGTTGGGGATGTGAATGGGGGAAGTACGGGTGCTGCAGAAGCGGTGGGTTCCCAATTAGGATTGGCGAATGCAGCAGGAAGGGCACTATGGGCATGACGGGCCTGTGTTTGTCTTTTTGGTGGCAGCGGGACACTACTTGTGCTTGCCACCTCACCAGCTTGAACTGCACTTATGTGACTCGCCACGTCACCAAGTGTTACTGCAGTGCTGGTTTGACTACGACCGGGGTGTACTAGGCCGCTGGCGCTTGCCAGTTCACCAAAACGCTACAAAAAAAACTGTTAGCGATCACAGGGATCCGGCCTGACTCTGCGAACGCTGCAGTTATGCGTTTAGTGTTTTGTAAGTGACAGTGATCGATCGATACTGCACTTGGGTGGGCTGGGCTGGGCTGGGCGGAGGGGCAAAACGCAGGTGCTAGCAGGTATCTGGGCTGATCCCGCTAACACTGCGTTTTTGGGAACCCTAAACTGCTGGGGACGCTAGTATAGATCTGATCAGATCAGATATTGATCCGTTCAGATACTGTACCACTAAGGGAGGCGTATGCTGTGTGCGTGGGTGTTAGCGGTACTGGCGCTAATCTGACGCTGCCTGGGGCTGGTGCTTGCCAGTTCACCAAAACGCTACCAAAAAAACTGTTAGCGATCGCAGGGATCAGGCCTGACTCTGCGAATGCTGCAGTTATGCGTTTAGTGTTTTGTAAGTGACAGTGATCGATCGATACTGCACTTGGGTGGGCTGGGCTGGGCTGGGCGGAGGGGCAAAACGCAGGTGCTAGCAGGTATCTGGGCTGATCCCGCTAACACTGCGTTTTCGGGAACCCTAAACTGCTGGGGACGCTAGTATAGATCTGATCTGATCAGATATTGATCCGATCAGATACTATACCACTAAGGGAGGCATATGCTGCGTGCGTGGGTGTTCGCGGTACTGGCGCTAATCTGACGCTGCCTGGGGCGACGCATATCACCGCCGGGCGATCAGGGGGCTAAACCTTTATTCGGTAATAAACGGCGGGTGCCCTGACACTATAGAAAATAAACGAACTAACCAGCGTCACCCGTAACGGTTATACGGTGATCCGTGGTGAAAGGGTTAACTAGGGGGCAATCAAGGGGTTAAAACATTTATTAGATAGTATATGGGGGTCCCTGTCGCTATAAAACACTGACGGCGAACCTAAATATTTACGTTCCTAACTAGCGTCACCAGTGACACTAATACAGCGATCAGAAAAATGATCGCTTAGCGACACTGGTGAGGGGGGGGTGATCAAGGGGTTAAAACTTTATTAGGGGGGGTTAGGGGGGTATCCTAGACCTAAAGGGGGGTAATACTCACTGCCCTAACACAAACTGTCACAAACTGACACTATGCAGTAATCAGAAAAAAAAAAAAAAATACTGCTAATGTCAGTTTGTGACGGGGGGGGGGGGTGATTGGGGGGGGATCGGGGGGCGATCGGGGGGGGATCGGGGGTGTAAGGTATGCCTGGCATGTTCTACTGTGTGTGTGTGTGTGTTGTGCACTCACTTGTCTTCTCTCCTCGGCGCTGGAACGGAAACTGCCAGACCGAGGAGAGATGACATCACATCCTCTGCCTGTGTGAAACGACACACAGGCAGAGGAGGATTCCCATTGGCTGGGAGCGATCGCGAGGGGGGGGCCCGGATCGGATGGTCTCCCCCTCGCCTCCCGACGCTCCCAGTCAGATGCCGACCGCCGATGGCACCGGGGGGGGGTCCGATCGGACCCCCCGCCCGCGGGAGGCAGATCACGTACGGGTACGTGATTCTGCCTGCCCGTGCCATTCTGCCGCAGTATATATGCGGTAGGCGGTCGGCAAGTGGTTAAGATAACACATGATCACTCAATGAAGTTGGATGAAAAATGGTTTAACCTCAAACTGTGTAGGAGGTTCCTTACTGTTAGAATAGTGAGGCTGTGGAACTCACTTCCACAATCGGTAGTGTCAGCAGGAAGTGTTGATATTTTCAAAAAACTTTTAGATACAATATACAATATCATAGGTGTGCGCAGCCTATTGCATTAGGGTGTGCACCCCAAAGCTCAAATACACATGAACGCCACCTGCTGTCACAGGGAGGAGGCTCTGATGGTGGGAGACAGTTGATTGGGAGCCTATTACCTTAAATCCTAAGTATAGGTGTAATATGTTCCTACAGTTGAACCTAACCTTTAATATAATGGGGGCATTTACACTGGCCACCGGCACCCCAACCACCCACCTGGTGCCACCCCTGGATAATGCGAATGCACATGGGGTGATTAGGGTGTGCCCAGGCACACCAGGCACACCCTGTGCGCACGCCTATGTACAATATACAATTTCCATGGATTTGGGAAGTGGTAGAGACATAAATGCATACACATACCCACACAATTTGAACTGGATGGACTAGTGTCTTTATTCAACTTTAACCTTACCAACTATGTAACTATGTAACCTGTATGCTGCAGCATCTGTATGATGCTGCAGCTGTTCTTCATTGTTCCTCAAGACCAAGAACTGAGCAATCACATGACCCTTAATAACTCAGTTCTCGGTCTGCTCCAAGCAGAGAGCGATTACTGTCAGTCACCGCTCTCTGATCTGTCCCTTGAGTACTAGCTGGAGTGCCAGGCAAGAGAGGGAAGCATCTGGCTTTGTCACTCAGCTATGTGCTGATATGCGAAGCCAGCTGTCAATTAGACATCTGGGTGGATCCCGACAGTATTGTCAGGATGATTACAGATCCTGGAGTGGCTCTGTTACTTCAGCTGAGAGTGGGCAATAGCCCACTCTCAGCTGACTCTGGGTCACAGGAGATCAAAAGTAAGTGCACTTCTGTGACCCACAAGAGAAGTATGGCAAAAAAAGCTTTGTCTTCCTAGGGCCCAGTGCCAATCTAAAAAGTTAGTTAATTTACATACTGATGCTGCTAAATTTTGG
Source organism: Lithobates clamitans (assembly GCA_037952925.1). Lineage (NCBI taxonomy): Eukaryota > Metazoa > Chordata > Amphibia > Anura > Ranidae > Lithobates > Lithobates clamitans. The sequence goes on from JBBGZY010000677.1 coordinate 1,015,878, forward strand.
TCATCTAAGTTTAAAAAAACTCTGGTCACTAAAGAGTTAAAGCTCATCTCCTGGTAAATATTTATTTTTTCAATTTCCCTCTGGGTCCCTCATTGATACCAATTAGGATTAGGAGTACTGCTAATCCAGCATTGCACAGATGCCCAATAGTGCCTTCATGCTGACATAATGACTGCAGACGCCTCCTTTGGATGCTAAGAGGACCACATCTCTGGAAAGCCAACAGAAAATTCCAATGTCATGCATGATGTGACTGGACACCTGAAGAAAGACCTCACCTCCTGTAAACAGAAAAACTATAGAATCACATGACTGTGACCTGACCATTGCTTGGAGCCCCACTCAAGGCACTACTGAAGCATTTCCCAATGTCTCATACAGCATATGGGTGCCAGCTTCAGAAGAGCTCATCCTGGCCCTGGCTGGCTTTCCTCCCAGGCCATGTCCCCCAGACATGTTTAACCCCACAGTCATAAAGGTGACTAAACCTTGTGGGCAGGGTGAAATTCACCAATGGAGCATGGCCTGGGAGGAGACGGGCTGAAGTCGCATCTTACTCTTACTTCACTACGGTTGATCTTCTGTAGTGTGGCCTCCTATTTGTCTGTTTTGCGCATCACATGACTGTGTTGAGATTAAAAAGGCATTTTAATTTTTTCTTTAGTTTCTTTAGTTTGGACTTTAGATACACTTTAAAGGTGTGGGACCACCTTTAAAGTGTATCTAAAGTCCAAATTAAAAATGGAATCAATTTCAGTTTACCAATCCTTAGATGTGGTCTCTATTATTTTTTTTAATTTTACAAAAAAAGCTACCTGTCTGTTCATGGATGCAATCATTTCTGCAATGTATATTTGGAAACAACCATGGTTGTTACATAGGCTGGACTTCAAACATACAGGTGATACTCGAAAATTTAGAATATCGTGCAAAAGTTCATTTATTTCACTAATGCAACTTAAAAGGTGAAACTAATATATGAGATAGACTCATTACATGCAAAGCAAGATAGTTCAAGCCACGATTTGTCATAATTGTGATGATTTTGGCTTACAGCTCATGAAAACCCCAAATCCACAATCTCAGAAAATTTGAATATTACATGCAATCAATAAAACAAGGATTGTACATAGAATAATATCTGACCTCTGAAAAGTATAAGCATGCGTATGTACTCAGTACTTGGTTTGGGCCCCTTTTGCAGCAATTACTGCCTCAATGCAGTGTGGAATGGAAGCTATCAGCTTGTAGCACTGCTGAGGTGTTATGGAAGACCAGGATGCTTCAATAGCAGCCTTAAGCTCTTCTCCATTGTTCGGTCTCATGTCTCTCATCTTTCTCTTGGCAATGCCCCATAGATTTTCTATGGGGTTCAGGTCAGACGAGTTTGCTGGCCAATCAAGCACAGTAATCCCACAGTCATTGAACCAGGTTTTTGTGCTTTTGGCAGTGTGGGCAGGTGCCAAGTCCTGGTGGAAAATGAAGTAAGCATCCCCATAGAGCTCATCTGTGGAAGGAAGCATGAAGTGTTCCAAAATCTCCTGGTAGACGGCTGCTTTGACCCTGGACTTAATGAAGCATAGTGGACCAACACCAGCCGATGACATGGCTCCCCAAATCAACACAGACTGTGGAAACTTCACACTGGACTTCAAGCATGTTGCAGTGTGTACCTCTCCATTCTGCCTCCATACTCTGGGTCCTTGGTTTCCAAATGAGATGAAAAATTTGCTCTCATCAGAAAAGAGGACTTTGGACCACTGAGCAACAGACCAGGTCTGTTTTTCTTTAGCCCAGGTAAGACACTTCTGACGTTGTTTGTTGTTCAGGAGTGGCTTAACAAGAGGAATACGACATTTGAAGCCCATGTCCAGGATCCATCTGTGTGTGGTGCCTCTTGATGCACTGACTCCAGCCTCAGTCCACTCCTTGGTGTGCTGGCAAGTATCTACATTGTCACTCCTTGTGAAAGTCCCCAACACTTTTGAATGGCCTTTTCCTGACAATCCTCTTCAAGCATGTTGCAGTGTGTACCTCTCCATTCTGCCTCCATACTCTGGGTCCTTGGTTTCCAAATGAGATGAAAAATTTGCTCTCATCAGAAAAGAGGACTTTGGACCACTGAGCAACAGACCAGGTCTGTTTTTCTTTAGCCCAGGTAAGACACTTCTGACGTTGTTTGTTGTTCAGGAGTGGCTTAACAAGAGGAATACGACATTTGAAGCCCATGTCCAGGATCCATCTGTGTGTGGTGCCTCTTGATGCACTGACTCCAGCCTCAGTCCACTCCTTGGTGTGCTGGCAAGTATCTACATTGTCACTCCTTGTGAAAGTCCCCAACACTTTTGAATGGCCTTTTCCTGACAATCCTCTTCAGGCTGCAGTCATCCCTGCTGCTTGTGCACCTTTTTCTACCACACTTTTCCCTTCCACATAACTTTCTATTAATGTGCTTTGAAACAGCACTTTGGGAACATCCAACTTCTTTTGCAATTAGCTTTTGAGGCTTTCCCTCGTTATGGAGGGTGTCAATGATGGTTTTCTGCACAACTGTCAGGTCAGCAATCTTTCCCATGATTGTGATTCCTACTGAACCAGACTGAGAGACCATTTTAAAGGCTCAGGAACCTTTGCAGGTGTTATGGCTTAATTAGCTGATTAGAGTGGGACACTTTGAGCCTAGAATATTGCACCTTTTCACAATATTCTAATTTTCTGAGATTGTGGATTTGGGGTTTTCATGAGCTGTAAGCCATAATCATCACAATTATGACAAATCACGGCTTGAACTATCATGCTTTGCATGTAATGCGTCTATAAGTTGCATTAGTAAAATAAATTAACTTTTGCACGATATTCAAATTTTTCGAGTATCACCTGTGTCTGCCTTTGATCATATCCATTACATAGTAGATTGATGGGACTAATAGTCTACAAAAAAAAAATTATAAGGATGCTTGTGGGTTCTTTTGCTTCTGATGCTGACTTTACCGCATACTTGGTTCGGCGGACCGGAGTCCGTCGGACATTTTAATCGTGTGTGGGCTCCAGCGGACTTTTTTACCCCAAAAGTTTGACGGACCTAGAAATGAAACATGTTTCAAATCTTTTTGACGGACTCGAGTCCGGTCGAAAAGTCAGCTCATCTGTTTGCTAGTCCGACGGACAAAAAAACGATGCTAGGGCAGCTATTAGCTACTGGCTATGAACTTCCTTGTTTTAGTCCGGTCATACGTCTTCACGTACGAATCCGTTGAACTTTGGTTGATCGTGTGTAGGCAAGTCCGTTCATTCGGAAAGTCCGTCATAAAGTCTGTTGAAAAGTCCGCAGGACAAAGTCTGCCTAAAGTCCGCTCGTGTGTACGCGGCATTAGACTGAAAATGAAAATAAATACAACCACCACATCCAAGGACTGGTAGCCTGCAATATATTACAATTTTGTTTTTGGGTTTGGATCAAGAGGGAAATTGATGAATATTAAATAGCTGTGCAAACAGAAATTCACTACTACTATTTTGTTTGAATTGTGTAAATTCCAACAAACAGCCACATGAAAACAGTGATATACTGTAAGCACTTACATAGTAGCCAAGGGAGCCACTCTGAGGCATGAAAGCGAGAAGGGTATTGGATCAGTGTTGCATTAATTTGCTTCTTTCACCAGTCCAGCGAGAGGTTGACTGTACAGAGTGTACTGTATAGGTGACATACCTTTAAAGTGGATGTAAACCCAATGTCATCCTTTCTAAACTACTGCCAAGGGGGTTATCTATAAGGATATACATGCCTTCTGCATGTATCTTCACCTGTCAAATGTCTCCCCTCTGTCTGTTATGAAAGCCGAAAAACTGCAGATTCTGTGGGTGGGTCTGTTGTCTGGAGCTCGGTGGGTGGAGTTGTGATGTCAGTAGACTCCCCGCCCACCTCTACACTCCCCTTGTCAATATGCATTTTCTCCTGTGTATTTCTTACACTGAACTTCTGCTATGATCTCTAACATCCAATGAAAAGACAGTAAAGTAAGCACATGACTTTAGCATGCCAAATCATGCTGAGGTGTGGAACAGCCAATCCTTGCAGAGCTGCTGAAGAAAGAAGTGGGGGTGGGAATTAAAAAACTATGCATGTCTTAGGCTAGTGCACGAGATATGTAAATCACCTGTCACTCACAGCAAGGGGGAGGATTTGACAAAGTTTTTCTCTCTTTGTCAAGATTTTTCTCACTGAACAAAAAAAGAGGATTGCTCAGAGCTGTATTAACTCTGTGTGGCAAGACTGGGCTTAAATGATAGGAAATCTTATACTCTACATTATGACATAAAAAAAAATAATAAATGACAAGCAATAAATAAATAAATTAGAGTTTTGATGAAACAGTCTCTGTTAATATACTGTATGCCATGTAAATATTTAAATTTTATAATTCAGAAGACAGTGGTTGGATTTATATAAAGCCCTCCTACTGGTTTGGTGGCAGTTTCAGGCAGTGACAAATCCAAAATGTACAGTGACACTCTTTGAAGGCAAAGGGGCATCAATCTGTGAAAGTGCATAGCAAAAAAAGAAAATCGATACCAAGGCTACAAAGACCTCTAGTACTGCAGAAATGTAAGACAGCAAAGTCCAAGTTTATATTAGAAGACACAGTAGCTATGAATGTGTAAATGGGCTAATGTGACTCCGCAAAAATCGCCAGACTTCTTAACAGTATACTCGCCAACTTGAATGGAGATGACCAAAATAAACCTTGGTGTGTGTGCTTTAAAAATGGTTTTATTTGTATATGCTACTTTGGAAAGGTTGACACTGTTCCGCTTATTCCTGACTTCAATGGTATTGGATTCATGACTCTAAAAGTAATGGAGCTCTATAGTAATTCTTGTATTTTCATCACTGGGGTCTGTTGGCAAACTGCCCTGGCTGCCAAAACACAACCTCTTTGCTAGTATTACTGGTCCAAACTCTGCCTAGAATACTGTGACAAGGTACATATAAGCTTATAGGAAATGACTTGCGAAAACCAATAAATCCCATGCACTGCTTTCTGAAATCAATATACAGCTGCAGTACCCCAAGTACTTATAAATAACATAAATCAACTGTACCACGCTACAAAATACTAATATGTGTCAGGAAATGAACAAAATACTGAGTAATCAGTAGGGGTAACAAATGACAATTAACAAAAGATTAGGGAAGTAAACATGTGGCTGAGGAGCTGGTGAAGTAAGGGGGGGTTTGGGTTCCTGCAGAACTGGGCCAACTTCTCAGTAGGTCATCAGTTCTATATAAAGGATGAACTGCACCTAAATGAGGAGGATGCAGATCGGCTGGGAGTGAAGATGGCCGAAAATTTAGAGGGGCTTTTAAACTAGGCTACGGGGGGGAGGGTCCAGAGGTAGATATAGTCAGCATGGAGCATATTCCAAAGGGTAGAATTGGGGGCATTAGTGGTAGGTTGACTAAAGCATATAAACCCGAGGTAAGTATAATAACAAGTCCTATTTGCAATCTCGGAACACCCAATAATAGGACAGTATGCAACTAAACTGCGTGGTATGTTCACCAATACCAGGAGCCTGGCAGATAAGATGGGAGAACTAGAGCTACTGTTGTACGAGGATGGGAATTTCAGAGACTTGGTTCAACAACGCCCATGATTGGCTGGCAACCATTTAAGGGTATTCCCTTTATCGCAGGGATAGAGAGGGTAAAAAGGGGGGTATACCGGTATATCAAGCATAATGTACAAGTGAATGTGAGAAATGACATCACTAAGGGAGCTAGGGAGGAGGTGGAATCCTTATGGGTAGAGCTCCAAAGGTATGAAACTAAGGGCAAAATAATACTGGGAGCGTGCTATAGGCCCCCTAACCTGAGGGAGGAGGGGGTGACGGACCTCCTATCACAATTTGGATTAGCAGCAAGGATGGGAAGTGTCACCATAATGGGGGATTTTAATTATCCAGACATTGACTGGGTGGAAGGAACCACGCATTCATTTAAGGCTCACCAGTTCCTAGATGTCGTGCATAACAATTTCATAGGTCAGATGGTAGATGAACCAACTAGAAACAAAGCTAGACCTACTGATAACAATACAGTCCTGATCATGGATGTGGAATTAAGGGGAAATTTAGGAAACAGCAATCACAGGTAAATCAGCTTCAGTATAAATCACACACATAGGAAACATAAGGGGAATACAAAGACATTGAATTTCAAAAGAGCAAACTTCCCCAAACCAGGAATCTTGCTAGAAGATATAAATTGGGATAAAATATTAGGAACAAAGAACATGGAGGAAAAATGGGTTTGCTTTAAGAGCATTAAATAAGGGCATTAGCCAGTGCATCCCACTGGGAAACAAATTTAAAAGAATGCACAAAAGTCCTGGATGGCTTAACTCCAATGTAAAGATGCATATAAAAGCAAAGGAGAAGGCCTTCAAAAAATACAAGACTGAGAGATCATCAGCAGCATTCGGACTTTACAAAGAATGCAACAAGAAATGTAAGGGTGCAATTAGGGCGGCTAAGATAGAACACGAAATACACATAGTGGAGGAGAGCAAAAAAAATCCCAAGAAATTCTTTAAGCATATAAACAGTAAAAAAGGAGGACAGACCATATTGGCCCCCATAAAGAATGAGGAAGGAAATCTGGTTACAATGGATGGGGAGATGGTGAAGGTATTGAATTTATTCTTCTCCTCGGTCTTCACGAGGGAATCGGGGGGCTTCAGTAACCAAAACTGCAGTGTTTATCCTCATGACACATTACAGGAAGCACCCTCATGGCTAACGAAGAACAGAATTAGGAATAGACTTGGAAAACTTAACATTAATAAGTCACCGGGACCAGATGGCTTGCACCCGAGGGTCCTGGGGGAACTCAGTCAAGTAATTGCCAGACCATTGTTGCTAATTTTTACTGACAGTCTACTGACTAGAATGGTACCAGCTGATTGGAGAAAAGCCTGTGTAGCTCCAATATTTAAAAAAGGGCCAAAATACATCCCTGGGAATTACAGACCAGCTAGCCTATCATCAATAGTATGCAAGCTCTTGGAGGGGATGATAAGGGACTAAATACAAGATTTTAGTAATGAAAACGATACCATTAGCAGTAATCAGCATGGATTCATGCAGACCCGTAGATGTGGTGTATCTGGATTTTGCAAAAGCATTTGACACAGTTCCATATAAACATTTACTGTACAAAGTAAGGTCCGTTGGTATGGACCATAGGGTGAGTATATGGATTGAAAACTGGCTACAATGAAAAGTTCAGAGGGTTGTGATAAATGGGGAGTACTCGGAATGGTCAGGGGTGGAAAGTGGGGTCCCCCAGGGTTCTATGCTTGGACCAATCCTGTTTAATTTGTTCATAAACAACTTGGAGGATGGGGTAAGCAGTTCAATCTCTGTCTTTGTAGACGATACTAAGCTAAGCAGGGCAATATCTTCTCCGCAAGATGTGGAAACCTTACAAGAAGATCTCAACAAATTAATGGGGTGGGCAACTACATGGCAAATGAGGTTTAATGTGGAAAAATGTAAAATAATGCATTTGGGTGGAAAAAATATGAATACAATCTACTCACTGGGGGGAGAATCTCTGGGGGAATCAAGGATCAAAAAGGACCTGGAGGTCCTAGTAGATGATAGGCTCAGCAATGGCATGCAATGCTAAGCTGCTGCTAACAAAGCAAACAGAATATTGGCATGCATTAAAAAGGGGATTAACTCAAGAGGTAAAGCGATAATTCTTCCACTCTACAAGACTCACAGAGAAGGGCAACAAAGCTAATAAAAAGGAAATGGAGTATATTAGTTATGAAGAAAGGTTACAAGCACTGAACTTATTCTCTCTGGAGAAGATACTCTTGAGAGGGGATATGAGTACGGCCGTTTTTGTATGTTTATATGTTTGTCTGTGCTTGTATGCAATTTTCATTATCCGGGCTACTCATCATAGGTATGAGACCCGTAAATCATTTTTGCATGGAATTGTACTGTACCTGTTTATACATGATGGTTTATCACAGTTAAGAATAAATTTTGTAAATTTTTAACCAACTGATTCATAATTCTGCTGCAGAGGTAGCTACTTTTTAAGTCGTGGTAGTGTTACCTAGACTTGCGGTGTATATATGCTAGTTGTCTTTGGCTACAGCAGCAGCACCAAAATAGGTGTATATCGGTGGTAAGACTATGAGATAACCAATACACATACCAGGTTTTGCGGGATAAGTTTCCTTTCTTTTTTCTTCTTCTTTGCTTAATATTTTTTCCTTTTTTTGGTTCACATTGAATGTGGGATCCTATGGTCCTTTCTGGAATCTATTCCCAGCAACAATACAAATCCGTGTCAAGGGGAAAAAAACATCCCAGATTCATCAAAAAGATAAATATAACCCTCATTATGGCATTTGTACTTGGTGAGGAGATTGATCAGGAGATAAGATCTGCCTTTCAGACGGATTCACCCCACTTGACGAGTCGGGATGAGGATTTGAAAATTAAATTTAAAGAGCATAAAAAGCTATTGATAAAACACCTGAATCGCAAGTGGGATGTCTCTTTCTTGGAGACCTATATAAATCACAAAATTGTCCCGAGAGGACTGAGGGACCAAACGGTCCCAGCAGAACATCTCCATAATGAGCGATTCCTCACCAAGTGGAAAGAATTGTGTTTAGGCCATGGGATAGCGGTTATGGGCCTGATTGTAGAAGAGGAGAAAATTCAATTGGAGGAACTCAGGGAACAGATTGAAATAAGTACCCGGGGCCTAGACCCATTAAAAGATCTAGATGAGTTCTCTAAACAGAATGATATATTGAAAAAAGAAATAGAGAAAGTACAACTCAGCTTAAAAATGACAAAACAGTCTAAATATAGGAGGGACCTCACTGATTTTGAAAATGGCCAGGCCTTTGATGTGACAGCACGAAGGAGTAGAAGTCGATCAGCAAGGAGGGGACAGAGATCACAATCGAGGGGACGGCGTGAAAAAACGACGGAGGAGACTGCCAATGATGGGGCCCCAAAAGTGGTGACTTTTTTAGAGGAAGAGGGGGTGATATGATTTTAATTTACAAATACCATACCATACCTGGTGACTAGGGATGAGCCCGATGTTCTTGAACATCGGGCGTTCACCCGTTCGCCAAATACCGAACATTATGGGGCGTTCGCGGGAAATTCGAGTGCAAATTCTTTGGCCATTCACAATGCGCTCTGCTGTGAGAGCCATAATTGGCCATAGGCAGGGTGCCTTTGGCCAATCATGGCTCAGGGGGCTGAGTCCACTCCCCACACTATGTAAGGCTGCTTACACGCCATCCATACATAGTTATATGAATGAGAGCAGCAAAATAACATTTGTAAAGGAAAAAATGTAATTTAAAACTGCTTAAGGCTGTAATGTATTGCCAGATCCCGGGAATATAGATAAAAATCATTGAAAAAAATTGGCATGGGTCCCCCCCAGTCCATTACCAGGCCCTTTGGGTCTGGAATGGATATTAAGGGGGACCCTGCACCAAATTTTTTTTTTAAATTGCGTGGGGTCTCCCCAAAATCCATACCAGGCCCTTCTGGTCTGGTATGGATATTAAGAGGAACCCTGCGCCAACATGTTTAAAAAAAATGGCTTGAGGCCCCCCAAAATCCATACCAGACCCTTATCCGAGCACGCAACCTGGCAGGTCACAAGGAAAAGGGGGGGACGAGAGAACGCCCCCCTCCTTAACCATACCAGGCCACATGCCCTTAAACACCTTGTCCCCATGTTGATGGCGATGTCCATTCATCTTCGATCACAGCGTCCGACAGACTGAGAAAAAAAACCCTCCGCCTCCATTAGAGGCTCCCGCTGACTGCAAGCTTTCTGCATTGATAGCTGTTATATAGCTGAGGGCAGGGCCAACGGTGACGTAAATGGGTGACTCTGCCCCCCCTGACATTACATGATGTCACATGACAAACTCATTAAGATTAGAAGAAAAGAGGTTTAACCTTAGACTGCATAGAGGATTCTTTACTATAAGAGCGGCAAGGATGCGGAATTCACTGCCACAGACGGTGGTTTCAGCAAAGGGGCATCAATAGTTTCAAAAAACCATTAGATAAGCACCTGAACGACCGCAACATACAGGGATATACAATGTAATACTGACATATAATCAAACACATAGGTTAGACTTATTGGACTTGTCTTTTTTCCTTGTCAAAAGAAGTTTATTGAGTATACAATGTTATAAAGATACATAAAGTAAGTTTACAAGGATCTATAAAGTAAGCTCATTGTTTTACAGTAGGGTTTATATAGGTAAATATCATGGAATTTCAAATATTAAACATCGGGTTCACGTAAACCTAAATTAAAGATATATATCATTTCCTTAGTTACTTTTGTAGGTATTTAAATGATTTATACCTACTATACATATTGTTTACAAGTAGAGTGTATATAGGTCAAATAAATTCTGATAATGAGCTTTAATCGTAAGGTGGAGAAAAGGAAAGAGAAAGAAGAAAAAGGGTTGAAAGGTAGAGGTATGGTCCACAAGGTTGTCCCGCTCGTCAGTTTATTATTCTTTTTAGTTCTCTTTGAAGCCTTAGAATGGGTGTCTCTGTAAGTCATTTAATCTGTTACCATGGCAACAGGACAGAGTCATTGAAGTTTGACAGGAACTGTTGTTTTATCCAAGGATGCCAAAGTTTTTCACATTTTGGAATTTGATTTTGATCGATGGCTACCATCTTAGCATGGGACATTGTATTATTCATTCTGTGAATTGTTTCTGCTAGTACCAATGTAGGAGATTTCCATGCCTTGGCCACTGTTTGTTTTGCAGCCGTTATTAGTTGGATCATAAGTTTGAATTGAGAGAGTGTTAACCATTCCGGTTTTAGATTAAGTAAAGTTAAATATGGATCTGGTTGTATTATTTTTTAAAATATTTTAGATGCAATCACGAAGACTTCCTTCCAGAAGGTTTGGATTACTGGGCACGTCCACCATATGTGTAAATATGTGCCTATTTCTGGGCATCCTCGAAAACAAAGAGCTGAGGTATTAGGTGAATATTTTGCCACTCTAGCGGGTACAAGGTACCAGCGTAGTTAGGACTTTATAATTTGTCTCCAGTGCTAAGATGTTGGGTGAAGATGACTTAGATGTGAGCCATATGTTAGACCAGTCCGTGTCTTCTAAAGTTCGTCCCAGGTCCTCCTCCCACATCTGAACGTAAGAGGGTCTATTAAGATTTGCTACTCCATATAATTGATTATAAAGTGATGAAATTGTACCTTTAGCAAATGGATCTTTTGTACAGATTGATTCAAAAATGGATAATTGGGATAATGGTGTATCCCCCTTTAGGAATGGTGTATATAAATTTTTGATTTGGAGATATCTAAATATCTCAGAGTTTGGTAGATCATATTTTTTTTTAAGCGATGGGAATGAAAGGAATGATTTAGATGCTATGAAGTCATTTAGTGTCTGAATGCCTGATGTTGTCCAAGCTTTAAAAGAATTTGGGTAGATCCATGCCGGATAAAAGGCCGGATTTCTGATAAAAGAAAGGAGAGGATTGTGTGGAGATTGTAACTGATATTTGGTTTTTAGTTTATCCCAGAGAGATAAGAAGTGTTTAGTTATGGGATTATGAATTTTAAAGCGGTCTTTAGGATCAAGCCATAATAAATTTGATATTAATAGAGGGTCATTTTCTGAAGCCTCTATAAATACCCATAATGGGATTTCCTGTTTTGCATGGTATTTGGACAGACTGGCCAAATGTGCTGCTCTGTAGTAGTTAGTAAAATTAGGGTATCCCAGGCCTCCTTTATTTTTGGGAAGATGTAGTGTGTGTATGGGTATACGTGGTTTAGAAGAGCCCCATATAAACGAAGTTGCTCTTTTTTGTACTATTCTCAAAAAATAGGAAGGAATTGGAATAGGGAGGACTCTGAATAGATAAAGCAATTTGGGTAGAATAGTCATTTTGATTGCATTAATCTTCCCTATCCAGGATAAAGGAAGTTGCGACCATTGTTTTATTAGATTTGTGATCTGTCTTAATACAGGAGGATAATTGGTTGAGAATAAGTCAGAATGAGATGCTGTTAAATGAATTCTAAGATATGGGATTGATTTTTCTGCCCATGTGAATGGGAGTGCAGCCCTAGCCGGGATCAATTCCATGTTTGTGAGTGAAATATTAAGCACTAGGCATTTCTTAGGATTAATCATAAGGCCGGATAGGGCTGCAAATCCATCAAGAGCTGGTATTAAGTTAGGACCAGAGACCTGTGGTGATGATAGAAAAAGTAATATATCGTCTGCAAAAATACATAGTTTGTGTGTAATACCTCCTACTTCAATGCCAGTAATAGTTTGGTTTGTTCTGATGTATTGGGCCATGGGTTCGAGTATAAGGGCAAATAATAAGGGAGATAATGGGCAACCCTGTCGGGTACCTCTTTCGATATTAAAGGCTTCAGATTTGTATCCAGCATATTTTATATAGGCTTTGGGTTTATTATATAATGCTTTGATCCATGTTAAAAGTGGGGTCCAAAACCCCATTTTTGTAATGAATATTGCATATATTGCCAGGATACTGTGTCAAATGCCCTCTTAATATCGAGAGATAGAAAACATAAAGGGATTTTCCGTTTTTTAGCAATATGTGCCAATAACACTGCCCTGCGTATATTATCGCCTGCCTGTCTATTTGGCATGAAGCCTACTTGATCTCTATGTATTAATTTTCCTATAATGCTATTGAGGCGTTTTGCTATTATTTTTGCTAATAATTTAATATCGAGGTTTAACAGAGAGATAGGCCGATAATTCACACAGGAAGTATCATCAGAAAGAGGTTTTGGGATCATACAAACAATTGCCATTAGTGTTTCTTGCCGAAAAGAATGTCCATCTAGAAGTTTGTTAAAAGTTTCAGTGAGAATGGGAGAGAGTATTTCTGAGAATGTTTTATAGTATAAAGCCGAGTAGCCGTCTGGGCCTGGTCTTTTGTTAAGTTTTAGGTCTTTTATGGCGTTAGCAACTTCATCTATAGTTATAGGCTCATCCAAACTGCTTTTTTGATTCTGAGATAACTCAGGTAAGGTTATTTTTGAGAAGAAGGATTCAGCCTCTGTAGGATTAAATTCATTGTTTGTCTTGTATAAAGTTGCGAGATGTGAGTCAAATTTATGGACTATTTTAACTGGATTACAAGTGTAAACATTTTTTCAACATAATTTCAAACGTATTGGTTTGAAAGATTTGTTAGTTGAATTTAATGCCCGAGCCAAATATGTACCTGGTTTGTTTGTATTCATGTAGAAATTGTGTTTGGAGCGTTTGAGGGATTTATCAACTGACTCAGTGAGAAATAGATCGTATTCCAATCTAGATTTTTCCAGATGAGATTTTGTACTCTGAGATGGATTATCTTGAAATGATATGTAGGCTGCATTAAAATTGAGTTCTAGTTTTTTTGCTAGATTTTTGCGTTTCCGTTTAAATAGTGCCATTTGTCTTTGTATTGTACCGCGCAAGACAGGCTTATGAGCTTCCCACAGTGTTATTGGGGAGATGTCTGTTGTATTATTAATTGATATGTATTCCTTTAAAGCTTGTTCAATGGCCATCTGATGTAGTGGGTGTTTGAGCATTATGTCCGGTAAGTACCATGTTGGGTCATGCGCTTTTGGTATGGCTGAGGCTATAGTAGTGTATACTGCATTATGGTCAGACCACGGAATCGGAATTATATCTGATGCAATAATTTCTGGTATCATTCCTATTGTTAGAAAAATATGATCTATTCTGGTGAAGGTTTGATGAGGGTGCGAGAAATAAGTGAATTTCTTTTTCATTGGGTTACTTTGTCTCCACGAATCTACCAGATTGTATTTGGAAAGAAGTTGAGAAAAAGGTAATCTAGAGGTTATTTTGGATGGTGTAAAAGGTGATTTATCTAGAAATGGGAGGAGGACATGGTTCGAATCCCCACACATTATCACTGTTCCTATTTTGTGTGTATTAATCACTTGTAATATATGTGAGAGGAATGGTGTAGGTTGTTTGTTAGGAGCGTAGTAGGAAATCACCGTGATTGCTGTATCTATTATATAACCCATGAGTATCAGGTATCTACCTTCTGGGTCTTTAATTTCTGATGATAAGGTGAATGGTGTGGATCGGTGAAATGCAATTAGAGTTCCCCTTTGCTTGGTACAGGCAGAAGCCGTGTAAATTTGTTGATAAAAAGGAGAAATATATTTTGGAGTAGAATCTTTGGTGAAGTGTGTTTCTTGGAGGCATACTATGTGAGCCTTCTTGTTATGGAAAGTACGGAAGGCTTTGGTCCTTTTTTGAGGGACATTTATTCCCTGAACATTCAGGGAAAGTATATTCAGTGGTGCCATGGCAATAGATCAAATAGTTTTGACTTACTTTTTGTTATGCAGAGCTGACTGCGCAGATCAACCTGTGTGGACTGAAGAGATGAATAGATAAAAAAGAAACCAGTGAATTCTGGAGTAAAGAGTAAACAAAGAACATATGAGATTAGATGATACATTGTATAAATAATTTTTTGCAAGTAATCACAATTTACCCGTGAAAGAGAATAAATATCTCTCTCAGGGGAATAAGTGCCTTCGTCACACTCCCACATAATATGGTTGGGAGAATGAGGAGGGCTAATGGGGGTACACGGATCTTCCGCTTACAGGAGAGAAGTGCTATGTCAAAAGACATCAAAATGATGTTTCATTAATTGGAGTGCAGAATATAGTTTTTGTTGAAATTATTTATTCCAGGGTGGTTGTATATGGTTAGTCTTGCCCTAGGCTAAATAATTCAGTTAGAAAGGTACTGTTAATAACTTTGGTATTGATGAAGATAGTTTGAATTATTTTGGGATTTTAACCCTTTTAGAGTAAACAATTACATATTTTATTCATATGTAACTGTTTAGATATGTTAACTCATAAAATTGAGGTTGTATTGCTTCAGATTAGAATAAACAAAAACATAGTTCTAGGAAATAGTTAGGTAATAATATATTTGTTTTAAGAAAAGAAAGAAAAAGCTTCCATTACTTCTGGATTATTGAACATATTTGTCCTAAAAAGTAATACATCTATTGTTATTACCTGATAATATATAACTGAACAAGAATTTCCTTATTTCACTTATATATTCTAAGGCTATATGAATCAGAAGTAATAAGAAATATAACTGGAATGTAACATGATCCCACACAGTGTGTGACTATCAGAATGCAGTTACATTCAGTTATAAATATAGTTTTTTTTTTTATAGAGAACCATCTCTTAGTATAATAAATGAAGAGATATCAGGAATTAGGATGTCAGTCCATTGAATCTTCTTTGTCCATGGATGATGTGGCATAACGGCCTCTTTTGTGAGAATGATGATTCCCATTTTGTTCTGAAATTTTCTGGGTGCTGCCTGAAGGTGAAGATGATGCCATTCTTCTGCGTGTGGGAGTGTTGCTGCTTGTGGGTTCTGTCAGATTTAATTTTAAAAGGGTTTGTTGTAGTTCATCTGCTGATCTGCTTCTGTAAATTGTACCTTGGTAGTTAAATCTGACTGAAAAGGGGAAGCCCCATTGATACATAATGTTGTGGCGTTGCAGTTCCATTAGTTGGGGTTTCATGGATCGTCTTTTAGTAATAGTAAGTTGGGATAGGTCAGCAAAAATTTGATAATTGTGTCCTTGAAAATTAAGTTCCTTTTTTTCTCTTGCAGCAATTAGTATTTGTTCTTTCGTTCTGTAATAATGAAATTTTATGATTATATCACGTGGGGGTCCATCTTTCTTTTTGGCTGTGAGGGCTCTGTGTACTCTGTCCAGTTCTAAACGTTCAATAGGAATATCTGGCTTTAGTTCTTGTAATAGAGCAGTAATAGTAGATTGCAGGTCTGTCACAGTTTCAGGTATTCCCCTTATGCGCAAGTTTGAACGTCTGGCTCTATTTTCGTAATCTTCGAGCTTAGTTTGAAGTATTAAATTCTCTTTTTTTAATTGTTCCAATTCTGTTATATTTTCTTGGGTTGTAATTTCAATTTCATCCATTTTTATTTCTAAGGCTGCGGTGCGGTTTCCCGGCTCTCTTATTTCTTTGGTTAGGCTGTTTGTTATTTGGTCTGAGGTTTGTTTTAAAGCCTATGAAGCATCTTTTCAAACTGTAATAATATTACTGGAGATACTGAGGAGGCTTGTGGAGAAGTTTGTGAGAGGATTTGTTCTGTATCTGACTCAAATGGAGAGTCTTGCTGTGACATTTTCTGTCTGTGAGAGCGCCCTGATGCTGTATCTTGTGAGGTGACTGGAGCTGCTTCAGCTGCAGTGAGTGCCTGTGAGCTCTTTGTGAGGTGATTTTTATTTCTGCCACGGTTTCCTCCCAGTACCATATTTCCTGCCCAAACTTTCACAGTTTGTTCCCTGGGGCAAAAAGGTTCAAATGGATACCTTTTGAGCCTGCAGGCTCCGCTTTGTCCTTCTCTTCTCTCCTCAGCGGTGTGGAGCTCTAACAATGCATGTCTGCTCCGCTAGGCTCCGCCTCCTGCCCCCGGACTTGTCTTTTTTCAACCTCACCTAATATGTAACTATGTAACTATGTAATGATTGACAAAACAAATCTTTGAAGTCCTTGTTAGTCAAAAACCAATGAAAAATGAATCAAATAAAGTCCACGAAATTAATCTTCTATAATAGTCCTCAATAAATCCATCAAATGGAAATGGACAAAGAAGGAAAGAACGGTAAATCCAAAATAAGTGCATACTCCAGCATCTTGAAACACCGGTGGGCTGACTCTCACCTCCTTTGTTGGATCCATTAAATCATAATAGGTCAAAATAGCAGGATCCCATTAAAGGATAAGTTTACTTTTTGTAAATAAATGCACATTTTTTGTAGGTAAAAAAAAAATGTTGTTGTTGTTTTGGAGCCTGTAAAGCATTGCACCAGTGCCATGCAGGTCTCCAGCAGATCTGCCAGTGTAACTGCTTGCTGTACATCTCGTGCAGGTAAGCAGATACCATCTGACAGGAAGCATGAATGAATGTAGTTCATTGAAAACTACAAGCTGGCAGCCACAAAGGCTGGTGGACCTTGTAGTTTTCCATGCCCAGAGCCCTGTCAATCAGTGATGTGGCTGGGTGGGCGGAGCCCTGCTCGGCCATGTTTTATCTTTATTGTGACAGCTAGCGGGGAGGGAGAAGTACCCCGCTAGCTGTCACAGCAGGGATTGGGAGGTGCAGGCGCCAGTTCATTTGTAACATGTTACATGTTACACCCTGAATATGGTTGTAATATGTAACATGTTGCAAAAGGTGAACTTATCCTTTAAGAGCCAGGACAGACTGCAATGAAGGATCCAGGCTCTCCTTTTCCAAAAGCATCCAACATTAGAAACAATGCAGCAAGAAGGCCCCATTCATATATAGGCATAGCAGAAACGCTGGCAGAAATGCACATTTCTGCCCACATGTCTGCTAACGTGCTAAAGACATGCTAAAAATGTACAACGTGCTTGTGGTGCCAATATTTTTTTAGCAATTGTGTGTCTTGTTGCATGTTTCCTGTGTGACAAAATGTGCAGAAAAAGTGCAAACATTCAAATGAATGGTGCTGCTCCAAAATGCACAAAAGGTGTGCAAAAAATTTTTTTTTCAGTTTCTCTTTTTTAATAAATCTGCAAAAAAATTTCAACAATTCTGTGTTTTTCTGTCAATATGGGGTGCTGTGTGTACATTAATGAGGAAAAAATGAACTTAAATGATTTTAGCAAATGGCTGCAATATAACAAAATAGTGAAAAATTGAAGGGGGTCTGAATACTTTCCGTACCCACTGTATATTCAAAATTTTCTATGCCAACACATTATGGGGGGACTAGGACCAAGCATATGGCCAATGTTTAAAAATGGAAGTCCACAGGAAGTACACTTTTTTAAATCTTTTAGGGAACAAACTTCAATAATGTAAAGTGGACCTAGTATCAGATATATTTTTCTCTTTATGTATGACATGTATATATTGGTGCCTGTTTAGTTCTAGGCTACATACACAAATGTATGACAAATGTCAGCCTTTTTCTGTAGCCCTTCACCTTGTGACTTGATACAAAGTTGTAATGTACAGGCTAGTTACTGGAGGAGAAGAGACTGAAGAAATGCTTCCTCTTACCTACAGTAAACTGATGACATCATCTCAACCTAGGCAAAATTATTTTACTATTGTTCAAGGACAGCTAAGATAGAGTTAGATGATGACAGATAAAAGATGAAGTCTTTTAAAGGATAAGTTCAACCTATAAATAAATAAAAGCACAACTTTTATGAATGTGCATGTTTTTAGCAGCCTGTAAAGCATTGCACCTATGATCAGCAGATTGTGGGTGTATTGCCAGGCTCCATATGGGCAGACAGTGACTGAATGACAGGAAGCTCAATTAACTACTGTACCTGGAGTGCTCATCAGTGCCCTGGTAGTTAATTGAGAACTACAAGTCGCAAAGGCTGATGGAAGTTGTAGTTCATTGATTCACAATGAGCCTAGCATGGCTGCTGTTCACTGTTTCACAAAACCAGAGACTCTCACAAAAGTAGAGACACTTCATAAAAAGAAAAAATATATTTTTTTATCTGGATTTAGTGTTTTGTTTTGTTTTTTATGGCGTAAATGTACTCATTTGATACTGGTTAATAACATTAATTTAGTTATTTTTTCTGTGAATCTGTGAACAAAATCATAACATAACATAAGAGGCGGGACTACTGCTCTCTCCCTGCTCACAGCGCAGATTGATAGCAGCTGGAGCCATTGGCCCCTGCTGCTGTCAATCAAATCCTGTGATGAGGGGGCAGGGCCAAGCCACTCTGTGTTCATGGACACAGACAGCACAGCTCAGGATTGAGCCCACAGGTGTGCCACAATAGTAAGCAATTTCCTATGGTGGTCCCCAAGAAGAGGAGAAGCCAGGAGCGCCAGCTGGGGACCCTAGAAAAGGAGGATTGGGGCTTCTTTGTGCAAGCAGGTAAGTATAACATGTTCTTATTGAAATGTTTGCTCCTTATATCTGTAGAGGCACCGGTGGTAATATATTCTTAACAAATTTCTCAATTGTAAAGTTAAATTATGGCGGTATGTTTCCCTTGATAGATTATACATTATCCCATCCTATCCTATTTGTAGTATGATGCTGAATTTCAGTTTTGATTTTCAGCACTGCTCCAGCCAGGTACATCACTGCCTATGGCTCCTTTGCTCTATTTGCTCTACTTGTGGTCTTTGACTTTTGTTTGCTCTCTTTCTCCTCTGTTACACATACCCTCCTGTCTCTGATCTCTATTTCTCTCTTCATCTTTTTTCTGCCTTTTTCCCATCGCAGCCTATGCTGCATCCAGTCACTGCAATACAGGAAATTCAACATATACCATACCATAGAAAATATCAAATGTGAAGTAACCATTCAGATATGCAGAGTAATAAAATGTGTGACATAAGAGGGCAGACCTCAAACAGAGGGGCTAGGATAGACTTACAATCTAGGCTTGGTATATAAAGTGACATCAGGTAAACAAGGAGTGGGACATACTCAATACCTGGTTTGGACAGGAGTCTCAGCATGAGATGTTCAGGATATAGGGAGATTCCCTGACAATGCCTCAGGGAGATACTGGGGGATTGGTACCAAGATCAGTCCATGCTAGTAGTCCCAAGAAAAAGGTTTTTATTTTAATGTAAAACATAATACTGTGGCTATTAGGGAGTGCCAACACAAACATGATAATTTGCAAATTAAATATTTTGAGACGAGAGCGCATGCACGAGAGCTCAAAGATGGCCGCCTGAGTCAGGAG
Organism: Lithobates clamitans; assembly: GCA_037952925.1. Taxonomy (NCBI): domain Eukaryota; kingdom Metazoa; phylum Chordata; class Amphibia; order Anura; family Ranidae; genus Lithobates; species Lithobates clamitans. The sequence goes on from JBBGZY010000677.1 coordinate 1,035,807, forward strand.
CTCCGCACCTCACTGCTTCAGGAGAGCCCAAAACGTATTTCCGACCCCGCTCGGGAGCCATCCTCACAGCATCAGATCCTTCCAGAAGCCGGAGAACACCCCCATATGTTCAAAACCGGGGCCAGACGGAGCCTGGTCCCAGAATTTGCTGCTTCCACCCGCCCAGGGTGAACCAAGATGGCCACCGCGGCTGCTGCAGCCTCACAGCTCCACGCTTCTCTCAAAGAAGGGAACCCAGATTCCGGGCAAGTGCTGACCCCTGCCCTACTACACACTACCCCTGGGTCCCACACCACGTGATTGCAGACACAGACTCCTTTACCGGCCTCCACGAAGTCCCTGCTCAACGGCTCATTCGGGGACCGGGCCTATTCCCTTGCAGGCCCGATGGAATCTATTTATGCTGCGCCTCTCCCTCTCAGCCCGTCGACCCAAAACACTCAGTTATTAGACCTATTCACTAAATTCTCTACCCTCCTAGAAAGGGGTCTAGAGGCCACGGCAGCTAAAATAACAGGAGAAATTAAAGCTGACCTCCAGAACATCGGCTCCAGGATGGATGCCATTGAAGGCAAGCAGGACCAGACTGCTGCAGTCTCTCACCAGAACTCTGACTTGATTCAGTCCCTCCAAGATCAACTGGACACAGCATTTTCTCGCGTGGATGATTTGGAGAACAGATAGAGGAGGCTTAATTTCCGGATCAGAGGACTGCCGGAAACAATTTTAGATGTCACAGCAGCCATGCAGGACTTAATGAAGTCACTGATCCTGAATAATCCATCATCACGGTTGGAGCTGGATAGGGTGCATAGGGCCCTGGGTCCCCCCAGGAAAGACGGATCTCCCAGGGACATTATTGCTAAACCGCATTAGTATGACGTCAAAGAAGCAGTCAAGAAACAGGCCCGGGCCCTTCCCCAAGTTTCCTGTCAAGGTCACCCAGTGCAAATCTATGCAGATCTCTCCCCCTTCACCATACAGTGAAGAAGAACCCTGAAACCCCTTCTATCTGCCATGACCCAGAAGGACATTAAGTATAGATGAGCCTTCCCCTTTGTGGTGAAGTTCTCCCACAGGGGTCAGAACCACTCTTTCTCCAGCTTAGCAACGGGAGAGAAACTTCTACTCTCCCTGAAGATAATCTTGCAGGAAATGGAAATGGAAGCATCCCCCTTCGACTGGGTCCAACAAGCGCCCTCCTCCGGTCAGCTCGCCGAATCCTCTCTGGAACAAGGCCAAGTCCAGAAGATCATCCCATAATGGACCTCCATGACCTCAAGATCCTGCTGAATTCTGTGTCCCAAGTAGTCGATTGCCTCCGCATTTGACTGGTTCTCTAATTACAGGATTTTACTCCCTCCTACTCCCTGGGAGTAGTTTAATACGGTGTTCTCCCTACACTTGGGGAAAAGTTTGAATTTTTGTTTTTTCTTTATGTCTTTTTTTTTTCTATCCGGTTGTCTCCGATTTTTCCCTCCTATTTGTTTTTATTTTTATAGGCGACCTTGTGGCTCTGCCTCCTCTCCTCGTCCCGTGGGTATGGGGGGGTGGAGTACTCAAGTCGGGGTAAATTTGGGGTTCAGAAAACCCTTTAATATATTATATATGTTACAACCTGTTGTTTACTTGATGGTTACGGTTATAGTAGGCACGCAATCACCACAGGTTGTAGGGCGCCCTGATTCGGGGCGGTCTGCATGTGCCTCCTTTTATCCTTTAGATACCCGCGGGTATCCGGGGGATAGGACGTCCAACAGATTGGTTGGAGTTTTCAACATACATTTCCTCACGTTTTACAGTGAGATGACACAGGGGGTCTTTTTTCTTCCTTGGGCTCTAGGTAGCCCCAGGGGGAGAAAACTCTCCCTTACTTCTTTTTCTCCTTCTTTTTCTTTTCTTTCTCCCCCCTATCCCTTCCTCTCCATGGAACACCTCTTAATCGTTTTATCCATTTCAGACAAATTACTCGGTGGGCCGCTACGGACTGAGACTTCCACTGGTGGCAGAGCAACGTCCCCCCTCTCGGCATGGTATCGGAAGACACCTGACCAGGTGAGTGACCGTAGATTATTTAGCAATCCTTCTCCCAGGTCTCATGGCTGACTGCACACACAACACCTTAAGGGTCGCCACCCATAATGTCCAGGGCTTGAATCCCCCCCTTAAAATAAAGAAGGTCTTTAACTCCTACAAATCCTCTAAACTGGATATTATGATGCAGAAAACCCATTTCCCAGCAAAGTACTGTCCCAAGTTCCTCCACTCAACTTCCCAAATTTCACGTTTTACGTTCAGCACAGAAAATAAGACTGGGGGGTGGCCATAGCGTTTGCTAAAATGTGTAACTTCAGTTGGCTCTCAGACATCAAAGACCCAGGGGGTAGGTTCCTTCTGGTCAAGGGAACAATAGACGGGCAGCTCTATTCTCTAGTTTCCTATTATTCCCCTAATAAGGGCCAAGCGGCATTTTTCAGACACCTCCTTAACACACACCTTCCCTAGAGGGCACAGTCATTTTTGGAGGAGACTCCAATGCCGCATTTGATCAAGGGCTGGATAAGTCCAAACCGCCTGCAGATCAACTTACCCGCTCAACCAAAGAAAGCCTCAAGATTAAAGGAATATTTCCTCCTTAACAAAACTGAGGACGTCTCGGCTGAAATGCTGTGGGCGGCTCACAAGGTCTTTATCAGAGGGGAGTTCATCTGACTAGCATCCCAGATCAAGAGGGAAAGGGAGGCTGACATACAGACCCTAGAAGTCGAATTCTCAAAACTCCAGGCTCTTCACAAATCCAACCCCTCCCGTTAATCGATATCCCAGCTAGACAAAGCCAGTTTGGAGCTAAGACTGGCCCTGACAGCTAAGGCGGAAAAACAAATCCGCTGGAACAAACACAAGTTTTACACCCAAGGGGACAGGATGGGCTCCATGCTGGCTGCCAAAAATAAGGGTCCTGGGTCAAGGCACCACGGCTGATCATGCTTTTTATAACACTCTTTATTCTCCGGGCACTCCTCTTACTGATATTTCGCTAGACACTTTTTTAGATGGCCTCTCACTTCCGTCGCTCTCAGCTGAACACAGAGACAGCCTAGAAGCCCCATTCACGGAGGGGGAGGTGCTCGGAATGATAACATCTCTGAAGCATGGCTCTGCCCCTGGCTCTGATGGCCTGTAAAACCCCTACTACAAAGCCTTCTCCAACACCTTAGCCACACACCTAGCCAACTTTTTTAATTCTAAAACAAAGGGGGACCCACTTGATCCACAACTTAACACCACATACATTGCGGTGATCCCTAAGCCAGGCTATGTAGGAAACTATCGCCCTATATCGCTTATTAACTGTGACATCAAGATTCTGACCAAGATTCTTGCTAACCGCATAGCTTCCTTCATCAACACATATATAAACAAGGATCAAGTGGGTTTCATATCGGGCAGACAAGGCCCAGATCAGATAAGGTGGGCCATAGATGTGGTTTCCATCCTCCAAACTAACTGGGAGGGGGGCCCTAAACAATCAGGGATGCTCCTGTCGTTGGACCTACAAAAGGCCTTTGACTCAGTTTCATGGCCCTATATCTTCGCCATTTTGGATCGCTGGGGATTCGGCCGGCGATTCATGGGACTGGTACAGGCACTATATTCCAACCCCACAGCCAGTATATGCCTCCAAGGCTACTACTCCAAGCCCATTTCGATAAAAAAGGGGACTAGACAATGATGCCCACTCTCGCCCCTCATATTTGCAATGGCTATTGAAACGCTTGCCTTAGCAATTCACCAAAATCCAAACATTAAGGGTGTGTCTTGCAGCTCTCAAATTCACAAATGTGGCCTCTATGCAGACGAGGTCCTGCTCTTCATTACTTCTCCCACAACCTCGCTTCCCAACTTATACCAAACCTTGGACGCCTTCGCTAGGTTACCAGGATTACAAGTTAACTATTCAAAATCACAAGTACTAAACATCTCCCTACAAACCGACACTATAGAACTTTTAAGAAAGAACTTCAAATTCAAATGGAGCGACTCCTTCATCAGATATTTAGGAATTAACTTAACAGCTAAGACTGAAACCATCTATAATCTTAACTATCCACCCATGTACCGCAAACTAGAAGCAGACCTAGTCACCTGGTCCAAAAATAACATTTCTTGGTTGGGGAGGGTGAATTCAATTAAAATGACGTTACTTCCCAGATTATTATATCTTTTCTGCGCCTTACCCATCCCTATCCGGAAAGACCATATTAGAAACCTGCAAAGCAAACTTCTTAAGTTTACCTGAGGTAAGGCAGGATATAGAATTCCCCAAAGAGCTCTCTACCTGCATAGAAAAAAAGGAGGCCTGGGATTACCCCATCTCTACAAATACTATCAAGCTGCCAGTTTAGCCCAATTATCGATAGTTAACTCTAGTTTCGAGAAACCTGATTGGGTCAAGATAGAAAACCATGCAGTCCCTAACTTCACACTAGACTACCTTCTTTGGAGCCTCCCAAAAAACAGACCTCCCATACTCGCACCTACCCTGTCCCACTCTTTTGCTCTCTGGGACTCCCTCCACTCCTCTGAGGCATTAGTCTCAGCTTATAAACCCCTGACCCATCTTTATAATTACTCTGACTTCCCCCCTGGTAAAAATGTCCTGGCCTTTAAGTGGTGGGTGGACAAAGGACTATATAGGATTGGGCACTTCTTCACTGCTTCAGGCCCCTGCACCCTAAAACATTGTACCAAAACGCTTGATCTTCCCAAATCTGAAAAATTTAGGTTTGGTTAAATATCTCATTTTCTACAAACTTTATGTAAAGATAAAGCCCTCCCTCCAAAATTTACTGACTATGAATTGTGGTGCGGTCAAGCCAGAGATCAGAAGGGGGGATCTCGGTGATCTACTCGTCACTTACCTCTCAATGCTCGAAAGTGTTCTTCATGGAAGCTTGGGAATCCGAGCTCCAATTCAAATGGAACCTGGATAACTGGCAGAGGGCCTGTTTCAAATCATTCCAAGGTGTCGTTAACACCACTCTGATAGAAGCCAGCCTGAAAGTGATTTCCAGATGGTACTATACTACTTCCAGACTGGCCTCCATCTTTCCGGCAGCTGACCCTCTGTGTTTCAGGGGCTGTCAACTCATGGGCACAATGTCTCACATCTGGTGGGAATGCCCCAGAATTCGTTCCTTTTGGAAAAAAAATATTCAACATAATAGACGAGCTTGTGGAGGCTCGGATTCCCAGGACTCCTATGGTGGCCCTCCTGAACGCCTCGATCCCACGGATCTCTAAATCTTACCGTAAACTGGTTCACTTTGTACTGCTAGGGGCAAAACTCACAATTGCCAGGGCCTGGAAACAGCCGGGAGTCTCTCTCTTGGCAGCTAACAGGAAAATATCCTGGATAATGTCCCAGGAGAAGCTCTCCAGTATTGTACAGGATACAGCCAAGAAATTTGAGAGTATCTGGGAGCCATGGGCCTGTCTGGTTGGTATACCCATTGGTCCTCCAAATAGGTCGACATGATACGCTCTCTGAACGCATAGTGGTGTTCCTTCCCTTCCCCCCCTCCCCCTCTCCTTCTTCCTTTCTTTTCTTTTCTCTCCTCTTTAGGTCTACTCTGGACCTTGGTTTTACTTATACTTACCCAGCTACTTTGTTAGCCCAGATATGCAAATAAAGAGCTGAAGCATTTAGATGGGGCACAGGGATGTTCACTCATTATCCCCCCTTCTTTTAGCTGTACGCTCTGTAGGCTCTGCAGTGTCACAAGCCTATATTGGGAGGGCTCGGACCATTGGGGACAACAGGGGTCTCCTCCTTCCGGCACAGTATGATCCCGTTGGGGGTTCTGGGAGGTGGGAGAACCCTTGGCCCACAGGTTGAAGTATTCTTCTACATACCCATTGGTCGGAGTGCTCCAACGGCCCTGGGGTCCCTGATAATGTAAGCCCTCTAGCCACAGCTAACCAATGTATATTTAATGTTATATCCATTGCACCTTCTTTTGTCGCTTATATTTGATAAAGTATATTTCTGTATTAAAAACTTACTTCTTTCAAAATAAAAATCTTTTGAAATATAAGAAATATAAATGTTTTGAGACTACGGGGTGATTTAAATGATAAGTTGACCTTCATTATTATGTTACATGTTCCACCTGTTTTAAGGGTGGAACGTGTAACATGCTTCCACTCCTGCAGCCCCTCGGAGGTCTGTTGCCTCTGTGTAACAGCAGTACAGGGAGAAGTCCCCCATACCAGCTGTCACTTTTTGAAAAGAGCGTGGCTGTGAGGGGCTCCCACTCACATGACCGCATCATTCATTCACAGAGTTCTGTGAATGAATGAACTACAAGTACCAACATTCTTTGCGACTGTCAGCTTGTAGTTCTCAATAAACTACCACGGAACTGTTGAGTGTTCTGGTAGTTCATTGATCCTTCCCGTCATGGCGAAACTGCCTGCCCGTACAATGTATGGACAGACAGCTTACACTGAGAGTCTGCAGGAATCCTGCATGGCAGGAGTCCTGCAATGCTTTCCAGGCTCCTAAACAAAAAAAAAAAGAAATTAGTAAATGCACATTTTTACCTGCAAAAAAATGTGCATTTATTATTTTTTTAAAAAAAGGTGAACTTATCCCTTAAGCCACTGCTGATAACGTAAAGCTAAAATGTCAATTTTGAGTAAGGATTTTCTTACTTTTGTAACAAACATTGCATGTTGCTTAGCATTAGTCACAGTGACTTTTTCACTGGGCTATAACTGCAATATTTCTTAAAGCTAATTTTTGTTTACTCAATTTTTTTACATAAAGGTTCACATAGGCAAAAAATAAGTAAACCACTTAAGATTCCATTTATAAATGTGTTAGTATTTAAAATATGAGGTAAGATTACGTTGGTTCCAAAGATGTTACTCAATAGTTAATAAATAATATTGATTTTCTTTATGATTGCACTGCCTACAGTACAATTTTCCAAATAAGAAAATGACTGAGCCCATAGCAGCACAAGTTAATCAATAGATGTCCCTTGATTATTTATTTATTCCGTCCTTATATAAACTATGCATAACGCCATTTTGCAAGTACACTTATATAAACTTGTCTCTACACATTGAATGAGAAACCTCTAATGGGATAAATAAATTGAATCAGCAAAGTCTTCCAAATATGTTAATTCATAGAGAAGACTTTAGTTGTTACTCTGTTTGCTGCTAAACTCTTTGGTTTACATCCTGTGTCGGCAACCCGTGGACTATGATCTACCAGAGGCTCAACTGGTAGATCGCCTGGGCTTGCCGACCTGCCATCAAATGCCATGGATTAAGGTGCAGGGGAAGCATAGGCACTAATTCCTGGCATGTAGTGCCAGCCACAGAGAGAGCAAAGCCACAGCAGCAACAGTTCAGCCACAGAGCCACAGAGGCAACAGCCAGCAGCATAAGCTGATGCCTCTTGTAAATTTCTGGTAGGAATGTCATACCAACAGCACTCTGCCTCTTATTCCTAGTAGCTGCAGGATCCACAACATGAAACAGCATTGCATGCAAGGTCAGTGTCACTGGGCTTAAGGATACTGGACACAATAGGATCTTTTTGGGCACAATAGCAGTTATAAGGGCACAATAGCAGATATATGGGCACAACAGCATCTATATGGGCACAATAGCATAAAGATGCTATTGTGCCTATTTAACTGCTATTGTGACATTATGAAAGGCGAGGTGATTGATGGACATTATGTTTCACCCCTCATGCATTTATTTGCAGGGAACTAAGGTGGAATCAAAGTTTTACCAGCCACCTTAGCAGAGATGGTTCCGGACCAGATTTTGCAGTCCACTTGTGACCACCAACAAGTGGTATAAATAAAGCAGGACTAGAGCAACAGATTGCTCTTGGCCTGGGACTCAGGGAGCCTTTCCTGAGAGAGCTACTGATGTGAAGTTTGCTTTGTGAGTGAAAGAAAAAGATTTGCATTATCTTTGTTTTTGTGGGTGACTAGGAGAAGCCCTTCCCCTGTGAGCTAGGAACCTGAAATGTTTAGTTAGTGACTGGGAGAAGCCCTTCACCTGTGAGCTAGGAACCTGAAATGTTTAGTTAGTGACTGGATGGCAAGGATTTATTTTCTGTTTTGTTTGTTTGTTTGATTTTTTTCATGCAACCTTTTAACCTCCCCGGCGGTATTCCCGAGTGTGGCTCGGGGTTAAAATTCAGTCCCATTAGCGGTAACCCCGAGCCACACTCGGGATCGCATTGCAGGATCCTGGTGCAGCGTTACTTACCTTGTCCCCAGGATCCTGCGATGTCCCCCGCTGTGTCCGTGGGCTCTGTCTCCTCCGAAGCCTCTCCTTGCCAGGCTCCGTTCCCTGTGAGCGTCGTGACGCACGGAGGCGGAGCCTGGCGGCAAATTCAAAAAATTGTAAAAATCATAACACATACAGTACTGTAATCTTACAGCAACCAAAAAGTGTCCCTTTACGTCAAAAGTGGCTTTAGACCAGCTAGAAAACAGCGATAGTAAATTAGAACACTTGCAGAATTGAGCGATAGTGAATCGTGTTGAAATTTATTTTATTATTATTATTTTTTTTTTTATTTATTATGTTATAATTTATGTTTTTGTGTTTCAAACTTTATCATACCCGGGATATCTACTAGACTCTTGTTTGGACAGATTTAAGTGCGTTATTGTTAAGAATTACAGGCCTACAATATAAAACGCCAAATTTCCATGCAAAATAAATGTACCGCTTTCAGCACCTAAAATCCAAAATAATCATACCGCCAGGGAGGTTAGATAAAACTGGCTACAAGTCAGCTTTTAAAAAAGACCTGCTGTCTGGACTAATTTTTCCCCAGGGATGGTGATCCCCATTTGAGCTAACCCCCACAACATATAAAGTATCTCACAAAACTGAGTACACCCCTCACATTTTTGTAAATATTTTATTATATCTTTTCATGTGACAATACTGAAGAAATGACACTTTGCTACAATGAAAAGTAGTAAGTGTACAGCTTGTATAACAGTGTAAATTTGCTGTCCCCTCAAAATAACTCAACACACAGCCATTAATAAAATATGAAAAGGACGTTGGGACTTTGTGTGAGGCAAACGGCAACTGGACAGAGTAATGTATACATGGTGACTTAATGAGTTTTATTTAGCATAAAGAGGGTAGAGAATCACACTCAGTATGTAATACATTAAAAGTCACTGCATATATGTACATGTAGGATAAAGTACAGTTCATGAACACATAAAATAAGAAAATACAGATACATACCGTAATCCAAATAGTTCATATGTGTACAACCTTGAAAATGAAATAGCAGCACATTCCAGTTACCAATGTATGGAGTGATAACTCTGATTAGGAAACAAGTAATTAAAAGTATAGTTAAAAGATGCAATGATGATTGACTATAGCAAGGTGCATCCTGTCAGAGCTCAACGCATTTCGTGTGAAGACACTTCATCAGGAGTAGATGCATCCATTGGTCTGTAAAAATATATATATATTGACATGGATAAGTTCTGGTAAAAACTTGAGCATCAAAAAAGGGGATAGGAAATATTGTAGTATAATTACTTACATAGGACTGGAGAATAGGGGTACGTGGTGCTGTACTCATGAGGAGCCACTGGGATAGGTCGTCCATCACAGGAGCTAAGGAAGCTATACCACGCAAGGAGCAAACCCCCAGACATAAAATCCCCAAGAAAATAAATTCTCCATATTGTATATGTGATAGCACAAAGTGGGGCTCCAAAGGAGTCTGTAAAAAAGGGGGATATATTATGAGGAACTTTCAGGTAATAAAGATGGTGTGAGGCCAGTAGGAGCCAAATAACCAGTGAGGGAAACATTTGGTGAAAGTGTTGAAAGAAAACAAAAATGTACCATTACAAGCCATAAGACCGTATCCAGATGGATGGAACAGGGAGTGAAAAGTGTGTGAGGCAGTCATGTGTGACAGCCAGAGTGAAATGAAAAAGACAGCAGAAAGTTGTGCAAAGCAAGAAAAATGTTGAGTATACCAAGATAATTACCTGCTGTCTGGACTACTTTTTTTCCCAGGGATGGTGATCCCCATTTGAGCTAACCTCCACAACATATACAGTATCTCACAAAAGTGAGTACACCCCTCACATTTTTGTAAATATTTTATTATATCTTTTCATGTGACAACACTGAAGAAATGACACTTTGCTACAATGTAAAGTAGTGAGTGTACAGCTTGTATAACAGTTTGAATTTGCTGTCCCCTCAAAATAACTCAACACACAGCCATTAAAAAAATATAAAAAGGAAGTTGGGACTTTGTGTGAGGCAAATGGCAATTGGACAGAGTAATGCATACATGGTGACTTAATGAGTTTTATTTAGCATAAAGAGGGTAGAGAATCACACTCAGTATGGAATACATTAAAAGCCACTGCATATATGTACATGTAGGATAAAGTACAGTTCATGAACACATAAAATGAGAAAATACATAATCCAAATAGTTCATATGTGTACAACCTTGAAAACGAAATAGCAGCACATTCCAGTTACCAATGTATGGAGTGATAACTCCAATTAGGAAACAAGTAATTAAGAGTATAGTAAAAAGATGCAATGATGATTGACTATAGCAAGGTGCATCCTGTCAGAGCTCAACGCCATTACCATTACAAGCCATAAGACCATATCCAGATAGATGGAACAGGGAGTGAAAAGTGTGTGAGGGAGTCATGTGTGACAGCCAGAGTGAAATGAAAAAGACAGCAGAAAGTTGTGCACAGCAAGAAAAATGCAGAGTCTATCAAGATAATTACCTCATGTGAAATAGTCTCAAACGATAGTTTGGACAAAATGTGTGGTGTGGCCAATAGTGCAAATAAGGACATGAACAATAAAGCGTGCTCAGGGTGTCCAATCCACCCGCAGGTAGCTTTGAGCGTCACGCTGGGCATGATGGTGGAAGAGAGATGTCCCACTCCAGGTGGCAAAGTTGTCCTTGATGGCGCCAATGAGCTCCCCCTATATATCAGCCAGAGCATGGAGTGGCGCGCACGTCGTGACGTCAGAATGACGTTCGGCTAACAAATATTAAGCTGTTTTCATACTGATGCACTGCGGGTGCAGCGCAGTATACTTACCATAGCTTTCCTGTGGGTTGGATGTGCTTTAGCAATAGACTTCTATTATACCCTGTGGGTTTGGTGCACTTTCTGAAAGCACACCAAAACTCCTGAAGACCTTGCTAGGTTATCTTGTTAACAACAGGACCCCTTGCCCGGTGATCTTTGATTTGTTGTTCAGGTAGATCTCCACCTCTGGAAGGTTGCCTACCCCTCAGTGTTATTTTTCCCACCTCAGTGCCCTGCCTGTTTTATTAGGCACTCTACATCTTCCAAAAATTAAGTGCTGTTTGATACTGCTCACATTTGTTGTATTGGAAAGGATTTTACTTTCGTATATGGCAAAGTTGGCAATATTGCCCTTTTTAAGATCCATCTTTTGCAGATTGATTTAATGGGGATAATTTACTAAAGGAGTAAAGCATCCTTAATTTACAATAACATTTTCACTTGGCTCTGTGAATGTGGTGCAAATCTGCTTCTCAATGAATATCCAAACACATGCAAAGTAATAATAAAAATGAAAAAAAACAGGATTTTTGATTGCACACGATGATGATTACACAATGAGTGAAGTCAGCAGAGCTTCAGCCTATTCACTAAACAAACTAAAAAAAAAATATTTTTGCAAAGTTCAAATTCACTTTGCTAAGTTACCTGTCTTTGCCCCTTTAGTAAATCAACCACAATGTCTTCAGTTCCAGGAGCCATATGCAGGGTACACTGAACTTATGTAAGCATAGGAGGAGAATAATCGCAAGACGCATATATCTACATATGTTTAGCTCAGCCCTGCCCTTCTACCTATCCTGTGTGATTCTAGACATATAATTATGAAAAGCAGAATGCATTTCTAGAATGATTGCTGGGGTTTGATTTACTAAAGGCAAATAGGCTGTTCATTTTGCAAGGGAATCTTTCTTAGCTTAGTGACTGAAATGAAGCTCTGTTGATTCCACTAACCAATCATATGCAAGAAAAAATACTGTTTGTTTTTGTTTTTTCTTTTCTTGCACGTTATTGGTTATTTTTGCAAAATCAATTTTCACTACATTTACTATAGGAAAATTCCCCTGCAAAGTGAACAGCCTATTTGCCTTTCCTAAATCAACCCCCTGATGTTTTTCTAGTTTACACGCATGTGCTCTTTATGCTGTAGGTAAATTGCAGGGACTGCTTACTTCCAGTAGAAATATAAATGGATGTGCAGGGCTCAGACCCAAAGCTGAAGAAGTCAAACCATTAGGAATAAAGTGGAACTAGATTCACAGGAGTGCAAAGAAGAGGCTTTTCTAGCTAATAAGCATAATAGCTATTAAGAAGGACTTTTTCTTTAAAATATAAATAGGACTGTCCTGTACCTTATATACATTATGGGATATATGGCACATGCATGCATGTCTAGCATGTAGAGGGAACATATACTGTATATGTGTATCACGAATATCAATAAAACTGACATTCAACTGTAAGAGAAAGTAATATAGATGATTTATTTTGTTTGTGATGCAACAATAAAGGCATTTTGGTTGATTTGTGAGTAGTTTCCAGAATAGATTGTTTTTGAATATAAAGCAAATCAACATTGTTCTCTGAAAAACTGTTCATGTATTCTTGCTCGAACTGAGTGCAGTCTGATTTTTTTACTGAGTTGTCTAAAAGGTAGATTGTATTATTAGTGTATCTAAAGCCAACATATTTATTTTCTCTATCTTGGATAGAGAATGACAATTTTTTTTTTCAAATATTTTATTTTACTTGAAAGGCAGATTACATGGTATCTAAAAACAATGGTAAGGAATTTTATGATATGACAGAACAGTATATGGAATACACAATAGGCAAACCAGATATACAAGATAAACAGTATATTCTCAACCAACATAATTCCAAAATATAACATTCCATTGCCTCATAAGAAGCTGGGATCAGACATAAAAAAGGTCACAGTTCGACAATAGGTACTGCTTAATCGTTTTTTTTTTTTATTCCTCTTTCAAAGAAAGGCAGTTATACGTAGAAGGAGGGAGAAAAAAGAAAGATGAGGAAAAAAAGGAAGTCCAAGAGAAGAAGGGGGTAAGGGAGGAGTGGGGGGGGGGGTGTGCAGGAAGGGAAGGATGGTGTGGATACTATTCAATTGATCATGCTAAATCTCAGAGTATCTCCCTTAGATTGATCAGGGGTAATCCTCAGTCAGCAGTTTCCCTCTCAAAGAGGGCCTTCCCTTTTTCAGAGCAGATAAACATATTCCACAGCTTCCTGCTTTTAGATTAACGATTATGTTGATGCCGTGCCATGAGGATTAAATCCTCCATTTTATTTTTATTTCCTCAATCAAGGATTTTATTGAACAAAATGTGGCTTACATTGACATTATATGATTATAAAGCAATATTTGAAATTAACATTGGTTAACAATATAACAGTTTGCCTATTAATATTCAGTTAGTACAATATACTTATTGGAATGATAATATGATCACATGTAAGAGAATAAAATAGTTGTGGGGGGGGGGGGAGAAGGGGGAGAGAAGGGGAGAGGAGGTGGTATAGAAGGGGCAGATACTGAGAACATACCAATGAACTTATACCATATATGTAGCCTTATGGGTGATATAATGCAGGAGTTTTGTATCAGATGCTTTACTTAAGAAGTGTGATATTCAGAAGAGTAGGTAAATAATAACCATGGCTGCCACATTTTGATAAAGCCCTCGCTATTTTCTTTTTTCATCGCTAGAATTTCTTCCATCCTATTTAAGTATTGAACTCTGTGCAACCAATCCCTGACTGAAGGCGTATGAGTGGTTTTCCAATGTAAAGGAATAATGCCCTGTAGACACAATAGGATTTTCTGATGGAAAATGTGTGATAGAACCTTGTTGTCGAAAATTCCGACCATGTGTAGGCTCCATCAGACATTTTCCATCGGAATTTCCGACACACAAAGAGCTTGCTATAAAATTTTCCGACAACAAAATCCATTGTCAGAAATTCCGATCCTGTGTACACAAATCCGACGCACGCATGCCACGCATGCTCAGAATAAATTAAGAGACTAAAGCCATTGGCTACTGCTCCGTTCATAGTCCCGACGTACGTGTTTTACTTCACCGCGTTCAGAACGATTGGATTTTCCAACAACTTTGTGTGACCGTGTGTATGCAAGACAAGTTTGAGCCAACATCCGTTGGAAAAAATCCATGGATTTTGTTGTCGGAATGTACGATCAATGTCCGACCGTGTGTACAGGGCATAGGAGTTTTTGCTGCAGTTAGATGTCTGGTAAGGGATTTCTTGTATTTACTTAGCATAGAAGAATTAATATGGATCAGACATGCAGCAGCATTCAGACTGATTTTAGTGTCAGTGATATGTTTAATCCAATTTGAGATATTTTTCCAATAGTCAAGGATTGGGTGACAGCTCCACCAGATATGCAAAAAGGACCCTATTTCCCCACCACAACACCAGCAGGAGTCTGATGCTGTGTGAAACCATTTTTTAGTTCTTAGTGGAGTCATGTACCACTGTGTTAGAATTTTATATGATATTTCTTGGTATTTTGTGCTCAATGAACATTTATGCACCAAAAAACATGCTTTTTCCCTTTGGGATTTTCTTGCCCAAGTCAACTTCCCATTTGGCTTTGTGTTTTTGTCTTCATCTTGAGTTGATTGATTCAACCATGAATAGGCAATGGAAGTTGTTTTTATGATCTGAGATCTCTTATAGCAAATGTGTTCTAAAGACATCAGCTGCAGGCAGTATAAGGCCTTATGTTTACTGTTGAGCAGGAAAGTGGGTGGCAAGGAGATTTAAGTTGCAGTCTGGGGACAGAAGTGTTCTTTGATTTAGACCTGGAAGAAAGTCTGGATCTTTAGCAATTGGTGTCAAAGGGCCAGGGATTGAAGCTAGTTTGTGCTGAGTAGCGGTTTTATGCCAAATATTTAACGTGGTGGCCACCAGGGGATGGTCTATGTTTCTGGTGTTTTTGGAATAGATAGACTATGAGTAGTACAGTAGTTGTTGTTTGTTATGTAAATGTTCAAGATGTACCCAATCTTTATTTTGGCTATGGCAGTGCCAGTCAATTAATCGAGTGATGTGGGTGGCCTAGTAGTATTTTTTAAAGCCTGGGAGGCCTATTCCACCTTTATTTTTGGGTAGTGTGAGGAGTCTGAAGTTTATTCTAGGTTTTTTGTCAGCCAATAGAAACCTGCTCTGCATCTGCAATAGTCTGGAGAAAAAGGAGTTAGGAGTTGGTATAGGTAATGCATTAAAGAGGTACAATAGTCTTGGGAGTATGGTCATTTTTAAAATTGCAGCCCTACCGAACCATGAAAACAATTTGGCAGTCCATTTTTGGAGATCTTTGGAAAAGGAGTTTAGCAAAGGGGTGAAATTTGCTGCAAAAAGAGATTCAATGTTTGGCACCAAATATTTAAGGGTGGTTTGTTCCCATTTAAAATTGTAATTTCCTTTAAGAAAGTGTAGTTTATCGGAGGGCAAGTTGAGGTTTAGTGCTTCAGATTTTGATTGGTTTATATTGAAGTTGGATATAAAACCAAATGTTTTAAAAATGTTTTTGAGGTTGGGGATTGAAATATGAGGTTGCTTGATAAAGAATAATAGGTCGTCTGCGTATGCCGCAGTTTTGTATTCTCTGTTATGGATGTTTACACCGTGGATTGCTGAGGATAAGTTTATGGTTCTGATAAGAGGTTCTAATGTTAGAATGAAGAAAATTGGTGAGAGGGGGCAACCTTGACGTGTGTTGTTTTGTATTTTTATTGGTTCTGAGAAGGTGTTATTGACTTAAATTTTTGCTTGTGGTTTTTGGTAAAGGGCCTTTATCCAATTCAACATATTTGCACCTATGCCTATATGTCATCATGTAGTCCCAGGAGACTCTATCGAAGGCTTCTCTGCATCTGTTGACAGCAAAAGGCCCTCGATTTTTGATATCCGGGAGTAGTGGATGAGATTCAGAGTTTTTGATATGTTGTCTCTGGTTCCCTACCAGGCATAAAGCCGACTTGTTCAGGGTCTATTATTTTTGATAAGAGGGGCTTTATTCTGTTGGCTATAATTTTTGCTAGGAGCTTAATGTCTACATTTAAAAGTGAGATTGGCCTAAAATTTACACAGTCTGTGTGGTCTTTTTCTGGCTTGGGGACAACAGCCATATGTGCTATTAAAAGTGTATTAGAGATATTGTTGTTTTTTGCTAAATGATTGAACGCCTTTAAAAGGGGTTTAGAAAGGAGTTGTGTGTAAGTTTTGTAGTATTGTGATGTAAATCCATCTGGGCCGGGGCTTTTACCAGTTTTTAAATCTTTGATAGCTGCCTGTAGTTCTGAATTTGTAATGGGGTCCTCTAAGCTGTCCATATCCTCAGGACTTAGGGAGGGGATTTTACTGTCCTCTAAGAACTTTTGAATCATTTCTTCTTTCGCGAGTGTTAAATGGGGTAGTTTGTGTTGGGGAGGTAAATTGTATAATTTATTTATTATTATTTATTATTTAAGGTACTTATATAATTTGGAGTAGAATTCGTGGAAAATTTCTGCTATCTTTCCGGAATTATATTCAAGTGTCCCGTCTTTGCTGCATATGGCGTGGATGTGGTTTGCTGTTGTCGCTTCTTTAAGAGCTCTAGCAAGCGGTTTCCTACTTTTATCACCACGTTCGTAAAGAACACGTTTCCGGAAAAAGAGTGATTTTTGGATTTTGAGATTTAGAATTTGCTTCAGGGCGTTCCTATATTGTGTGAGTTCCTTTTCTTCCTTAGAAGCTAGAGATTGTTTATGTAGTGTCTCTAATCTAGCAATTGTGCTAGTAAGAGTAGTGATTTCTTGGGGGCGTAGTCTGATAAAGCTATAATTCCAATTTCAGCCTTAGATAATTTAATTAGATCTCTCTGGGAAATGAAAATTAGATCTATTCTTGAATATCTTTTATGGAGTGATGAGAAGTATGTCTCCTAGATTGTAAGTTCTAACGAGCAGGGCCCTCTGATTCCTCCTGTATTGAATTGTATTGTACTTGTACTGTCCTCCCTAATGTTCTAAAGCACTGCGTAAACTGTTGGCGCTATATAAATCCTGTATAATAATAATAATAATAATATGTATAATCTCAATCTGTAGTGTGGATTGCTCTCCATGAATCAACCAGAGCTAAAGATTGTAGTAGAATTTTAATGCGTTTAAGGATTTTGTATGAGACATGGGAGTGACCCATTGATGTGTCCCCTCCTAAGATTATGCAACCCTCAGCAAACCATTTAAGTTCATTCACTATTTTGTTGCAGAATGTGATGTGGGCTCTGTTTGGAAAATAGACATTCGCTAGGGTGATGGGAGAACCTTCCCATCCCATTTTAGTTATGTTTTCTATCTTTTTGAGGCAAAGACCAATGGTCGGTGGCTACGGACGTTTCCAAGTAAGAGGAATGCACGATTTGGCAGCGTCAAGAATATGGCGTACGATAGACTTTTTGTAGATTTTAGCTGGGATAGTAGAGGCATGGAGAAGGAAAAAGGCTGGGTCATCTGGTACCGAATAATCTGTACATTTTTTAACAATCCTTCGTACCTCTTTCCAGAAATTCTCGAGTTTGGAGCAAGACCAAAAGATGTGTAGAAGTGTTCCCTGTTCCTCCTGGCATCTCCATCAATGGTCAATAGTAGTTAGGAAGGGGTTATGCAACTGCAACGGACGATGAGTGATACCATTGTGTAAAAATGTTAAAGTTAGTTTCCTTTGTGCATATAGAAGATTTAAATGTAAACCAAATGATATGGTTCCGTTGGTCTGGGGTAAAAGAGCAGTCTAGATCGGTCTCCCATTTAACCATACAAGGTAGCTGATGATTTTCTGGGGGTGTGATCAGCAGATTATAAATTGTAGAGAGTACATGGGGTAATATACCTTTTTCAGAACAGTATTCTGCAAAAGTAGCGAGGCGGCAATGGAAGTTATTCAGAGAGGATAAAGAGGGTAAAAATATATATAGTTGGAGGGCCCTCTAGAAATCCAAACGGAAGGAACTCAAGGGGTTCGTAAGAGAGGACACCGACGGCAAACCACAATAAAAATTGCTACAATAAAAATTGAAGGCTCTGATACTGACGAATCAAGAAAAGTCTTATCTTGGAAACCTGGTGTAAATTGCAGATTTCCCAAAACTGGGAGTAATGGGGAATCTGAAGAGGAAAGAGAGGCTTTGGCAAATAGTTGCGAGCAAATTTGTGTCGTGGGACCTATGAGAGGATGAGATTTCAGAGATTTTGGAGCACCATGGTGCTCTAGGAAGAGGGATATCACTTTGGGCTTGTTCTGATTGAGGCCAGAGCTTGATGTTGTGATGACAACACCAATCAATATGCCTACCCAAGTGGGTTGCTTAATAGTATTTATGTACATCAGGGACTGCCAGCCCCTCATGTTGTTTGGGAAACAAGAGTTGGCGTTTATGAAGTCGAGGCCACTTATGGGCCCATATGAAATCAATATATAAAGAGTGGACCTGTCTGAAATAGTGGAGAGGGATGGCCTGAAACAGATATAAAAATTTGGAGAGAATGCTCATTTTTATTATATTGCAACGGCCAAACTATGAGTGTAAGGTTTTCCATTTGTCTAGTAAGGTACGAATTTTACTTAAGAATGGAGGAAAGTTGAGGTCAAAAATTTGTCAGAATCTGGGAGGAACATGCGTGCTCAAGTATTTCAGAGCAGAATCCATCCATTTAAGTTTAAAGCTTAGTCTCAGATTTTGAAGGAGGGGTTGTGATAAACCCACTCCTATTGCCTTGAATTTGGTGAAATTAATTTTCAGATTGGATAGTGCTCCATACATATTGAATTTGCAAAGAAGATTGAGGAACAAAACTGAGGGGTTCATTCGGGAGAACAGCATGTCGTCAGTATAAGTCGATATCTTCTGTTGAGTCCCTCCGACGTCAATTTGAGGAATATAGATCACCAATTTTTGTTCTCAAAGGGATTTGGCCAACACTCGGCCACCCATGTCACCAAACTCATAGGACACATGTTTATAAGGCTGCCTTAGCTTTGAAATGTGCTTGTGTAATGTCATAACTTCCCCCTCTAATGACTGTGATGGTGCGTGTTTGTGATGTGACTCTAGAGTAGTGGTTCTCAACTCCGGTCCTTAGGGCCCACTAACAGGCCAGGTTTGCAGGATTACTGAAATACATCACAGGTGATATCATTTGCTGCTCAGTGATTGCAGTATTCTAGTCTGCATCTCCCCCAAGGTAATACTTAAATTCTGGCCTGTTGGTGGGTCCTGAGGACCGGAGTTGAGAACCACTGCTCTAGAGCATGTATGTCTTGTAAAAGAGACATCAGTTGTTCTGTGCTTCATCTCTTAATCCACGAGCTATGTTTAATAAACACACCACGAATAACCGCCTTATTGGCTTTCCAGATAGTACCAGGATCACTGTCTGGGGTGTCGTTAGTTTGGAAGTTAAAGCCTAGTTACTCAATGACATCTGCTAATACTGTACCTCTGACTCTTGGGGGAGGCTCTCATTCAACCTCCGAGCTTTTTGAGGAAGGAGCATCAGCTAATGCATAGGTCAAGGTTCCGGGTGTGTGATCTGACTACGTAATTGAACCAGAACAGCATGCAATTGGCAGTGTGGTATCAAAAAGTAATCTATATGTTTGTATAATTTGTGAGGAGAGGACTATAACCTGTAATCCCTCTCACCTTAAAGTAGCAGGCGCCAAACATCCAACTGTGATTTATGTAAGGGCTGTGTGATTCATTTGTGGGAGCCAGGAGAGACGGAGGAGGATCCTGAAGCAGTATCTTTAGAAGGAATCAGGTGAACATTAAAGTCCTCTCCAAGGATCAGTTGGCCCTCAGCAAATTTGAGAAGCTTGTCAAGACTGCGACTGATGAACAGGTCCTGTTGGCTGTTAGGAACATAAAATGTGGCCAGTGTTGCACTGATGTCGCCAATCATTCCCTTTAAAAACAGAAATCATCCATTGGGATCAATAAGAGTATGCAGACATTAGACAGGTGCAGAATGGAAAAAAATAGTTTTGTTTCATTTTGATTTATTGTTTACATAAATTTGTTTAGTTAAATTAGTTTAATTCGTTTTTGGGATTTATTTTGTTTTTTTTGTTTTCGAATCGATTCAAAAAGTTTTTGAATCAATTTTGAATAGTTTTCTAATTTGAATAGTTTTCTAATTTGAATAGTTTTCAAATGTTTTCAAATGGTATACCAATTTCCAAAAATAATAAAATAGAATAGAAAATAAAGGAATAGAATAGATTTTTTTTTCTAATATCCATCCCAGGGCTGGGGGGGGGTGAGGGATAGGTTAGTAGGGAGGGAGGAAAGATGAGGGTGATGAGAGAAAGGGGGGGAATGAAAAAAGAGGAAGGAGAAGAAGAGGGTGTAGAGAGAAAGGGAGTAAGGCAAAGAGATGCAAATAGGAAGTTATAGAAACGAGGAGGTTGTCGTTACTAAACGTGACCTCAAATTAGAAATTTCAGCAAAATATTGCTAAAATGCTCACTAGTATGAAGCTGGTTATATGAGCGTGGGCCTATGTGGAAGAGTGGTTAGAGCAAGCCAAGAGAGAGACTCCTGGTCCAAACCTAACTAACCCCGCTCATGTTAGAGAAATAAGTGACATGCAACATTCTGTGCAAAAAGTAGTAATGAACCTAAGAAATCTATCACAACAGTGGCAGGCGGTATCAAAGATTATCCCAACCGTTTTAACATGTTAAACAGCTAAAAGCAAGTGAGTCAGGTGAGCATTGGGGGGGAGCCGCCTCCATCTTAATAGTGCTCAGCAGAAGGAAAATGGCTAACCCCTAAGGCCACCATGCCACTGGCAACTATGTCTAGAGGGATAGATAACCAGCGTAAGTATTGTTGTCCTCCAGCCATGTCAAAAAATTGGTCAAAACAACCAAAATGGGAGACCCACTGAGACAAAGTATGACACATTATGTGGAGGAGGATCACACAGCCAAAGACTGCCCTGGTCACGGAGGTAACACATGAACCCTATGTCTGCTATGTGAAGGGGTATGGGCATGTCTACAGAGGATTAATGCCATACCCAGACATATGCAACAACAAAGACAATGATTTTCAGTAAGTTTCCATATAATGTGAGGTTCCCTCCCAATAACCAGGCGGGGGGGGGGGAATCCCTCACCCAACAGCGATGGACCAAAACTACTCCCCACCAAGTTCCGCTATAAAAACGTGAATACTGTAGCACAGTGGGTCTCAACCCTTATAGTGCCATGACCCCTTGATAAAATTTCCCAAGTTGGGGGGACCCCTAACAGTAAAATTATTTGTGTAGCATGGGTTGTCAGCATCCAAGGCAAGACAAGTAATTTGTGCCCCTAACCCACGAATATTTAGCGCTCCCCGAGTCCCTTCCACACAGTATTAAAACCCCTTATGGTACATTTTTGGATGTACCACTCTTTCTCTTTGTTTTCCTTTCTTTCCCTTTTATCCCTCTCTATCCTAATTTCTTGTCCCCCCCCCCCCCATCCCTCTCTCTAGCCGTCTTTCTTATTCTTTCTCTCCTTTTTTCTTTGTTCCTCCCCCTCTTTTCCTCTCCCTTCCATGTATTCTCTATTTTTATTCCTTCTCTTACTCTTTGGTGGTGTGGGGTGGGATGAGTGGCAGTTCTGGGGGGGGGGAGTTCTGATTAGCCAACTTAGGTGCTCTTGATGAAGGTCATCTGCTGATCTGAGAACTGTAGTGAGGACTTTTAATGGCAACTATAATCACAGGTAGTGTTACTCACTGTGTCTCCGACTTTGTGGTGTCTCGCAGCAGAGACACCTATGCCAATATCAGGAGATAGGGTCTCCTTCAGCCCCTCCCACTTCACATTTCTCACCAGTCAGCTGACCTCTAGTGTCTGCCCCCCATTCCAGCCTCCAGGAACAGCCCAGCTGGGCGGCAACAGGCTCCAGAGACAGCCCTGCTGGGCAGTCGTGAAAAGGCTGGGAGAGCGGTGTGGGCTTCAGGAACAGCCCAGGATTCGGTGACCCCTGGCAAATCATCATTTGACCCCCAGGTTGAGAACCACTGCTGTAACACATAGAAATCCATAACACATAAAAGAAAAAAGCAAAAGCATATGGTCCTTCTGAGTGTGGATTGCAGTCCCTCCTGAGAGCATAGAGTATTGTTTCTTAGGTAAATACTTATCTTAAGTATATAGAACATATAGCA
This sequence comes from Lithobates clamitans, assembly GCA_037952925.1. Lineage (NCBI taxonomy): Eukaryota > Metazoa > Chordata > Amphibia > Anura > Ranidae > Lithobates > Lithobates clamitans. Next base: position 1,058,232 of record JBBGZY010000677.1, read on the forward strand.
TTAAGGCACATAGTCCTCCTCAGAATGATGGTAGTCCTTAGAAAGAAGAACAGAGAGTGTAGCTAATAGATTGGGCACAACCATAGAAAACACACTAGGAACATACCAGTAAAACATTAGGGTGCAAAGCCCCTCAGCAGCAATTGCAGGTAGTGCAGAGTATCCAGATTAGGAGTACAGCAGGTGTCTGCAGCCAGGGGCGAAAATGGCAAAACAGAGTTCTTTAGAAGAAAAAAGTCCCCAACTGTTTGTAGCAGGTACATGGTCAACCATTCAAGGCAAACAGTGTCATAGTAATAAAACAAATCACTTAAGAGCAATCATATTTATGACTCATGTGTCCCCTCTGCAGACAGGGCTCTAAACCGCCTCTTGGTTCTCTTCGGGCAAGATGGAGAGTTTCCCTGATTCATGAATATACCGAAGTGGCCTGCCGGGCAGGGAAGGATGAGTAGCCAGTTGGGTACCTGGATAGGTTCCATGTCCAGGAAAGATAATAAGGCAGGTAGATCTGCTGGGGTACACAGGGTGAAAGATGCCGTGGCCTTGCGAAATGTAACCGCCAGTTGAAAGCCCCAATGATACATGAATCCCAGTTGAAGGGCAAGGTCAAGAATAGGGCGAAGCAAGGCCCTACATTGTAATGTTGCTCTTGAAACATCCGGCAGTATCTTGATAGCAGCGCTGTCAAAATCCACAGAGCCATGTTCCCATGCCTTACGGAGGATATTTTCCTTATGTGTATAAAGGTGTAGGTGGCAGATACCATGGCACGGCCTGTCTGGGTCAGGGGATCTGGGACCCAACGCCCTATGCACCCTGTCGAGCTCCAAGGTGATTGCTCTCTCGACATATCAGTATGTTCCATGTTCCATGTTAGCCCATAACTACAGCTGAACTGGCTGTCTCCTTGTGCTGCTTTCCCCTCCCCTAGTCTGAGCTCTGCTGTACAAGATATGTAGTATTGTGGTAACAAGTCAAGTTAGGTTAGATCAGAGATATTAGATTTTGGAGAATTAGGGAAAGAAATAAACTACTAAAAACATTTGTGGCACAAAAAAAAAGTAATAAGCAGTGCATTAATAAGTTAGCGGATCTGAATAATTGATTAGTGAGTCCCTTTTCCCAATCAGGTGTGCAGGATCTCCCTAGAAGGGGACCAGTAGGAGATTAGAATTTCTGGGACATTTAGTTTTGCATCAGTGTATGCTGTGAGCAGGACTCCTGGGACGTGCAGTTCAGGATTGGCTATGAGCTATTATCTGGACAAATTAACTGAACAACTGTGCCCATCTGCTGCCTTGCTGTGTGTGTGTGTGGATGCCGAGCTGCAGCTGCTGCACAGCGACCTGCTCACTCTGCCTGCATCTCCTATGTCCCGCTGACCCTTTACCTGCAGTTGGATTCCCCCATGATAGCCAAGAGCCACAAGTGGTAGTAATCCACCTCACTGCACTGTGATTGCTGCCACATGATCTATTGCCCTCGCTGTTTCCCTGTCACTGTGCCTGGATTGTTGCCCAGTAACCATAGACCTGTTGTGCCAGATTTCTGCTTGTCCCTCAATATGTCTGGATTGTTGGCCTGTGATCCTGGACTAAGTTCCCGCTGTATCAGATTGCTGCCTGTCCCTTATTGTGCCTGGACGGCCATATCCCTTACTGTGCTCTATTGTCACCCTGTTATATTGTTACCTGTCCCTTACTATGTTCAGATTATTGAAACCACTTTTGATCTCCAAGTGAGTTATATTCCTCCCACACCTTCATCACAAAATGGTTAGGAGCAGTGGGATCAGAACACTGAGGAGGATGATGGACAGTAACAGTGCCTTAACACTGGAAATAACCTGAGGTAGCGAATATAGGAGTTGGGCTGTGGTAAGTTTGCAAAAAAAAACTTGAGAACTAGGCCTTACCTGCAAGGGCCTGTCCAAAGAAAAGTTGGTTACCACTATTGAGAAAGCCAGTCTTCAAGGGGTGGACAGCTTGAAAATGATCACCCCAGGAGCTCTTGGATCACCTGGTATGAGCAGGTGATAGCCATGCACAGCTCCAAAGCCACCTTGGATGACAAAACTGGAGGCTATCCAGAGGGCTCATAAGTGGAAAACCCTGGGAGGCCTCAGAGGATGAGATTCCCAGCCCAGCCTGGCCCATGGGCCCTTGGGCTTAACCCACCAAGATTAAATGTAAGCCCTTTTGTGAAGCTGCAGAGAATGTGGAAGGATTCTTCCACGATTTTGAACACTTTTTCCAACCTTAAGATGTATGCTCACAGAATTTCACAGGCCTGCTGATGCTGGCTAGAGGGCAAACAGGCCTTTACTGTCCAGCATGTTATCCAGACCTTCTTGAACGAGCAATTAAATTCCAAGTGCCCCACCAAGGTCAGGGAGTGGGTGAAGGAGAGAAATACATCCACCATAGAGAGAGCTGCCGCTTTAGCTAATGAAATGCTCAAAATGTAAAAAACAATAGTAAAGCTTGTGACTAAACCACCTAGGAACCTGAAAAGTACCTGCCCCCTGAAAAAGCCATACCATCCTCTCACCCTATCAAAGACCTACCACCCCTGTAGCTACCAACCCCTTATCTGCAACATGGCCCTCCAGGGCAACCTTGGACCACTGAGGCTATAAATGTGGACAACCCAGACATCTTCAGGCAAGCTGCCCCAGACACTGTCAATATCCCCAGCCCCCAACAACTCAACCTTTTCACTATGTAGAAGCGCTCAGTGAGAAAAAGGTCCTACAGTTCCCCAAATGAGTTGGGGGCTTCTACAAAACTAACAGCCCTTGTGGAGTCTATGGAATCCACCTGCTTACCCTTAGCTACCCCAAGCAAAAGCAACGGCATAAGCAGGATGTTTTAATAGATGCCAGAAAAGTTATTGGGTTCTGTGACACATGCGCCTTTCTAACCATTGCCGGTTCCTATGTCAAAAAACCCAAAGAAATTAGAAAGACCCTGACTTTTCCATTAAACTAGCAGGGATGCCAGGAAACACATTCCTAGGTCTTTGGTTCACCTGGATTATGGATTTTGGGAAAACTTTGCCGTGTTGCAGTAATGACAGGTCTACCTGCTGACATCCTGCTTGAAAATAATTTGGTAGAACTTGATTGTCAATTTCTGGGCGCTGTGGTTTAGAGCCAATCTGTGGGAATTGGGCACACATCTGGGATAGAATCTGTGCAAGCTGCATTTTGCCATGTGTTATTCTATTAACTATGTCAAAGCTTGTGTTGCTTTTTCAAACCCCCCAGTCCCTTGGGAAGCACACCTTGGTTCTAGAAACAGATGGAGACATATGGACAGGCCACATCAGCCAAGATGTTATAGATGTGGACAACTGGTGCACATGCAGGTTAATTGTCCCAGGAGGTATGGAAAGATATCCAACTCCACAGATTCGCTTTGAAGTCTCCTGTGTCCTTCTGACCCTTCACCTGCAGTTGGGCCCCCTTTCCTCATGATCAGCAAGAGCCACAAGTGTTAGCAGCCTATCTCTCTGCAATTGTATTTGCTGCTATGTGATCTGTTGCTCTGTGAACTACTATCCCTCATTGTGGCTAGATTGTTGCCCTCTGACCCTGGACTTATGCCTTGTTGTGCCCTATTGCCATCCTGTTATATTGCTGCCTGTCCCTTGCTGTGTTCAGATTATTGCCCTGTGGCCTTCCTTTTATCTGATTTCCTGCTTGTTGAGCCCCCGATAAAGAACCCTTGGCTAGGGTACCTACAACCACTCTTGATCTCTACAAGTGTTCTGTTTCGCCCACATCTTTATCACAGATGTATTAATGAATACAGATCTGAAATTATTTAGCTTCTTTTTTAAGTACCTGGATTTCAGCTTTAAAGGATTTCTTTAACTGTGGTGAATAATCCTAAACAACTGAAAAAGTCAACACTATGAAAACAGTGAATTATTTTAGTATATCATTAAACTTTAACCAGGGCAGACAGGAGGAATTTGTGAAAATCAGATTATCTGACTGATCACCTATCATGTTGTACAGAGTGATTGGTTAAAGTGATACTAAACACACACTGTGTAATTTACACTGTCCATTCTATTTGTGTATGTAGATGATGACACTGTAATTATTTTAATTAAAAACAAAAACACATCTAAGCACATTTTTCATAATTGATATAGAGCTGTCACATGACTCTTTCCCAGCCAGGGAAAGCAGGAAAACATAAGCAGGAGGAGCCTCTAGACCTCTGCTTCTGGTTACATGTTTAAAAAAAAGCCTTTGGAATGCAGAGTAAAAATAAATAAATAATATTATAAACTATTTTAAATTGGCCTACAAATATATATTTGAAATCAAATCTTTATTATTTTGTGGAAATAACATGGTGTGGGTGGATTTCTGCCAATCACAGGCTGTGTCACTCCCCTCCAACCTGTGTCTTAGAATAAGAGGGAGGTGAAGCAAAGATTAATCTACATGTAATATCCTGCCCCCCATTGTGTTTACCTGATTAGTGGACATGGCAGAGGAGGAAGGGAATGGACTGTCATTTACCACTGTGTTTACAACCACATGTGTGACTCTATAGTCACATGGGATGCTCAGATATGATATGGAGGAAATGCTCAGCATAGAAATTCACTGAAAAGTGCGCATGTGCAGAGTTGCCACTACAGCTGCAAAATCCCTAGCTGAATTGGGGACATGGACAGAAGGTGGAGGATCAACCAGTTTTTTTTGCATAATACAGAAAACAAATCCTATGAGTATGTACAGTATGTAATATAGCATTTGTTGATAGTTTTTATGATGTGGGTTTAGTGACACTTTAAGCAACAAAAGAGGGTTTAGTAGAACTTAAATATTCTGACCCCATGGAGTTTGCTGTTACCTGAGGTTAGGCTTAGAATGCAAGAGAGTGTGAATGCTAATAACCATAAGATAATGTTCAAGTATGTGGATGAGCAAAAGGAAAAGGTGGCAAAAAGGGTGGTTATGATTAAAACAGTGTATGCATTGATTAAATGTATTGCCTTAGACATGCCATGAAAGCAATTAAAATATCTACACTTACCAGTGAAAGAACTTTGCACTTGTCTTTAACTATCCATATGAATTCATTATTTCTTCTTTGTTCACAGTAAGAATTATCAGAAGTGTATGGGTTGTAAGTCTACAGTCTTTATATAAAAACAGCTTTTACAATGTTTCTCAGAAATTCAGTAAAAATGCACCTGCTGCACAATGAGCCATAATAATGCTGCTTCTATTTTAGGAAATTTAAAGCTGAACAGATTTAATAGTGGCTGTCAATCAGTATAAAAAGAATGGAAATGTAGTGTAAATCTAAAAAAAAAATCAATCACTATGTTTATTTAAAATCAAAGTGGTACAAAATTAATAATTATTAATAATGGTTGTGCAGTATATTCCAGTTAAATTAGATGCTGTCATAAACCACCACCCATGTGTTTGCTAAAGTGCATTAGGTTACAGAAAATGTAGAATATTGAGCAAATAATGGAACCCGGTGCTCATTCGTAAAGAGGCAGAACTGCGGTCTGCTTATGTAAACAAGGCAGACCGCTGTTCTGCCAGACAGGAAAATGGAGATTTCATGTTTCTGCTAAGCAAGGTCTCTGTTTTCCTTTAGTCAAAGCACTCCGCCTACAGTTAGAAAGCACACATAGGGAACACATTTAACCCTTTAAATACCCCTGATGCTAACCCCTCCCCTGACAGTGTCATTTATACAGTGTCAGTGCATTTTTTTAGCACTGATCACTGTATTGGTGTCACTGGTCCCCAAAAAGTGTCAATTAGTGTCCAATTTGTTTGCCGCAATGTCGCAGTCCCACTAAAAATCACTGATCGCCGCCATTACTAGTAAAAAATAAAAAAAATAATAAAAAGTCCCTAAATCTATCCCATAGTTTGTAGACTCTATTACTTTTGCGCAAATCAATCAATATACGCTTATTGGGATTTTTTATTGGAAATGTTTTATAGCAGAAAGTAAAAAGTATTTTCTTCAAAATTGTTGATGTTTTTTTTTTATAGCGCAAAAAATAAAAACCACACAGATGATCAATTACCACCAAAAGAAAAAAATTTGTGGGGAAAAGAAAGGCACGACCACTCAATTGTTAGTTAAAGTAACACAGTGACATATCGGAAAAAATTGCCTTGTCAGGAAGGGGGTAAAACCTTCCGGAGCTGAAGTGGTTAACTGACAAATGCACGGTCATGTAATGCTGTACCCAAATAAAATGTATGTCTTTTTTATCCACTAAGGGCTTTTTTTTAAATCTGGTATTAATGGTATTTGATCACTACTGCGGTTTTTATTTTTTGCGCTATAAACAAAAAAAGATTGATAATTCTGAAAAAAAAGAAAACACTTTTTTTTATACTAGTAATGGCAGCGATCAACGACTTATAGTGGGACTGCGATATTGCAGTGGACAATCAGGCACTAACTGACACTTTTGACACTATGCGGGAACCAATAACACTATTACAGTGATCAGTGCTAAAAATGGGAAGGGGTTAAACATCTAGTGCGATCAATGGTTTAACTGTGTGCCTAGCCAGTGTTTTTGTGTATTGTATTAGATGCTTTTACTAGGGGAAGAGATGGATTTTGTTCCTTGCTTTGTAGGAACACAAAATCCATTCCTTCCCCCTTGTCAGAACTGAGATCTGCCTTGTTTACATTAGGGATGGGCCGAACACCCCCCTGTTCGGTTCGCATCCAGAATATGCGAACAGGCAAAAAAATTGTTCAAACACGCGAACACCGTTAAAGTCTATGGGAAAGGAACATGAAAAATAAAAAATGGGCACATCCTCCCCATGTTGAGGGCATGTGGCCACGGTTCAGGAGGGGGGAGCGCTCTCTCGTCCCCCCCTCTTTTCCTGCAGCCTGCCAGGTTGCGTGCTCAGATAAGGATCTGGTGTGGATATTTGGGGGAACCCCACTCTATTCTTTTGTTTTAATTTTGGCGCAGAGTTCATCTTAAAATCCATACCAGACCTGAAGGGTCTGGTATGGATTTTTGGGGGGAACCCCCACGCCATTTTTTTTTTATTTTTCAATGACTTTCAATGAATCTTATGTGTATTGTCGGGACCGACAATTCATTAATAGCCGGCACTAGCGCTAGCACTTTTAAATGACTTTTTTTCCTTTAGAAATATAATTTTGCTCTCAGACTGTTATAAGCACGGGAAACATGCGCTACTTTACAGGCATATTATAGATACCCCCCAGGTACGAAATTTAAAGGATTATTTCACTTTTACTGTTCCACTTTAAGCATTATTAAAAACACTTGTTCCCGAAAAAACTGCCGTTTTTAAAACTTTTTTTTTGCATTGATACATGTCCCCTGGGGCAGGACCCGGGTCCCCCAAACACTTTTTATGACAATAACTTGCAAATTAACCTTTAAAATTAGCACTTTAGATTTCTCCCATAGACTTTTAAAGGATATTCCATGGATTTTCAAATTTGCCGCAAACACCTCAAATTGTTCGCTGTTCTGCGAACGGGCAAACAGCCAATGTTCGAGTCGAACAGATAGCCCATCCCTAGTTTACATAGGCAGATCTCATTTCTGTGTGTATTATCGATGATCAGCGGATGCCAGCAGACATCCAGTGCCCACCACCCACAGATCAGCTTCTGCTGTGAATAATTACAGCAGAAGCATCGCCCCCCCCCGTGGGCGGAAGTGCAAAATCACATATATATACATGATTCTACACAGGAGAGCTGCCCCGTAGCAGTAAAACTGCTATACGGCAGTCTTAAAGTGGTTAATTGAACAAACTGAAGTTAGAAGCTAATTGGTTACTATGTAGAGCTGCACCAGATTCTGTGTGCACCAGTTATAGTAAATCCCCAGGCCGTTTTTCAGTGCTGTGATAGTTCAACTAACAATTACTTACTGCAACACTGTATCCAAATGAATTGTACATCTATTTCTGAAACATATAGAGATTTATTTTAAGATAGTAGAAAACCTCCCAAAATGACCTATTTTGGAAAGTAGGCACCCCAGGTGATCTGATTTTTTGCACATTTTTTTCTTTTAAATTAAGCTTGCCAGTACTGAGAGAGTTAAAGCATGGAGTGTAGTTATGGTGCACTAATTACATTAAATGTACAGGTCATACACTGGGGTGGGAAAGAGGTAAAGAGGTTAATGTACAGTCGCATACAATGTGAGGATGGAAATAAAGGAGTTAATGTACAGATGTGCAGGATATGCAAGAGTAGGACTTAAAAGACAGTTAGGATTAGAGGCAGGATGGGGCTAACATATATTGTTGAGGGGTAAATTTTAATATTTTTGGCACTGCTACTAGAGTTTACTGGTGCTGGCTGGTTGTCACAAAGCTTTCTTTCCTCTCATATACTGTTCAGTGTGTAAAAGGAAAGGGGGCTTTGTGATCACCATCCAGCAAGTGAGACACAGCTAACTGTTTGCATTCTGTGATGATGTGATTGGTCACAGCAATCATGCGGTACAGAGCCACTCTTATTGGCCCTCTACTATTTGCATATGATCAACTGAGTCTAATCACAGTACAATCAAAGGACTGCATGCAGACATGCACAGGAGCACAGTTCCTGGAGGATCTATCAGCAAAAAAGGGAGTAGACCGGTATGTACAGTGGACAGTAATTAAGAAGATAAATCAGACCTTCGCTCTCCTTTTGGCCATTGTATAATATAATCCCTCCTCCCGCTTTTACACAATCAGAAAGATTTTTTTTATTTGCCAACAAAAACCTTTCTCATCTGGTACTTACTCCCATTTTCTTATACTGCTCCTAAGCAAGAATAACAATTCTGGGTCCTCCTTGTCCGCATCACACCTCCCAGGATGCTGTGAGAGAGTCTCCTGCAATCAGTGCATTTCGGACATGTGTAGGAGGGGGCTAATTGTGACTTATCAGGAAGTTACAGTCATTACCGTAATTCAAGATTAGGGCCCAGAATGGAACACAGTGCTGACAACTTCAGGCTGCACAAAGACAGTGCTGAGCTTCTTGGGTCCTTCCAGAGTTGCTCATTACATTCTATATCTGCAACCATAGTATTGTTATATTTTTCTCTTCTCTTCACAGAGACTTTTTTTGTGAATGTATTCAATACACCACGCACAATTTGTTTAGCCTGCCACTGCAGGAAGTGTTTCCTACCTGGGATTTTAAAGACCAGGATCTATCTGTAGTTTTCACACACATACTAAAAGTGCTCAACTTTCTACCCTCATTCAACCCAAAAAGGCACACAGCTAAGGCTCCTGCTAGCTCTGATGTGAAAACTATAGAAGAAAGACAGCACATGGATGCTGATCCTTGAACGTTGTTTATTGTTACAGAGCTAAAATCCAGTCATGACAGGAACTCTAATACCCCGTACACACGGTCAGACATTGATCGGACATTCCGACAACAAAATCCATGGATTTTTTCAGACGGATGTTGGCTCAAACTTGTCTTGCATACACACGGTCACACAAAGTTGTCGGAAAATCCAATCATTCTGAACACGGTGACGTAAAACGCGTATGTTGGGACTATAAATGGGGCAGTAGCCAATAGCTTTCATCTCTTTATTTATTCTGAGCATGCGTGGCACTTTGTGCGTCGGATTTGTGTACACACGATCGGAATTTTGGACAATGGATTTTGTTGTCGGAAAATTTTATAGCAAGCTCTCAAACTTTGTGTGTCGGAAAATCCGATGGAAAATGTGTGATGGAGCCCACACACGGTCAGAATTTCTGACAACAAGGTCCTATCACACATTTTCCGTTGGAAAATTTGTCACAAACAAATACCCACCACCTTCTGTGCAATAGGTGATGGAGAAGCAGGGTTGCACATCTCCAGCTGTATTCTATTCTAATCAAAATGACTAAAAACAACAAATAAGAAAAATCACAATACAAATACAGGCCGGGTTCACACTGCTCCGACATGGGAGTCGGACTTTGCCCTACGACTTCATGTCCGACTTCCATGTGACTTCAATAAACGGGCTACGACTTTGATCTGACAATACCAGGCCCTTTGAGTCTGGTATGAATCTTGGGGGGGAACCCCACGCCAACATTTAAAAAAAATGGGGGTCTCCCCCAAGACCATACCAGACTCTTCACTCTATTATGGATTTTAAGGGGAACCCCCCATGCCAAAATAAACAAAAAACAGCATAGGGTCCACTCCAACATCCATACCAGATCCTTTTCTGAGCACACAGCCCAGCAGGTCAGGAAAGGGGGGGGCGATGGAGCACCCCCCTCTGGACCATACCAGGCCACATGCCCTCAAATTAATGGGCTGAAATCATGCCCAAGTTGGACCAAAGTAGTGCAGGACCCTCTTTCAAAGTTGGACCGACTTGTGTCAGACCAGTTAAGACGGCTCTCATAGGGAATCATTGATTTATACATGTCATGCGACATGTGCTCCCAAAGTCAGAGCATATGTCACACCAGTGTGAACCGGACCACAGGCGTGAAAACAAGCACGCACTACTGCAAATCTATGTCAATATAAAAAAAATCTATTAAACTACAATAATTACTATGTTTAAAAACTATTAGCATAAAACAATGGCGGGGCAAAGATGATTTTATTTTAAGAAGAGGCTGACATCCCAGCAGTGATTTAAATGGATGGCTCTAGGTTTAGTCAGTTTGCCATTGTTTTATGACTGTGCCTCCTCCTCCTCTTCTCAGAGCCGCTTTAGTTCAGAAGACAGGTTCTGCGAATTCTGTGACAGAGCAGTGCATTTTCACAGGACATATGTGTTGCAAAATTCAAGAAAGTAAATGTGTGGGGATCTTCACAAAGTAAATTTACAAATTTCAAGATCATTCAGAATAATAGGAGTAGGGTAGAAAAAATTGACAATGATTATAATCATTTTAAATTTTGAGCACAGATACACTTATGTGAATGTGAATAAAAGATTAACAACTGTATATAAAATAATAAAAATATATATATTTACAATCTACACCAGCCTTTTCATACGGGGTGCCTTCAGGTTACCTCAGGGAAAATGCCTAAAAATTGCCCAAAAACTGTAAATAAGCCAGATGGGGGATCACACCTGCCTTTTAGTTCCACAAATCCACAGATTTTCATTGCACACCATTACAACCTTCAAGCTACCGGTGTCCTAACAACCAATGACAACATCGGTTGATAAGGAAGGTGTTGAGTGCCTGCACAGCATGCTTGTTTGCCCATCCCCTGTTCCTCTGTGTCAGCACTGGGGTCACTGGGAGAGGAGAAACATTGGAATACTAGTCAGTTCCAATGTTCTAAGATGTGTTTGTTTTGGAAGAATAAATTACCTCTAATTTTGGGTACTCTACATGTGTGGATGTTGCTGCATTATCTATTAGTTTTGTTTTTTACATTTTAGAATGGGGTGCCTCAAGATTGTGCATAAGTGTATAGGGTGCCTTGACTGAAAAAATGGTGAGAAACACTGATTTACACAATAAATCTTTTTAGAGTAAATATATCTTAATACAGTGAAAGCAAACAAAAATACAACATTAACACAAACAATACGGTGTTGGTTAAAAAGTGTTATTAAGGAGGCAGGAGGCGGAGCCTAGCAGAGCAGACATGCATTGTTAGAGCTCCACACCGCTGAGGAGAGAAGAGAAGGACAAAGCGGAGCCTGCAGGCTCAAAAGGTATCCATTTGAACCTTTTTGCCCCAGGGAACAAACTGTGAAAGTTTGGGCAGGAAATATGGTACTGGGAGGAAACCGTGGCAGAAATAAAAATCACCTCACAAAGAGCTCACAGGCACTCACTGCAGCTGAAGCAGCTCCAGTCACCTCACAATATACAGCATCAGGACGCTCTCACAGACAGAAAATGTCACAGCAAGACTCTCCATTTGAGTCAGATACAGAACAAAGCCTCTCACAAACTTCTCCACAAGCCTCCTCAGTATCCCCAGTAATATTATTACAATTTGAAAAGATGCTTCATAAGGCTTTAAAACAAACCTCAGACCAAATAACAAAAAGCTTAACCAAAGAAATAAGAGAGCTGGGAAACCGCACCGCAGCCTTAGAAATAAAAATGGATGAAATTGAAATTACAACCCAAGAAAATATAACAGAATTGGAACAATTAAAAAAAGAGAATTTAATACTTCAAACTAAGCTAGAAGATTACGAAAATAGAGCCAGACGTTCAAACTTGCGCATAAGGGGAATACCTGAAACTGTGACAGACCTGCAATCTACTATTACTGCTCTATTACAAGAACTAAAGCCAGATATCCCTATTGAACGTTTAGAACTGGACAGAGTACACAGAGCCCTCACAGCCAAAAAGAAAGATGGACCCCCACGTGATATAATCACAAAATTTCATTATTACAGAACGAAAGAACAAATACTAATTGCTGCAAGAGAAAAAAAGGAACTTAATTTTCAAGGACACAATTATCAAATTTTTGCTGACCTATCCCAACTTACTATTACTAAAAGACGATCCATGAAACCCCAACTAATGGAACTGCAACGCCACAACATTATGTATCAATGGGGCTTCCCCTTTTCAGTCAGATTTAACTACCAAGGTACAATTTACAGAAGCAGATCAGCAGATGAACTACAACAAACCCTTTTAAAATTAAATCTGACAGAACCCACAAGCAGCAACTCTCCCACACGCAGAAGAATGGCATCATCTTCACCTTCAGGCAGCACCCAGAAAATTTCAGAACAAAATGGGAATCATCATTCTCACAAAAGAGGCCGTTATGCCACATCATCCATGGACCAAGAAGATTCAATGGACTGACATCCTAATTCCTGATATCTCTTCATTTATTATACTAAGAGATGGTTCTCTATAAAAAACCTATATTTATAACTGAATGTAACTGCATTCTGATAGTCACACACTGTGTGGAATCATGTTACATTCCAGTTATATTTCTTATTACTTCTGATTCATATAGCCTTAGAATATATAAGTGGAATAAGGAAATTCATGTTCAGTTATATATTATCAGGTAATAACAATAGATTTATTACTTTTTAGGACAAATATGTTCAATAATCCAGAAGTAATGGAAGCTTTTTCTTTCTTTTCTTAAAACAAATATATTATTACCTAACAAGTTCCTAGAATTATGTTTTTGTTTATTCTAATCTGAAGCAATACAACCTCAATTTTATGAGTTAACATATCTAAACAGTTACATATGAATAAAATATGTAATTGTTTACTCTAAAAGGGTTAAAATCCCAAAATAATTCAAACTATCTTCATCAATACCAAAGTTATTAACAGTACCTTTCTAACTGAATTATTTAGCCTAGGGCAAGACTAACCATATACAACCACCCTGGAATAAATAATTTCAACAAAAACTATATTCTGCACTCCAATTAATGAAACATCATTTTGATGTCTTTTGACATAGCACTTCTCTCCTGTAAGCGGAAGATCCGTGTACCCCCATTAGCCCTCCTCATTCTCCCAACCATATTATGTGGGAGTGTGACGAAGGCACTTATTCCCCTGAGAGAGATATTTATTCTCTTTCACGGGTAAATTGTGATTACTTGCAAAAAATAATTTATACAATGTATCATCTAATCTCATATGTTTTTTGTTTACTCTTTACTCCAGAATTCACTGGTTTCTTTTCTATCTATTCATCTCTTCAGTCCACAAAGGTTGATCTGCGCAGTCAGCTCTGCATAACAAAAAGTAAGTCAAATCTATTTGATCTATTGCCATGGCACCACTGAATATACTTTCCCTGAATGTTCAGGGAATAAATGTCCCTCAGAAAAGGACCAAAGCCTTCCGTACTTTCCATAACAAGAAGGCTCACATAGTATGCCTCCAAGAAACACACTTCACCAAAGATTCTACTCCAAAATATATTTCTCCTTTTTATCAACAAATTTACACGGCTTCTGCCTGTACCAAGCAAAGGGGAACTCTAATTGCATTTCACCGATCCACACCATTCACCTTATCATCAGAAATTAAAGACCCAGAAGGTAGATACCTGATACTCATGGGTTATATAATGGATACAGCAATCACAGTGATTTCCTACTACGCTCCTAACAAACAACCTACACCATTCCTCTCACATATATTGATTAATACACACAAAATAGGAACAGTGATAATGTGTGGGGATTCGAACCAGGCCCTCCTCCCATTTCTAGATAAATCACCTTTTACACCATCCAAAATAACCTCTAGATTACCTTTTTCTCAACTTCTTTCCAAATACAATCTGGTAGATTCATGGAGAGAAAGTAACCCAATGAAAAAGAAATTCACTTATTTCTCGCACCCTCATCAAACTTTCACCAGAATAGATCATATTTTTCTAACAATAGGAATGATACCAGAAATTATTGCATCAGATATAATTCCGATTCCGTGGTCTGACCATAATGTAGTATACACTACTATAGCCTCAGCCATACCAAAAGCGCATGACCCAACGTGGTACTTACCGGATATAATGCTCAAACACCCACTACATCAGATGGCCATTGAACAAGCTTTAAAGGAATACATATCAATTAATAATACAACAGACATCTCCCCAATAACACTGTGGGAAGCTCATAAGCCTGTCTTGCGTGGTACAATACAAAGACAAATGGCACTATTTAAACGGGAACGCAAAAATCTAGCAAAAAAACTAGAACTCAATTTTAATGCAGCCTACATATCATTTCAAGATAATCCATCTCAGAGTACAAAATCTCATCTGGAAAAATCTAGATTGGAATATCCAATCTATTTCTCACTGAGTCAGTTGATAAATCCCTCAAACGCTCCAAACACAATTTCTACATGAATACAAACAAACCAGGTACATATTTGGCTCGGGCATTAAATTCAACTAACAAATCTTTCAAACCAATACGTTTGAAATGATCAAAAAATGTTTACACTTGTAATCCAGTTAAAATAGTCCATAAATTTCACTCACATCTCGCAACTTTATACAAGACAAACAATGAATTTAATCCTACAGAGGCTGAATCCTTCTTCTCAAAAATAACCTTACCTGAGTTATCTCAGAATCAAAAAAGCAGTTTGGATGAGCCTATAACTATAGATGAAGTTGCTAACGCCATAAAAGACCTAAAACTTAACAAAAGACCAGGCCCAGACGGCTACTCGGCTTTATACTATAAAACATTCTCAGAAATACTCTCTCCCATTCTCACTGAAACTTTTAACAAACTTCTAGATGGACATTCTTTTCGGCAAGAAACACTAATGGCAATTGTTTGTATGATCCCAAAACCCCTTTCTGATGATACTTCCTGTGTGAATTGTCGGCCTATCTCTCTGTTAAACCTCGATATTAAATTATTAGCAAAAATAATAGCAAAACGCCTCAATAGCATTATAGGAAAATTAATACATAGAGATCAAGTAGGCTTCATGCCAAATAGACAGGCAGGCGATAATATACGCAGGGCAGTGTTATTGGCACATATTGCTAAAAAACGGAAAATCCCTTTATGTTTTCTATCTCTCGATATTAAGAGGGCATTTGACACAGTATCCTGGCAATATATGCAATATTCATTACAAAAATGGGGTTTTGGACCCCACTTTTTAACATGGATCAAAGCATTATATAATAAACCCAAAGCCTATATAAAATATGCTGGATACAAATCTGAAGCCTTTAATATCGAAAGAGGTACCCGACAGGGTTGCCCATTATCTCCCTTATTATTTGCCCTTATACTCGAACCCATGGCCCAATACATCAGAACAAACCAAACTATAACTGGCATTGAAGTAGGAGGTATTACACACAAATTATGTATATTTGCAGACGATATATTACTTTTTCTATCATCACCACAGGTCTCTGGTCCTAACTTAATACCAGCTCTTGATGGATTTGCAGCCCTATCCGGCCTTATGATTAATCCTAAGAAATGCCTAGTGCTTAATATTTCACTCACAAACATGGAATTGATCCCGGCTAGGGCTGCACTCCCATTCACATGGGCAGAAAAATCAATCCCATATCTTGGAATTCATTTAACAGCATCTCATTCTGACTTATTCTCAACCAATTATCCTCCTGTATTAAGACAGATCACAAATCTAATAAAACAATGGTCGCAACTTCCTTTATCCTGGATAGGGAAGATTAATGCAATCAAAATGACTATTCTACCCAAATTGCTTTATCTATTCAGAGTCCTCCCTATTCCAATTCCTTCCTATTTTTTGAGAATAGTACAAAAAAAAGCAACTTTGTTTATATGGGGCTCTTCTAAACCACGTATACCTATACACACACTACATCTTCCCAAAAATAAAGGAGGCCTGGGATACCCTAATTTTACTAACTACTACAGAGCAGCACATTTGGCCAGTCTGTCCAAATACCATGCAAAACAGGAAATCCCATTATGGGTATTTACAGAGGCTTCAGAAAATGACCCTCTATTAATATCAAATTTATTATGGCTTGATCCTAAAGACCGCTTTAAAATTCATAATCCCATAACTAAACACTTCTTATCTCTCTGGGATAAACTAAAAACCAAATATCAGTTACAATCTCCACACAATCCTCTCCTTTCTTTTATCAGAAATCCGGCCTTTTATCCGGCATGGATCTACCCAAATTCTTTTAAAGCTTGGACAACATCAGGCATTCAGACACTAAATGACTTCATAGCATCTAAATCATTCCTTTCATTCCCATCACTTAGAGAAAAATATGATCTACCAAACTCTGAGATATTTAGATATCTCCAAATCAAAAATTTCTATACACCATTCCTAAAGGGGGATACACAATTATCCCAATTATCCATTTTTGAATCAATCTGTACAAAAGATCCATTTGCTAAATGTACAATTTCATCACTTTATAATCAATTATATGGAGTAGCAAATCTTAATAGACCCTCTTACGTTCAGAGGTGGGAGGAGGACCTGGGACGAACTTTAGAAGACACGGACTGGTCTAACATATGGCTCACATCTAAGTCATCTTCACCCAACATCTTAGCACTGGAGACAAATTATAAAGTCCTAACTCGCTGGTACCTTGTACCCGCTAGAGTGGCAAAATATTCACCTAATACCTCAGCTCTTTGTTTTCGAGGATGCCCAGAAATAGGCACATATTTACACATATGGTGGACGTGCCCAGTAATCCAAACCTTCTGGAAGGAAGTCTTCGTGATTGCATCTAAAATATTTAAAAAAATATTACAACCAGATCCATATTTAACTTTACTTAATCTAAAACCAGAATGGTTAACACTCAATTCAAACTTATGATCCAACTAATAACGGCTGCAAAACAAACAGTGGCCAAGGCATGGAAATCTCCTACATTGGTACTAGCAGAAACAATTCACAGAATGAATAATACAATGTCCCATGCTAAGATGGTAGCCATCGATCAAAATCAAATTACAAAATTTGAAAAACTTTGGCATCCTTGGATAAAACAACAGTTCCTGTCAAACTTCAATGACTCTGTCCTGTTGCCATGGTAACAGATTAAATGACTTACAGAGACACCCATTCTAAGGCTTCAAAGAGAACTAAAAAGAATAATAAACTGATGAGCGGGACAACCTTGTGTACCATACCTCTACCTTTCAACCCTTTTTCTTCTTTCTCTTTCCTTTTCTCCACCTTACGATTAAAGCTCATTATCAGAATTTATTTGACCTATATACACTCTACTTGTAAACAATATGGATAGTAGGTATAAATCATTTAAATACCTACAAAAGTAACTAAGGAAATGATATATATCTTTAATTTAGGTTTACGTGAACCCAATGTTTAATATTTGAAATTTCATGATATTTACCTATATAAACCCTACTGTAAAACAATGAGCTTACTTTATAGATCCTTGTAAACTTACTTTATGTATCTTTATAACATTGTATACTCAATAAACTTCTTTTGACAAGGAAAAAGTGTTATTAATAGGTCAGTACTACTGTCTTCACAAATCCAATTGTTTTTAAAAGGATACCCAATCCAGCTTAGGTAGCCACTAGGGATGAGCCGAACACCCCCCTGTTCGGTTCACACCAGAGCATGCGAACACTGTTAAAGTCTATGGGACACGAACATGAATAATCAAAAGTGCAAATTTTAAAGGCTTATATGCAAGTTATTGTCATAAAAAGTGTTTGGGGACCTGGGTCCTGCCCCAGGGGACATGGATCAATGCAAAAAAAGTTTTAAAAATGGCTGTTTTTTCGGGAGCAATGATTTTAATAATGCTTAAAGTGAAACAATAAAAGTGTAATATCCCTTTAAATTTCATACCTGGGGGGTGTCTATAGTATGCCTGTAAAGGGGTGCATGTTTCCCGTGTTTAGAACAGTCTGACAGCAAAATGACATTTCAAAGGAAAAAAAAGTCATTTAAAACTACTCGCGGCTATTAATGAATTGCCGGTCCGACAATACACATAAAAGTTCATTGATAAAAACGGCATGGGAATTCCCCATAGGGGAACCCCAAACCAAAATGTAAAAAAAAGAGGCCGTGGGGGGTCCCCCTAAATTCCATACCAGGCCCTTCAGGTCTGGTATGGATATTAAGGGGAACCCCGGGCAAAAAAAAAATGGCGTGGGGTCCCCCTTTAAAATCTATACCAGACCCTTCAGGTCTGGTATGGATTTTAAGGGGAACCCCGCGCCAAAATTAAAATAAAAAATGGTGTGGGGTCCCCCCAAAAATCCATACCAGACCCTTATTCGAGCACGCAACCTGGCAGGCCGCAGTAAAAGAGGGGGGGACGAGAGAGTGCCCCCCTCCTGAACCGTACCAGGCCACATGCCCTTAACATTGGGAGGGTGCTTTGGGGTAGCCCCCCAAAACACCTTGTCCCCATGTTGATGGGGACTAGGGCCTCATCCCCACAACCCTTGCCCGGTGGTTGTGGGGGTCTGCGGGCGGGGGGCTTATCGGAATCTGGAAGCCCCCTTAAACAAGGGGACCCCCAGATCCCGGCCCTCCCCCCTGTGTGAAATGGTAAGGGGGTACAAAAGTACCCCTACCATTTCACAAAAAAAGTGTCAAAAATGTTAAAAATGACAAGAGACAGTTTTTGACAATTCCTTTATTTAAATGCTTCTTCTTTCTTCTATCTTCTATCTTCTTTCTTCTAACTTCTATCTTCTATCTTCTATCTTCCTTTGGTTTCTTCCTCCATCTTCTTCTTCTTCTGGTTCTTCTGGTTCTTCTGGTTCTTCCTCCGGTGTTCTCGTCCGGCATCTTCCTCCATGGCGTCTTCTTATCTTCTTCTCCTTGGGCCACTCCACATCCATGATGGCATGGAGGGAGGCTCCCGCTGTGTGACGCTTCTCCTCTTCTGACGGTTCTTAAATAACGGGGGGCGGAGCCACCTGGTGACCCCGCCCCCCTCTGACGCACGGGGACTTGATGGGGACTTCCCTGTGGCATTCCCCGTGACGTCAGAAGGGGGCAGGGTTATGTAACGGGTGACGGGTTCATTTATAGCCGCAAGTAGTTTTAAATTACTTTTTTTCTTTGAAATGTCATTTTGCTGTCAGACTGTTCTAAACACGGGAAACATGCGCCCCTTTACAGGCATACTATAGATACCCCCCAGGTACAAAATTTAAAGGGATATTACACTTTTATTGTTTCACTTTAAGCATTATTAAAATCACTGCTCCCGAAAAAACATCCGTTATTAAAACTTTTTTTTGCATTGATCCATGTGCCCTGGGGCAGGACCCAGGTCCCAAAACACTTTTTATGACAATACCATGAATATTAGCCTTTAAAATTAGCACTTTTGATTTCTCCTATAGACTTTTAAAGGGTGTTCCGCGGCATTCGAATTTGTCGCGAACACCCTAAATTGTTCGCTGTTCAGCAAACTGATGAACAGTCGATATTCGAGTTGAACATGAGTTTGAGTCGAACTCGAAGCTCATCCCTAGTAGCCACACACTGGACTTCAAGTTCCTGTTTTAATGACACTGTCAAATTGTGCCTAGTCCACTCCTAAAAAGAATTGTTTTGCTTTCTTTCTTTGAAGTCCATAACATAGGGAAAGGAGATCCACTTTCTCTCTGTCTGTGATACCAGCTGTAAAATGGTGTATGCAAAACAAACAGTATAACATAGTATATGTAGACACCATTAAAAAAACAGCATTTAATAGCACTTCTTTATATTCATAAATGCATATCAAATATAAAGGCATGATAGAACAAGTTCTATTTACAGATCATGTCCCAGGTTTTATTCCTTTGACTTTATCAGGGAATATGGGTATAGTATTACATTTCCAATAGGGGTTGATGCATTATTAGAAATTTTGAGCATATATTCAAAAACTGACAAAAAATATATTTTTAATTCAGAAAGTGCATTTTAAATATGTCTATATCTAAACTTTTTTTCTAAAATTAAAAGTAAAACATTGTCCTCCACATATACATTTTTCTAAATTACATTGAAAAATATATATTTCAGTTTGCGCCATGCAGTGTCTCAGTCACCAAATATCTAATTCAATCTGTTAGTAAATAAATAAATACATACAACGATAAATAAATAAATGTGCAGTGTTTCTTTTAGATAGTGCTGTATATAGTGGTAAGCAGGGTTATGCATATTTGGATATTAACACTATTTAAACAATATTTATTTAAACAGTAACATATGTAAACATCCTTGCGGCTGTGATTTTTTGTTGCCATGAAACGTATTTACAAAAAGAAAAATATAAAAGCTATTTAGACAAAGCTGGCAAATACAGAGTTTGTTTCCAAGCCCTCAACACAAAACCCTCAACACAAAACAAAGTCAGCCTAGAAATCAAATATAAAATCTTTATTGCTACATATAGGTGAGGTTAAAAAACAGCTTACGCGTTTCGGCAGAAAGCATTGGTCACAGCACATTTTACATGTGGGAAACAAAACATATATAGATACTACGCACCTCATATGAGGGCGCCAACAATAAAACAATTAATCAATTAGAAGAAATCAACTCTCAACAGTGGACAGAGAAAAGGGCAGCACTGGATTATATTCACAATTGTATCAAAACATTTCAAGTATGTGCATGCAGTAATTATGGACTCTTGTCTTTAAAGGTCTTGAAAGGGTTAACAATCTTCCCCGGGGAGGGGATCTCCACTATAGACTTCTTGAGAAGGAACTCTGTTGGATTTTCTCTCTGAATACTAGAATTCCTGCTGGCATGAACTCCAAGGGGGACTTGAATTTATTTTTGAAATAGTTTTCTAATATGATAGGATACTGTCTGTTGTGTAGTCTGGGAAGTTATTATATGTGCAAATAAAATATTTTATATATATATATAAAAAAAATTCAAACAAGGGATTGCTGCACAAACCGTATTTATTTTGAAATCTTCAAAAGGACATCACCACGACATCCATAAAATCAGGCATCCATATTAAACATTTTCGGGCTATTGTAGATAAAGCCCTTCATCAGAGGATCATGCCTTATCCTTGAAAAAGTCACGTGTCAGTGATGTAACGCGTGGGAGGAGCTTAGGACGTTCAGTGCTGCAATACACCTGAAGGTTAACAGCAGCTGTTTCTCTATGGGAAACTTCGTCCACAGCGGCTGACTGCAATCTGCATATTTGAATGCTTCTAATAGACTGGGAGTTTGTGAGTGTATCTCTTGTCCCTGTTTTGCTTGTGCACTATCTAGTAAGTTCACTGCACAATGATCTATTTTTTCTTTGCTTGCTTTGCATAAAACCTTTATCCTGA
Organism: Lithobates clamitans; assembly: GCA_037952925.1. Classification (NCBI taxonomy): domain Eukaryota; kingdom Metazoa; phylum Chordata; class Amphibia; order Anura; family Ranidae; genus Lithobates; species Lithobates clamitans. The sequence goes on from JBBGZY010000677.1 coordinate 1,080,074, forward strand.
GAGCCGAATCATCAGCAGTATTATGGCTGAAGTGGGATGCAAGAAAAACTAAATATCCTGAGACAAACGATCTAACCCAGTGAGTCAATCAATCTGGATTAAGGGAAGGAACTGTTTAATTATTTTTACTTTCCCCCACTATTTATCTCTATCTGGACATTGTACTCAGAGTGTCATTATTATTTTATTGATATTCATCGTCACATCACCAATTTGAAGATTTATTTTGGCAATTTTAACACATGTATTAGCACCTTAATTATTTATCTATTTTATTCACATGTATGCATTTTTATTTCTGGATTTAAGCTTAGTCGCAGCAGCATATTGTGCACTATTTATTTAAAGCGCATCAATTTTATACTTAGTAACAAATCATCTGGGTCTACAAATGTAGGTGGCCCATGGTTCCCAAATTGACTCAAAGTTTGCTTCAGTGTCCTTTAGGGAGCTAACCATTTTTTCTTGAGCCATTATCCAAGAGACTTTTCTCTTAACTGCAGATAAAGAGACGCTAGTCTGTTTCCATGCCTTAGCAATGGTCTATTTAGTGTCTAAGAAGATGAAGAAGATCAGTGATTGCATAGCTTTTGAGACATTAGGTACATGGCCATTGAGTAGGGCCATGGAAGGGTCTTTTGGAATTTGGCAACCCGTGACCTTACGGGTCATATAAAACACATTATTCCAAAATCCCCTGACGTTCGGGCACTCCCACAAGGTGTGTAACATGGAACCATATAGATTGCAACCTCGAAAGCAGAAGGGTGAGGAGGAGGGGAACATTGTGGCTAATCTCGCTGGAACCAGGTACCATATGGTTATGAGTTTGAGATCTGCTTCAATCAAGACTATGTTACTTATGTTTCTATAGGACCGGAAGACATTGTTACGCCAGGTGTCTATGCTCCAGTTAATCTGGGCTTCTTTCTCTCAGGACAGGTAAATTACAGATATGCCCCCCCTCTGCTCTGTGGCTTGGCCACACCATTGTTCGTAAGCTGTTATGGGCGGAGGTAATGGTTCGTTGCGCCACTGCGTGTTTAAGAAATGGGAGATTTGTAAAAATCAAAATTTTTCAGATTCAGGCATCTCAAGCTTGCTCTTACAGAAGCTTACAGAAGCTAAGCGAGAGTGGGCCCCAGGGTGTTAAATATTGTCCAATGCGGTACAGTACTTTATTTAACCACCAGCGGAAGGCTGTAATGTTCATGCCCGGTGGGAATTTGGGGTTGTGAAAAATATGTGCTAGCGGTGTCATCTCCGATGTCAGCGAGGGGTGTTTTTTTAGGTTGTCCCACAGGGAGATGGAATTAAAGTATAGGGGACATAATAGGTGGGCGATTCTTTACAGGGCACCAGAGAAGGAAGTCTAAGGTGTGCGTTGGATGAATTCGACAAAATATGGAAGCCATGGATGGATAAGGTGGCCTGCTTAAGGGGAAAGTTTGGGAGTGTAAGGGACTAGGTTAATAGCCCAGATATATATGCACTAGAGAAATACAGAACCGATGAATTACACGAAGTAATTTAGGGTTATTGGTGTTTTGATCTAAGTAGGTAACAATAGTAAACATTAAATTCTGTGTTTGGGTTGGATTTTGTATAGAAAGGGTATGGGGGAGGAGGGGGGTGGGAGTAGGGGAATGGGAAGGGGAACGAATATGTAATAGTTTACTAGTGGCCCTAATAGGGGGCTATGGGTGTGGGGACCCCATTAGCCCAGCTTCATATATGTGGTTTTCTCCTAGATTTCTTTGATGGGTAGTGTTTTTAATATTCCTTTGCCATCTGTTCTGTTCTGCGCTGGGTCGCGAGTGTAGACGTCACCCAGGGTAACCCTGGGTGGGAGAAATAAGATTTATATAACCTGGTTATTTAAGCAGCTGAGAATAAGCGGACTAAGAAATCCCTCAATAGAGTACTTAATAAAGCTGTATATAATTGCTTGTCTTATATTTGATAGAAGTAAGGAGAAAAAAATAAATAAATAAATAAAAGAAAACCACAATGATGTGAATCTAAGTTGGCGACAATAAATGAATATTACGCTGATTAGGCCAGTTGGTGGTGCTCACTGATGTGGTAAAAGAAAAAAAAAAAGGTGTGCGTTGGAACGGCTTGCCTCTCAATCAGCACCCAATCAGGTTGTTCTACACGTGCATAGATAATTGACAGTTGTGCTAATCTAGCCGCATGGTAATACCACAGGAGGTTAGGGGCCCTAAACCCTCCCCGCTTCCTAGGTCTATACAGTACTTTCCTCGATAGACGATGGCCTGAGGAGCCCCAAATTAACGTTATCATTTTGCTTTGAAATGTCTTCAAGTGATCTTTTCTGATCAAAATGGGTAGTGCTCGAAAAAGATAAAGTAATTTGGGGAGTGGAGTAATTTTGGCAGCGTTCAGTCTCCCTAGCCAGAATATGTCATGAAATGCCCAACCCGTGAGCTCCTTGCTAAGTCTTGCATATATGGGGAAGGAGTTGGCAGAGTATAGTTTTTCCACCCTCAGGGGGAGTTCTACTCCTAGATAACTGATTGTAGATTCGCTCCAAGCAAACTTGAAGTAACTTTTGAGATTGTCTACCAGAGCAGGGGGGATATTAACGTTCATAATTTGGGATTTGTCGAGATTGACTGTCAAACTCGGAGCTCTGGAGAATTGATCAAGCAGTTTACAAATGTTTGGAAGGAAGGTCGACGGCGATGTAACGAATAGCAGGATATCATCTGGAAACAAGGCACATTTGTGTGTTTGCAGGCCGCATGAAACCCCTTGTATATCTGAGTTAGCACGAATGGCGATTGCTAGGGTTTCTATCGCTATCGCAAATATAATGGGTGAGAGGGGGCACCCTTGTCTGGTTCCCCTGGCTATTTTTATGGTGTCCGAATAGTAGCCCTGCAGTTTAATCCGCGCTTCAGGGTTGGAATAAAGTGCTGTCATTAGTCCTATGAACCTCTGGCCAAAACCCCAGGAATGTAGGATGTTAAATAGGTATGGCCAGGAGACCGAATTGAAGGCTTTTTGGAGATCGAGGGAGAGGAGAAAGCCTTCCTGTCGCGTCCTCTGAGTCCATCCTGATTGTAATATTGAAATGATATCTATTGCCCTTCGAATCTGGTCCGGGCCCTGTCTGCCTGTAATGAATCCCACCTGATCCTTGTGAATATAAAGGTTGATGAAGGAGGATATGCGGTCCGCTAGGATCTTGGTTAGAATTTTCATGTCATTGTTTATAAGTGATATGGGCCTATAATTTCCTACCTCCCCCTGGTCCTTATTTGGTTTAGGAATAACAGATATGTAAGCAGAGTTTAGGCTTCTATCTAGAGGGTCTCCTTTCGTCTTTTCATTAAAGAAGCACGCTAGGGGTCAGGCCAGAGTTTGAGCAAATAACTTATAATAAGGCACAGGGAATCCATCCGGACCTGGGGCAGATCCCCTCTTTAGGTTTTTGATGACATTTATCACTTCTTCTACTGTAATAGGGGACTCTAGGATGTTGCGGTGTCTAGCTTCAAGTTTTGGGAGAGGGAGTAAATTTAGAAAATAATTTATATGAGGTTCACTCTCATCTTTGCCTACACTATATAATTTCTGGTAAAAGTGGTGGAAGGTTTCCATAATGCATTTTGGATTCAAGGTATGTTGATTTCCTGATACCCGTATTTTGGGCAGGGTTCACTGTCTAGTCAAGGGTGTCAGTTTGGCTGCGAGCATGGGGCCCATCCTGCCTCGTTGGTGATAAAATTTAGCTCCACTCCATTTTAAATGCTTTTCAGCTTTTGATGTGAGGGCTAGATTAAGGGATAGTCGCGCGGCATCCAAGTCAGCTACCGGAACCAGTTTGGGGGCTCGTTTATGTAGGTTGCACAAATGGTGAAAATCTTTTTCTAACTTTTCTATATCAAGAGCACGTTCCTTTTTCACCTGGGTAGAGATTTGGATCATTTTACCCCTTATCGTAGCCTTGTGTGCTGCCCAAAGAGTCTCCGCTGAGACCTCCTCCATTGTGTTCAGGAGGAAATATTCCTCAATAGCTTTCTCGATTTCAGCTGCCCTCACTGGGTCACTGAGTAAGGATTCATTCAGTCTCCAATGTAGGAGAGTGGGGCAGTTTGAGCTTCTTCTAAGCGACAGAAATACAGAAATGGAGTGGTCAGACCATACCGTATCTCTTATAGAGGAGTTGATCAAATCTGGGGTTTTGGATGTAGAGACAAATATGTGGTCTATTCTAGCATATGACTGGTGTGGGTGGGAGAAGTGCGTATAGTCCCTCTTAGTGGGGTTAAGTTCTCTCCAGGCGTCAGCTAGACCATAGTGATGTAGTAACTTAGCAATTTTAAGGCTTCTCTTGGGTGGGCGATTGAGCTGTGTTCCCGGTGGCCTGGTTTTGTCCAGACCTTGGTCTAAGGCAGTATTTGAATCACCCCCATAAATGACTGTCCTGCCCAATAAGGGTCCTAGCGTTTTGAACATTGTCTGAAAAAAGGTAGCTTGTCCCCGATTAGGTGCATAATATGAGATGATTGAATAAAGGTGGCCATCTATTATGCCCTTAATGAGGATATATCTATCCTCCGGGTCTCTATGTTCCAGTTGCATTATAAACCTAATTTTTAGATATCAGAATAGCTACTCCCCTGGTCTTGTCCTCAGCATTCGCTAGGAAAAACAATGGGAATTTTGCATGGAGGAAGGATGGATTATACCGCCTTGGCAAATGAGTCTCCTGGAGGAGGACTATGTCAATTTTGTGAGAATGCAAGGATTGCAAGATTTTCCTGCATTTAACCAGGGAGTTCATCCCCTGCACGTTATGAGAAACAACATGCAGGGGAAGAGAGGGTGTGGAGGTGTCAGCCATCGAGCAGAGTTGAATGGCCCGCAATTGTTGTCCTGTCACCTACCTCAGGGATGTCCATCGGTCTGGTCCCTTGTTCAATCCAGCAAGGATTACGTTCCCAGTCAGTATCAGTCTCAATAGGCGGTTCCCAGATGCTGGCCAGGAGGGAAGAAGGAAAAGAGAAAAGGTTAGAAAAAGAAAAGAGAAGAAGAATAGGCAAAAGAAGGATGGGTGAACCCTCTAGGGGTTCTATTGGGCTTGAGCATAACCCCCCCTGGCCAAGGCACACCAAAACAAAAAAAAACTTCTGAAATAATTACCACAAACTTAAAGTCTGACTACAACTTGTCCAAAGTGATATAAAGAGAGCGTTGGACTAGTTAACCTCCCTGATGGTATTCCCGAGTATGGCTCGGGGTTAAATTTCAGTCCCATTAGCGGTAACCCCAAGCCACACTCGGGATTACAGTGCAGGATCCTGGTGCGGCATTACTTACCTTGTCCCCAGGATCCTGCAATGTCCCCCACTGTGTCTGCGGGCTCTGTCTCCTCCAAAGCCTCTCCGTGCCAGGCTCAGTTCCCTGTGAGCGTCGCGACGCATGGGGGCAGAGCCTGGCAGCAAATTCAAAAAAATGTAGAAACCATAACACATACAGTACTGTAATCTTACAGATTACAGTACTGTATGAAATTATTTCACATCCCTTTTATCCCCAGTGCTTTGGTCCATGCCCTGCATGCAGTTTTATATTATATACTGTATACTGTTCTTTCTGCCTGGAAACTGGAGATTATCCATAGCAACCAAAAAGTGTCCCTTTACGTCAAAAGTGGCTTTAGACCAGCTAGAAAACAGCGATAGTAAATTAGAACACTTGCAGAATTGAGCGATAGTGAATCGTGGGGAAATTTATTTTATTATTATTATATTATTATTTTTTTAAATTATTTATATTTATTTATTATATTATAATTTATGTTTTTGTGTTTCAAACTTCATCATACCCGGGATATCTACTAGACTCTTGTTTGGACAGATTTAAGTGTGTTATTGTTAAGAATTACAGGCCTACAATATAAAACGCCAAATTTCCATGCAAAATAATTGTACTGCTTTCAGCACCTAAAATCCGAAATAATCATACCACCAGGGAGGTTAAATAGTGAGTTAGGGGGTAAAAAAAAATGGGGTAGGGGTGGGAGGATGGAGACTGGATCTAAAAAATTAAGGTAGATATGGGGGGGAGTGGGTTATGGGGGGGTATACCTGGAAGCCCTTGTATAAGTTGCAAAGGGGGTCTGGGGGAAAGTCTCCAGAAAGGACCTGACTAGTGGGTGGCCTACTTAAAGTCCCTGAGACAGTAAATTGGAGCAGTCTTAGGTACTTTAATTTTCAGTAGAACAGAGCGTGCTTCGTGCAGTCTTGAAGAAATTACAAATATTTGAATACAAAGTTAACTTGCGATACTGGCACCTAACTTGGTACAGGGAGGAACAACCAAAATATAACATTTTAAACGCGTAACTTTGTTCCCGCAGGAGGTGCTATGAAAAAATGCGTTGATCAACGGAGGAATGTCCAAATCCTTGGTAGGTTTGGAAAGAAGAGTAGAGACCGTATAGACCTCATTCTGCATGGGGGGGGTCGTCCTTCCTTGGAGCGCTTGAAATTGGAATTGTTACACACCAGTGAGATGGGACTGGAAGGAGTTTGGCGTTTTCGTGGCGTTCGGTGGGTTTTGCGGAGGGCCAAAGGAGATTAGTCGCAGTCCCAATAAAATTTTTTCTCCTATCTGGAGGTTGATGAAGGAGTATGTTTTAGATTTGAAGGTGAATTTGAGAGCAAATGGAAAATTCCACCAATATTTTATCTCCTTCTGTGAGAGGACCGTGAGTAGGGGTTTTAATACCCTTCTCCTCTGGATTGTCGATGGTGATATGTCAGCGAAAATTTGGATTGGATGGTTCTGACAAAGGAAAGGTGTTTGCTTGTGGGATCTTTTTATGATCTCCTCCTTCACCGAATAAAAATGTGGCTTCACCACAATGTCTTTAGGGGCTTCCTCCTTTCTCGGAGGGCCCAGGGCCCTGTGAGCTCTGTCCAGTTCTAGTTTATGAGGTGGAATGTCTGGGATGAGGCCTTTAATGAAGTCCTGGACGGCTGCTGTGACATCTTTGATGGACTCCGGGAGCCTCCTCAATCTGAAATTATAACGTCGAGATCTGTTCTCGAGATCTTCGATTTTGCACAGCGCAGTGTCCAGTTGTTCTTGTATAACTTTTTACAACTTTAATATTGGCACAATTTTAATTGGTCCTGGCTACTGTGGTGTCTAACTTGTTTTCAATGGCTTCTGTGCAAACACCAAGGTTTTGGAAATCAGCGTTAATGTCCCCTGTGATCTTAGCAGCTATTGTGGTCAGCCCCCTGTCAAGTAATTCAGACAGTTTGTTGAAGAGGTCCGCTGTGTTTATGAGAGAGACTGAGCTGGCCTGTGTGAGGTGATGCGGGGGGGATAGGTCTCAGCCTGTCTCAGGGGGGATAACAGGTAATCCTCCATTGTGTGGCTGATGAGGGATTCCGTAGAAGCTGGGGAGGGTGCCGTGGCGGGTCGGGTACTCCCTGTGTGTCCCGGGGGGTTTGCGGAGGGTCGTGCGCCTGCAGCCCTGTGTCCTCTTCCTCATTGTCAGCACAGGAGTGTGCTGCAGCCGCCATCTTAGTTTCATGCGGCTCTGGGATCGGGCTGAAATGAGGCCTGAGATTCCGTTTGGCTGAGCCCCGGCGCATGGAGAGGTTCCCAGGCGATTCCCCCAGCTGCTGGTGTGGTCCAGAGCTGTTTCGCTGGCCATAGTCGCTAGCTCTGTGAGCCGTTAGCCGGGGTGTCACGGAGCTCCGGGCTGAAGCGGCCATCTTGGAGTCCTCCGCGCATGCGCTCTTCAGTATGTATTTTTATGAACAATTTTGCATGAATAGGAGGGTATACAAAAAGGGATATTATAATAATATATTATATTATATTATATTATATTATATTATATTATATTATATTATATTATATTGTAATGGAAAGGAATAGCCAAGAATGATGTAGGGCAGCAGATGCTGTTCATCTGAAGCTTCTGTGTGTTTTTACTACTTTTCAAATAAATGTAGTTTTTTTTTAGTTACAGTATAGGATATCCATTATCTGTCCTCATATCCACATTGTGAGTGGTATGATCAACAGAGAAGCTACTGAGGGGGAGAGTGAGTGATCTAAGAGAAAAGCATATGACTGCATCTTTTAAACCTAATTGTCTATCTGTCAGATGATCTGTGTATATGCTGTTTATAGCACCACTTATTTAGCTTTTGAAGTAAAGAACATAGCAAGAAAACAAAAGCAATCAAACTACCATTTTTCAACTATTTTTCTGTAAACAATTTATTTGTTGAACTTTTTTTATATGCCAATAGTCTAATATGTCCACATTAATAGATCTGTATGCTGCCTTAAGGTCCCATTTTGTGACCTGAAGTGTATGACAGGTCTGTGCTGTGGTGCTGCTGCATCCTGTAAACTCTGTTTTAACTCTTTATTATGTACGGTTTCCCTATCTAAAACAGCTGTGGTTTTTCCACACAAAGTAAAATATCTATAGAAAAAAAGATTATTCTTAAATCATATTTTTTTACAATAATTACTTTGATAGATGAAAGTCTTAGCTAACCTGGAATCTAACACCCAGTAATGTATGTATTAGCAGTCAGCACAGGAAATGACCAGATTTAGTTACACACAGAAACTGGGATTATATCTATCTATCTATCTATCTATCTATCTATCTATCTATCTATCTATCTATCTATCTATCTATCTATCTATCTATCTATATATATATATATATATATATATATATATATATATATATATACAGTTGTGCTCAAAAGTTTGCATACCCTGTCAGTTTGTGAAATTGTGGCATTAATATTGAAAATATAACTGATCATGCCAAAAAACTGTCTTTTATTTAAGGATAGCAATCACATGAAGCAATTTATTATCACATAGTTTTTTGGATCCTTTTAAAATCATTACGATAACAGAAATCACCCAAATGGCCCTGATAAAAAGTTTACATACCCTGGAATGTTTGGCCTTGGTACAGACACAGAAGGTGGCACACACAGCTTAAAATGGCAATTAAAGGTTAACTTCCCACATTTGTGGCTTTTTAAATCACAAATAGTATATGTGTATAAATAGTCAATCATTTTGTTAGCTCTCACATGAATGCACTAAGCTAGACACTGAGCCATGAGGAGGCCGCTAAAACTGCCTGTTGTGGCCGGGGCCTAGTGCGGCCTAGTGAGGCCTCTAAGAACCCCAGTCTCTCCTGTGCCGCTGCCCGTGGAGTTACACTGCGGCCGGCCTGCCTGGACTCGGATCGCAGACACTGCTGCTTTCACCATCCATCCATCTGCTGTCTCCTGTCCCTGCCGCCGATGTAAACAGTGAGAGGGGAGAGCTCCTCCCCTCTCAGCTGTAACAGGAAATCTAGCAAAGTGCTAGGACTCCTGTTTTGGAGGTGACAGGGTCAATAAAGAGAACCTGTTACCTCCAATTGCTATCACATAGGGAATTGTTTTCTCCTGTGTGATAGCAATAAAGTTAAGTGAAAAAAATTGATAAAAAATAAATAAAAAAAATAAAAAAATAATAAAAAATACAGTAAAAATTAAATTAATAAAAAAAAAGTAATTAAAAAAGTAAAGAATAAGAAAGATACGGTAATATTAAAAATAAGAAAATTATACAAAAATAAAAAAAGTAAACGACAAGCTGGATTTGCACTTAAAAAAGGTACTGTTCTGACTTACAAACAAATTCGACTTAAGAACAAACCTACAGTCCCTATCTTGTTCGTAACCCAGGGACCCCCTGTTCAAGTGAATAATGCATGGCAGGAGGAAAACTGGAGGAGTGGATGGGAAGAAGGGAAACAAGACTGAGAAAAGAACAACAACAGCAACATGGCAAACAGGGTACAAGGCAGGAGCAGCCAAAACACTGATACAAGGTGTGTTAATAGAAACAGGCTTCAGTACCCTCCAAAGAGCTGGGGCTAGGTGGAGATGATTGCTGGAACCTGCTGACTGCTGGGTAACACCTGCTGGTGGGAACTAAAACTAAATCTTTACGCCCAGGGAAGCACAGTGCCACCGACAGGTGAACCAGGTCCTGACAATTCCCCCCGCCTTAAGGAGCAGTCTCTGGAAGCTCCACCATGCCCTGCCACCAGGGTCTAGAGGCTGAATGGGTACCCCACCACCAGAGTCTGGAGGCTGACTGAGTAACCTGCCGCTGGGATCTGGAAGCCAACTGGGTACCCCACCATCAGGGTCTGGAAGCTGAGCCAGTACACTGCCACTGGGGTCCAAAAATTTGCTGAGTTCTCTGTTGGTCAGATCCCTAATGAGGCACATCACCGAAGGCTTACAATTCTTTAATGCAGCATGCGTCCCAATGCTGGGACTCTGAAGGCAACCTAAAAGCTTAACACCAGAGACCTTGGTCTATGTAGTTACCCTTTTGTCAAGGTATCTCATCACAAGGATAAACTAGCTGCAAAAAAGACTCAGGAGAGGCAACAGTAGGAATCTTAAACCAAACAGAAAACCCATTTAACCACTTCAGCCCCGGACCATCTGGCTGGCGAAAGACCGGAGCACTTTTTGCGATTCGGCACTGCGTCACTTTAACTGACAATTGCGCGGTCGTGCGATGTGGCTCCTGAACAAAATTGATGTCCTTTTTTTCCCACAAATAGAGCTTTCTTTTGGTGGTATTTGATCACCTCTGCAGTTTTTATTTTTTGTGCTATAAACAAAAAAATAGCATTAATTTTGAAAAACAATATTTTTTGTTATAATAAATATCCCCCAAAAATATATAAAAAAACATTTTTTTTCCTCAGTTTAGGCCAATATGTATTCTTCTACATATTTTTGGTTAAAAAAAATCGCAATAAGCGTTTATTGATTGGTTTATAAGCATAGAGGAGGAATCAACCCCATAAGCAAGCAACATAGAGTAGGAAAGCTTACAACTCTTTAATGCAGCATGCATCCCAATGCTGGGACACTGAAGGCAACATGAAAGCTTAACGGAGACCTTGGTCCATGCAGTTACCCTGACGCCAGGGTGTCCCATCTCAACTGGACCTTCCTCCTCTTTGTTGCTAGAGACTGTTCCACACTTTACCTGCAACTCTGTCCAAGGCACAGGTTACCTAACCTGCGTCCCCAAATGCACCAGTGATCACAGAGATAACACCTGTGTCAGGACCAGGTTCATTTGGAACTCTACGCTTCCTCAGAGGACCTCTACTTATGGGGCTATAATAGCAGAAGCAATGTGTATCTGGCCTTGGCATAACTGGCTGCAAAAAGAACTCAGGACAGGCCACAGTAGGGATCGTAAACCAAAAAGACAACCCATTTAAGCCACATGACAATGGAAACTCAGTTGCCTTAGACACAATAGCAGGAGCTTAACCCAGTCAACAGAGTCTGGCTGAGCAGCAAGCAGTGAATCAGTATGGTCTGGCTGGACAGCAGACAACAGGTCACTAGAGGCAAGCTTGGCAGCGGACAGCTGGTCACCAGTGGCAGGTTTGGCAGAGAACAGCAGATTACCAGTGACAGACTTGGCATAGGACAGCAGGTCACCTGTTGCAGGCTTGGCAGAGGACAGCAGGTCACCAGCAGCAGGCTTCACCCCATCACCAGGCAGCATAGAAGCAGGCTGCACCCCATCACCAGGCCACCTAGAAGCAGGCTGACCTCATCTGCGAGCAAAGAGGCAAGCTGAACCCCTTCAACAAGCATAGAGGGGGAATCAAACCCATCAGCAGACAGCATAGAGGAGGAAGGCTTACAATTCTTTAATGCAGCATGCATCCCAAAGCTGGGACTCTGAAGGCAACCAGAAAGTTTAACATCTGAGACCTTGGTCCATGCAGCTAGAGACTGCTCCACTCTTTACCATGCACCAGGGAATGCAGAGATAACACCTGGGTCAGTACAAGGTTAATTTGGAACTTTGTCCTTCCCCAGAGGACCTCTACTACTGGGGCTATAATAGAAGAAGCAGTTCTCATGTTCAGAGTGGATATCTGGACCTCCTGGCCTTGGCATAACAGGATCAACTGGCTGCAAAAAGAACTCAGGATAGGCAACAGTAGGGATCTTAAACCAAACAGACAACCTATTTAAGTCACATAACAATGGAAACTCAGTTGCCTCAAACACATCAGCAGGTGGGAGCTTAACCCAGTCAACAGTCTCTGGCTGTGCAGCAAGCAGTAAATCAGTATAGTCTGGCTGGATGACAGGTTACTGGATACAGGGCAAGATTAAGGGTTAATGGCAACAGAGTCTTGCAGCAACACGGCAAACAGAGTACAAGGCAGGAGCAGTCAAAACACTGAAACAAGGAGAAAGGCTTAAGTACCCTGCTTAGGAACCTGATGACTGCTGGGAGACACCTGCTGGTGGACACTAAAACTGCAGCTTTCCACTTTCAGTCATTCATTCCACTTGTATTGATAAAATGCTATTGTTCAGAAGAAATTTATGAAAGGATGCTGCTTAGTAGTGATGGGCTGAATGCTCCCCTGTTCAGTTCACACCAGAACTCCCGAACAGACAAAAAAGTTCTGACCCGAACGGTGAACCATATTGAAGTCTATGGGAGCCGAACTTGAAAAATCAAAAATTCACATTTTCAAGGGTTATATGCAAGTAATTGGCCATAAAAAGTGTATGGGGGTCCGGGTACTGCCATGGGGGACATGTATCAATGCAAATTTTGTTTTTGAAAAAGATTGTTTTTACAGGAGCAGTGATTTTAATGATGCATAACCACTTCAATACAGGGCATTTATACACCCTTCCTGCTCAGACCAATTGTTAGCTTTCAGCGCTCTCATAATTTGAATGCCAATTACTCACATGCAACACTGTACCCAAGCAAAATTTTTATCATTTTTTTCATACAAATAGAGCTTTCTTTTGGTGGTATTTAATCACCACTGGGTTTTTTATTTTTTGCGACATAAGTGAAAAAAAGAGCGAACATTTTGAAAAAAAAAAAACACTTTTTTTTAGTTTCTATGATAAAATTTTGCAAATAAGTAATTTTTGTTCATAAATTTGGGCCAACATTTATAATGCTACATCTCTTTGGTAAAAATAACCCAGATTAGTGGATATTATTTATTCTCTGTGAAAGTTATAGAGTCTACAAGCTATGGTGAAAATCATTGAAAATTGATCATACCTGATCACATCTGATGCACTGACGGTTTATCTCATTTCTTGAGGCTCTGAAATGTCAGGAAAGTACAAATACCCCCCAAATGACTCATTTTTGAAAAGTAGACAGCCAAAGGTATTTAGTAAGAGTTTTTGTGGTGAGTTTTTTGAAGTTGTAATTTTTTCCCACAATTCTTGGGAAAATTAAGAATTTTTTCTTTTTTTCACAAAATTGTCATAATAACAAGTTATTTCTCACACATAGCATATGCATACTTCCAATTACACCCCAAAATACATTGTGCTACTCCTCGCAAGTATGGTGATACTACATGTGTGTGACTTTTACACAGCCTGGCCACACAGAGAGGTCCAACATGCAGGGAGCACCATCAGGGGTTCTAGGAGCATAAATTACACCTCTAATTTCCTAACAACCTATTACATTTGTGAAGGCCCTGGAGCACCAGGACAGTGGAATTACCCACAAAATGACCCCATTTTGGAAAGAAAACACCCCAATGTCTATTCTATGAGGCATAATGAGTCTTTTAAAAGGTTCATTTTTTTTCCATAAGTCTTTGGAAAACGCGGAAAGAAAATTAAAACTTATTTTTTTTTACACAAGGTGGTCAGTTTATAGGATATTTCTCAAAGCATGTATATAGCAAAAATGACACCCCAAAACACGTTCTGCTACTCCTCCTGAGTATGGCGATACCACATGTGTGTGACTTTTACACAGCCTGGCCACATACAGAGGCCCAACATGCAGGAAGCATGGCGTTCTAGGAGCATAAATTACCCCTTTAATTTCCTAACGACCTATTACACTTTTGAAGGCCCTGGAACACCAGGACAGTGGAATTATCCATAAAATGACCCCATTTTGGAAAACAAACACCCCAACGTATATTCTATGAAACATTATGAGTCTTTTGAGCAGTTAATTTTTTACACAAGTCTTCAGAAAACGTGGAAAGAAAATGAAAATCTTTTTTTTTTTTTTTTTTACACAAAGTGTCAATTTATAAGACATTTCTAACACATAGCATGTATATAGCAAAAATGACACCCCAAAACAAATTCTGCTATTCCTCCTGAGTATGACGATACCATATGTGTGAGACTTTTACACAGCCTGGCCACATACAGAGGCCCAACATTGAAATAGTACCTTCAGGCGTTCTAGGAGCATAAATTATACATCTCATTTCATTTCTACCTATCACACTTTTGAAGGTCCTTGAGCACCAGGACAGTGGAATTACCCACAAAATTACCCCATTTTGAAAAGCAAACACCCCAACGTATATTCTATGAGGCATGGGCTGCAGATAGGTACTCGGGTACTCTGATGGGCTGGTGACAGGTACTCTGGTAGGCTGATGGGATGGTGACAGGTACTCGGGTACTCTGATGGGCTGGTGATAGGTACTTGGGTACTCTGATGGGCTGCTGACAGGTACTCAGTTACTCTGATGGGCTGGTGACAGATACTTGGTTTCACTGATGGGCTGGTGACAGGTACTCAGGTACTCAGATGCGCTGTGACAGGTACTCAGATGGACTGTGACAGGTACTCAGGTACTTGGGTACTCAGATGGACTGTGACAGGTACACAGGTACTCAGATGAACTGTGAAGGTACTCAGGTACTCAGATGGACTGTGACAGGTACTCGGGTACTCAGATGAACTGTGACAGGTACTCAGGTACTCAGATTAACTGTGACAGGTACTAAGGTACTCAGATGGACTGTGACAGGTACTCAGGTACTCGGGTGCTTAGATGAACTGTGACAGGTACTCAGATACTCGGGTACTCAGATGGACTGTGACAGGTACTCAGGTACTCGGGTACTCGGGTACTCAGATAAACTGTGACAGGTACTCAGGTACTCAGATGGACTGTGACAGGTACTCAGGTACTCAGGTACTCAGATGGGCTGTGACAGGTACTCGGGTACTCACTACGAGTCATCGGGGTTAAACTGTGTCAGGGTGACAAGCCTCGTCCCCGATCGCCACTCTAGGGCCCTAGGGCCATGTACGTGGACAGTACATGTGACCGGCTGTGACTGGACACAGCCAGTCATGTGGTAAAGAGCCATTCTTTATTGGCTTTTTACATGGATCTGGGATGGGCTGTGTCCGAGGGACACACCTCATCCCCAACCGCCGTGCTGCGGGTCCCCGGGGGCCCGAAGGAGCTGCGAGAAGCCGAGGACATCGTATGATGCCCAACCAGGATGGGAGATCCTATCTGCGGACGTCATATTACTATGGCCCAGTATTGAATTGGTTAAAGTGCAACAATAAAAATGAAAAATTCCTTTACATATAGTGCCTGGGAGGTCCTCTTAGTCTGCCTGTAAAGTGGCGCTCTCATATGAAGCCAGCACACTCCTGTGCCATTAGTGTACTTGCTTCTTACAAAATCTGGTTCAAACCACCATTTTAACCAGTGGCACGGGCTCACCCTACCACAATAGTAAGTCTTCACTTTTTGAGCTCAGGTCCAAAAAACTGGCGAGAAAACCAAAAAAAGTAAACAGCTGACTATAGCATTAGAGCTTTTTATAAGAACAAGAACATTGGATAACAATCACATTTCTTCATTTATAAAAATCTCTAATGCTATAGTCATCTGTTTACTTTTTTTGGTTTTCTCGCCAGTTTTTGTACACCATTTCCAGAATGGCATTGATGTTTCTTCTTTGTTGTACAAAAGAATAAAGATTTATTTTAAAAATGAAAGCCTATCATATCAACTACCCACTGCATCACACTATTGATAAATGGTCTTGAAACTAACTTTAATGCTTGCATTGTTTTCAGTAGAATTATAAACAGTTATAAAATTACTTTTCAGAAGAAATGAGTGAATGCTCCAGGCAACTTAACAGCAACATTTCCTTTATCATAAAAAAGGGCATCATAGTAAAAAATAACATACTTTGTAGTTGTATGATTTTTTAGTATTATATCTCAATTCTTTATTTGTTTTCACAGTAACGAAAACATATAAGACAGGTTGTCAAATTGTATTCAGTTTTCTTTTAGTAAATAAAACCACCCGTGGTGTCCAGTTTTTTAAAGTTTTGAAATATTCACAAAGCAGTCAGCAGTGTGTTAAAATGTAAAGAAATAAACCTGAATTTAAAACAATGCATGAAAATCAATCAATCAATCAATCTATCTATCTATCTATCTATCTATCTATCTATCTATCTATCTATCTATCTATCTATCTATCTATCTATCTGTCTGTCTGTCTGTCTGTCTGTCTGTCTGTCTGTCTGTCTGTCTGTCTGTCTGTCTATCTATCTATCTATCTATCTATCTATCTATCTATCGTTTTAATATATTTTTATTTTCAAAAAGAAAAAATTAAAAGGGGAAAAGGGAGGAGGGGAGAACAGTGCATGACATGACCACATCTCGAGTCAGCGTAATACAGATGACAGTACAGAACATCATAATATAGAGTAAACGAAGTTAGACATGAGCTTTGCATATGGTAAACATGAAAAGACATATGATCAGATATTGTAGATATTGTAGATGTTGTATGCGATATTGGGAGGAAGAGGTCCGCCACCCCAATTGGGGACACACTGTGGCGAGACCTCCCCACCCCCGACATCCTTCCAACTAGAGAAAGAAAAATGTCAATTCTCTAAGAGGAATGAAGGTGATATTACCCAAGGCTACCAAATTTATGCTCACCGCAGTGAGTGTGTGAGTTGATCTGATGTCTTCCGATCAATAAAGAGCTCTTTCAGAAACTGTTCAACATTAGTAACTAACTAGTTGATAATGAAAATAATTGAATTAGGAGACAGGGAGTAAGGACTCCAATACGGCTGTTCAAATCTGGGCCGGGTCGGAGGCAAACTCAAAACGGCCCCCGGCCGAGGCCCTGGTCATGGCCGTTGGAGAACAGGCCAATGCCCATGACCATCAGTAAGGAGAGAAGGTGGTAAGAGAAAAGAACGAAAGGCGTAGGGAGAGAAGAAAAAGAGAAAAAAAAGGGGGGAGAGAGGGTGGAGGAGATAAAGGTTGAGATGCATAAGAGTCGACTGGGGGGGATCAGACATATCTATATGCATCTGCTCTGGGGAAGAGTCAAAGCGTGACGCCAATGTAGTTTGCCCAGGGTTCCCAAATTTGTTTGAATTTGGTCGAGCTGTCCAGGATCACACTAGCCATTTTTTCTTGGTTCATGATCCAAGAGATCTTTCTTTTGGCTAGGATTGTTGAGACTGAGGATTTTTTCCAGGCTTTGGCTAGGGTGAGTTTAGCTCCTAGAATGATAATGAAGATGAGGCGTTGCGTAACCCAGGGGACTTCCCTTACTAGGAAATTGAGGAGTGCTACCAGCGGGGACACCTGCACAGGCCTTTCGGCTATCCTACTAATCCAAGTGAAAATCCTGTGCCAGAATTGTCTGATTCTAGGACAGGTCTACCATGTATGAAGCATGTCTCCCCTAAGGCCGCATCCCCGAAAACAGAGGGATGAAGCCGAAGGGTAGAAGCGAGCTATTTTGGAGGGTACCAGGTACCATCTAGTTAGCACTTTCAAGCTAGCTTCTACTAGACCAGTGTTTAAAATGCCCTTGTAAGACTGGGAGTAGTTCCTGTGCCAAGTTTTCAGCTGCCAACTTTTAGAAAGATCCCCTTCCCAGGCTAGCATGTAAGGTGCCTTGAGCTGTGCAGAGGGTAGTGCTCTGTAGATCACCAAGATGCCCCCCCTCTGCTCGCAGGCCTGGCCACACCATATTTCATAAGGAGTCATTTGGGGTCCATTCGGTAGAGACCTACATTTATTGTGTAAGTAGCTTGATATTTGGGAGAATGGAAAGGATTCCGACTGTGGCATATCGAGTTTGCTGACACAAAAAGCTTTAGAGAGTGGACCTAAAGGTCTTAGGAAGTGTCCTATTCTGTACATCCCTTTGTCGAGCCACCATTTAAAGTCAGAAATATTGAGACCTGGGGGGAAATCGGGATTGTGGAACAAGTGCTGTAGTGGTGTCGTGGGGGATGTTAAGCGGTTGTTGCTTTTCAGTCTGTCCCATAATGCAAAGGAATGTGACAATGTTGGGGAAAGGATGGGGGTCTGAGTTTCTTTGGCTCCAAAGGAGGAAGTCTAGGGTGTGGTGGGGGACTGCTTGCCTCTCTATGTGGATCCAATCAGGATGTTCCTATCGAGAGTAGACTGTAGAAATCTGGGCTAATTAAGCCGCTTGTAGGTACCAGAATAGGTTTGGCAAACCCAAGCCGCCCTCTGACCTAGGTCTAAACAGGATCGTTTTGGAGAATCTGTGTCCCCCTTTACCCCATATGTATTTAACAATGTTGGCCTGGAAGCATTTTAGACGGATACTATCGACCGGTATCGGAAGAGCTCTAAAATAGTATAGGATGCGGGGGAGTAGTGTCATCTTGATTGTGTTGATTCTGCCTAGCCAGGTCAGGGACAGCCTGGACCAACGAGATAGGTCCTCCTCCAGTTTTTTATAAAGAGGGGGAAAATTGGCTTGATAAAGGAGTTCAGTCTTAGGAGTCAGCTGTATCCCTAAATATGAAATGGAAGAGTCGCTCCATGAGAACCGAAAGCTGTCCCTGAGTCTGGCCAGGAGAGGTTCTGGGATATTGATATTAAGCGCCTGGGATTTGTCGTAATTGACCCTAAGGCCTGAGATCTTCCCAAAATCATCCAAGAGACAGCATATATTGGGAAGCGATGTCAGCGGGGAAGATACAAATAGTAAGATGTCATCGGCAAATAATGCACATTTATGACACCTGGAGCCACTTTGAATACCTTGAATGTTAGGGTTGTTTCTGATGGCAATCGCCAGGGATTCGATTGCTATGGCGAAGATCAACGGGGAGAGTGGGCACCCCTGTCTTGTACCTCTAGATATGGGGAAGGAGTCTGAGTAGAACCCCTGCAGATGCACCTGAGCTGAGGGAGTTGAATACAATGCGTGAATGACATTGAGAAAAGAATCCCCAAATCCCCATTTTTGCAGTAAATTGAAAATGTAGGGCCATTGGACAGCGTCAAACGCTTTTTGTAAGTCCAGAGATAGAAGACATCCCTGCCTGGATGAGCCCCCATGCCAGTTGGAATTGATAAGGGATACTATGTCTATCGCTCTTCGTATTTGGTCGGGACCCTGTCTCCCCGGTATGAAGCCCACTTGGTCTTTATTAATGTATATGCTGATGAAGGAAGCCAGGCGGTCTGCAAGGATCTTAGTCAGAATCTTTAGATCATTGTTGATGAGAGATATTGGTCTATAGTTGCTGACCGAGCTGGTGTCCTTATCTGGCTTGGGGAGGACCGTGATGTAGGCCGTGTTAAGTTAGGTATCGAGGGGGTCCCCCTTCCTAAGAGCATTGAAGAATCTAGCCATGTATGGGGCGAGTAAAGTAGAGAATGATTTGTAATATGGTATGGAAAAACCATCTGGGCCTGGGGCTGAGTGTGATTTCAGGTTTTTAATGACCGCGCACATTTCATCGGCAGAAATAGGAGAATCTAGTATCTGGCGGTGCCTAGCTTCTAATTTTGGAATCTGTATGCTGTTTAGGAAGAGGTCCATAGCCTCTGGAGAAGGGCTGGTTCCACTACTGTATAGGGATTTATAGAAGGTTAGGAATTCCCCCATTATTCGTTGAGGGTTTTGAGACAGAGTGCCACCCTGAATCCTGATCTTTGGTAGGGCTGGAGATCGGAATTTCGGGGATAATTTGCCTGCAAGCATAGGACCGATTCGGTCGCCATTGCTATAGAATCTGTTTATAGTCCACCTAAGCCATTTTTCAGCCTTAGTAGTTAAGGCGAGGTTTAGGGCTGTGCGTTAGGATCAGTATTTCGGTCCGCTTTGTGTTGTTTAATTAAGGCTGTATATTCCCTATCCAGTTTTTCTATGTCGGTTTTGTTTTCTTGATTAATTTGAGAGGCTAATTGGATTAGGTGTCCTCTTATCACTGCTTTATGAGCTGCCCAGAGACAAGAGGGGCTAGTGTCTGCTGTATCATTAATGAGGAAGTAGTTGCGTATGTTAGTTTCGATATCTTTCATTCTGATCGGATCACTCAGGATGGACTCCTTAAGCCTCCATCTTCGGGTAGGTTTATGGCCCCTCGGGCGCTGAAGTACAAGAATCACCATCGAGTGGTCCGACCAGACTACGTCTTTAATATATGCCCTGTGCGTTAGTGGAATGGATGCTGAGGCTATAAGGATGTGATCGATTCTTGCGAAAGACCTATGGGGGTTGGAGAAATGCGTGTAGTCTCGCAGTGTAGGATTTACTTCCCTCCATATGTCTATTAGTCCCTGCTGGAAGATAAGTTTAGCTATGCGTAAGCTCTGCTTTGTCGGTCTAATGAGGCGCTTGCCCAGGGGACGTGATTTGTCCATGCCCTGGTCAAAGGCCGAATTAGAATTGCCTCCATAAATCACTGTGCCTTCCAATAGTGGCGTTAGTGTTGTGAACATGTTTTGAAAGAAGGCAAACTGGCCCCTATTGGGAGCATAATACGAGATTAGAGAGTATAATTGGTTGTCTAATTCCCCCACTAAGAGAAGGTAGCGCCCGTCCGGGTACCTAAATTCAGATTTGGGGGAAAATTTGCATCGTTTGGAAACAAAGATACCCACCCCCTTAGTTTTGTTCTCAGCATTGGCAAGTTTAAAGAAGGGGAATTTGGAGTGGATGAATGTAGGGTTGAAACTTCTAGGAAAGTGAGTTTCCTGTAGAAGGATCATATCTGCTTTTTGGGAATGTAAGTATTGAAAGACTTTGCGTCTTTTGGACGGGGAGTTCGGACCTTGGGCATTATGGGACACCATTTTGAGGGCCGCGTTTACAGGTGTGTCATTAGCCATCGAGCAGAGGTAAGAGCAGAGCTGGGTAATCAACAACACTCACCATCCTATGTCCACGGGTTCCAAGGTTCCTCAAACGATGAGCTGAGAGTGGTGAGAGCAGCAGTAAATGTCAAAAGAAGTCCCCCCAGTCGACTCCTGTGGTGAAAAGCAAGTTAGAATATAAGCAAAGAAGGGAAATGGGAAGGTAAAGAGGAAAGACGGGGGGGCATGAACACCGCCCCAGCAGAGGGACCTCCTAATAGAGTATTCAAAATGGAAATCCTAGAAATAGGCACTTGGCCCGACACATACACCTCAACCTCCATCAAAGTTAAGCTTTCACTTTAAGTAAAGTCTGGAGGAGAAGATGTACAGGTCAACATACTATTAATCAAACTAATAAACAAGTATTAGAACTGTGCGAAGGGACCTGGAATAGCAAGGGAAATTGGGGAGTACGCCCATTCAGCCGGGGAGAGGTACTACGAGGGGACCTCAAAAATCAGCATGGTGTATTGAGGATAGATCCCAGGGTCAGTCTAGTATGACGGATACCCGCCCTCCCCCTTACCGACCCGGACCGACTAAAGGCTGTAAAGGCATAGTTCAAAGTCAGTGTATGACGAAAAGTATGGGTTAACAACGTCTCCGAGGATCGTGCCCCCCGAGATCGCCTCAAAAGAGGCGTAAGGGTGTCCCAACTTGACACTCATCTAGGGGGTCACAAACGGGGAGACCCCACCCCCTCAGCTAACATCTGAAGAGGGGAGGGAAAAAAAGGGGCTACTAAAAATGAGTGGAAGTCAAAGGAATTGAGTTCCAGAGAAAAAGTAGGGACTGGATTTCATGCAGGATTAGTTTCCTTGGACTTCTTGGTTCTTGCTTTCTCCCAAACAGGATTCAGGGGACTCGTGGGCAAGTGTCTCTTTGCTGCGTTGGGTTGATTTCCTGGGTGGCGTGATGAAGCCTAATTGAAGAAAAAGCTTTTCTCCTTCCTGCAGGGATCCGAAGGTATATGCCTTGCCTTTGTGGAGCAATTTAAGTTGAAACGGGAAGAGCCACCAGTATTTGATTTCTCTGTCCATCAGGATTTGGAGAAGCGGCTTTAGGGTTCTCCTTTTTTGTATAGTTGAGGGGGATAAGTCAGCAAATATTTGCAGACGGTGTCCCTGAAACACTATTTCAGACATGGATCTCGATTTCCTCATTACCTCTTCTTTGATTGAGAAGAAATGTGATTTCACCACAACGTCACGGGGAAGGCCGTCTGCTCTAGGAGGCCGGAGTGCTCTGTGGGCCCGATCCAGCTCAAGCCTGTGCTGTGGGGTGTCTGGGAGCAAATCTTTA
The DNA here is from genome assembly GCA_037952925.1 of Lithobates clamitans. Lineage (NCBI taxonomy): Eukaryota > Metazoa > Chordata > Amphibia > Anura > Ranidae > Lithobates > Lithobates clamitans. The sequence continues at coordinate 1,102,469 of JBBGZY010000677.1, forward strand.
ATAAACGATTTTATAGTTTCAGGGATGTCCTTGTAGGATTCAGGGAGCCCCCTGACCCGAAAGTTGTATCTTCAATTACGGTTTTCAAGGTCATCAATCTTAGCATTAGCAGTCTCTAGTTGTTCCTGCAAGGTCTGTATACATGCAGTATTTTGGTTTGTTCTGGAAATTGTGGAGTCCAGATTAGATTCAATGATTTCCATGCGAGTGCCAATGTTCTGGAGATCTGCTTTAATGTCACTGGTTATTTTGTGTGCAGTATTATGAAGGCCTCTGTCCAGTAGTTCTGCAAACTTTGTAAATAAATCTGCTACTGATGCTGGCTGGAGTAGGCCTGAATCCCCATGCTGTAGTAGCTGGTGGGACTGGGGAGGGCCTGCATCCATTGGGCAAAACCCCAGGCCTGTCAGATTATGCTCCAGGAGAGAAGCAGTGGATGCTGGAGAGGCTGGGTTCGAGGGGATGTTTCCTGCAAGGTGTTCTGGCTGAAGCAGGGAGGGGGAGGCCGTGTATGGGGGATTCGGCTGGGCAGCCTGAGGAGAGCTGTGAGGTGCGGTCGCCATCTTGGCAATCTCGGCCTGCGGTATAGCGGCTTCAAAGGCCGGTTTCAGGTTTCTCCTTACCGCTTCCGAGTACATCGGGAATGTCCTGGTGGTCGTGTAGGGCTATTCCAGGTGTCGGTCCCCGGTCCAAGTGCCGAAATTTCGTTCCGGTCTGCTGAGGCGGGACGGAGCTCCCGGACTACGCATCCATCTTAGGTGCCGCCACGCATGCGCCCTCCTCTATCTATCTATCAATCTATCTATCTATCTATCTATCTATCTATCTATCTATCTATCTATCTATCTATCTATCTATCTATCTATCTATCTATCATATTTATTTCTGTTCTACATTATCTCTTTAGAAATGTATTTTATTAAAGTAAAAAGTGCAGTTCAATTGGTAATTAAGCTACAAGATAAAAAAAAAACATGGTAATTGGAGATCCAATTCACCCACCTCTTGATAGTACTATTTTTTCCCTTGAGGCTCTAGTGAAAATCTGATAGTTTTACTTAGTGTGTGAAGTATCACAGGAACGACCTAATTGCAGAAAAAATGCAGACAGAGCTCTATCGACAATTTACGTAAATTGTTTTACAAATGTTATACAGTACATATTGTACTGAGTATACATAATAGATTGCATATATTTTACACCTAGATTCCATTAGTGGAATGTAAGTCCATGCAAATACTTCACATTTTCATAGTAGGTATATAAAGGGGATTTATTACAGTCAAACACTATTGTGGCTCATTTCCTGTAAATTAATTCCTAACAAAACTTTTTGAACATTTTCACCAACAATCAGCATACAACACCAAGGGCATACGTTCAGGTGATTGAGACAACTTAACACACCATTCTCCATGTGGAAAAGTGTGTGCCAAACATTTAACACCTCCCCAGCTCATGCTACCAGGACTGGTGATTGGCTGGGTTGTTAACCACTCTTAATGCAAGTAAGTTATTAACCATTCTGACACGGACTGCAGAAGCATGATCAACAGCATCGTGCAGAAGCAATCACACATTATGCTTAGACACACTCAGTGTAAATTGGTTGCAACCTGAATGCTTCCTGCAGATTGCACAAAGATATAAATGTAAAATTTCCAGATCCCTACTTTATATACCAATTAGCCTAACAGCAATAGTATGCAAGCTCTTACAGGGGATGATAAGGGACTATACAGGGCCAATCCTAGGCAGGTGCTCGGGGTGCAGTGCACCCGGGCGCCAGAGAGGTGGTGGCTCTGAAGCTCCAGAATGCTCCCTTTCCTCCTCTTCCTCCTCTTGTCTGTGTCCAGAAGCGGCTCCCTCCGCCGGTCACCGCCACTGTGTTTCCTGCTCAAGCCCCTCCCCCTTCCTCCTCCTGTCAGAGAAGGAGAGCAGCCGGAGATGAGATCGGAGGCGGAGCGGCTGGTCTCTGTGTGGAGAGAGACCAGCTGCGCAGTGACATCACTGGGGGGGCGGTCCATGCCTGATACATGCTCTCCTCCTCCTCTCTGTGTCTCTCACTCCTGCCTGCTGTGCGCTGTGCACTGTTTTTATGTACCCTAATGGAGGGGGGGGTCTGTACTAATGGAGGGGTTGTCTGTCCTGGGGGCTCTGTACTAATGGAGGGGGGTCTGTCCTGGGGGTCTGTACTAATGGAGGGGGGTCTGTCCTGGGGCGTCTGTACTAATGGAGGGGGTCTGTACTAATGGGGGGTCTGTACTAATGGGAGAGGTCTGTCCTGGGGGGTCTGTACTAATGGAGGGGGTCTGTACTAATGGAGGGTGGTTTGTCCTGGGGGGTCTGTACTAATGGAGGGGGGTCTGTACTAATGAAGGGTGGTTTGTCCTGGGGGGGTCTGTACTAATGGAGGGGGAGGTCTGTCCTGGGGGTCTGTACTAATGGAGGGGGGTGGTTTGTCCTGGGGGGTCTGTACTAATGGAGGGGGGGTCTGTACTAATGGAGGGTGGTTTGTCCTGGGGGAGTCTGTACTAATGGAGGGGGAGGTCTGTCCTGGGGGGGTCTGTACTAATGGAGGAGGGTGGTTTGTCCTGGGGGGTCTGTACTAATGGAGAGAGGTGGTTTGTCCTCGGGGGGTCTATACTAAAGGAGGGGGGTCTGTACTGAGGAAGGTCTGTACTGAGGGAGGGGTTTACACTTAGTGCAGGTTTTGCACTGATGGAGGGGGGTCTATACTTAGTGGAGGGGGGTCTGTAAAGAGGGGCGACTATAGTTGGTGGAAGGGGGGGTGACCCCAACCCTAGTGACGACACTGCAGCTACGGGCTCTCCTTTCCCCCCTCCCTCTCCCTCTCCTCCTCCCGCGCACTGCTGCACTAGTGAGCGGCGCTTGCCAGCACAGCTGCCCACTATGTTTCTTCCCCCGCCTTCATATCAGGGAAGAAATAGAATAGAAAAAGGAACAGAGAAGAGGATTGTGGGATACATAGTCCCGAGGACTGGCAGCCCCACTGTAACACGGAGACTGCAGCCCACACAGCATGCTCAGCTGAATGGGAGAGAGAGAGAGAGACAGGAGTCTGCGAAAGCTTTCAGGGAAGTACACCCAGGACTCCAGAGGGAGAGGACAGTGCTGAGAGAACACCATCTGAGAGAGAACCCCGCTGCCCTATGCCACCAGAGGGAAAGCCACACAATCTAGCACCATCCCTGGCAGAGATAGGAATGGATAGGAATGGAGTCATTACAGGAATACAGATCTGGGTGCTACCCAGCTGAGTCGCCATTGGCAATTCAGCGTGAGCTGACTCCTGATCAAAGGAACCGTTGCTGTATCGCTGGGTCAGGTGAGAGGGCTGATTGGTTATTATCTACTAATGTCCATAGGAACTGCAGTCTCTGACCATCTCCTGTACTATGTCTGCAGTCTCTGACCATCTCCTGTACTTTGTCTGCAGTCTCTGACCATCACCTGTACTATGTCTACAGTCTCTGATCATCTCCTGTACTATGTCTGCAGTCTCTGACCATCTCCTGTACTAGGTCTGCAGTCTCTGATCATCTCCTGTAGTATGTCTGCAGTCTCTGACCATCTCCTGTACTATGTCTGCAGTCTCTGACCATCTCCTGTACTATGTCTGCAGTCTCTGATCATCTCCTGTACTATGTCCGCAGTCTCTGACCATCTCCTGTACTATGTCTGCAGTCTCTGACCATCTCCTGTACTATGTCTGCAGTCTCTGGCTGTCTTCTGTAGTATGTTTGCAGTATTTGACTGTCTCCTGTAGTATGTCTGCAGTCTCTGACCATCTCCTGTACTATGTCTGCAGTTTGTGATCATCTCCTGTACTATATCTGCAGTCTCTGACTGTCTCATGTAGTATGTTTTCAGTCTCTGACTGTCTCCATTAGTATGTCTGCAGTCTCTGACCATATCCTGTACTGTGTCTGCAGTCTGTGATCATCTCCTGTACTATGTCTGCAGTCTGTGATCATCTCCTGTATTATATCTGCAGTCTCTGACCATCTCCTGTACTATGATTGCAGTCTCTGACCGTCTCTTGTATCATAACTACAGTCTCTGACCATCTCTTGTATCATGTCTACAGTCTCTAACCATCTCTTGTATCATGTCTGCAGTCTCTCACCATCTCTTGTATTATGTTTGCAGTCTCTGACCATCTCCTGTACTACGATTGCAGTCTCTGACCGTCTCTTGTATCATGTCTGCAGTCTCTGACCGTCTCCTGTACTATGTCTGGGGGCTCTTTTTAACAGATGCTGACAGACAGACTAACGCTCTTCCTGTATTTTTTTTATTGTTAAAAGATCATGGGAGGATCCCAGGGTAACGAAGACTTCTTAGGGGAGCATCTCTGTGTTTGAGTCTTTGCCATAGAAACATTTGTAAAGGGGAGGAGTTGGTAAGATGACCACCCCATGTGAGGGCGCCAGAAATATTTCTGCACCCAGGCGTCTGTGACTCTAGGATCGTCCCTAGGACTATATACACAATTTTAGTAATGAAAACTGTATCATTAGCAGTAATCAGCATGGATTCATGAACAATTGATCTTGCCAAACCAATATATTAACCTTCTATGAGGAGGTGAGTTGCCATCTAGATAAAGGAAGGCCCATAGATGTGGTGTATCTGGATTTTGCAAAAGCATTTGACACAGTTCCCCATAAACATTTACTGTACAAAATAAGGTCTGTTGGCATGGACCATAGGGTGAGTACATGTATTGAAACCTGTCTATAAGGGTAAGAGCAGAGGGTGGTGATAAATGGGGAGTACTCGGAATGGTCATGGGTAGGTAGTGGGGTCCCACAGGTTTCTGTGCTGGGACCAATCCTATTTAATTTATTTATAAATGACCTGGAGGATGGGGTAAACAGTTCAATCTCTGTATTTGCAGATGATACTAAGCTAAGCGGGGCAATAACTTCTCCGCAGGATGTGGAAACCTTGCAAGAAGATCTGAACAAATTAATGGGGTGGGCAACTACATGGCAAATGAGGTTTAACCACTTGCTGACGGCTGCATGCCAAAATACATCAGCACAATGGCAGCGGTAGGCAAATGGGCGTACCTGTATGTCCCCTTTAAGAGGGGGGGATAGCAGGCGCGCACGCGCCAGGTGCCTACAGCATGAGTGTGCCCAAGGGACCAGCGGACTCGATGTCCGCTGGTCTCCCGGCAGTCGTGTCACGGAGCCTCCGAACGGGGAAGTGCCTATGTAAACAAGACATTTCCCCATTCTGGCTGGTGTCATGACAGAGATCACTGCTCCTTGTCATCGGAAGCAGTGATCGCTGTCATGTGACTTGAAGCCCATCCCCCCACAGTTAGAATCACTCCCTAGGACACACTTAACCCCTTTATTGCCCTCTAGTGGTTAACCCGTTCACTGCCAGTTGGCATTTTTGTAGCACTGATCGCTGTATAAATAACTATGGTCCCAAAATAGTGTCAAAAGTGTTCCATGTGTCAACCATAATGTCGCAGTCCTGATAAAAATCGCAGATCGCTGCCATTATTAATAATAAAAAAAATGCCATAAAACTATCCCCTATTTTGTAGACGCTATAACTTTTGAGCACACTAATCAATATACGCTTATTGTGATTTTTTTTAACAAAAATATGTAGAGGAATATGTATCGGCCTAAACTGAGGAAAAAAATAGATTTTTTATATATTTTTGGGGGGTATTTATTATAGCAAAAAGTAAAAAATAATGCATTTTTTTCAAAATTGTCTCTCTTTTTTTTGTTTATAGTGCAAAAAATAAAAATGTGATCAAATACCACCAAAAGAAAGCTCTATTTGTGGTAAAAAAAGGACGTCAATTTTGTTTGGGTGCAACGTTGCACAACCGCGCAATTATCAGTTAAAGCAACGCAGTACCGAATCGCAAAAAGTGCTCTGGTCAGGAAGGGGGTAAAATCTTCCGGGGCTGAAGCGGTTAATGTAGAAAAATGTAAAATAATGCATTTGGGTGGCAAAAATATGAATGCAATCTTTAGACTAGGGGGAGAACCTCTGGGGGAATCTAGGATGGAAAAGGACCTGGGGGTCCTAGTAGATGATAGGCTCAGCAATGGCATGCAATGCCAAGCTGCTGCTAACAAAGCAAACAGATTATTGGCACGCATTAAAAAAGGGATTAACTCAAGGGATAAAGTGATAATTCTCCCACTCTACAAGACTCTGGTCCTGCCGCACCTGGAGTATGCTGTCCAGTTCTGGGCACCAGTCCTCAGGAAGGATGTACTGGAAATGAAGCAAGTACAAAGAAGGGCAACAAAGCTAATAAAGGGTCTGGAGGATATTAGTTATGAAGAAAGGTTGCGAGCACTGAACTTATTCTCTCTGGAGAAGAGACGCTTGAGAGGGGATATGATTTAAATGTACAAATACCATACTGGTGACTCCTCAATAGGGATAAAACTTTTTCGCGAAAGGGAGTTTAAGAAGACACGTGGCCACTAGGGATGAGCTGAACACCCCCCCGGTTCGGTTTGCACCAGAACCTGCGAACAGACCGAAAATTCGCACGAACGTTAGAACCCCATTGACCTCTATGGGACTCAAACATATGAAATCAAAAGTGCTCATTTTAAAGGCTAATTTGCATGATATTGTCCTAAAAAGGGTTTGGGGACCCGGGTCCTGCCCCAGGGGACATGTATCAATGCAAAAAAACTTTTAAAAACGGACGTTTTTTCGGGAGCAGTGATTTTAATGATGCTTAAAGTAAAAAAAAGTGAAATATTCCTTTAAATATCGTACCTGGGGGCTGTCTATACTATGCCTGTAAAGTGGCGCGTGTTTCCCGTGTTTAGAACAGTCCCTGCACAAAATGTCATTTTTAAAGGAAAAAAAGGCATTTAAAACTGCTTGTGGCTTTAATGTAATGTCGGGTCTTGGCAATATGGATGAAAATCAGTGAGACAAACGGCATGGGTACCCCCAAGTCCATTACCAGGCCCTTTGGGTCTTATATGGATATTAAGGGGAACCCCGCACCCAAATTAAAAAAGGAAAGGTGTGGGGCCCCCAGGCCCTATATACTCTGAACAGCAGTATACAGGCGGTGCAAACAAGACAGGGACTGTAGGTTTGTTGTTAAGTAGAATCTGTTTGTAATTTTGAACTGGTACATTTTTAACGTGTTTAGCTCCAGCCAAAAAATCTATTTTAAGCTTTTGGAAAACCTAGGGAAGAGTTATCACCCCTGTGACATTTGTTTTTTTGTCTGTGCTCCTCTTCAGAAGATTTCACCTCACTTTTTGTCCCAATGACAAATGTTTTTTGAAAATTTGGTTTTTTTTGTGAAACAAGGATTGGTGATAAAGCATCAGTGGAAAGGAGCAAAGTTTTTCCCATATTAACTCTTACAGGAGAGAATTTCCCTTCCTAGTTGTAGATTTCATCTCACTTCCTGTTGTCTCCTTCCGTTTGCAAGTAGGAGTCGTTTGTAAGTTGGATGTTTAAAAGTAGGGGCCTGCCCTATATAGTAAGCAGAAATTTGGGCCTTAGGTGTTGTTGTCGCCACAACACTGTAAGCCCTCACAGGGCCCTGTTGTGAAATATTAGATCAAGAATTGTAATTACATGCCCCTGTTGAACAGGGGCAGGAAAATTGGGCCTTTGGTGGTGGTGGTGGTGCTGGTGCCACAACACTGTAAGTCCTCACAGATACTCTTGGTGCGCAGAAACGGGCCCTGCTGTGAAATATTAGATCAAGCATTCAAATTACATGTCCCTGTTGAACAGGGGCTGAAAAATTGGGCCTTAGGCACTGGTGCTGGTGCCACAACACTGCAACCCCTCACAGATACTCTAGTTGGAGCTCAGGAACTATCTCTGCTGCAAAGAATTGCATAAAAAATTGTAATTACACGCCCCTGTTAAACAGGGGCTGAAAAATTGGGCCTTAGGCACTGGTGGCGGGACTGGCAGTGCCCAGAACCCCAGAACCTTGTTCTTACAAGCTATCAGCATGATCATTGGGAAGGAAGAGGATAATTACTCAGCATAACAGGATAGTCACTCAGCATCAGCATAGGCAGTCTTTGAAGGGATCTGACATTTCAAAAAAATTTATTCGGCTACATCAGCATCAGGTGCTTGGTAGCTGGTGGTGATCCAAGACTGATTCACCCTGTGATCGGTTACAAATCCTCCAGCAGCACTGAATGTGCGTTCCGAAAGAACGCTGGATGCAGGACAGGCCAGTAGCTCAATTGCATACTGTGCAAGCTCTGGCCAGTGATCCATCCTCAAGACCCAGTAACCCAGAGGATTTTCGGTGGGAAAGGTGTCCAAGTCAGATCTTGCCCCTAGGTATTCCTGCATCATGTAAAACAGACGCTGGCGATGGTTGCTGGAACCGATCAAACCTTGGGGTTGCAGACCAAAAAATTGTCTGAACGCATCGGTCAGATGGCCACCTTCTCCACCCCTCCTTCTTTGACTGACCGAAGCCTCAGCAACACGTTGTCCAGAAACAGGAGTTTGTAACCTCCCAGTCTCTGGGAACGCATTGCACAGACCTTTCTGTGAGGCCTCCTGAAGATGTTTCATCCTCTGCCCCCCCTTGCGATGGCAAAATAAGGTCCGCAACCTTACCCTTGTAACGTGGATCAAGGAGGGTTGACAGCCAGTATTGTTCCTTCTCCTTGATACCATGAATACGAGGATCCTTCCGCAAGCTTTGCAGGATCAGGGAGGCCATGCAGCGTAGGTTTGCTGAGGCATTCGGTCCGGAGTCCTCTGGGTCACTAAGGACGACATGATCCACAGCCACCTCCTCCCAGCCATGTACAAGTCCATGTGTTTCTTGGGACTGTAAATGATCCCTTAAAGACTGCTGCTGATGCTGAGTGCCAGGCTCCACCTCCATACTGACACAATCCTCCTTCTCCTCCTCTTACTGTGTGATCGGTGGGCACGCAGGAACACTGTCTGGATAAAGGGGGCCTTGAGAGCTAAGGAAGTCCTCCTCTTCCTGCCTATGTTCTGCCTCAAGTGCCCTGTCCATTATTCCATGCAGCGTGTGCTCCAACAGGTGGACAGGGGGGACAGTGTCACTGATGCATGCACTGTCACTGCTCACCATCCTCATGGCCTCCTCAAATGGTGACAGGACAGTGCATGCATCCCTGATCATGGCCCACTGGCGTGGGGAAAAAAACAAGCTCCCCTGACCCTGTCCTGGTGCCATAGTCGCACAGGTACTCATTGATGGCCCTCTGCTGCGTGTGCAGCTGCTGCAGCATGGCCAACGTTGAGTTCCACCTGGTGGGCATGTCACAGATTAGGCGGTTCTTGGGCAGGTTAAACTCCTTTTGCAGGTCTGCCAGCCAAGCACTGGCATTATATGACCGGCGGAAATGCACACAGACTTTCCTGGCCTGCCTCAGGACATCCTGTAAGCCCGGGTACCTGCCCAAGAACCACTGCACCACCAAGTTAAGGACGTGAGCCAAACAGGGCACATGGGTCATTTGTCCCTGTCGGAGGGCTGAGAGGAGGTTGGTGCCATTGTCGCAAACCACCATTCCTGCCTTAAGTTGGCATTGCGTCAACCACCTCTGAACCTGCCCCTGCAGAGCTGACAGAACCTCTGCCCCAGTGTGGCTCCTGTCCCCCAAGCACACCAGCTCAAGCACCGCATGGCATCTTTTGGCCTGCATACTTGCGTAGCCCCTTGAATGCCTACGAAGCACCGCTGGTTCCGAGGACAAAGCACAGGAAGAGGCCATGGAGGAAGAAGAAGAGGAGGGGGTGGAGGAGAGAGGATTGTCAGAATCATTAGTAGTGGCATTTTGGAGGCGTGGTGGTGGAACAACCTCCAACACTACTGCACCTTGTCCTGCATCCTTCCCAGCTGCCAGCGTCACCCAATGCACCGTGAAACTTAGGTAACATCCCTGTCCATGCCTGCTGGACCATGAGTCAGTGGTAATATGCACCTTACTACTGACCGCCCTGTCCAGCGAGGCATGGACATTGCCTTCCACATGCCGGTAGAGAGCCGGAATCGCCTTCCGTGAGAAAAAGTGGCGTTTGGGTACCTGCCAATGAGGAACCGCACATTCCACAAACTCACAAAAGGGGGCAGAGTCTACCAACTGAAAAGGTAGCAGTTGAAGTGCTAGAAATTTTGCCAAGCTAGCATTAAACCGCTGGGCATGTGGATGGCTGGGAGCGAACTTCTTTCGGCGGTGCAGCAGCTGGGGCGGGGAAATTTGCCTGGTACAATCTGATGTCTGTGTACCAAAAGCAGATTGCCCACAAGTACTTGGCTGTGACACACCTAATTCTACACCTTCATTCCTCTCAGTGCAGGTCTCAGAGAGGACTGAAGGTATAGTGGGGTTGGAGATCTCAGCTGATGAGGAGCAAGGAGAGGTCCTCTTTGTTCTTTGGTGTGGGTCTTTTAGGTACGCTTGCCAATGAACTGCATGGCAGGTCAATATATGTCTGGTCAAGCATGTGGTGCCCAAGCGAGATGTTTTGGCCACGTGAGATACGCTTGAGACATATGTTGCAGATAGCAGCGGTGCAATCTGATGCACTCGTCTCAAAAAAGGCCCACACCAAAGAACTTTTGCAATAACGCGCAGAGACAGCAGTGCCCTGCACATGCAGAGCTTTGCGGTGTGATGCAGTCAGTGTGCTGACCTTAGGCTGGCCCCTGGAGGGCATCCTACGTCATTGGTGATGCGCCTCCTCCTCCTCCTCTCTCCTATCAGGCACCCACGTTGAGTCAGTGACCTCATCATCCCCTCCCTCCTCATCACTGGAGCAAACCTAGCAGTATGCTGCAGCAGGGGGAGTATGACTGCCAGATTGCTGTCCTTCTTGGGCACCCCCTCTGTCCATGCTCACGTCTAGCTCAGGATCATCATCAGAGCCTTCTAAACGCTGGGCATCCTCCTGGAGCATATACCCAACACTGTGGTCAGTTCGAGGGACTCCTTAAAAGGACATGGTGGGGCTAGGGAAGAAGTCACTGACGCCATTGAGCCGAGGGAAGAGGCCGTGTTGGCAGCTGCTTTGCCAGACAAAGTCCTCTGAGCATGGGTGCGAGAGGATGAGGAGGATAAGAACGGCTTGGTCATCCACTCGACCAAGTCTTCTGCATGTTGCGGCTCAACACGGCCAGCTGCTGAAAAAAAGGCCAAGTGTGTCCCACAGCCACATGATGATGAGGATGCACCGTTTCCACGACCAGCACTGTTGCCTCTAGACACAGAGCCTGCTTGCCCTCTTTTATTGGCTTGTGACTGTCTGCCTCTCCTTGTTGGCCTTCCAGACATACTAATGGCCTGCAGTGAGATGTAGCTGCACTAAGCTGGGATATATATATATATATATATATATATATATATATATATATATATATATATATATATATATATATATATATATATACTATATATATATATATATATATATATATATATATATATATAAATATAACTATATATATACTGATACTGCAGCTAGCAAAATCAACTGCCTGCCTGTAGTATGAGAACACCACCAATCTTCTACAGGTAGCTTTAGATGAACACTGTGCAGAGGTTGCACTACACCAACGTTAAAATAATGTAGCTGCCTGCGGTAGTGATAGGATCAGGAAAACACCACCAACCTTCTACAGGTGGTTTTAGCTGAACACTGTGCAGAAGTCACACTAGACTAACGTGTAAATAATGTAGCTGCCTGCGGTAGTGATAGGATCAGGAAAACACCACCAACCTTCTACAGGTAGCTTTTGCTAAACACTGTGCAGAGGTCGCACTACACTAACAAGTAAATAATTTAGCTGCCTGCGGTAGTGATAGGATCAGGAAAACACCACCAACCTTCTACAGGTAGCTTTAGCTGAACACTGTGCAGAGGTCGCACTACACTAACATGTAAATAATGTAGCTGCCTGCGGTAGTGATAGGATCAGGAAAACACCACCAATCTTCTACAGGTAGCTTTAGCTGAACACTGTGCAGAGGTCGCAATACACTAAGGAGTAAAAAATGTAGCTGCTTGCGGTAGTGATAGGATCCGGAAAACATCACCAACCTTCTACAGATAGCTTTAGCTGAACACTGTGCAGTGGTCGCATTACACTAACGTGTAAATAATTTAGCTGCCTGCGGTAGTGATAGGATCAGGAAAACACCACCAACCTTCTACAGGTAGCTTTAGCTGAACACTGTGCAGAGGTCGCACTACACTAACGTGTAAATAATGTAGCTGCCTGTGGTAGTGATAGGATCAGGAAAACACCACCAACCTTCTACAGGTAGCTTTAGCTGAACACTGTGCAGAGGTCGCACTACACTAACTTGTAGCTTTAGCTGAACACTGTGCACTACACTAACTTGTAGCTTTAGCTGAACACTGTTCAGAGGACGCACTACACTAACTTGTAGCTTTAGCTGAACACTGTGCAGAGGTCGCACTACACTAACTTGTAGCTTTAGCTGAACACTGTGAGGAGGATGCACTGCACTAACTTGTAGCTTTTGCTGAACACTGTGCAGAGGTCGCACTACACTAACTTGTAGCTTTAGCTGAACACTGTGCACTACACTAACTTGTAGCTTTAGCTGAACACTGTGAGGAGGACGCACTACACTAACTGTAAATAGTGTAACTGCCTGACTGTGGTACTAATAGGATCAGAAGAACACCAGCAATTTTCTTCAGGTAGCTGTACTGTAACAACACCTGCCTCCCTGTCAGTAGGAAGATAATAACAGGAACGGAGTACAGTGTATATATATATATATATATATATATATATATATATATATACACAACACCTGGGATGCATATATATACACAATACACTGTAAGTGCAGCTAACTGACTGACTGTCCTGCCTAATCTATCTAACTTAAATCAAATGACACTGTCTCTCTGTCTCTGTCTCTCAACGCCGGAACACACTACACAGGGCCGCTGTCCAGGCGGCCTTATATAGTGTGGGGCGTGTACTAAACCCCTGAGCCATAATTGGCCAAAGGCACCCTGGCTTTGGCCAATTACAGCTCTCTCTATAGACGGCGCTGTGATTGGCCAAGCATGCAGGTCATAGTGCATGCTTTGCCAATCATCAGCCAGCAATGCACTGCTATGCCGCAGTAAATTATGGGCCGTAACGCGCCACACGAATTTGGCACGAATGGCCCATATCGTTCGCAATTTGGCGAACGGGCGAACAGACGATGTTCGAGTCGAATATGGGTTCGACTCGAACACGAAGCTCATCCCTAGTGGCCACTCATTAAAATTAGAAGAAAAGAGGTTTAACCTTAAACTGTGTAGAGGGTTCTTTACTGTAAGAGTGGCAAGGATGTGGAATTCCCTTCCACAGGCAGTGGTCTCAGCGGGGCGCATCGATAGTTTCAAAAAACTATTATTAGATAAGCACCTGAACAACCACAACATACAGGGATATACAATGTAATACTGACATATAATCACACACGTGGATTGGACTTGATGGACTTGTGTCTTTTTCAACCTCACCTACTATGTAACTATGCAACTATGTACTATATATCCGCATTCGCCCACTCTGCTTTCTTCTATCCCCTCATGCTACTCTATATTGTTATACTAACATATTTTCTTTAAGGTAGACTAATTATTTTGAGGATGAAAACGAGTTGTCAAGCAGGGATGTCTGCTTTATTAGGCTCGCTACACATGGAGCACTTTACATTCACCCAGGTGCTGTCATATTATCTTTGCTACAGAAATAGAGCACTGCTGATTACATGTGCAATACATCTCCTGTACAAATGGGGAGGATATGATAGATGCTAAATGAGGAAAATAGGGCAAGGGATGTTTTGATTCCTTCAGCATCTGTTGGTGATAACTCCCACATGGGCCCCACTCATTATCAACAGCTCAAATCCTTTGTTATTACTTTACAATCAAGGATTTATTTACTGCGATATTGTATTTTTTAAAATTATTTACACTTTGCTATTTTTAAAAATTGAACCAGTTGCATGTCCGCAAAGTTTTATATATGTATATATATATATATATATATATATATATATATATATATATATATATATATATATATATATATATATATATATATATATATATATATATATTTATATAGATAGATAGATAGATAGATAGATAGATAGATAGATAGATAGATAGATAGATAGATAGATAGATAGATAGATAGATAGATAGATAGATATAGATATATTTGAGCACTCTCAATATAAGAACTTACTTATTTACATGTACTTAATTCAAATGAATGATGTCACGGTCAGGGGTCAGGCTCACAGACCAATAGAATGAGAACAGCACCCACCGACCAGCTGGATAAGTATAGATAGGTTGCCCTGGTGGATGACATGGACTCATTTGTGTTGCAGAGTCCAAGTACTAACCAGTCCTCAAAACACGTCAGCCTATTTTTTAGCATTTGTCCCTGTTTGGGCATGTCCCACTTGTAACTCCACAAGTACATATTTTGTAACCCCATTTCACAAAACGTATTATGTTTATATTCCCTACATGTATGTATTTTATTGCTTATGAATAAACTGTATGATTTGATGCTAGTGTTTGACCACGTGCATTCCATCCATCCTTCCCATACTAACCAGTGTTCACCAAAGATCCTGATGGTGAAGATGGGTTTTGCTGCATGTTAGTACTAGATCGCTGTCCTCAGGTTCCCCCCACCCGGTGGTATTCAAGCCAGTGTCTAATAGTAGATATAGCAGGTAGGGATAGGCAGCAGCTTAGTCAGGAAACAAGCCAAAGGTTGATAATGAGTGGTTAAAGGTTGAGATCAAGCAGAAGCACAGTCAAGTAAAAAGTAAAGGCATGGTTTAAATAGGAAGTTCATGGGAGGAGCAATAAGTTCAAAGATCAAGCAAGATTTAAGGCAGGATCATTCAAGGAATTTTCCAGGGAGCTGTCCAATATTCTAGATGGCTCAGTAAGAAGAGACATTGTCAGACACAATAGAGTTAGCATGTTCATATCTGGGCCCTGAAAGTTGAATATGTTAAAGGGTAAGCTCACCCTGTGTATTGCAGTGTACGATGTACTGACTGTGACAATGGCAGCACAGGCATCCAAGCAGCTTTGTGCAGCAGAGTCCAAAGGAGTGGCAAGCATATTTGTAGTTAGGTCACTTTTTCATTTAGGATGACAAGGTGAGCTTACCCTTTTTAGCACTGTTAAAGGGGTGGACTTAAGGCAGGGGTCTCAAACTGGCGGCCCTCCAGCTGTTGCGAAACTACAAGTCCCATCATGCCTCTGCCTGTGGGAGTCATACTTGTAACTGTCAGCCTTGCAATGCCTCATGGGACTTGTAGTTTCGTAACAGCTGGAGGGCCACCAGTTTGAGACCCCTGACTTAAGGTAAGGGCTTGAGTTGATATTTATACACAAATGTGCTCTTTCCTTCCCTGAAGCAAGCAAAGCCCCATTCATTTTAATAAACAGGGAAAAAAGTGAAAAAGAGCCTGGTCATGTTCTGTTACAAAGTGCTATCTGTTTCATTTTGCAGCAAAAACTCCAAACGACAATATAGGTACACCATTTCCTCCATTTTACGAGTGTCCTATAGAATGTGGGTGCGGTATAAACATTCCAGTGCCCTGTGGAGTGTGGATAGCAGTAACTACTTTTCATGATACAAAACATTATAGAGGTAAAGATACATACTAGTTTCAGTTCAATCATAGCTTTTGCACTCATCTTCTTGCCTTTTGATTATTTATTGTGATAGGTGAGATCATTGACCAAAATGGAAACTTTGGAGATTAGAAAGAAGCAAGAGGGCATGTATGTCTTTTTGCATTAAAAGTTGAGAATCGCATATAGATTTAGTTGTCTATATCTTTGGGTCTGCTGATTTTTCTGATACATTATTTTGCTAAAGGCAATCTATTCATTTGTGATTATCTGTACACTTAGTAAAGAAAGCCAAGGAATGAGGTAAGGATTAATGTTTGTGAAATTTCTGTCAAGCTTTGCATGAATGCAGAATGCTATTAAGTCAATTAACCCAAGCCCTAATTACTGTAGAAAAAATGATACGCAAGCAAAATCCTGCATTTCACACACAGATTTACCAGCCCCAACCTGCAAGCTGCTTCACACCCAATAGAGACAAGATAAGATTGCCACTGTCACAGATGTTCTAGGCAGATAAATTGAACAAAGAATGAACAAATACTTTGCTATAATTCACGTATAAGATTTAAAACATGCTGGCCCCTGTTTCAAGTACCCTTTAGGTGTGGGCCACAGGTATTTCAGTCAGATTTATGCATGTGTTAGTTTTATCTGTTTTACGTTTTGTGTATATAGCTTATGATATGAACTATGTTTACCTGATATTAGCCATGTATTTACCAAGTCAATGTGAAATACATTCACATTGACTTGACAGCCTATTTACACTAGCTCTTGGTGGGTAACTGGTATTGAGGGTTTAAACAAATACAGTATACCCTTTGTCTGCCCTTTAATAAAATATATGATGCAAGTTAAATACATAATATTATTAAATGTGTCTTTAATTTCCAAGCTAGAATGCAATAAATTATATTCTATTCACTAAAAATCTGAAATACAAATAATTCACATGAGAAAAACAAAAAAGCAAATATGGGTTAATCACTAGTCAGATTCGTTAGTTGTGGCTGTTTGTTTTACTTCACGGGGCAGAATATTTTCCAGGGAAAAGTGGAATAATTGGACCATGCACTAATTCACTCCAACAAATTGAAAGTCTATGCTTGCTCCCAGGTCAAGGGCTCTCTGTCCCCATGCAGTTGTCATGGAGAAAATTAACTAGTCAGCATCCTGTATTTAGAAAGGAGTATTGTTTTTTTGAGGGGCCACATCATCAGTTATGTAGCTGCTCATATTTTGATGTAAACTAACTTCTCAGTTGGACATTAGTAAATTAAATATAGGCAATCGTGTCATGGATGACACATCATACTCATGAGGCCATGCATGGAGCCTTTATAAGAAATGCATTTGTTATTGCCGACCGGCTCCTGTATATATACATTGTCACTTTGAAGATGGATATCTCGGTTACGGCAGCAGCTGCTGCCACAACCGAGGTATCTATCTCTTCAGGAGCCGGTCACGTTTACGATAATGATGGTCTCTGTGGTGGATTTGCAGCAAGATCACCATTATCGGCAGCAGGAGAGGGCTCTCACCGCTCTCCAGTGCCCTCCGCTGCTTACCGAAGCAGTCGGCAGTGGTGGAGGCGATCGGGTCCTTGTCATGGCTGGGTATGGAGACGAGTGAGGGGAAGATGGCCCCCACCCGTCTCCATACCATAGCAGGGCGGAAGCGACGTCATAACGTCACTTCCGCCCATACGTCTTAAAGGGCCATTTTTTCAATGTCGTTTTTTCAAATGACAATTTTTTTTTTTTATTGCATTTTAGTCCAAATATTAGATCTGAGGACCTTTGACCCGAGATCTCATATTTAAGAGGACCTGTCATGTTTTTTTCTATTACAAGGGATGTTTACATTCCTTGCAATAGGAATAAAAGTGACCCATTTATTTTTTTAAACAGTGAAAAAATAAATAAAATCAAGTAAAATAAATAAAATCAAGTAAAATAAATAAGCAAAAAAAAAAAAAAAATTAAAGTGCCCCATCACGACGAGATTGCGTGCAGAAGTGACTGCATACGTGAGTAGCGCATGCATATGAAAATGGTGGTCAAACCACACATGTGAGGTATCGCCATGATCGTTAGAGCGAGAGCAATAATTCTAGCCCTCTAGACCTCCTCTGTATCTCAAAACATGCAACCTGTAGAATTTTTTAAATGTCGCCTATGGAGATTTTTAAGGGTAAAAGTTTGATGCCATTCCACGAGCAGGGCGCAATTTTGAAGCGTGACATGTTGTGTATCAATTTACTTGGCGTAACATTATCTTTCACAATATAAAAAAAAATTGGGCTAACTTTACTGTTGTCTGATTTTTTTATTCGAAAAAGTGAATTTTTTCCAGAAAAAGACTGCTGCGCAAATACGGTGTGAAAAAAAGTATTGTAATGACCACCATTTTATTCTCTAGGGTGTTAGAAAAAAACAATATATAATGTTTGGGGGTTCTAAGTAATTTTCTAGCAAAAAAAAAAACTGTTTTAAACTTGTAAACACCAAAATCTCAAAACGAGGCTAGTCCTTAAGTGATTAAATCCATAACTAGATGTGAAAGGTGGGAAGGTTGTGTTGTCATGAGCTTTGACGTTGGAGACTTACACTAACTGCATTTAATCTTACACACTATCACCCCACATTAAACCCCAAACCCCAAATCCAGTCGCCCACGTAGCTGTAAGTAGTTTACAGTGGTTCTTCAGCTTAATTGAAAGTTTGGTGTTTGTTAATTGCTGATGATGTCACTTTTTTCATGGCCTACTGATGTTCTCAAATCAGGGAAAGCTGTGGTCTCTAGAAAAAAAGGCCAATTCCCATTTGCTATTTGGTGATCTGCCAGTTAGGATTAATGGAGAAATTTGGGCAAAAGTGACTTTGCTACAAAATAATTGCTTTTCTATCAACAGAATTGTGTCCTAGTGCAAAATCTAGATGTCTATATTTAGGTGATGTTTTATGAAGGGTGTAGTCAGAGTAGTTTGGTATATTTTATTTAGTGTCCTTTGTATTTGTTTTTTATTTTCCTTTTTTTTTCTTCATTACTTCAATATTTGTGTACCTTAGCTCTACATTTTTGCATTTTTCTGTTTTACTTTATTTGTGATCAGTGTTTTCATTTTGAAACTAATTAGGAGCTCTTTTTGGCAAAAAAAACATGTCTTGGATAATTGAAAAGAGTTTCTGTATATTGTGCCGGACCTTCAGAACACCGTGCTGACCCCTGTCATAGGCACTCGTCAAGATTGCCAAGTATGCCTGTGATCTATTAATGGGGGAAGCAGATATTTTTTTCTTCCCCACAATCCTTCATTCAAAGATTCCTTTTCTTTGATAGAAGTATAGCTCCTGGAAATATCAAAGACAAATTTGTTCTCACACTTGTTTTTGACATTTAACAAAATGGCAAATTTTACACAAAATCTCTGAATTTTCAGAGAAATTAAAATTTTTATATTCGCTCTTGCCTCTTTATCAGCTGCCAGGTAAAAAAGCCACACACATGGACATAAAACTGGGCTGAGGAAGAAAACCTGTTAGAAAGTTAAAGTTATCTATAGCCAGTGGCGTCTCCAGCTTTCATATTTAGGGGGGGCACATGGGGGAACAGGGACAAAAGTAGGGGGCAACTATAAAATGCAATTATATATATATATATATATATATATATATATATATATATATATATATATCCTGGGGCCCTTTATTACGATCCCACAACGGCCCTTTCACATGTTCTGCAGTGAGCTCCCTTCCTACTGTATTGGGCCCCCCCAGGGTGGCAGAAAACAAGAGATATATGTCACCAGCATACTAAGAAAATATAAGGGTCCAAAGCAGTGGGAGAACTATCAGGGTTGCAAAGGTTGTCTTGCCACCAGGCCCTGGTGTTCTGCCACTGTGGGGTTCCCCAGCCTCCTCTTGCTGTCCTGCCCCTGCTGTTGACAGCGCTGGTCTGGCATCTCTTGGAATTTACAGGCTGGTTCTCCTGTCCTAAGGATGGGAGAAATCAGTCTGTTTTTTCAGTAACTGAGAGTCCTGGTGGAGTCCCTCCTGCAACTTGCTCTTCTCCCTGTCAATGAGGATGCAGGGGAAGGAGCAGATCGGGCGGCCGTGGTTGTGTGAGCACTCGCAATATGCAGTGTCAGCGAGTAGAGGGAGGGGGGAAGAATCTGGAGCTGACTGGGGACGCTCTCCCTCTTACCCTGTTTCCCCGAAAATAAGACCTAGCATGATTGTTGGTGATGGCTGCAATATAAGCCCTACTCCTCAAATAAGCCCTAGTTAAAGTCCTTGTAGGTCTTCTTTTCAGGGTAGGGCTTATTTTCGGGGGAAACAGGGTAGGGCTTATTTGGGGGGGTAGGGCTTATATTGCAGCCATCACCGACAATCACGCTAGGTCTTATTTTCGGGGAAACAGGGTAGACATTGCCTTTTTTGTAAAAGAAAAAAACATTTTTTTATTTTTATTGGGGGGGGGGGGCACATGGTGGGGCACAGCATAATGTTGGGGGGTCAGGCCTCCCTCTGCCCCCCCCCCCCCCTAGGGACGCCATTGTCTATAGCCTAACTTAGTTTTTTTTTTTTTTTTTTAAATCCCTGTTTGGTTATTTTTTGCTGCCTGTACTATTGGGAAACATTCTCTTGACTTCCTGTACCAGAGTCAGAACAGGAAGTTAAAGAAAATCTCCCAGTTGTCCTTGGAACAGGCATTCCCATTGGAAGATTACCTTTTGTTCTGGGAACAATTTTGTTTTTCTACTCACTTTCTTTATAGATGACATTGGTCACTAGTAGAAATAGAGAGATGAATCTCTCCAATGGGGACGCACTTAAAATTTGACAGAGGTTATAACCCTTCCCCTCTGTATCCAAAACTAAAAAGAAAGGTTTTGACTACTAATACATTTTAACTACAAATATATGAAACTATATAGCGCACACAAGTGTAAACATGATTTTAATTAAATACAACAAAGGGTTATATAAATGTGATACTAATATTTAGATTATAAGCAAGCCCGGACTGGCCACTTGCCTGGTGGACCGGGTGCCGCCGGGCCGCATGTGCTTGTAGGGCCGAAGCAGCTGAGCTGCTCCTTGAGCCCCCGCCGCTCACCCGGCCTCTCCGCGGCTGGCTGGCTGGCCGGCCGCCATTACAGTTCAGCCAGGGGGTGGAGACTACAGGTCACGTTACCTGTGACCATGAAGAGGGAGGGGATCTATGTGAGACGCGGCCGCCAGACAGAGGAAAAGTGAGTGTGGCTCACCATACATGCGCCTGGATATGCGGAGCAGCTGCATACACAGTAAAAGAATCCATCCCTTTATTTTTCTCCTACAGCCTCCGAATGCCTGCTTCTCATTCTCTCCCTCCCGTGGGCATTCAGAGGCTGTAGGAGAAAAATAAAGACATGGATTCTTCTACTGTGTATGCAGCTGCTTCTCCCATCCAGCTTCTTTCTACTGCCCCTAGTGCTCTCAGGCCTAGTACTCCCCCAGTGCTTTCCAGGCCCTGTACACTCCTCCCCCCAGAGCTCTGCAGCCCCCCAGTACAAATCAGCCCCCTGTACTCTCCACCCCTCCCCCACAGTGCTCTCAGCCCCCCTGTACTCTCTGGGCCCTCCATGCTCTCCAGCCCTCCATGCTCTCCAGCCCCCCCAGTGCTCACCCGCCAGTGTTCTCCAGCTCCCGTGCTCTCCAGCCCCCGCAGTGCTAATTGCCCCCCATGCTCTCCAGCCCCCTCAGTGCTCTCCAGCCCACCGTACTCTCAAGCCCCCCCGGTGCTCATCCCCCCATGCTCTCCAGCCCCCCCTCAGTGCTCTCCAGCCCTCCGTGCTCTCCAGCCCCCCCAGTGTTCATCACCCCCCTCCAGTGCTCTCCAGCCCTCCATGCTGTCCAGCCCCCCCAGTGCTCATCACCCCCCATGCTCTCCAGCCCCCCCAGTGCTCATCATCCCCCCATGCTCTCCAGCCCCCCCAGTGCTCTCCAGCCCTCTGTGCTCTCCAGGCCCTCCAGTGCTCATCGCCCCCATGCTCTCCAGCCCCCCCTGTACTCCCCTGCCCCCAGTGCTCTCCATACCTCTGTGCTCTTGAGCCCCCCAGTGCTCATCCCCCATGCTCTCCAGCCCTGCAGTGCTCATTGCCCCCCATGCTCTCCAGCCCCCCTGCAGTTCTCTCCAGCCCCCTGTGCTCTCCAGTCCCTCAGTGCTCATCCCCCCATGCTCTCCAGTCCAGCCCCCCAGTTCTCTCCAGCCCCACAGTGCTCTCCAGTCCTCTGTACTTTCCAGGTCCTCCAGTGCTCATCGCTCCTATGCTCTCCAGCCCCCCCCCAGTGCTCTCCAGCCCCCCAGTGCTCATCACCCCCCATGCTCTCCAGCCCCCCCCAGTGCTCTTCAGCCCCCCCCAGTGCTCATCGCCCCCGAATGCTCTGCAGCCCCTCCAGTGCTCTCCAGCCCTCTGTGCTCTCCAGCCCCCCCAGTGCTCATCCCCCCAGTGCTCTCCAGCCCTCCATGCTCTCCAGCCCCCCCAGTGCTCATCACCCCCCCATGCTCTCCAGCCCCCCAGTGCTCTAAAGCCCTCCATGCTCTCCAGCCTCCCCAATGCTCATCGCCCTTCATGCTCTCCAGCCCCCCCCAGTGCTCTCTAGTCCTCCGTGCTCCCCAGCCCCCCCAGTGCTCATCGCATCCCAGTGCTCTCCAGCCCTCCGTGCTCTCCAGCCCCCCCAGTGCTCATTCCCTCCATGCTCTCCAGTTCCTACCAGTGCTCTCAGGCCCCCCTGTGCTCTCCAGTCGCCCCTGTGCTCTCCGGCCCCCCCAGTGCTCTTCATTCCCCTATACATTCCAGCCCCTCTGTGCTCTGTGCCCCTCTGTGCTCTCCAGCCCCCCGTGGTCCCTGCTCCCTCAGTGCTCTCCAACCCACCCAGTGCTCTCCAGCCCCTCTGTGCTCTCCGCCCCCCGTTCTCTTCGCCTCCCGTGTTCTCTGCCTCTGCTTGTGCTCTCCAGCCCCCCATGGTCCCCATCCCCCTCAGTGCTCTCTGAGCCCCCTGTGCTCTCCAGCTCCCCATAGTGCTCTCCACCCCCATGCTCTTTACCCCTTGTGCTCTCTGGCCCCCCTGGTGCTCTCCACCCCCGTGCTCTTCACCCCCCGTGCTCTTCACCCCCTGTGCTCTCTGGCCTCCCTAGTGCTCTCCGGCCCCCCTAGTGCTCTCCACACTCACCCGTGTTTTCCACACCCCTATGCTCTCCGTGCCTCCCAGTAAATATGCCATGGGCTGCTCAGTCTAAAATGCCCGGGCCTATTTTTTGTCCCAGTTCGGGCCTGATTATAAGAAGTTAGGTAGAAGAACCACTGAATGAATAGAACATTTTTTCAGAAGAAATTGCTCACAAGAAATAATACTTTTAGGTGTACATTTAATAACTGTTCTCTTAACACTCTCTAACATGGCCGATTTTTACACCTGCTCTGAGGCTGTTTAATAAACTGTGTTGTGTTGACTCCAGGACTGCGATAAGCGGTGTTAGCTAGCAGCTTGTTAGCACTGTTAGAGAGTGAAAGGAATGTGGGGAAGGTTTAACTGTTTCAGCCCCGGAAGGTTTTACCCCCTTCCTGACCAGAGCACTTTTTGCGATTCGGCACTGCATCGCTTTAACTGACTATTGCGCGGTCGTGCGACCTTGCACCCAAACAAAGTGATGTTCTTTTTTTCCCACAAATAGAGCTTTCTTTGGGTGGTATTTGATCACTTCTGCGTTTTTTATTTTTTGCGCTATAAACAAAAAAGAGTGACAATTTTGAAAAAAACGCATTATTTTTTACTTTTTACTATAATAAATAGCCTCCAAAAATATATAAAAAAAACATTTTTTTTCCTCAGTTTAGGCCGATATGTATTCTTCTACATATTTTTGGTAAAAAAAATCGCAATAAGCGTATATTGATTGGTTTCGCATAAGTTATAGCGTCTACAAACTAGGGGATAGATTTATAGCATTTTTATTATTATTTTCTTACTAGTAATGGCGGTGATCTGCGATTTTTTATCGTGACTGCGACATTATGGCGGACACATTGGACAATTTTGACACATTTTTGGGACCATTGGCATTAATACAGCGATCAATGCTATAAAAATGCATTGATTACTGTACAAATGTCACTGGCAGTGTAGGGGTTAACACTAGTGGGCGATCAAGGGGTTAATTGTGTTCCCTAGTGTGTGTGTTCTAACTGAAGGGGGGAGGGGACTGACTAGGGGAGATGACAGATCGCTGTTCATACTTTGTACTTCTCCCCTCAGAGAACCGAGATCTCTGTGTTTAAACACAGAGATCCCGGTTCTCGCCGTGTTACGAGCGATCGCAGAAGCTCGATGGTCATCAAGACCACCGGACACTCGCATCAGCTCCAGGGGCAAGCTGCGGGCGCGCCCCTAGTGGAGACCAGAGTAAGCGACATAACATAACAGCGATTCCTGCAGCCAAGCCATGTTGCCGCAGTACAACTGCGGCAGCTGGTCGGCAAGCGATTAACTAGCTGCACATCAGCTGTCCTGCGTGGGGAAACCTATGATCCACAGTAAAGGATCATAGATTATTTCTCAGAACTATTTACAAAATAAAAAAATTATAACATGCAAAAGCACATACACACCCTGACTAATATTATAAAGTATAGGTTAATCCTCAGAATTTATGGGGTTAAAATATAACAAAAAAAATATATACACACATTTATTAAAATAATAAAGGTTATTTTATAGCCCCCTGCCATCCCACCCACCCCTAGCTAATGGCAATTATCTCCAGACACATTTCTTTTTCTCTTTTACCATGCCCACACAGAAATGAGCTGATGTGATGTGTTTGTGTGGTGCGATTTCAGGCTATTCATTTTAAGGGCCGGTTCACACCATGCCTGCGCATGAATCACACAGAAATGTACTGTGCACTTCTGCAGCAGGTGTCAATAGAAAGTTAACGACACCCCAAAGGCTGGTTGCAAATGCATTGTGTTTTCCCACACCGGACCTCATGGCACTTTTGTACTTTTGGTGCAGTGCGGTGTAAAATTATCCCATTTAAAATGAATGGGCTGAAATCACACTGCACAGAACCACATGTGAATTGTACAGGAACGCACAGCTTGTTCTTGTGTGATTCACGTGTGGGCATTGTATGAACCGGCCCTAAATGGGCTAAAATCGCACAACACTGCATCAAAAGTCGTACATGCACTACATTTTAAACAGCACTGTAAGTGGATTGCATGGTGCAAAGGTACCATGCGATTCGGTGCAGGCAAACACACTGCGTTTGCACCCTGTATTTGGGGTGTTGTTAACTTTCTATCGACACCCGCTGCAGATTGCAAATGGAGTGCGTTTTGAATGCGGTCTGACTCAGTGCATTTCTGTGTTATTCATGTGTAGGCATGGTGTGAACTGGCCCTTAGAAAGAGTACATAGACCTGCTAAGGCTGGCTATACATTAATTTTTTTTGTTGTTGTTCAATCAGCGAGTTTACTTGATTCACCCATCCACACACTCAATGTATGTGGATGGGGGAATCCTTTCAGCTGAGCTATTGTGTTCTGACAGCAGGGGGACTTCCCCTTCGTCAGAAAACTGACCAGTACTGAAGGCTATTACTGGCAGCACTAAGGCTCTGTTCACACCTAGCGATCCGGATCGCAGGTGGAATCGCCACGATTCTGCCTGCGATTTCAAATCAGGGCATATTGCGGGACATTTGTGCGATGCCATTACTTCTGCACCCCAATCACGCCAGGATTTTCCGTGATTGTCACTTGATAAATCTTGCTGCAATCATGGCAAATCGCAATGCTTGTCACTCTAAAAGGAGCAAGAACTTCTTTTGAGCGACAGTGTCGTGATTTGCCGCAATTGCAGCACAATTTATCGTGCGACAATTGCAGCAATATTGTTTTGCGATAAAGGGTGCCATTAGGAAGTAATGGCATTGCACAAGCGTCCCGTGATTTGAAATCACAGGCAGAATCGCCATCATTCTGCCTCTGGAGCCTAGTTGATCTGGAAAAACCAGACAGGCTAGTTGTACAGAAGTCGATCTACCACTTGACTTCTTTCTGTACTACAAGGCTGTCCATACATGGATCGAAAATTCAGTCGGTCCCCGCTGAATCAGACAAATTTAGATCCGGTATATGAAAGCGGTCTCCTGCAGTAGCAAATATGCATCTCTCTGTCATTGAGGTGTACTTAGGGTTGTCACCTGTACGGTTTTTGAATGATGTGTTCGAGTTTTCATCTGCTCCAGACCCGGACACATCATTCAAATAAGGCTGCACCGGGAATGACATGTCTGCACGATCATCTGATGCATGTCTCCCCTTCCCGCCATCCCTGCAGCCTATCTCACTCACACAGCACAACGAAGCTGCCTCCTCCTCTTTCTCATTCAGCTCTGTATACACACAAGAGGAGGGGGGAGCAGGAACACATGCTGATTTCAGGTCTATACAAAGTTTTCTATGCTGTGTAGATGAACAGGGAGGAGGGGGAGAGAGTGGCTGGGAAGGAGAAAACTAAAAGGATGTACACTTAGTGGAATGATTGGGGGGTTAGTATGATATGTGGGGGGGGGGCTTCTTGGTATGAGAAAGGACATATGCCAGAAGTGTGGAATGAGTTTGAAACCTGACAGTCCCTTCCAGCACTAGCCCTCTCCTTCCCAGAGTGCCACCCCAGCACATATCCAATCCCCCCTTCCAGCACTAGCCCTCTCCTTCCCAGAGTGCCCCCCATCACATATCCAACCCCCCTTTCCAGCACTAGCCCTCTCCCTCCCAGATTGCCCCCCAGCACATACAGTCAGGTCCATAAATATTGAGACATTTACAGAATTCTAATGTTTTTGGCTCTACACACCACCACAATGGATTCGAAATGAAACAGACAAGATGTGCTTTAACTGCAGACTTTCAGCTTTAATTTGAGGGTATTTACATCCAAATCAGGTGAATGGTGTAGGAATTACAATAGTTTGTATATGTGCTTCCCACTTTTTAAGGGACCAAAAGTAATGGGACAATTGGCTGATCAGCTGTTCCATGGCCAGGTATGTGTTATTCCCTCATTATCCCATTTACGAGGAGCAGATAAAAGGTCCAGAGTTAATTTCAAGTGTCCTATTTGCATTTGGAATCTGTTGCTGTCAACTCTCAATATGAGATCCAAAGAGCTGTCACTATCAGTGAAGCAAGCCATCATTAGGCTGAAAAAACAAAACAAACCCATCAGAGAGATAGCAAAAACATTAGGTGTGGCCAAATCAACAGTTTGGAACATCCTTAAAAAAAAAGAACGCACCGGTGAGCTCAGCAACACCAAAAGACCCGGAAGACCACAGAAAACAACTGTGGTGGATGACTGAAGAATTCTTTCCCTGGTGAAGAAAACACCCTTCACAACAGTTGGCCAGATCAAGAACATTCTCCAGGAGGTAGGTGTATGTGTGTCAAAGTCAACAATCAAGAGAAGACTTCACCAGAGTGAATACAGAGGGTTCACCACAAGATGTAAACCATTGGTGAGCCTCAAAAACAGGAAG
The DNA here is from genome assembly GCA_037952925.1 of Lithobates clamitans. Taxonomy (NCBI): domain Eukaryota; kingdom Metazoa; phylum Chordata; class Amphibia; order Anura; family Ranidae; genus Lithobates; species Lithobates clamitans. The sequence goes on from JBBGZY010000677.1 coordinate 1,129,795, forward strand.
GCCACATTAGAGTTTGCCAAACAACATCTAAAAAGGCCTTTGCAGTTCTGGAACATCCTATGGACAGATGAGACCAAGATCAACTTGTACCAGAGTGATGGGAAGAGAAGAGTATGGAGAAGGAAAGGAACTGCTCATGATCCAAAGCGTACCACCTCATTAATGAAGCATGGTGGTGGTAGTGTCATGGCGTGGGCATGTATGGCTGCCAATGGAACTGGTTCTCTTGTATTTATTGATGTGACTGCTGACAAAAGCAGCAGGATGAATTCTGAAGTGTTTTGGGCAATATTATCTGCTCATGTTCAGCAAAATGCTTCAGAACTCATTGGACAACGCTTCACAGTGCAGATGGACAATGACCCGAAGCATATTGCGAAAGCAACCAAAGACTTTTTTTAGGGAAAGAAGTGGAATGTTATGCAATGGCCAAGTCAATCACCTGACCTGACTTGGTGAAGACAAAACTGAAGGGAAAATGCCTCAGAACAAGCAGGAACTGAAGACAGTTGCAATAGAGGCCTGGCAGAGCATCACCAGGGATGAAACCCAGTGTCTGGTGATGTCTATGCGTTCCAGACTTCAGGCTGTAACTGACTGCAAATGATTTGCAACCAAGTATTAAAAAGTTAAAGTTTGATGGATGATTGTTAATCTGTCCTATTACTTTTGGTCCCTTAAAAAGTGGGAGGCACATATACAAACTGTTGTAATTCCTACACCGTTCACCTGATTTGGATGTAAATACCCTCAAATTAAAGCTGAAAGTCTACAGTTAAAGCACATCTTGTTTGTTTCATTTCAAATCCATTGTGGTGGTGTATAGAGCCAAACAGATTAGAATTGTGTCGATGTCCCAATATTTATGGACCTGACTGTATCCAACCCCTCCTTCAAGCACTAGCCCTCTCCCTCCCAGAGTGCCCCCCAAAACATATACAGCCCCCCCTTCCAGCACCAGCCCTCTCCCTTCCAGAGTGCCCCCCTAGCACATGTCCAACCCCCCTTCCAGCACTAGCCCTCTCCCTCCCAGAGTCCCCTCCAGCACATATCCAACCCCCCTTCCAGAACTAGCCCTCTCCCTCCCAGAGTGCCCCCCAACACATATCCAACCCCCCTTCCAGCACTAGCCCTCTCTCTCCCAGAGTGCCCCCCCAGCACATATCCAACCCCCCTTCCAGCACTAGCCCTCTCCCTCCCAAATTGCCCCCCAGCACATATCCATCTTCTCACAGAGGGGGTGATCATGAGAGATGGAGGACATTTGCCCTGGATGCCCACACCAACTTGGCAAGTTATTGGAGCCAAGTGCCAGAACTTGTTCCAGCACTGGGCTTCAGGACTCGGCTCAGATTCATGGGACACTGGGATTTTGTTCAAATCTCAGGAAAGGCCCATTAAAACTGGGACAGTTAGGAGGTTTGGATTTGTATTAGACGGGGGGAAAGTATTTGTGTTTGTGGGGGATAAGTTTGTAACTGGAGAGGATGAGGGGAGAGGAATTGTTTTAGGATGGGGAGCATGTTGTGCTGGAATGGGGATTTGGGGGAGAGAATTTGTACTAGGAGGGGGATTTATGCTTGGGGGGATGTTGGGGTGGGGTATTTGTGCTGGGATGAGGAGCTGTACTGGGATAGGGATTTGTGGGATAAAAGAGATTTTTGCTTGTTTAGGGAGAGGTTTGTGCTAAAAGTGGGATTTATTTTTTTTTTTAGGGGGGGTGGGAGGAGGAGAAAGATTTATGATTTTTTTTGGGGGGGAAGGGTGTTCTACTGGAATGGGAGGCTGTGCTGGAAGGTAGGATTTGGTGGTGGCAGAGGATTTATTCCGAGAGGGGTGTTGGGGGAAGGAGGGTTTGTACTGGTTGGGGAATTGAGGGGGGCAGGGATAAGTGCTGGGATGGGGAAGAAAGGGGGCTAGGACTGGGGATTTTGGAGATAGTGGAGGAGGACTTCTGCTGAGGAAGGGGGAAGCGGATTTGTTTTGAGGGGGGAATTGTTCTGGTATGGGGAGAAATTATTTTTGTTGGTGAGGTGGAGAGTGAGCATAAAGATTAGTCCTGGTAACATGCGTTTACATAATCAGCTGCTACTTTCACATATGTATTTGCAATATATAGGAATCTAAATTCCTTTTTATATCATTTATATTTTTATGCTTTATTCTCTATGAATTCCCAGCACATATTGATTATACACAGATAGTGACATGCGTTGCTAGTAAAGGTATACCTCTTAGAATTAGGTGCCACTAATCTAATTTTTTTTGTATATACATGTATGATACCCATACTGTTGGTTTCACAGGTGCTAGTCTTTTCCCTTATATGGCTGATACATGCAGTTTCATTCCGATATCTAAACTGTGTATTGGCACACATATTGCCCCACTTAGTGTTACTTCATAGGTATATATGAGTTAATATTCTCCTTGGGTGTACCATAATTTTCAATCCGGTTGAAATTCATATACATACTGTATACATACCTTGCGTTTATTAAGGATGTGTCCTTTTTAGGTAGGTATGGATCTAGATTTGCTTCAAATTGCTTATAAATATCATGGGTTCTTGACAACAGTAATTACTATACGTCTTGCGACATGCGTTTATATATTATATATTATATTGGTGCCTATGCATGTTTGATTGGGATATATAGGAGTAAACATTTCATACCTTATCTTATATACCATTATTTCTTTAATCATTTCCAACATTCATTACATATATAGAGACATGCGTTACCTTTCTTGTTATGTGTCCACATGTGCATCATTAGATTTTTAATGTGTCTTCTGATTGTATATGTCTTAATTCTCCTCCTTATGCTTTCACAGACTGGCCCCTCCCTATTCCCCCAGCAGGGTTGCCAACCGCCAGAAAATTTCCTGACAGTTTGTAAAAATCTGTGATTTTTTTTACAACTGCCAGTAAATATCAGGGGCTTTTCATTTCATGCTGTGTTGACTTTTTAAGTGTAAATCAAGCAAATTACTTTGTTATAGGTATTGTCAGTGTTTCCATATCATGTTTATACTGTTCAAATATTCACTGTGTTAGTTTTCAATAGGAGTTCTGTAATTTCTCAGGTTGCAAGTAAAAAATGTTTTCCGCCAGTAAATTTTCCATATTTTGTCTGTAAAAAATGCCATGGGAGGTTGGCAACCCTGTCCCCCAGTTAGCTCTAGAGACTGAGTGCCAGGGAAGGTGGGGGGTGGGGTTTGGGGTAATTCACATGTGCTGGGCACAGGGCACTTGGGGGCTATTACACATGTGCTGGGGACTAGCCTCTGAGGGGTTAACACATATTCTGAAGACTAGGTATAATGGGTTAAAACCTTTGCTGGCAGCTGGGTCCTGAGAGTGCAACAGATATACTCACAACTGTCCACTGATGAGTTCATGCAAGTCACAAACTGTGCTGAGAGGTTGACACACATATTTTGGGTACTGGGTGCGGAGAGGTCAAGGTACATGTCCTGGGGACTAGGTACTGACAGGTTAAGACACATTCACTGGGGCTGAGTTCTTAGGGGTTTACAAACATTGGCTGTAGACTGGGTGTTGAGGGGTTCATACATATGTGCTGGGGGCTAGCTGCTAAAGGGTTAATACATGTCAGCTGAAGACTGAACATGACGTGAACAGGTGAGTGGGGGATCTAAGATTAAGGTGGGTACTGGTTGCTAATGGAATCATTCTCACTCATTGACGATAGGCCATTGAGAAGTTTTGCACATACACTGCACACATGTCATTGAGGGATTAAAGCACATGTTATAGAAGCTTATCAGTGAGGAATAAATGCACACACACAGCAGATAGGTTACTCAGAGTTTAATGTTCCTTATGTTTAGACTGATCACTGAGGGGATAATGCACATTGGGGGTTATTTACGAAAGGCAAATCCAGTTTGCACTACAAGTGCACTTGGAAGTGCAGTCACTGTTGATCTGAGGGGAAGCTCTGAAACTAGGGGAAACTCTGCTGATTTTATCATCCAATCATGTGCAAGCAAAAATGCTGTTTTTTATTTTCCTTGCATGTCCCCCTCAGATCTACAGCGACTGCACTACCAAGTGCACTTGCAGTGCACTTGTAGTGCAAAGTGCATTTGCCTTTGGTAAATAACCCCCATTGCCTGCTAGCTAAATGGCCTAGAAAACTATGGGGGCTATTTACTAAAGACAAATCCACTTTGCACTACAAGTGTACTACAAGTGCACTTGAAAGTGCACTGAAAGTGTACTTGGAAGTAAAATCGCTGTAGATCCTAGGGGGACATGCAAGGACCATAAAAAACAAAATTTTAGCTTGCACATGATTGGATTATAAAATCAGCAGAGCTTCCCCTCATTTCAGGGCTTCCCCTCAGATCTACAGCGATCTACAGCGACTGCACTTACAAGTGCACTTGTAGTGCAAAGTGGATTTGCCTTTAGTAAATCAATCCCTATGTGTACTGGAACGGCCACCACTGGCATTGATACTGGTAAATGAATTGTGTGCTTGGGGAAGGATTCACTTGATGTATACTTTTTAATATGCTATTTAAGTGCTGGGGGTGTGGGGACTGCACAGTGAGGTGCCTCTGTAGAGGGAGCTGGTGACTGTGGTGCAGAGCTGGCAGAAGGACACAAGGGAAAGATGAATGTGTGTGTGTGCTGTAGGTGAAATCTCACTGGAAAAGGACTACTGGGGTTGATTTACTAAAACTGGAGAGTGCAAAATCTGGCGCATCTCTGCATAGAAACCAATCAGCTTCCAGTTGTTTTTTTTTTGTCAACGGCTGAATTTAAAAGCTGATTGGCTACCATGCTCAGCTGCACCAGATTTTGCACTCTCCAGTTTCAGTAAATTAACCCCACTGTGTGCTGGAGGTTTGACACCACTGTTATTTTTTCCATGTGTGAAAAATGTACATTTCTATATTTAATTGTAATATAATGGCAACAAATAAGTATGATCAGGAAGGCAAATGGAATTTCAGATTGTGTGACTCTCACAACTTATAACAGATGTAACACTTGATATAAAATTGTAAGATATTTTCCAACTGACCCATATGACTTATGCCCTGTACACACAGTTGGACATTGATCAGACATTCCCACAACAAAATCCATGGATTTTTTCTGACGGATGTTGGCTTAAACTTGTCTTGCATACACACGGTCACGCAAAGTTGTCGGAAAATCTGATCGTTCTGAACGCGGTGACGTAAAACATGTACATCGGGACTATAAACGGGGCAGTAGCCAATAGCTTTCGTCTCTTAATTTATTCTGAGCATGCGTGGCACTTTGTGCGTCGGATTTGTGTACACATGATCGGAATTTCCAACAACGGATTTTGTTGTCGGAAAATTTTATAGCAAGCTCTCAAACTTTGTGTGTCGGAAATTCCGATGGAAAATGTGTGATGGAGCCCCCACACAGTTGGAATTTCCAACAACAAGGTCCTATCACACATTTTCCGTCGGAAAATCTGACCGTGTGTATGGGGCATTAGTGTCCCAATTAGGTAGGAGCTCTTGGTTCAGTCCGAACACAGGTTCAGACTAAACTTTGCTTGTTCGGGTGTTAGTCTAGCTGCACTTTTAGCTTGTTAGGCGAGAGCTGAATGCCATATAGCAATGTTTCCACTGCTATTATATATTGTATATGACAGCTTCCTCTACTCTATCAATGGATGTTAAAGAAGCAGTGGGTGTGGGCCCCTGCCAGCTTCCTTAGAAATTTGGGAAGTACCTGACCCCATTCATTTGCTGGCTAAGAATCCCCAACCATGTAAACAATGGAATAGGGCTGACATCAATGACCGAATATGGCCACTTTTTTTGGTCAGTGACATCACTGAGTACAACCCACCCCTAAATTTACATTTAGCAGGTTTGGCCAAAGCATGAGTTTGTCAGCAGGATACAGTCAGTTGCTATGGTTGTATACCTGCTGATCGGCTGTGTCACATCACAGGTCTCTGTGTTTGTGAACACAGACTCTGGCTGTTCATAACTGAAAGCAAAGGGGAGAAGCCCAGCCAGATGAGCAAGAAAAAGCAGCACGCAGCACACATTCATCTGCATACATACTGCATACTTCACATACATACATGCATACAAAGCACACAGTTAACCCCTTAATTACTTAATCAGTGTACAGTATTATCACTGTATTAGTGTCACTAGCGATGTCTGTCAGTTAATGTCCCTCACACCCAAAATCAGTGCCCGATTGCCAGACACAATATCACAGTCACACTATGGGTTTGGTCTACTAAAAGTGGAGAGTGCAAAATCTGATGCAGCTCTCCCTAGAAACCAATCAGCTTCCAGGTTTTATTGTCAAAGCTTAATTGAAAAAGCTGAAGTTAGAAGCTGATTGGCTACCATGCGCAGCTGCACCAAATTTTTCACTCTCCACTTTGTAGTAAATTAACCACTATATATCTCTGATCACTCCCATTACTAGTATAGTGTCTGTACGAATCAGTATCTTGATTATGATCAGAACTATACTAGTATCCACAATAGGGATGAGCTTTGAGTTCGAGTCGAACATCGGTTGTTCACAAGTTCGCCGAACAGCGAACAATTTGGGGTGTTCGCGGCAAATTCGAAAGCCGCGGAACCCACTTTAAAAGTCTATGGGAGAAATCAAAAGTGCTAATTTTAAAGGCTTATATGCATGGTATTGTCATAAAAGTATTTGGGGACCTGGGTCCTGCCCCAGAGGACATGGATCAATGCAAAAAAAGTTTTAAAAACGGACGTTTTTTCAGGAGCAATGATTTTAATAATGCTTAAAGTGAAACAATATAAGTGTAATATTCCTTTAAATTTCCTACCTGGGGGGTGTCTATAGTCTGCCTGTAAAGGGGCGCATGTTTCCCATGTTTAGAACAGTCTGACAACAAAATAACATTTCAAAGGAAAAAAAGTCATTTAAAAGTACTCGCGGCTATATGAATTGTCAGTCCGACAATACACTTAAAAGTTCATTGATAAAAACGGCATGGGATTTCCCCACAGGGGAACCCCGAACCAAAATTGTTTAAAAAATGGTGTGGGGATCCCCCTAAATTCCATACCAGGCCCTTCAGGTCTGGTATGGATATTAAGGGGAACCCCGCGCCAAAATAAAAAAAAAGGCGTTGGGGTCCCCCTCAAAATCCATACCAGACCCCCCCCAGACCAGACCCCCCCATACCAGACCCCCCAGTGTGAAATGGTAAGGGGGTACAAAAGTACCCCTACCATTTCACAAAAAAAGTGTAAAAAATATTAAAAATGACAAGAGACAGTTCCTTTATTTAAATGCTTCTTCTTTCCATCTTCTTTCTTCTATCTGCTTTCTTCTATCTTTTATCTTCCTTCGGTTTCTTCCTCCATCTACTTCTTCTTCTTCCTCCGATCCTCTGCTTCTTGCTCCGGTGTTCTCATTCGGCATCTTCCTCCACGGCGTCTTCTTCACTTCTTCGTTCTCGGGCCGCTCCGCATCCATGATGGGAGGCTCCCACTGTGTGATCCTTCTCGTCTTCTGATGGTTCTTAAATAATAGAGGGCGGGGCCACCCGGTGACACTGCCCCCCTCTGGCGCACAGGGACTTGACGGGGACTTCCCTGTCTGCCCCCTCTGATGTTACGGGGAAAGCCTCAGGGTAGTCCCCGTGCGTCAGAGGGGGGCGGTGGACCTCCGTTATTTAAGAACCGTCAGATTCTTAAATAACTATAGAAGATATAGGATAGAAGAAAGAAGATGGAATGAAGAAGCATTTAAATAAAGAAATTGTCAAAAACTGTCTCTTGTCATTTTTAAAATTTTTGACACTTTTTTTGTGAAATGGTAGGGGTACTTTTGTACCCCTTTACCATTTCACACAGGGGGGGCCGGGATCTGGGAGTCCCCTTGTTAAAGGGGGCTTCCAGATTCTGATAAACCCCCCCACCCGCAGACCCCCACAACCACCGGGCAAGGGTTGTGGGGATGAGGCCCTTGTCCTCATCAACATGGGGACAAGGTGCTTTGGGAGGGACCCCAAAGCACCCTCCCAATGTTGAGGGCATGTGGCCTGGTACAGTTCAGGAGGGGGGATGCTCTCTCATCCCCCCCTCTTTTCCTGCAGCCTGCCAGGTTGCGTGCTCAGATAAGGGTCTGGTATAGATTTTGAGGGGAACCCCACGCCATTTTTTTTATTTTGGCACGGGGTTCCCCTTAATATCCATACCAGACCTGAAGGGCCTGGTATGGAATTTAAGGGGACCCCCACGCCATTTTTTTTTACATTTTGGTTCGGGGTTCCCCTGTGGGGAAATCCCATGCCGTTTTTATCAATTAACTTTTATGTGTTTTGTCGGACCGACAATTCATATAGCCGCAAGTACTTTTAAATGACTTTTTTTCCTTTGAAATGTCATTTTGCTGTCAGACTGTTCTAAACACAGGAAACATGCGCCCCTTTACAGGCATACTATAGACACCCCCCAGGTACGAAATTTAAAGGAATATTACACTTTTATTGTTTCACTTTAAGCATTATTAAAATCACTGCTCTCGAAAAAATGGCCATTTTTAAAACTTTTTTTTGCATTGATCCATGTCCCCTGGGGCAGGACCCAGGTCCCCAAACACTTTTTATGACAAAAACTTGCATATAAGCCTTTAAAATTAGCACTTTTGATTATTCATGTTCGAGTCCCATAGACTTTAATGGTGTTCGCGTGTTCGAACAAATTTTTTGCCTGTTCGCATGTTCTGGTGCGAACCGAACAGGGGAGTGTTCGGCTCATCCCTGATCGCCAATAGTATAGTGTCCCTAAAAATGCAGGATCAGCCCCCCGAATCCCTGTCAGCACTTGCAACATGTAGCACAATACACCATGACCATAAATGTATGGAGAAATTTGATTTTATTGGATGTCTTATAACAGAAATTAATACATCTTGGTGTTTTGTTTTCAAAATTTTAAGTATTTTTTTATATAAAAAAAAAATAATAATCTAGTGGTGATCAAATATCACCTAAAGAAAGCTCTATTTGTGTAGAAAAATTATAAAAATGTAATTTGCTTACAATTTAAAGTAGCACAGTGCTGAATAGAAAAACATTTTTGTGAAAAGGGTAATTCACAGTTTTTTCTTTCCGCAAGGTGGTGGGAATTGTTCATTATGATTTACATGGATCTGCACTAGTGGATGATGCTCTTAACAATGGATTTACATCATGATTTTTTTTTTATTTGTTAATAATTGTTAAAAAATATGTGCCTTTATTTAGACTTTATACTTTTTATGTCAATGAGTGGGGTACTATGTGCCCTCCACTCATTCACATAAGGGGAAGTATCTGGGGGCGGGGCCTTATTATTAAAGGGAGCTTCCAGATATCCATAGATCCCCACAACACCAGGATAGGCTTGTGGGGAAGAGGTCATTGTCCTCAACATTCTTCCCCCCCTGACAAAATACCCCATTACATTAAGGGCCTGTGGCCTGATATTGATCTAGAGTGGGCCTGCAAGCTTGTCCCCTTTACCCCTTTATCCAGGATGCATACTTTGATAATGAGTCTAATAGGGATTTGGAGGGGAGGACCTCACACTTTTTTCTATTTGTTTATGTTTTGTTCCCCCTTAAAATTCATAACAGACACAAAGGGAATTGGGGGAGTGGGCTCCATGCCATTTCTAGTGTCAACATTGCGTGCTGTTATTCATGCCTTGTTCACTTTCCCAGTAACTTTGCAAATATGTCAAAATATCATGTGTAGGTGTTTTATGAGCTTTGAAATGTTTATTCACAAAAGATTGTGTCAAAAATGAAAACTCAAACCAACGCGCCCTTCCTGAGTTCTCACCACTGCGCTCAATGCCAGATAGAGGGGTGTCAACCCCCTATAAAGGATATAAGGAAATAATAAGCGCAAAGTGTGTAAAACAAATGTGTAAAAAACTTGAATGTGTAAAAACTTAATGGAGTGAATCCAAAGCTGCCACTTATTAAATAAACAATGCAATACGTCCTATTATTTCCAAGGGCCCAAATGCGACCCCTGTGAAACAATATAAGTGGCGCTAAATACCAGTGGTAGATCAATCAAAACTCAAAGGTGATCTAGTACATCTATCTACAAAAGGAATCTAGTGCATCTATCTACAAAAGGAAAATAGAATAGATAACGTGAGGCAATCTATATCAGAGAAAACCTATTCAATGTAAAATTAACAGTGAAAAATAAACCAATGTATGTGACAGTGTGCCATGCACAAGGCAATTTCAATGACACATAAAGGCAAAAGTGGGATCAAGTAATATAGTCCATAAAAGTCCATAGACAGACCACCGTGCAGAAAATGTGATGAATCTGGAAACGGTCCACCAATTCACTTAGTGTCAGTGACTCCACTCCCCTTGAATTCAGCACTCACCGACTCAAAATGCCTCACACTCTCGTGTTTTGGCAACAAAGCATAGGTGTAAAGCTGGTCAGCTGAGGGTGTGAGCTCCGAATTCCTTGTTTATCCCAGTGTCACCTGTCTCCATGTATTCCTCTCCATGGAGACAGGTGACACTGGGATAAACAAGGAATTCGGAGCTCACACCCTCAGCTGACCAGCTTTACACCTATGCTTTGTTGCCAAAACACGAGAGTGTGAGGCATTTTGAGTCGGTGAGTGCTGAATTCAAGGGGAGTGGAGTCACTGACACTAAGTGAATTGGTGGACCGTTTCCAGATTCATCACATTTTCTGCACGGTGGTCTGTCTATGGACTTTTATGGACTATACTACTTGATCCCACTTTTGCCTTTATGTGTCATTGAAATTGCCTTGTGCATGGCACACTGTCACATACATTGGTTTATTTTTCACTGTTAATTTTACATTGAATAGGTTTTCTCTGATATAGATTGCCTCACGTTATCTATTCTATTTTCCTTTTGTAGATAGATGCACTAGATTCCTTTTGTAGATAGATGTACTAGATCACCTTTGAGTTTTGATTGATCTACCACTGGTATTTAGCGCCACTTATATTGTTTCACAGGGGTCGCATTTGGGCCCTTGGAAACAAAAGATTGTGTACCATAATATGACGACAAGAAGTATTTTATAAAATAGCTATAAAACATAGAGCAAATTTTTACCCTTTGATTTTGCAGTTATTACTGGTTGATCTCTGATTGTCTTTAGATGAAAATTGTTACTGTTGTTAAACTAGTACTCTACATTATCAAGATTAGCAGCTTCATGTTAAATTGCAGGTTCTGAGCTTGAGAACAGCTGCTAAAGAAGCTCAAAATGGGTTGGAAATACAAAACAGGTGCTATTTTCAATGTGTAAAAGAACATACAGTACAGTTCTTATGTAAGTTAAATAAAAATAGACAAACTTCTGCTCCGCCTGCCTAGTTGTGTTTATCATGCATACAAAAAGCTGCCTTGTATACATGTTTCAAAATCAATCTTCTGTTTTTTCTATGGGGCTACCTTCCTTACATGCCTAAAATAGCCTGCATCATAACTTTAAAATCATTTTATTCTTTCTGCTTTATTATTGCATGAAGGTTATCTCCTTTCTAGTTTCTATACAAAGTGATAAAATAATTGCATTGATAACATCTACAGTATCCTTACAAAGAATTGAAAGGGGAGAAGAAGAAAATGTCAGATATTCACTGTTAAAATATTATTAAAACGTTTATGCTAGTCACAAAGATACCTTAACATAGCCAGACACTTAGCAGCAGAAAGATGCCCCCACTTACACATGTGACCAAAGAAAGAAAGGAAAAAAAGGCTTAGAACACTTGTATAATATCTAGCTTCAGTAGGGTATTTTTAGAGAGAAGATCATACCCACAAACATGTCATACTTCTGTAATAATGCACACACAAACACATTCACACAACGCACACACACAGGCACATACACACATACATTATATTACCAAAAGTATTGGGACACCTTTACACACATATCAACTTTAGTGGCATCCCAGTCTTAGTCCGTAGGTTTCAATATTGAGTTGGTCCAACCTTTGCAGCTATAACAGCTTCAACTCTTCCTGAAAGGCTGTCCACAAGGAGTGTGTTTATGGGAATGTTTGACCATTCTTCCAGAACGCATTTTTGAGGCCAGGCACTGACGTTGGACAAGAAGGCCTGGCTTGCAGTCTCCTCTCTGATTCATCCCAAAGGTGTTCTATCGGGTTGAGGTCAGGAATCTGTGCAGGCCAGTAAAGTTCCTCCACCCCAAACTCGCTCATCCATCTCTTTATGGACCTTGCTTTGTGCACTGGCGAGCAGTGATATTGGAACAGGAAGAGGCCATCACCAAAATGTTCCCACTAAGTTGGGAGCATAAAATTGTCCAAAATGTATTGGTATGCTGACACCTTAAGAGTTCCCTTCACTGGAACTAAGCCCAACCCCTGGAAAACAACCCCACACCATAACCCCCTCCACCAAATGATTTAGACCAGGGCACAAAGCAAGGTCCATAAAGATATGGATGAGCGAGTTTGGGTTGTTACTGAATATCAATGGCATAACAATGGAACTGAAGATAGCGTATATCACCTCATAGACAGTTTTTACTGCAACAAATGCCTACACTGGAAAAGTTCCTTCTCTACTCCAGTTCTCACCTCCTTTATAAAATGTAGAATTTCCCTTTACTTGCTCACCAGGGTGAACCTCCCTAATGAGGATATAGGAAGCAATAAAAACCTGACAGAGGTTTCCATACTTTGTCCAAAACAAAAAAAAAGGCTTTAGATATACATTTTGTTGATCATTGTATCTTTCCAAAAATGATTAAATGAATACTGAGTTTTTAGTTAAAAGAATACACAATATAACAGTTTGCTTATTTTTTGTTAACAGCTATTTTTTGTATAACAGCTTCAACTCTTCTTGAAAGGCTGTCCACAAGGAGTGTGTTTATGGGAATGTTTGACCATTCTTCCAGAACGCATTTTTGAGGCCAGGCACTGACGTTGGACAAGAAGGCCTGGCTTGCAGTCTCCTCTCTGATTCATCCCAAAGGTGTTCTATCGGGTTGAGGTCAGGAATCTGTGCAGGCCAGTAAAGTTCCTCCACCCCAAACTCGCTCATCCATCTCTTTATGGACCTTGCTTTGTGCACTGGCGAGCAGTGATATTGGAACAGGAAGAGGCCATCACCAAAATGTTCCCACTAAGTTGGGAGCATAAAATTGTCCAAAATGTATTGGTATGCTGACACCTTAAGAGTTCCCTTCACTGGAACTAAGCCCAACCCCTGGAAAACAACCCCACACCATAACCCCCTCCACCAAATGATTTAGACCAGGGCACAAAGCAAGGTCCATAAAGATATGGATGAGCGAGTTTGGGTTGTTACTGAATATCAATGGCATAACAATGGAACTGAAGATAGCGTATATCACCTCATAGACAGTTTTTACTGCAACAAATGCCTACACTGGAAAAGTTCCTTCTCTACTCCAGTTCTCACCTCCTTTATAAAATGTAGAATTTCCCTTTACTTGCTCACCAGGGTGAACCTCCCTAATGAGGATATAGGAAGCAATAAAAACCTGACAGAGGTTTCCATACTTTGTCCAAAACAAAAAAAAAGGCTTTAGATATACATTTTGTTGATCATTGTATCTTTCCAAAAATGATTAAATGAATACTGAGTTTTTAGTTAAAAGAATACACAATATAACAGTTTGCTTATTTTTTGTTTCTGATTCCACAGCTCCCCGCTCCTATCCTGTGTTGGTCATATATGTTGGATTTAGCAAGAATGTTGCAAGACTTCATAAGTAAGTTTATTGGAACATTTTTATATCAATCTCATGGCACAGGCAGGGCAGTAGTCACTAAAGGATCTTGGTTGTGTGAAATATTGAGGTTTATTTTTATCTGGTCCTGTATATTTCAGTGCTTTCAAACCCTTGGGATAATTTACTGAAGATTGTTGGGTGAATAAAGTTGTGCCTGTGTAAGCATCATTGGCATGTGACCTTTTCTTTGGACTATATTGAGCTCTGTATTTTAACTGTTATTATATACAGTATTTCTCAAAACATCTTGTACAACTGGCTCCTGGCTGTAATATAGAAGTGATCCAGGCCCTCCTACAGCTCTTGAAAGCCCTGGACCAGCCAACTTGCTCTAGATAGCTTTCAGAGGAGGGCAAGTGAAAATCTAAAAACAGAATGTTAAAAGAAATGGATAAATGAACATTAATGGTGCTAATCCTTTAAAATACACATACACATATATAAAAGCGTAATTTTATTCCAAAAGACAATTGATAAAAATAAGTACAATCAGTCCTTACTGATAAAAACATAATGGATAGACTTCAAGTTTATATAGCATAAGCAACCCCATACATCTTTCCATAATCACATTAATTTACATATACAGTTGGTTTGAATCCAATGGAAATAAGATGATGACAATCTAGACAAAAAAAAAGAAGATTTAATAACCCAACGCATTTTGCAAGTTGAGCTTCTTCAGGGGCCCAAGGGGTGTGGCTAATGAGAAAAGAATACATCAGGTGTAAAATACAAGTTAGAAACCCATAAGTGCAGTGCTAATTAATATATATATATATATATATATATATATATATATATATATATATACATACAGTCACGTCCATAAATAGTGGGAGGCACATATACAAACTGTTGTAATTCCTACACCGTTCACCTGATTTGGATATAAATACCCTCAAATTAAAGCTGAAAGTCTGCAGTTAAAGCACAACTTGTTTGTTTCATTTCAAATCCATTGTGGTGGTGTATAGAGCCAAAAAGATTAGAAATGTGTTGATGTCCCAATATTTATGGACCTGTATATGACTGTATATGTTATGACTGTATATGTCTTTCGTGACATATATTTATGTATATGAGGTATAGGGGGGGAGGTGCTGCGCTAACCAGAAGAAAGCTGTAAATCTCTGTCTGTGGTCAATTAATAAAATGACTTAAAATCACATAATAACATAAATCGCATAAATAAGTGTTGACATTAAAAACATTCAAGTCTTAATGATCAGCATCCTGTGTATGTGAAAAAAAGTGCATAAAAAATCCTTTTCAGTTGGTATATACTAAATGACAAAAAAAAAAAATCACATGAAAAATCGCATAAATAAGTGTTGACACTAAAAACATATAAATCTAGATAATCATGTGTAGGTGCACAAATGGACATAAACACTACTTCATGTGAATAATTCTAAATAAAAATACATAGAATAAATCAGAAATAACCATCAAAAACATATCCTTATAAATGGTGCAAAACGTACATAGTGCCAGTGCTTAAAGGTGATCTAGATATCGCAAATAAAACACATCAATCCTACGCAATATGGATGATAAATAATATAAATAAATGTCCCAATAATAGTGATGTAAAATATATTGTGCTGGCCTGGGAAACAAATGACCAATGACATGCCAGTAAGTGCAGCAAGCAACCCTTGCTTCGGTGCATGCAGCTGTCCAGTCGCATACGTGCGTTTTTACAATTTTTTCTGAGTTTTTGTTTTCTTCTCTTTTTCCAATTGGGTAGCGCAGGAATATTCTTATTACATATTTATGTATATGATCACTTTATACATTAATTAACGCTGCACTTATGGGTTTCTAGTTTATGCAGTTTATGTCAATTGTGGTGCTAGCAGCTTCTTATTTTTTCATTGGCACAGTAATTTCCATTATATTTTTACTGTAAAATCAAGTTCAAAAAAGTTCAAATAACAAAAACAATAAACATAACAAGTATATAAATACCGTAAATACAAACAAATGTAGCCTGTTACTCATAAACATATTAGCCACCCAAAGCATAAGAAACTTAAATGTGAGTGAAGACCCGAAGCGAACAGGCATCAAGGTAGGTATAAGTAGTGAACAGGATGGGGAGGAGCCCACCAGCAGAGCTAACTGAGGAGCCTGGAAATGACAAATAGGGTAGGCATAGACCCTTCAGCCCATTATAGGATGGAGCCTACAATGGATCAAAAAATAAATATATACACAGAATTTAGCCACTCCACTCCAGATTGTATAGGGCAAATTATTTAAATCAGCTAAAGACAGCAAATAGCAAACAAATACCTGTGCTCTGAAATCTCAAGGGATTCTGCAACCATTTTTACTGAATGAAACAGATTTTTTCAGTGTGTATTGTTATGATTAGCTGTGATTGGCTAGATGGGCTGTGATTGGCCCTGTCTGTACCATGTGATCATTGTGACCAATCACAGCTAGCCACACAATTGTACACAATGGAAGCTCTCTCTGCCTAATGCAGAGAACTCCACTACTGGAGGAGATATGGTCATGTGACTTTGACAGATCACGTGACGGGTTTCTTCTCCAGTTTGTTAAATCTTTTTTTGAAAGCTCTTTATTAATTACTGTTGTTCTCCACTGGCTTCAGACTCCCACGGCTAGTGAAGCGCAATGCATATTTGTAAAGCACATCACTGTGACCTTTAAATGTGCTGAATGTATTTAGCTTCACTGCAAGAGAACCAGTATACAGCACTGTTACACAACCCATGGGTCAGAGAGTGGTCAATTCCTTTTGAGAAATCTCACATCCTTACCTTGCTTCATAACCAATTTTTAACGGCAGAACACTAATGCCCTGTACACACGGTCGGACATTGATCGGACATTCTGACAACAAAATCCATGGATTTTTTCCAACGGATGTTGATCAAACTTGTCTTGCATACACACGGTCACACAAAGTTGTCGGAAAATCAGATCGTTCTGAACGCGGTGACGTAAAACACGTACGTTGGGACTATAAATGGGGCAGTAGCCAATAGCTTTCGTCTCTTCATTTATTCTGAGCATGCGTGGCACTTTTTGCGTCTGATTTGTGTACACAAGATCGGAATTTCCGACAACGGATTTTGTTGTCGGAAAATTTTATAAAAAATTCAGATGGAAAATGTGTGATGGAGCCCACACACGGTCGGAATTTCTGACAACAAGGTCCTATCACACATTTTCCGTCGGAAAATCCGACCGTGTGTACGGGGCATAAGATTAGTATACATTTCGTCTTGGTCTCTTCGTAGCAATGTTTGCGTGATGATTGAATATTTTATGCAAAGGCTTTTACCAAGATAAGACATATGAAAACTTTGCACTCTCTAAGCTAAAACACCCATACATGTTATTTAGCATGGAGCAATTTGATAGAGAAAAATGGTTACACAGATCACAATTATAGCTACATGGGGAGCTCCTCTCATAACTGTAATTTGTATTATTATTTTTTGTAAGGGTGGGTGTAAAATATACTTATGTTTGTTATTCCTTACATGTCAGAGCTCAAGAGTCATTGCTATTGACTTTCATTCCAAATTGCTGTATTAGCTTTTACCATCCAACAGTTAAAGCTATTATAAAAACTCACCAGTTACAAATTCCCTGTTTCAGATCCACTTGCAATATACAAGGCTGCAAAATCAGTTGTTAACATGATAAAATTCAGGATTTAGAGCTAACTAAAATAATTTTTCAAATAATAGTTAAAATAATTATCAAACATGCATCATAGATAGATTTAAGCACATGTTTCTTATGTATTGCATTTCATTTCATTTTTATGATTTCTTTTTATATTTTTGCTCCATTATTTAAAACGTCAGGTTACTATATGCTATGTGATGCAATGTATCCATGAATAATTACATAACCCAGCTCTTTCTTCTTTGTAAACTGCAGGATATTCATATGAGTATTGCACATCTTATATATATATTTTACTGTGTAGTGCTTCTGATAGAGTTACCAGTTATTCCCCAGGATGACAGGTGCTTTTTGAAATATGGAACCTTTCAACTTTCTGCTGAAGGCAAATTCAGAATCTTAGAAACCAGCAAAGAAAAAGTTGTTGATTGTAGCGGCATAGTAGATTTGAATGATAAATCCCAACTCATTACCCCCTAGGAATACAGACTAATTTCCATCTACAACACAACCTAATTTACTGCTGAGAAACAGACTGGAGTCTGTTTGTCAGTCAACATATAACTGCTGAATAAATGAGATTCAGAAGGACTTACTGGTAAACTTTGCAACAGCATTTCCACTGTTTAATTCAAGTCCTTTTTTATATGTATACTGTATATCCGTCTCTCTATATGTCTTCATTATTGCTTGGTCATTAACCTATACACTTTGTAGTGATCTCAAACTGTGCTTAAATAAGCTGTACCACCTGAAAATGCCTGTTCAGCTCTGGGCAAAACACTTTCATTTAAAGCCAATGATGAAGCTGCCCTTACTTGAATCATGGACCATACTGTTTCAGATGTGTCTGAGACTATGAGTAAAGTTACTGCCTTTATATAGGATTTACATGCATTTTCTATAACTTCTCCCTTTATCCATTATGGGAAGAAATAGCTAGCCTAAAGACTAAAAACAGTCCTCTTGATTATTTACCCAAGATGGAAATATGCAACATGAGCCTTGAAACCATGAATCATGCAAAATGAAAATTTTTATCTTGCTTAGGGTTTAGGTTAAGAAAATTTTTTTCTACACTGGACTGAATTGAGGGCCTCTATATGGCAGATATTTAAAAAAAATGTGGTATTTTTGATTTTCCCACAACTCACACCCACATAAACATGTATGCTCTTAACTTACTAGCATTTGGGTCAGTGTGACCTGTAATAACAACTGGCAGCATTTTTATTTTGCCAAAACCAACACGCAATAGGTTATGACATTTTTAAACTTCTTAACAGCTTTTCCCGATATTGAGTTCTACAATGCCCTAAACAGTGGTCTTGGGATGTGTAATTCCTTTAATGTCCCCAGAGTCATCTGATTATCTGTATTAATTACAAGTGTCATCCCAGATATTGTTAAACCATAACATATCCCTATAAAACTTGAATTAGTATTTATTCCCAAACATTCTGTAATATGATTTAATAATACAAGATTTAATATTTTAGAAACGTGTATGATAATTACTCATACGTCAAGAGTAAGTCATTGGTTATAGTCAAAGAACTAGACCACTTTAGGCCACTGCTTACCTGCCTCTCTAGTCATTGCTCCAAAGCTCCTCAAGGTGCAACCCTGTGCACCGGCCATACTAAAGAACACCAATAGAATCTGGAGGGCAGCACTTCTTAATGCACTTCTTGATGGACATCATGCACACAGTGGGGGACAAGAGAGAATAATGCATTTCATGCCTACCTAGTGCTTAGTCATAACCTTGATCTAGTCAAAATACACAAATAATTTGTAATGGAAAGTACATTTTATGTGACATTTATTTTTTAGTTCTTTCTGTTCTATATTTCCACAATTGTGTGTTTTTTTTTTTTATTTTATATGCAGTGTCTTCTTGTCCCTGCTAATTAAGTTTGCAGTAAAACAGTAGACATACAGTCAATAAGTCACATACAGAGTCTTTTGTGTTCAACTACTCTGATCAGACTGATGGGTTTGCCTAAACAGAGCTGTACAGCACAATTATTGTGCAGTACTACACAGGGAAATATTAAAGCAGTGATAGTGACATTTACCAAACATTCTCTGCAGGTGTATTTTGTAGATACATGTGTTTTAAGTGATTGACTATCCTGCAGTAAATGTTTTTCAAATGTCTCTTTCACTGCTTTATAAATATGACCTGCAGCATGAAGAACAACATGTTTTTTCTTTACTGATCAACACCCACAGATAAATATACAGTATATGCTGAATAAAGCAATATGTAGAATACATGAATATCTACAGTATAAGCATGAAGCATATCTCAGTTTTGAACAAAGGTTTATTTTTTTATATAATATATACCATAATATCCAGAAACAGCATGCTTAAAACTTTTCATAAATATATGTAAACATTTAAAACACATTAAAAATACCATCACCTTAACATTTTTAGACAGAATTTCTCTTGTTTACTGTCAATCGACTTCATCCAACAAAAAAGTTTGCTTTTAATTACCTGCTCCATGTAGGAATTGTTTTAGTAATTTTCTGATAACTGTAAATAACATGCTTGATGCAGAGGTATGGAAGATAAGAAGAGGTCATGTGTACAAAGAGACTAGCAGGCCTTTGCAGTTCATTTTGTGAAATTGTAAGCTTCAAATGGCCTCCTAGCGTTAGATATCCAGAAATGAAACCCGTAATTGAAGAAATAAATCACACGTCTCAAATGATTTCATCATGAGAAGGGTCAAAGTTTCCCCTCAACAGCTAGCAATCTACTGGTTATCTTAGGAATCCTGAAATCTGTCACACACCAGCAGTGGACTCAGCAAAGCTGTTCTAATGTTTCTTAGATAGCATATTAAGGGTCAGACAGAAAATGTTTTTCATCTTGAGCTACATTGCTAGAATAGAAATCTGTGATATATGTCCATGGAACGCTCTGCTCTGAAGCAGTCTTAATGACTTTATGGTTTAATCTATTATTTTGTTATATTAACAATATATTTTTAGGAATTTTTGTTCTGTTTTCTGTTCTGATTCAAAAAAAAATTCAAAAGTATCTCTAGACAAACAGTTTAATAAACTACTGAAAAATAGATGTGGGAATTATTTTTGCCTGTTAATGTATCTGTAATTCTGTTAACCAGTTCTTGTCATTGACACGCACATGGTACGATGTAAAGCAAGGGATGTGGTGAAGCAGATTAAAGCGGTACTCCAGCTAAACTTTTTTCTTGTTTCATTTTGGGTGAAGTGGGTAAGAGACTCTGTAAAATGTTAATGCTGTCTGTGCCCTGGTTAAGAAGACTATTATCACTGCGAAATACATGTAGAGGAAATATCAATGGCATAAGTGAAAGCTCCCAATGAGGACATCTGTGCCAGATGCTCCAAATTTCCTGCCACTTGCAATCATGGCACCAGGCACAATGGTTTGACTCTTCTATACTCTATCCAAAGACACAAAAAAAAGATGTATTTCTGTATTATCTCCCTGACTTGTTGGATGATGGATGTTCATTATTACACTGATGAAGTCAACCCTGTATCCTGTGATTAGTTAGATTTCTCCATATTTGCTTGAAACTTGTTAGGAGCCCTATACACTACATTTGATTTCTTCCCACCTTAATGATGACATCTGGTAAAGGAATAAATGGAAGTTTATATAAAGAGAAACATTAGGCAAATGTTTTATGAGTATTTAAAGATGATCAAAGTCTGACATCGAAGTACAAGACTAACAAATGCTTTAATATTGCTAACTGTGCAGGTTTTGATTGCGAAATCTTAAAGTGTATGTAAAGCCTTACAATGAACCTCCCTTCTTTGCTCCATTTTGTTCTGCTAAATATACAAATAAAATTGTTTTGTTAAATCTAATATGTATAAAAAAATATGTAGGGATAATATCAGAAATTCAGGGATGACCTGTGTCTTGTTCACTCTACAATGTCAGTCTTATCTTCCTTCCCGTTTTACTTCTTTGAACTGAAGAACACATCAACCCATGTTATGGAGATTATGCAGGAAGAGGTTCTCTTTAGTCCTAACATACTTATTGTCCTGGTTGACAACATTTCTCCTCCATAGATACAGTATAGTGAGTAAGCATTGTCATGCTAGGACAGGAAGTGTGCTTCTGGCAGGATCTCTAGGTGAAAATAAAAGAGAAAAGCCTGAAAAAAAGTTTTGCAGCTACTACATTTAAGGACTGATAAACTACAATATAATACATTTTTGTTCTTGATAGCTCAGACAATTGCAAATTAGCACGATTGCAGTGTAAGACTTTGCTGATTTGAAAATATTTAAATCTCAGGTGGCATATGTAACCTCTTGAATTGCTGCAAGTTAATTACAATTGAAAGTTTTGTTGAGCGATTTCACTATACTTCTGGTGCTCCGACAGCAGACTTGCCACTCTTCCACGCATAAGCCCATCTGTCTACCCCTCCTCTCCCCTGTCCATTCCCAGAACACTTCAAGGCTTGATTCACACCAATGCATTTTTAATGATTTTTGCATTTTGCAGATTTTCACTGCAGTCCATTTACCATGGTTTCCTAAGCAACATGTTATATAGTGCAAACCTGCAAAATACACTAAAAATGCATAGGTGTGAATCAGGCCTAAGGGGAAATCAGTAAAGTTCTTAGGTCTTTCCTGGCAGTAGTTCACTCTAGAACTAACTGTGCCTGATTCAGGCCAGCATTTGTTCCAGTTTTGGTAACTATACCAATATGGGTGACCAATTCAGATAGTTCTACTACTGTCACTTCAAGAACCTATTACTATGGCAGCAACAGATCCTTAAAGAATTATTGCCAGTTCACCTATTAGGAAACTGGCACTAATTAAGAACAGCTCTGAGCTGGCTAATGGAGGTATGTCAGTGTTCAGAGTGGGGCATGTATGTGCTGGGAAACTGTGTCTGACAGCCTTCCCACACAGTACTGTATCCCTTGTCCTTTTGGGTTGTTGGCCAGAAGATTTCCTGGCTGAAAGCTAAATGTAAACAAAGGTGTCAGGGAAATGGATGATGTCATTACCCAAACATGGCAATTGACAGCCCATAGCAGTGGACAGAAAGTCACTATTTGGCTGCCATGCACTGTCAATCAACAGTCAGGTGCACCTGCTGGGGAACTAGTCTGTCAGTTACCCATCATACTTTGTTCGCCTCTACTCCAAAACTCTTCAGCCATGCACCTGCACAAATCACAGGATGGCTACTGAGTAGGACAGCTGCAAGTTTCTTGACATTTAATGAAAGTGTAAATTATTCAGTCTTTTTCTTGATAATTCTTTTTTCTTTTTCCCTCTATCTAAATGGATTGGGATTGTGAATTTCCTAGTTTTTGCATTGTTACTCTGCTAAATTCTCAGAGAAATGCCTGCCTTTGAAGAGTTTATAGATTCACCTTCATCAAGACTGTCCATTTTGAGTCTGTAGGCACCCATGTGATTAACCTGTTCTTCAGATGTATTATGTGCAGTATTGCCAAATCTGGGTTTTTGTCTATCGCTTAGGGGTATACTAAATGCAGATGTTGTTTAAAGATTGTTGCATTAATTCCAAGGTTTGTTCTTCTACCACACATTTTGGTGTGCATTGTGATACACAAAATTGTTATGTTTGTGTGTTATTCCTCCTTTTTGTAATTTACTGCAATAAAAAACGTATTGTAGAAAAAAAAACAAAGTGTACATTTTAATAAAAGGCAGCAATCCATGGGTGGCATACACCCTTTAAAACCCAGCAGATTTTTTCAAAATAGTTTTCCGGGGGGTTAATCTACTAAAACTGGAGAAGACAAAATTTGGTGCAGCTGTGCATGGTAGCTAATCAGCTTCTAACTTCAGCTTATTCAGTTAACCCCCCGGCGGTATTCCCGAGACTGGCTCAGGGTGGATTTTCAATACCAAAAGCGGTAACCCCGAGCCAGACTCGGGATCGCAGGATCCATGTAGAGGTTACTTACCTTGTCCCCTGGATCCTGCAATGTCTCCCCGCTGTGATCTGCGAGCCACCGTGTCTCGCTCAATTCATAGTGCCGAGCTCTGTTCTCTGCGAGCGTTCTGACGCACGGGGATGGAGTTCGGCGCCAAATTCAAAAAGTAAAAAACACAGTATAGATACAGTATACTGTAATCTTACAGATTACAGGTCTGTATCAAATAATTACACATCCCCTTTGTCCCTAGTGGTTTGTCCAGTTTCCTGCATGCACTTTTATATTATTAAAACTGTTCTTTCTGCCAGGAAACTGGAGATTGTCCATAACAACCAAAAAATGTCTGTTTACGTCAAAAGTGCTTTTAGACCAGCTAGAAAAACAGCGATAATAAATTAGAATCACTTGCATAATTTAGCGATAGTGATTTGTGGGGAAATCCGTCATCAAACACTGAAAGTAACGATAGCGACAATTCTTCAACTGAGCAAATTTCAGTGTTTTTGATTTGATTACATTATTGAATAATTTTTATTATTATTATATTATTATTTGTTATAATTATTTATAGTTATTTATTATATTATAATTTTTTATTTCGTTTTTCAAACTTTATCATACCCGGGATGTCTACTACACTCTTGTCTGGACAGATTTAAGTGATTTATTCCTAAGAATTACAGGCCTACAATATAAAACGCCAAATTTCCATGCAAAATAATTGTACCACTTTCAGCATCAAAAATCTGAAATAATCATATGGCCAGGGAGGTTAAGCTTTGAAAACAAAACCTGGAGGCTGATTGGTTTCTATACAGCGTTGCACCAGATTTTGCCCTCTCCAGTTTTAGTTAAACCCCCTGGAGTTCTTCTTTAATATAACTAATTCCAAGTACATTAAAGTTTAAGGTGGTTATACGGTTACTCATGCATTCACAGATTTTTCCCTGTTTTTTGTATATGTGAGTAATTGAAGTAGATCTAAAGCTAAGCAGTAAAATATCTTATACAATGTAAACTCTTCTCTACCTTCAACTCTCTACTTTGTCCTCCACCGCCTCCACCCACTGACTTACTCACTGCCCAGGAAATCGCTAATCACTTCAAAAACAAGATTGATACAATCCGCGATGAAATCTCCGCTCTACAGGTGTCTCCCCCAGCTAAGACCCCATGTCAAATCTGCTACTACAGTCGAAGTTGCTAAACTCCTTTCTATCGCCCAGCTAACCACCTGTCCCCTGGACCCGATTCCCTCTCAAATGCTACAGTCACCCTCTGACCCCATCCTACACTCTCTAACCCACATCTTCAACCTCTCCCTCACCTCTGGCATCTTCCCCAATGCATTAAAACATGCACTGGTTACCCCCATACTTAAAAAGCCGTCCTTGGACCCCACCAATCCTAACAACCTACGCCCTATCTCCTTGCTCCCCTTTTCCTCTAAACTCCTTGAACGCCTGGTTTACAACCAACTGAGTGACCACCTCATTAAAAACAACCTTCTTGATCCCCTTCAATCTGGATTTCGCCCTCAACACTCCACAGAAACTGCTCTTTTAAAACTCACAAATGACCTACTAACTGCAAAAACCAACGGACACTATTCTGTACTCCTACTTCTGGATCTTTCAGCTGCCTTTGACATGGTTGACCACCCCCTCCTCCTCAAAAAACTTTACTCCCTCGGTCTCCGTGACTGTGCTCTTCAGTGGCTCTCATCCTACCTATCCCAACGCACCTTCAGTGTCACTTACAATTCTACTTCCTCCACTCCTCTTCCCTTCTCTGTTGGGGTTCCCCAAGGTTCTGTTCTTGGACCTCTTTTATTTTCAATCTACACCTCTTCCCTGGGTCAGTTGCTAGCCTCTCACGGCTTTCAATATCATTTCTATGCTGATGACACACAAATCTATCTCTCCACCCCTCAACTCACCCCATCAGTCTCCTCACGAATTACTAACTTACTAACCGACATATCTGTATGGATGTCACACCACTTCCTCAAACTCAACTTGTCCAAAACCGAGCTTATAATATTTCCTCCCCCACGTGCCTCTTCCCCGGACTTCTCTGTCAAGAGCAATGGCAAAACCATCCACCCATCCCCACATGTCAGGGTGCTAGGTGTTATCCTGGATTCTGAACTCTCCTTTCGGCCCCACATCCAATCACTTTCCAAAGCTTGCCGCCTCAACCTCTGCAACATCTCTAAATTACGTCCCTTTCTAACCAGTGAAACCACAAAGCTCCTGATTCACTCCCTGGTTATCTCTCGCCTTGACTAGTGCCACTATCTCCTCATTGGCTTATCTTTAAATAGACTACCCCCCCTTCAGTCCATAATGAATGCTGCTGCCAGACTCATCCACCTTACAAACCGCTCAGTGTCTGCTACACCTCTCTGCCAATCCCTCCATTGGCTACCACTCGCCCAACAAATTAAATTCAAAATACTAACAATAAGTTACAAAGCCATCCACAACTGTGCCCCCAGCTACATCACTAACCTAGTCTCAAAATATCAACCTAATCACCATCTCTGTTCCTCTCAAGACCTCCTGCTCTCTAGCTCCCTCATCACCTCCTCCCATATCTGCCTCCAGGACTTCTCCCGAGCCTCGCCTATCCTCTGGAACTCCCTACCCCAATCTGTCAGACTGTCTCCAAATTTATCCACTTTTAGGCGATCCCTGAAAACTTTCCTCTTCAGAGAAGCCTATCCTGCCTCCATCTAACAACTGCACTATTTTCTCCATTAGCTCATCCCCCACAGCTATTACCCTTTTGTATAACTTGACCCTCCCTCCTAGATTGTAAGCTCTAACGAGCAGGGCCCTCTGATTCCTCCTGTATTGAATTGTATTGTACTTGTACTGTCTGCCCTAATGTTGTAAAGTGCTGCGTAAACTGTCGGCGCTATATAAATCCTGAATAATAATAATAATAATAATAATATGTAAAATAATTGCAAAAGGTATTTTCTCTTGGAACCAAAAAAAAACTAATTTTTAATTTTTCATATCTGCACCTTTTATAAAAATATTATGTTGTGATCCTGTCATGAAGTTCCCTGTTTAAGTTTTTTTCTGTTATGGGATAACAATTCTTTCTCAAACGTACTTGTCTATTGTCATCCTGTCATATGTGCCCTTGGTGAATACTACAAGTGATCATGACCACACATGCATGGTCCACTGTTGTTACTATCAGAAAGCAAGCATTGACCAACCATTTGCAGATAACATTGGAGTGAGTGTACAGTATGTACATAACAAGGGACTGAAAGTGGCTGGAGAGAAATTAGCAACACCTAAATGAAAAATAGGATAAAAAGGTGAAACCAGTATTTCATTAAAAGAAAAACATGGAAGTTACAGTAATTATGATACGCAGCACTATAGCAAACGTAATGCTATCGAGTTAGGGTTAGGATCTTTTTTTATGTTTCATAGTTAACTGTGTAATAGCACAACTATTTGCAAAATACTATTGGTTGAAGAATTTGCATTGTATTTTTTTTTTTATTTAAAGGTATAAGGCTTTGGGTTGTCATTCCTTTTGTTCCTTCAGTATAGGGATGAGCTTCGAGTTTGAGTCGAACTCATGTTCGACTCGAACATGGGCTGTTCGCAAGTTCGCCGAACAGTGAACAATTTGGGGTGTTCGCGACAAATTCGAATGCCGCGGAACACCCTTTAAAAATCTATGGGAGAAATCAAAAGTGCTAATTTTAAAGGCTTATATGCATGGTATTGTCATAAAAAGTGTTTGCGGACCCAGGGGACATGTATCAATGCAAAAATAAGTTTTAAAATCGGCCGTTTTTTCGGGAGCAGTGATTTTAATAATGCTTAAAGTGAAACAATAAAAGTGTAATATCCCTTTAAATTTCGTACCTGGGAGGTGTCTATAGTATGCCTGTAAAGGGGCGCATGTTTCCTGTGTTTAGAACAGTCTGACAGCAAAATGACATTTCAAAGGAAAAAAAGTCATTTAAAACTACTCGCAGCTATTAATGCATTGCCGGTCCGACAATACACATAGAAGTTCATTGATAAAAACGGCATGGGAATTCCCCACAGGGGAACCCCGAACCAAAATTTTTAAAAAAATGACGTGGGGGTCCCCCTAAATTCCATACCAGGCCCTTCAGGTCTGGTATGGATATTAAGGGGAACCCCGCGCCAAAATTTTTTTTAAAAACGGCGTGGGGTCCCCCCAAAAATCAATACCAGACCCTTATCTGAGCACACAACCTGGCAGGCCGCAGGAAAAGAGGGGGGACGAGAGAGCATCCCCCCTCCTGAACTGTACCAGGCCACATGCCTTCAACATTGGGAGGGTACTTTGGGGTAACCCCCAAAACACCTTGTCCCCATGTTGATGAGGACAAGGGCCTCATCCCCACAACCCTGGCCAGTGGTTGTGGGGGTCTATGGGTGGGGGACTTATTGGAATCTGGAAGCCCCCTTTAACAAGGGGACCCCCAGATCCCGGCACTCCCCCCTGTGTGAAAGGGTAAGGGGTATTGACAATTCCTTTATTTAAATGCTTCTTCTTTCTTCTTTCTTCTATCTTCATTCATCTTCTTCTTCTTCTTCTGGTTCTCCTGGTACTTCTGGTTCTTCCTGCGGTGTTCTCGTCCAGCATCTCCTCCGCGGCGTCTTCTTCCCTTCTTCTCCTTGGGCCGCTCCGTATCCATGGCATGGAGGGAGGCTCCCACTCTTTTCTTCATCTTCTTCTCTTCATCTTCTTCTCTTCATCTTCTTGTCTTCATCTTCTTTTCGAGCCGCTCCGCATCCATGCTGGCATGGAGGGAGGCTCCCACTGTGTGACACTTCTCTTCTGACAGTTCTTAAATAACGGGGGGGGGCACCCGGTGACCCCTCCCCCTCTGACGCATGGTGACTTGACGGGACTTCCCTGTGGCATCACGGGGAATGCCACAGGGAAGTCCCTTCGCCCCCCGTTATTTAAGAACTGTCAGAAGAGGAGAAGCGTCACACAGCGGGAGCTTCCCTCCATGCCAGCATGGATGTGGAGTGGCCCAAAAAGAAGATGAAGACAAGAAGATAAAGAGAAGAAGATGAAGAGAAGAAGATGAAGAGAAGAAGATGAAGAGAAGAGCGGGAGCCTCCCTCCATGATATGGATGCGGAGCGCCTGAGGAGAAGAAGGGAAGAAGACGCTGTGGAGGAGATGCTGGACGAGAACACTGGAGGAAGAACCAGAAGTACCAGAAGAACCAGAAGAAGAAGAAGATGAAGGAAGATAGAAGAAAGAAGAAGCATTTAAATAAAGGAATTGTCAAAAACTGTCTCTTGTCATTTTTAACATTTTTGACAGTTTTTTAGTGAAATGGTAGGGGTACTTTTGTACCCCCTTACCATTTCACACAGGGGGAGGGCCAGGATCTGGGGGTCCCCTTGTTAAAGGGGGCTTCCAGATTCCGATAAGCCCCCCGCCCGCAGACCCCCACAACCACTGGCCAGGGTTGTGGGGATAAGGCCCTTGTCCTCATCAACATGGGGACAAGGTGTTTTGGGGGGCTACCCCAAAGCACCCTCCCAATGTTGAGGGCATGTGGCCTGGTACGGTTCAGGAGGGGGTGATGCTCTCTCGTCCCCCCCTCTTTTCCTGCAGCCTGCCAGGTTGCGTGCTCGTATAAGGGTCTGGCATGGATTTTTGGGGGAACCCCACGCCACTTTTTTTTAAATCTTGGCGCGGGGTTCCCCTTGATATCCATACCAAACCTGAAGGGCCTGGTATGGAATTTAGGGGGACCCCCCACGTCATTTTTTAAAAAAATTTTGGCCGGGGTTCCCCTTAATATCCATACCAGACCTGAAGGGCCTTGTATGGAATTTAGGGGGACCCCCACATACTTTTTTTAAAAATTTTGGTTCGGGGTTCCCCTGTGGGGAATTCCCATGCGGTTTTTATCAATGAACTTCTATGTGTATTGTCGGACCGGCAATGTATTAATAGCTGCAAGTAGTTTTAAATGACTTTTTTTCCTTTGAAATGTCATTTTGCTGTCAGACTGTTCTAAACACGGGAAACATGCGCCCCTTTACAGCCATACTATAGACACCCCCAGGTATGAAATTTAAAGGGATATTACACTTTTAATGTTTCACTTTAAGCATTATTAAAATCATTGCTCCCGAAAAAACAGCCGTTTTTAAAACTTTTTTTTGCATTGATCCATGTCCCCTGGGGCAGGACCCAGGTCCCCAAACACTTTTTATGACAATAACTTGCATATAAGCCTTTAAAATGAGCACTTTTAATTTCTCCCATAGACTTTTAAAGTGTGTTCCGCGGCTTTCGAATTTGCACTTTTGATTATTCATGTTCGTGTCCCATAAACTTTAATGGTGTTCGCGTGTTCGAACAAAGTTTTTGCCTATTCGCATGTTCTGGTGCGAACCGAACAGGGAGGTGTTCGGCTCATCCCTACTTCAGTACTTGACACAAATCAGATGTCTAGAGTTTCAACACTTCTAACTTAGTCTGTATGCTCATTCCTGATGAATGACAAACAAAAGGTGCCTATAAGCCATTATATGAAAAAATTACACCCAGATTGGGCAATGTCCTATTATACATGTGCCATTTTAGTATCACTATTCTTGGGGACAGCACAATCTAACAGTCGAAGAAAATGTTTTGGTTGCTATTGTTTCACCCTAGGTTAAGTAATCAGGGTAAGGCTTTATGTCCCTCCTTCATTACTCCTAACATGATTCCAGTGCTATTTTTTTAGGGGAGAAGATGTCCTAAAAGACAGTGGGGTTGATTTACTAAAGACAAATAACTTTACAAGGGAATCTGCATTTTGCACAGGAATTCACCCCAGAGCTTAGTGAATGGGGTGAAGCTCTACTGACTTCCACCCTGTGATCATGTGATAGCAAAAAATGTTGTTTTTGTTTTTTTCTTGCACATTATTGGTTATTTTTAGAAATATTCTGGGGCAAATTGCCTTGAAATGTGAACAGAATATTTGCCTTTAGTAAATCAACCCCATTGTAAGACGTTTACAAATGTCAAAGCTTTTACTGATGTTTATGGTCAGCTTAAAAGGTGAATTCAGGAACAGGAAAAATAACATGAAACACAAGCCAGCAGTGGTAGCTCCAAATGTGTCTATTCTGATGGGGTTTCTATAAATAAAGACTCATGAAAGGAGTCTTGTAAGAAACCACAGTAGCTGATATTTATTAGCAGTGGAAAAGCCATGAATGGAAAAAAAAGTGAACCCCAAGATAATATTTCAGAATTGTGGAATCATATCTCAGCATGATGACTTATTAATTCAGTGTAGTGTTTGAATAACAATTAATTCAATTCTTATCTGCACAACAGGCAATTTGTGACTTGAAGCTAGGAGCTACATTGAGTGTGTCTGGAGCTGAATTTCACTCTCCGTGCAACTCCTACTCAATTCCAAGGTGTTTTCTCTGGTTTCTATTACTGTAAGTCAGTGTAGAGGTTCTCCAGTTGTTGTGGAGCTACATGTACCAGCACGCCATGCGCCAGGTTTGGGCAGTTTTTAGAGAATTAATACCACTGTACACATCGGCACACAATCACAATGCTATGCTTAACATATTGTAAATACTCAATTCTGCGCAAGTTCCCTACATTCCTGAAAATTGCATCTTGCAATACACATTTAAAATCTTTAAGGGGAAACTATAATTATTTTGTGTCAGTTTTATTTTTTTTTATTTGTTTTTTTATTTTTACTTTGGTTTTTCAACTGATGTGTTATATCCGTTTTTGATAAATAAGTATTTTAAACATGTTACTGTGGGTTAACTAAAGAGATAGCTTGTTAATAGTTGTCTCCTTTGAGGTAATGCTGTCTTTTATTGGGACTTTGGGGGGTGAGTGGATAGGTCACTGCTTTGACTCATTCACTTGTTTGAACCTCAGCTTCAGCTATTAAGTTTTGCAAATAGAAATTTTGAAGCAATGGGGAAAATTATTGTTATTAAAAAAATGTTTTAGTCAAGAACATAATAGTTAAATAAATAAAACATAAACAAAAAAAACAAAAAAACACTGTGCATTCCCTTTCATTCCCTACTAATGGTAGAAACATCAAAATGCAAATCAGTCACCAATGTGCACATATCACCCCTGATGACCCTTCATTTTAGTGGGGTTCCTAGTAATGGTACCCACCTTTTCCCAAAGTAGAGGGCAATTATTTGCACTGCTTCATGTAATCATTAAAGCTGTGTTTTGTTAATTCAGGGGAAGTAACAGGTTTGGTTTAATGCCTATATTCCCAGTGCATATACTTACCATTCCTTCATTACCCATAGAAGCCAAATGAAGTAACCAATACTTCCAGGTATGGAGGAGCTGTGACTCAACCATGTGACAGTTCTGGGCCATCACATTGAGAGCCTCAAGAACAATAGTAAAGAATGAACTTTATTAATTATGACTCCCACAACTTGTAGTTTACACAAGGCTTTCCTTTCACTTCTGAATGCATGGTAAGGGATTAAAAGGGATGGTTAGTAGTAGTGTCTGTAGAAGTTTGCATTAACACAAACCTATTGCTTTGCTCTAGATGGGCAAAGCTCAGATTCACCTTAAACATCCAACTTCAAAGCTGAGAAAAAAAAGCAGACAGCGAAAGGCAAGAGTTTGTGTAACACACTGTACTCAGACCTCTGGGGTCTTATCATTTTTGGTATTGGCCCAAAAGCTCTTCTATGATAATTTTTAACACCATTAAAAGTACAACTATTTTGTTTATTTATTTATTTATTAAACTGAGTTCAATTTTCATTAAAAAGCAAAAAAAAAGTACCTTTTTGTTTCTGTTCTTATTCTTCCTCATCCAAATTATATTTCTTCTCGGTAGGCAGGAATTCAGTGTGCAGCTTCAGAGTATATTTTCAGAAATGCAGGGATTAAGGCAATAATCCTTAACTGGCTACACAGACTTTAAAGGAATCCTGAAGCTCTGTATGACTGACAGTGAGGGTTTTGTGCATATGAGCCCTCATTGTTTGTTAACCCTGTGTACTACCTGATTATCAGTAGAGACACAGGTATAAATCCCATAGCAAGCTAAATTCAAATACACTATGGTTTGTTTGGACTTAAAGACAGACTTTAAATGAGCATAGTAGCTCTGTGAAGCAGCCTGGTGAAATAACATAGAAGATGTTCTCTTTTTTTATTAACAAATGTTTGGTAAAAGAATGAAAAAAAAAACAGCCATTATTTCACCTTTAATTAGTATATACGGTATAGCCACTTCCTTTTTCATATGGAAACAGTGTACTACATTTTATAAGCTTTATAGTAGAAAAAGAAAGGTAAACTTTAGTAGGCAACCATGAAAATATTTTATTTAAAAAACACTATTGTCACACAAAAATAATGCATATAATGCAAGACACTGCGAAAAGTTTAAAATTTGATTTAAAGCAGGTGCCTACATGTCTCACCTACAGTATATCAAAATCTAAAAAAATGCATAGAGTTATTTGATCTGAATTGCATACAGCTGTTTCAGCACTGGTTCAGTGGATAACTTTTTTAATTTTGTTTCTTTTGGGTCAACTCACTATGACCTGTCATATTATGTCTTATGTTCAACATAGAAATAATCCCTTTTTAATCAAATGGCAAACAAGAGACAGCCAAGATTATAGCTGTATGAAATATTATATATCTCACAAAAGTGAACACACCCTTTACATTTTTGTAAATAATTCATTATATCTTTTCATATGACAATACTGAAGAAATGACACTTTGCTACAGTAGTGAGTGTACAGCTTCTATAACAGTGTAAATTTTCTGTCCCCGCAAAATAACTCAACACACAGCCATTAATGTCTAAACCGCTGGCAACAAAAGTGAGTACACCCCTAAGTGAAAATGTCCAAATTGGGCCCAATTAGCCATTTTCCCTCCCCAGTGTCATGTGACTCGTTAGTGTTACAAGGTCTTAGGTGTGAATGGGGAGCAGGTGTGTTAAATTTGGTGTTATCGCTCTCACTCTCTCATACTGGTCACTGGAAGTTCAACATGGCACCTCATGGCAAAGAACTCTCTGAGGATCTGAAAAAAAGAATTGTTGCTCTACATAAAGATGGCCTAGGCTTTAAGAAGATTGCCAAGACCCTGAAACTGAGCTGGAGCACGGTGGCCAAGACCATACAGCGGTTTAACAGGGCAGGTTCCACTCAGAACAGGCCTCGCCATGGTCGACCAAAGAAGTTGAGTGCACGTGCTTAGCATCATATCCAGAGATTGTCTTTGGGAAGGTTGAAGGGGTGGAGGGGTAAGCCTGTCAGTGCTCAGACCATATGCCGCACACTGCATCAAATTGGTCTGCATGGCTGTCATCCCAGAAGAAAGCCTCTTCTAAAAATTGTATATATACAACTGTATATATACCCCCCTGCATATATATATATATATATATATATATATATATATATATATATATATATATATATATATATATATATATATATATATATATATATATATATATATATGCAGTAGATTAAAATTTTCCAGCACTGCCCTATAATATGGGAAGGTTTCTGTAGGACCATGTGATAAGCAGATTAAGTAATCTTAACGCCCATAATTACCTTTACATACAATACAGATGCTTGAATCAAGGGAATGACAGATTCATTGCTTTTTAATTAACTGAATATATAGAATTTGTCTTGTACTATTTTGGTTTTTAAGGGCCTGTGCCAATGGGCTTTGGGCTTGTATTGATGACATCATTTTAAATGAGTTTGAAACATTCCTGAGATCATCCAAAATTCATTGAAAGTTGCATTTAACCGGCAGTTGACCTCCTTGTAACCTGCATTTGACCTATTTAACCACTTGAATACTGGGCATTTTCACCCCCTTCCTGCCCAAGCCAATTTTCAGCTTTCAGCGCTGTCGCATTTTGAATAACAATTGAGCGTTCATGCAACACTGTACCCAAATGAAATTTTTATCATTTTTTTCACACTAATAGAGCTTTCTTTTGGTGGTATTTGCTCACCCCTGCGATTTTTATTTCTTGCGCTATAAACAAAACAATAGTGACAAGTTTGAAAAAACACAATATTTTTTACTTTTTGCTATAATAAATATACGATTTTTCTTTTTTTACTAGAAATGACAGCGATCTGCGATTTTTATCATGACTGCGATATTGCGGTGGACACATCGGACACTTTTGACACATTTTTGGGACCATTCACATTTATACAGCGATCTGTGATATAAAAATGCATTGATTACTGTATAAATGTGAAGGGGTTAACCAGGAGGGGGTGCTGTAGGGGTTAATTATGTTCCTAAGGAGTGATTCTAACTGTGGGGGGAGGGGACTCACAAGGGGAGGACACCGATCGGTGTTCCTCTGTACAAGGAACACACCATCGGTCTCCTCCCACCTGACAGGACGTGGATCTTTGTGTTTACATACACAGATCCACGGTCCTGCTCAGTTACCGGGCAATCGCGGGTGCCCCGCTGACATAGCGGCCGCCGGGCACACGCACCGGGACCCGAGTGATGCGGCGGGCGCGCACGCACCCTGGAGGGCCTGAAAGGCCATCACGTCATATGATGGCGGCCCAGGATAACAGCTGCACCGCCCCGCCGTCATATGACGGTGGGCGGGCAGCAAGTGGTTAAAGTGGGTTTTGACTTCCCATAGACTTGTATAGGAATGTGAAACCCACTTGAAGCAAACAAAAAGCCTGTCACCATACACTATATTACCAAAAGTATTGTGACACCTGCCTTTACACGCTCATGAACTTTAATGGCATCCCAGTGTTAGTCCATAGGGTTCTGTTATGAAGTTGGCCCACCCTTTGCAGCTATAACAGCTTCAACTCTTCTGGGAAGGCTGTCCACAAGGTTTGTAGGAGTGTGTCTGTGGGAATGTTTGACCATTCTTCCAGAAGCTCATTTGTGAGGTCAGGCACTGATGTGGACGAGAAGGCCTGGATCGCAGTTTCTGCTCTAATTCATCCCAAAAGTGTTCTTTCGTGTTGAGGTCTGTCAAGTTCCTTCACCCCAAACTCGCTCATCCATGTCTTTATGGACCTTGCTTTGTGCACTGGTCCAAGTCATTTTGTGGAGTGTGGGTTATGTTGTGGGGTTGTTTTTCTGGGGTTAGGCTTGGCCCCTTAATTCCAGTGAAGGGAACTCTTAAGGCTACAGCATACCAAGGCATTTTGGACAATTTCATGCTCCAAACTTTGTGGGAACAGTTTGGGGATGGCCCCCTCCTGTTCCAACATGACCCATTCCCATAGACACACTCCTAAACCTTGTGGACAGCCTTCCCAGAAGAGAAAGGGTGGGCCAACTCTATATTGAATCCTACGGACTAAGACTAGGATGCCATTAAAGTTCATGTGCGTGTAAAGGCAGGCATCTCAATACTTTTGGTAATATAGTGTAGGTCCTAATATAAATTCTGAGGTGGTCTCTTCATGCTTTATTGAACAAGGAGGCATATTTTTAAAGTGTTTTTACTGGGAAGCACATCCGTAATCTATTTCTGTATTAGTGGACCTCTTTATGTTTAAAGTTTAATGTTCCCAAGTGCTCCCTTACAATAGAAAGAAACTGAAAATCCTTTTCACTCTGGGTGCAGTGCATTTAGTACATAATAAAAGAATTCCTAGTTTGATAAAAACAGTGACACTCTCCCTGCCAGAAACTCATCTAGAGGCTTCAGAATATCTAGGTCACATTTTGATTCTAATTTATGTATTTTTCATGACTTTCTATATATGGCATCTAGCTAAGAAAATAGGTTATTTTCAGCAGCGAGTGCATTTATTTAATAGTAAGAACTTACTATACCTTTACTTTGTACATGCAAGTAATGGCTTGTAACACATGGGTTGCTATTTTGTATTTATTTTCCTGCAAGATATTACTATGCAAATCTGTTGAAAGGATTAGAATTTCTAAGCCATTACAAATCAAGATCAATATTTTGTTTGCAAAATTATAAACAACTAATTCAGAGGAAAAGAGCAGCATTAATAACATTTTGCTTATGATAAAAGCCTTCAATCACACTAGTGGACCTAATTTAACATTCAATAACCTACAGCATTTTGCAAACATTGCAAAATATGCAAGTGAGCCTGAGTAAGAAAAAGCGACATGATGGCTAAGGTATTAGTACTTTCATCTATTATCTCTGAGTACTGAGTTTGAATCCTCCCTGGAACTATTTATTCCTGTATGTGATACATTTTTATTTGCACTAACATCCACATTTTTAAAAAGCTTGTCCTGAAAATTTGGATGTTAGTGCAAATAAAAAAGTATCACAGACAGTACTCTATTGTTCCAGGGAGGATTCAGACTCAGTACTAATACATTAGCTAGCATGTCACCCATGTTCACTCATGCTCGCTTGTTTATTTTGCAATATTTGCAAGATGCTGTAGGTTATTGAATGTTAACTTAGGTCCACTAGTGTGGTTAGGCATTTCTTGGTGAATAGGCTGATGGTAAGAAATTTGATCATTCACTGCTTAATTTTGCCCTAAATTTGCAGTGTTACATGAAATGTTCCTATAACAAGAGAAGGTATTGGAAATTATTGAACGTGTTAATTTATACAATAAATCTAATTCTTTCACACATTTATATGGTGCTCACATAGTACTCTTTACAGAGTACAATTCGCATTAGGTTCAAAATCTAAAGGGCTCTAATGTCAACCTGTTAAATGTCAATGAAACGAGGAAAAATTACCGCCCACAGATTCTTCAGAATCTGATATTTTTTAGAACTGACATTTTTTTGTTCCCTGCTGCACTCCCTGCTCCCTATGTCACTATTGTGTCCAGCAGTGACTAAGAGATTATCAGGAGGAACAACTGAGCCTTGTGAGAAACCAGGAAATTAACACTACATCAACGTGAACCAATTAGGGTATAAACTAATTAATTTGCCAGTATGGTCAATCATAGGATTCAAACTCAAACTCCATGCAGAGAGTTAGCCAGGGAGGATTGAGATGATTGTAGCCATATTAGTGCACTTGCAACAAAAATAATATCATTTTACTTATGATAAAGCCTTTACCACTTGCTTACTGGGCACTTAAACCCCCCTCCTGCCCAGACCAATTTTCAGCTTTCAGCGCTGATGCACTTTGAATGACAATTGCGCAGTCATACAACACTGTACCCAAATGAAATTTTTATCATTTTTTTCCCCACAAATAAAGCTTTCTTTTGGTGGTATTTAATCACAGCTGGGATTTTTATTTTTTGCTAAACAAACAAAAAAAGATGGAAAATTTTGAAAAAAAAAAAAATCATGTTTCATAGTTATATATGTTATAAAATTGATATGCTCTGATGAGGCACTGATAGGCTGCACTGATGGGCACGGATAGGCACAGTTAAGGCAGCACTGATGGGCACAGTTAAGGTGGCACTGATAGGCACAGATAAGGTGGCACTGATGGGGACAGATAAGGTGGTACTGATGGGCACAGATAAGGCGGCACTGATGGCCACTGATTGGCCCTGATGGGTGGCACAGATGGGTGACTCTGATGGGCACTAATAGGTGGCACTGATGTGCAGCACCTTTGTTGAGGCACTGATTGTGGACACTGATGGCTATCACTGTGGGCACTGATAGGTGGCACTGTGGGCACTGATGGGTGGTGCTGGTGGGCACTGGTAGGCAGCACCGCTGCCTAGTGCTAGGTGGCACTGGCAGGGGGCACAGCTGGGCATTGAGGATCTTTAGCAGCTTACCGTGATCGGGACTAATGTCCCTCTCACGGCCGCCGGTGATCAGCTTTTTTTTCCTCCTCACGCTGTCAGTACGAGGAGAAAAAATAGCTGATTACCGGCTCTGTTGACATCACATGATCAGCTGTCATTAGCTGACAGCTGATCATGTGGTAAGGGGTCAGGATCGACCCCTTACTCCGATCTGTGATCAGGCGAGTCTCATAGACTCGCTGATCACAGAGCACGCCACGCGCGCCCTGCAGGGGGCACGCAGGCCGCTTGTGTATGGGACGATGTCAATGGACATCGTCCCGGCAAAGCAGGTCCGTGCTGTAGCCGTCATTCGGCTATAGCGCGGATCTCAGGTGGCTAATCACACTAGTGGACCTAATCCATTTTCTATTCTCTGTTTATTCCCATTAAATGCCGAAAGAAACTTTCACTGTGGATAGAAAAAGTATTCATTCATTTAAAGGAAATTTCAGGTCTTATTAACATATTTAGTTCACGGTGAATGTTGCAGCCACCAGCTCTGAAATGTATTATCTGCTCCTAGCAGATGATAAATCTTTGATCTTTTTTTTTTTTAATTCAAATATTCTTTATTGAAAAAAGTTTTTCGTTTACACATAAAACTCTCAAAACAACAAACACTTTCTCCATCTCTTACTACATTCATATTTCTGTTATTATAAAAAATTTCAGTTTTCATTCGTAATACATCAATTCCCTATTTATCCATACATCCCTCAGACAACACTTATCCCACCCACCACCACTTGTGTTTTCCAATTATATAATTTTCATAAAATAATGCATCACACGCTTCTTCGCTTTGTATCTCAAATTTCCATCTATGGAGGGATGGGGTCTATACGATCTATCTATGAGGGACTCTGTACAGTCTATGAGAAGCTCTGTACGGTCCACAAGAGGCACTTATTCAATCTTCTAGGGCCTCTATACTATCTACGAGGGGTTCTGCTTCATTCAGACTTCTTCACCCTAACCCTTTGCTTATTTTCTCCTATCACATTAAGGGGGTTGTAAAGTCAGAAGGTTTTTTTATTTTAATGCATTCTATGCATTAAGATAAAAAGCCTTCTGTGTGCAGCACCTGCCCCACCACCCCCTAATACTTACCTGAGCCCCATCTCTGTCCAGCGATGTCCACGACATCAGCTGTCAGGGACTCTCCTCCTAATTGGCTGAGACACAGCAGTGGCACCATTGGCTCCTGCTGCTGTCAATCAAAGTCAGTTAGCTAATCAGGGGAGCGAGGGGGCTGGGCCAAACCAGGGCTTTGTGTCGGAATGGACACAGGGAGCTATGACTCGGCTTAGGTGCCCCCATAGCAAGTTGCTTGCTGTGGGGGAACCCGACAGGAGGGAAGGGCCAGGAGAGCCGAAGGCGGACCCGAGAAGAGGAGGATCAGGCCTGCTCTTTGCAAATCTACTGTACAGAGGAGCAGTTAAAGATTGTGCTCATTTACCTCTAGCCAGGGCTTCCACATCTTGCCATATTTCTTTAAACTTTCCCGT
The DNA here is from genome assembly GCA_037952925.1 of Lithobates clamitans. Taxonomy (NCBI): domain Eukaryota; kingdom Metazoa; phylum Chordata; class Amphibia; order Anura; family Ranidae; genus Lithobates; species Lithobates clamitans. The sequence continues at coordinate 1,169,599 of JBBGZY010000677.1, forward strand.
TTTGTATATACAATCTTCTCCTTCCATATCATTAACAACCTTCACATACTATACACCAGCCTGGGGAATTTGCGCCAGTCACCTCACTAACACCTTTCTCTCTTGAAATAGATACCTTGATATTGCTATTTGTTTATTACCTTTCAAAACATCCCTTTCCACATAACCCAATACACATAACTTTGGATCTAGGTCTAAAGATGTCCTAAAGACCAAATTCATGGTATCAAGGATCTCCCTCCAGTATCTGTGTAACTTTGGGCACCTCCAAACCATGTGGATGAGATAACCCCTAGATCACCACACCTTAGGCACTTAGCAACTGGTCTATATATAAACAGCAGGGGTTCCTTCTTTTGGTGAGTGGGGACCTGATGGGGGGAGCACTACCAGTCATTTGTTCTGCTGAGCACTGAAGTCATCTGAAGAACTACAATTGGATATTTTTTGCACTATATTTTTTTGCACTGTATTTTTTATACCGTGGGACTTGCTTTCTGGACTATATATTTTTATTTTTTGTTTATGCGTATGGGTCTAGTCCGCTGACTCTATTTTAGGGTTGGATTAATTTAGTCTTTACTGTGATTTACTTGTATATCCATTTGACTTACGGTACACTTATATATATCTGGTTGATAGGTGTATGTTAAAGTCTGGTTGATCACGCACAGCACCTTTTTCACATGTGGTTTATATTGACTGACATTTGCTTTATTACACTCGTGCGAGGATACGGTTATATTTATCCCTGCAGGGTACACTCACACATACCCATTACTGGGATAGCACATTAATTTGTAGTTGTACACTATAGGTACTTCCCTGCTATACAATTATATACACCACATACATTTTTCATCTCTGATCACATACCCTCCTGGTTACTCACCTTTTCGCCAACCACCCCATTTCCACATCTTTATTTATCTCAAGTTCCCTCGGGAACCCATAGGGGGGGCTGCAACCCACATTGTCCTGAGTGCGGAGCTTACCATTTATTTCTTCCATATTAGCTCTCTAAAAACAGTATATATTTTTTGAAACCACTGTTTAGGTACCCAGATTGGATTATGTCCAATAGGGATGGGCTTTATGTTAGAGTCGAACATGAGTTCGACTCGAACATTGACTGTTCGCCCGTTCGCTGAATAGCGAACAGTTTGGGGTGTTCGCGGCAAATTCGAAAGCCGCGGAACACCCTTTAAAAGTCTATGGGAGAAATCAAAAGTGCTAATTTTAAAGGCTTATATGCAAGTTATTGTCATAAAAAGTGTTTGGGGACCTGGGTCCTGCCCCAGGGGACATGTATCAGTGCAAAAAAAAGTTTTAAAAACGACCGTTTTTTATTTTTTCGGGAGCAGTGATTTTAATAAAGCTTAAAGTGAAACAATAAAAGTGAAATATTCCTTTAAATTTAGTACCTGGGGGGTGTCTATAGTATGCCTGTAAAGTGGAGCTTTTTTCCCGTGTTTAGAATAGTCTGACAGCAAAATGACATTTCTAAAGGGAAAAAAAAAAGTCATGAAGTAATAGCGGCTATAGTGAATTGTCAGCTATAGTGAATTGTCTATGGTAGAAAACAAAAGTGCTAATTTTGAGGGTTAATATGCAAGTTATTGTCATAAAAAGTGTTTGGGGACCTGGGTCCTGCCCCAGGGGACATGTATCAGTGCAAAAAAAAGTTTTAAAAACAGCCGTTTTTTCGGGAGCAGTGATTTTAATAAAGCGTAGCCTCCCTGGCGGTTTTCCCGAGTGTGGCTCGGGGTTAAAATTCAGGACGATTAGCGGTAACCCCGAGCCACACTCGGGATTACATCGCAGAATCCTGGTGTGCCTTTACTTACCTTGTCCCCGGGATCCTGCGATGTCCCCCGCAGTGTCCATGGGCTCCGTCCTCCTCCGAAGCCTCTCCTTGCCAGGCTCCGTTCCCTGCGAGTGTCGCGACGCACGGGGGCGGAGCCTGGCGGCAAATTCAAAAAAGTAAAAATCATAACACATACAGTACTGTAATCTTACAGATTACAGTACTGTATGAAATTATTTCACATTCCTTTTGTCCCCAGTGCTTTGGCCCAAGCCCTGCATGCATTTTTATGTGATATATACTGTTCTTTCTGCCTGGAAACTGGAGATTGTCCATAGCAACCAAAAAGTGTCCCTTTACGTCAAAAGTGGCTTTAGACCAGCTAGAAAACAGCGATAGTAAATTAGAACACTTGCAGAATTGAGCGATAGTGAATCGTGGGGAAATTTATTTTATTACTATTTATTTTTATTTTTTTTTAATTATTTATTTTTATTTATTATATTATAATTTATGTTTTTGTGTTTCAAACTGTATCATACCCGGGATATCTACTAGACTCTTGTTTGGACTGATTTAAGTGTGTTATTGTTAAGAATTACAGACCTACAATGTAAAACGCCAAATTTCCATGCAAAATAATTGTACCGCTTTCAGCACCTAAAATCCGAAATAATCATACCGCCAGGGAGGTTAAAGTAAAACAATAAAAGTTAAATATTCCTTTAAATTTCGTACCTGGGGATGTCTATAGCATGCCTGTAAAGTGGCTCTTTTTTCCCGTGTTTAGAATAGTCTGACAGCAAAATGACATTTCTAAAGAGAAAAAAAAGTCATGAAGTAATAGGAGCTATAGTGAATTGTCGGCTATAGTGAATTGTCTATGGGAGAAATCAAAAGTGCTAATTTTAAGGGTTAATATGCAAGTTATTGTCATAAAAAGTGTTTGGGGACCTGGGTCCTACCCCAGGGGACATGTATCAGTGCAAAAAAAGTTTTAAAAAGGCCGTTTTTTCAGGAGCAGTGATTTTAATAATACTTAAAGTGAAACAATAAAAGTGTAATATTCCTTTAAATTTCGTACCTGGGGGGTGTCTATAGTATGCCTGTAATGTGGCGCATGTTTCACGTGTTTAGAACAGTTTGAGTTTCTAAAGGAAAAAAAGTCATTTAAAAGTAGTAGCGCTAGTGCCGGCTATAATGTATTGTCGGTCCGGCAATACACATAAAAGTTCATCGATAAAAACGGCATGGGATTTCCCCACAGGGGAACCCCGAACCAACATAAAAAAAAAATGCATGGGGGTCCCCCTAAATTCCATACCAGGCCCTTCAGGTCTGGTATGGATATTAGGGGGAACCCCGCGCCAACTTTTTTTAAAAAAATGGTGTGGGGGTCCCCCTTAAAATCCATACCAGACCCTTCAGGTCTGGTATGGATTTTAAGGGGAACCCCGCTCCAAAATTTGAAAATAAAAATGGCGTGGGGGTCCCCCTCAAAATCCATACCAGACCCTTCAGGACTGGTATGGGTTTTAAGGGGAACCCCGTGACAAAATTGAAAAAAAAATGGCGTGGGGTCCCCCCAATAATCCATACCAGACCCTTATCCGAGCATGCAACCTGGCAGGCCACAAGAAAAGAGGGGGGATGAGAGAGCTCCCCCCTCCTGAACCGTACCAGGCCACATGCCCTCAACATTGGGAGGGTGCTTTGGGTTAGCGGCCCCCCAAAGTGCAGACCCATTGAGGATGCCCACCCATGATCACCAGGGATGCTCACCCATAACCACCAGGGATGCCCACCCATGACCACTAGGGATGCCAATCAGTGCCAATTGGTGCCCATTAGGGATGGCACTCTGTGCCCATCAGTGATACCTGCTAGTGCCTCCTGATCAGTGCTGCCTAACAGTGCCATTTATCAGTGTCGCCCATCAGTGCCACCCATCAGTCCCCATCAGTGCCACTTATAAGTGCCCACCAGTGCCACCTATCAGTGCCCATCAGTGCTGCATATCAGTGCCACCTATCTGTGCCCATCAGCGCTGCTTATAAGTGCCCATCAGTACTGCACATAAGTGCCTCATCATCAGTGCCCATCAGTGCCACCTCATCAGTGCCAATAAGTACTGCCTCATCAGTGCCGTTAAGTTTTGTTACAGAAAAACTTTTTTTTATTTGTTGCGCAAAAAATAAAAACCCCAGTAGTGATCAAATACCACAAAAAGAAAGCTCTATTTGTGGAAAAAAATTATAAATATTTTATTTGTGAACAGTGTTGCATGACAACGCAATTATCATCCAAAGTGTGACAGCGCTAAAAGCTGAAAATTGGTCTGGGCAGGAAGTGCCCTGTTTTGAATTGGTTAAGTATTGGAAGCTGTAAATTTAGATACAGCCGCCTTATATTTACACTAGTGGATCTATTGGCCATAAACCCTGACTGGTCTGGATGTATATGTTTCTGAATAACCTTTTTTAATCTGATGGCTAATACCTTTGCTAAAATGCTGTACAAAGAAGAGATATTGGTCTATATGAAGAGGCCTTAAGTAGATCTTTTCCCTCTGTAGGCAAAATTATGATAGTGGATTCCTTCATGGATGAAGGCCGTCTTCCCTCCTCCATGCCCAGTTAAATTCCTTAAGCAACTCTGGAAGCAATACTGCCCCATACTGTTTGTAAGTCTCCACCAGCAAGCCATCTGGCCCTGGAGTTTTCTGGTTTTGTCAGGGCTGGGCTCAGCCCTTCCTTCGCTGAGCTGGCTGCTCAGCTGTCGGCTAATTGCCAGCTCCCATCTCTCTCCACAGTTACTCAGCTGTTGATGAAATCCTGCTCCTCAGTCCTGCCTACTTAAGCCGTCCAGTCCAGAGGAGCTCTGCCTTCGCCTTGGTCAACATCACAGAAACGATCTCCTGTGATCCTGTTCAAGACTTGCTTTGCTGACATCCCTTCAGGCTCCAGATCCTGCTTGCTGTTCCACTACATTGATCCCTGACTTCTGGCTTGGCTGACTATCCGTTGTGATTGCTGAACTTTGGCTGTGTTTTGACTATGTTTGTTCTTTTTACTTTTATTATTAAACAAGTGTGATTTAACTGTACTTGTACTGTCTCGGCCTGATTTCATGGTTTCTGACAGTAAGCAAAGGCCATGAATTCAGAAGATGCAGTCAATGCACTTGTTGGTAATATTTTTTCCAGATTGGATGAACTTGATCAGTTCTATATAGCATTACAAATGCTCCTGAGTCATACAGCTCACTTGGAATCTCCCACTGATGTCACCCCAATAGAACCTATGTTGCAGGCCGACCCTGCTGCTGCTCCAGTCTCTGTGCAGGCACCCGCCTCGAGTATTACCCCTATAAGAGGTATGTCTGGTTATGCTCTGCTTCCCTAGCGATTTGGAGGCAATCCAGTCCAATGTAGAGGGTTTCTTAACCAGGTTGAGATATACTTTGAGATGCTGCCCCAGGCGTTTCCCATGGACAGACCAAAGTAGATTTCATGATATCTTTGCTTTCTGAGAGAGCTTTGGCCTGGGCAAACCCTCTATGGGAGACGCAAAAACCTGTTGTCTTGAGTTACCCTGAGTTTGTGTCTTCAATTAAAGGGTATTTGACGTTCCCGCATGCTCCTCTTCTGCTGCCAAGTGCCTCATGTCCATCGAACAGAGTACAAGAACTATTGCCAACTAAGCCATTAAATTCCGTACTCTGGCAGCAGAGGTTGCGTGGAACAATGAGGCCCTCGTCGCTGCTTTTTCTCATGGTATTTTGGATACCATCAAGGATGAGATAGCAGCCCGAGATATATTCACTGAGCTGGAGAAGTTGATCACGTTTGCCATCCTCATTGACTCCAGACTGTTCTCTTTTAAGGAGAGCTTGCAGAAGCCTCCTGTACGTTTGTCTCCGAGCTTTGCAGTCCCACCCGTGCCTCCCCCACCTCCCATGCCTCCTGTTACTGAGTCGGGCAGTGAATGTGAACCCATGCACTTGGGTTTCTCATGTCTCTCTGCGGAAGTTTTTTCCTACACATCCAGGGAATGCCCGAACCTTGAGGTCCTGTCACGGACAGACCTTAGGTGGCGTTGTTTCATCCCCAGTTATCCAGAAGGATAAGCCCCTGGTTTCGGTCACCCTTTCTTGGTCTGAGTCGTCTGTCAAGATGCAGGCTCTAATCGACTCTGGGGCTGCAGGCCTGTTCATTGATGCTGCCTTTGTATCGAAGCACTCAATTCTGCTTCAGCTGCATGACACTCTTCAGCCTGCCCATGTGACTCATGAGACGGTTCCATTGTCCATGGCTGTAGGGGCTCTTCACCATGAGCTAATCCAATTCCAAGTTATTTCCTCACCTAAGTTTCTGCTGGTTATTGGTTATCCTAGGTTACAGAGGCACAACCCCTCTTTTGATTGGCTCCATGCTGAGGTTCTCTCCTGGTCACCACAATGCAGTGAGACATGCTTCCAGAAGGTAGCCAAGGTCCTGTGCACCTCTTCACTTTCCTCCCTGCCGGAAGAGTACCGCGATTTTAGCGATGTCTTTGACAAAGGTCAAGCCGGTAGTTTGCCTCCACATCGGTTGTATGATTGCGCAATTGACCTTCAACCTGGTGTCATACCCCCTCTTCTCGCCAAGGCACTGATACACAGCCCTGTAGTGCTCTCTCTGTTGGCCGGCTCTCCCTGCACCGTGGCTCACAGCTGACAGGATTTTAGAATCGGGAGTCAAATATTTGATCTTTAGAACACATTCATCATTAGTTTATAGAGCGCACCCACCTCATACTCTCAAATTTATTAGACTTTCTAAAAAACATTCCCTGGCTAAGGAATTGGGCAGTGAAGAGGCATCTTAGGGAAAAGTCTCTTTTCTCCTCCTAACAAAGGCCTTGTTATGGAATTAAGGGTAAAGGGACTGTGCTCAGATGTTTTCAGACATAACATTAGATGAAAAATTTGCTAACGATATATGAGAATAATTTGGGGGAGAAAGTAAACATGGACTGTCTGTCATGAGTTAATTGCTGCAGGGAAATGGCTGTGTAATATTTGATTATGCAAGTGCTGCTTTCATATACAGCAGTGGTCATCGACCCTGTCCTCAGGGCCCACTAACAGGCCAGGTTTGCAAGATAACTGAAATACATCACAGGTGATATCATTTGCTACTCAGTGATTGCAGTATTCCAGTCTGCATCTCCCCAAGGTAATACATAAAACCTGGCCTGTTAGTGGGCCCTGAGGACAGGGTTGATGACCACTGATATACAGTATTGTAATATGTATAGTATGTTTAATTTTGGAGTTGTGCTTTTGCCTAGTAACCCATTACCCAAGCCAGTATCTGAGTGTTATAATCATAATGATTTTTCTGTCTGAATTACTGTGCTTTAATGAGGTAAACTATTTGCATATGTCTTCACCTAAGCTAGGCTGGGAACCAATAAACCTTTCCTAGCATTACATTTTGACCTAAAGATCAAAACTAATGCATTTTACAAACTTATTTTTTTCTGTTGCTGTTAAAATTTGTCTGAGGGTAACAATAAGCAAAATTTAGCCTAAACCTCCTTCAGAAGTGGATCTCACACTTGCTGTTTTCCTTGCACTCAGACATATATCTGATTGTCAAGAGGTATCTAAAGTTCATTTAGCTTTGATATTAACCCAGTTTTCTTTTTTAAAGGGTTGCAGTTCTTACTGCATTTTCTAATGTCAGTGTCATCTATACAGGTGATATTGTCCATTGCTAGGTAGAACTATTTTTTAACAAATACTGTAGAAAGATTGTGAAAACAGCCTAATGCCCCGTACACACGGTCGGATTTTCCGATGGACAATGTCTGATCGGAGCGCGTTGTCGGAAATTCCGACCGTGTGTGGGCGCCATCGGACATTTTCCATCGGATTTTCCGACACACAAAGTTGGAGAGCAGGAGATAAAATTTTCCGACAACAAAATCCGATCGTGTCAATTCTGACCCTGTGTGGCCTGTTCCGACGCACAAAGTGCCACGCATGCTCAGAAGAAATTCTGAGACGGGACAGCTCGTTCTGGTAAACTTAGCTTTCGCAATGGATACAGCACTTTCGTCACGCTGCAATGTTAAAAATGGTTTAATACAGCGCACTCTCTTCTTCTTTATAATGTGACAAGAATTAAGTAGTTTTGCTGCTCATATTCACACACACTTCTCACAAAGTTTTATTTGTGTTTTTTTAGTGGGATTCCCTGAATATATTGTTATTAGTTGTCACATCTGACAGTTTTATATTTTTTATTTTTATTTTTTTTGGATTTTAAGCCTTTTTTTTTCTTTAATGTTTGGATTTTTTCCAAGGCTGATCTTTGTTCAATGTTATTTTTATTTTTACTCCAGAATATTTTTGGGTGTGTTTTGTGTGTCAAGTTACCCCAACACCATTGATATCTTTTATTATTTAATCTCAAGGAGATTGTTTGGTGTTGGTGTCCCTTGTTTATTTCACATTGTATATTTGAAATGTACCTGAATCCTCACAAACCAACTGTCCTTTTTGAAGTAAAACACATAGGAGAGTATAATTCAAAACAAAAATCCTTTAATAAGGGATCAGAACCAAACAAAGAGGAAGGCAACACTGGATCAACAGGAGAAATTAGCGAAGCCTGGGACCCCCACGGCAGACAACAATTCTTCAACATCAAAATTGGTGGCCTGTGGGGTCAATATCGAAGGGAGGGCAGTCTGGTCCAGAATTCGCAGAGATCCGGATAGCAGCAGATGACATCTGTGTCCCCAGGCTGTGGTACCACAAGAGGCTGCATCTTTTGGCCGACCAGACTGAACCCAGGGCAATCACTGTCTGGTCTTCCTTCCACGCTTCCTTCCGGGCTGTGGCTGTGCAGTTGGAGATGTGGCAGGAGGAGGAGTAGGACCTGGAGGAGGAGGAGGACTGAGGGGACCTGGAGGAGGACTGGGGGGACCTGGAGGAGGACTTGGAGGACCTGGAGGAGAGGGAGGAGGAGGAGGAGGACCTGCAGGAGGAGGAAGAGGACCAACGCGAAGGTGTGTCTGAGGTGTAATTTGGCCCCTCATACCTTTCTCCAGAGCCTCCGATATGAGGGCCTCACACAAGACTTTTTGGCCCTCCTCCATCCTCTGCATTTTATAGGCTATGAAGGCAGCAATGTTCTCCTCCATGGTGTGGGGTGCTCCCAGGACCTCTGTAGCCCTCCAAAAGAATGCTATAGCAGCCTCCTCTAGGGTACTCCTCCTACTGCCACTTTCTCTTTTCAGGGGGGGTGGAGGGACCTTGATATCAGCCAGCCGGCTCGGCCCGGCCACCTCCTGGCTGAGAATTCCCTGTGTATGATAAAGGGACATGGTTGTAAAATTTTGCATCATCAATCACAATCCTAAATTAGTACTCCCAACTAACATCTAGTTAACATCATTGATTGGACAAGCAGAAATATTTAGAGTAATGCTATACCTGGCTCAAGCTGGGCTCCTCCACATATCGCCTGGAAGGCCCAGGTTGGGCGTCAGAAGCCTCAGCCGGGGGGGAAGGAAGCGTGGAAGGAAGACTGGAGAGGGATGGCCTGGGTTCAGTCTGGCCTGCCAGAAAGTGCAGCCTGTCGTAGTACAACATCCTGGGGACATAGATGTCATCTGCTGCTCCGGATCTCTGTGAATCCAGGACTTTCTTGCGCTCCCTCAGATATGTGCTCCTCAGGTCACCAATGAAGATCTTTAAATAGGTGATGTCTGCCGTGGGGATCACCTGCTTCACAATTTCACACAATTGCTCCAGTGCTGCCTCCCTCTTTGCTTGGTTCTTGAAATGGGGGTGGGTAATCTCCCACAGACAGGGCAGCTCACTTAGCATCTCTACGAATACTGACATGAAGTCATTGTCTTTCATTAGGATATCCATGTTCACTGCAAGACACAACACAAGACAAAGCCTAATGTCAGACAAAACTCTCCTAATCTTGTTACAATATAGGCCTCAATCTAGAAGCAGTATAGGCACAAGTTTGTCTCTTACCTTCGTTCTTACGATCGGCGCGTCCAATGCTCCTTCCTTCGCTCACAGATCGTACGTAATACGCACGCGTGTTACGCTTTATACACACTGCGCATGCGTGTAACTCCGCCCGCCCCTGACGTTCTTTCTAGTCTATTCCCCGCCTCTTTTTGTTCCGCACAGTGGGTGAAGAGCACATGGCGGAGTTACAGCAGGTGCATGCTAATTCTAGCAACGAGGAGGAGGAGGAGGAAAGCCCGGATCCAGGCACGTCCCGATCCAGAAGGAGATGTTTTAAGGCCACAAATATGTCCTTTGGGGAGATGTTTGAGATGGTCGACATCATGAGGAAGTCCGACTATGACGGAAAATATGGGCCTTACCCACACCCCAACATCCGAAAGGCAAAAATCATTGCTAAAGTGATCAAAAGCCTTCACAGGAATTTCGAGGTACGAAGATCTAAAGATCAGCTCAGGAAGCGGTGGTCGGACCTGAAGTTGAGAGAGCCAGAGCAGTACTGAAAGATCCGGAGAGTGCTGCAAAAAAGTAAGTAGTTGTGCTGTGTTCCTATTCTTTCTGTCTTTATTCCGTTCGTTCTGCTCCATATGCTTTTATTAATTGTAACGTTTAAAAGGGCAACTTTAATGTTCATGGGCCCATTATTCGTTCGTATCAAACATTTTTCTTTCGGCCTCTAGAACACCATTGTTTAGGCCATATGCATTTTCACACATTTTTTGGGGCCTACTTGGATGCCAAATATTTGTTTGTGTAGATGGGTTTGTTACTAGAATGAAATGCCAACTAGATTGTGTGTAAGGAGAGGACACTGAGCAGCTGTTTTCACATCTGGACACTGGAGCACTAGTGTGGGACCCCAGAACACAATTTTTATTAGGGGGGGCACACAGGTGCTCCAGTGTATACTATAAGGGGGGCTACATCTGTGAAGCTTGTACCAAACAGGTAAAGTATTGCAGCTTGACAAAGGCCACTAAAAAATATACATCTTGGAACTCTGCTAAAATAGACAATTGTACCCCACTTCCAAGCAATGTTTCCTATTTCTAGTTCTGCCATCAAATATCTGTGTGCTAAGTATACCATTTTTGTTTTACATAGGGGAGAAAAGACTCGGAGGACACCCCTCATCCCAGGAGAACACAGACCCCCCACCTATGGAAGAAGGTGAAATACCACCAACACAAGAAGAAGAGCAGGAGGAAGAAGAAGATGTGATGGAGATTGGCACCACAACAGGTGAGTGTCTGCGACCACAGGCTCAGGTGAAAGAGATGGATGGTGGCAGATTTTTGAGACCTTTTTTTTTTGTTCTTTATCTCTTTTTAGGTGATCGTGATGTGAGGGATAGAGAACGTTTCACATCTGAAAGTGCCCAGATACTGATCGGGGAGATCATGGGGTGTAATCTCGAATTGCACAACATACAGCAACAAATCAGTGATGTTATTAAAAAAAATAATAACATCATTGATGTTTTGGGGCGAATTTAAACCCCACAAAATCACCTGTTTTATTGTGGTCCAATCTTCTAAAATTTTTTTCAATGTTTAGAAAAGCCAAATTTGGAGGATGCACACAGTGTGCCAACATGTGCTATCTGCCATCACGCGAGATCAATGGACGCGTTTTGGGGGGGCAACCCCTTCCTCAATTATAAAGTCGCGTTGAGGAAGGGCTTGCTCCCCCAAAACACGTCCCTTGATCCCCCCTGATGGCAGATAGCACATGTTGACATTCGTAAATTGGTGTGCATCTTCCAAATTTGGCTTTTCCAGGGGTGATTTCCACCCATCTGAACGCTATATTAAACCCAGTTCCTAAATACTGATGCCTGATATAGCCTTCAGGTTTTCCCATATGTGAACTTTGTAAGTTCAAGTTTTTTGGCTTTCTTGTTGGTTTTACACAGGCCTGTTTTATCTGAAATGGATATTTCGATTTTTGATAATGCTACTGCAAAAATTGTTATACAACAAACATGTTGGTTTGTTTTAAAAACCTTTTGTAAATACACATGTGATTGTGCAGGTATAAAAAAGTGGCTTACTCAAGAATATGTGGATTATTGTCTGGGGTGATGTAATTGCTGTTTTATGCAAAAATGGGGGTTATTTCCTAAGGGCAAATACACTTTGCACTACAAGTGCAGGTTCAGTGCAGTTGCAAGTGCACTTGTAGTGAAATGTGTTTTTGCATTTAGGAAGTACCAGCCAACACTGTTTTTTATAAGGTTACCCAATCACGACATTTTCTGCACTCAACACATTTCTGTCAGGGTCAGCTAAAACAAACACAAGCAGTAAATGTCCACAAAGAATTTCTTTTGGTTGTTTTTTATTTGAAAAAGGTTTCACAGATTGTCTGGCATATTGATAGCCCCCCTACCCGCAAAGAACTCCAGGTATCGTAACCGGACATCACGGGCACTCAGGGAGGGCAAGCCAGGACGGCCACTTTCAAGCGCCGTCAGTGTTGATGGATTTGGGATTCCGGCCTCAGGCCCAACTGAGCCAGCATAGTTGGCTGAATGTTTTCTTAAAAATTTATGGAGAACACAGCAGGCAAGTATTATATGGTTCAGTTTATACTCCGCCATATGGATGGGTGTCAGAAATAATCGGAACCGGCTGGCCAGGATTCCAAATGTGTTCTCCACCACTCTTCGGGCTCTGGCCAGCCGGTAATTAAAAACCCTCTGTTCCGGGGTGAGGGTCCTCATCAGGAATGGCCGCATCAGGTGGTCCCCCAGCACAAATGCTTCATCAGAAACGAACACAAATGGGAGACCTTCAACATTGTCCTCTGGAGGTGGCAAGTCCAAGCTGCCATTCTGGAGACGCCTGTAGAACTCCGTCTGGGCGAGGACTCGACCATCGGACATCTGGCCATTCTTCCCCACGTCCACATACAGGAACTCGTAATTAGCCGACACCACCGCCAACATCACTATACTATTAAACCCCTTGTAATTATAATAGTACGACCCCGAGTTGGGTGGTGGGACGATGTGGACGTGTTTCCCATCAATTGCCCCTCCGCAGTTAGGAAAGTCCCACCGCTGGGCAAAGTGGGAGGCCACAGTCTGCCATTCCTGTGGCGTTGAAGGAAACTGTTGAGGAAAAAACAATAAACATTACTATTTTTTCACAGAAACATGGCAAGCAGATTAGACACAAACATTATGGGGCAACCTCCAGATAGCATTTTTTAAGAGGAATTTAACAACAACAAAGTATAAGGTACACCTATCATATTCCCCCTCCCCCCCCTCATGGGCCATTTCTAACATTATAGGGGGGGGGGACTCTTGGACAGGTAACCCTCTTCACTTCATTGAGAGATGAATGCCTAACTACAGGGTATTACTTGGAACAGACCCTCCTTAGTTACACTATTGGCAGACCACTGGACAGGTAAGAAGTGTCTGAATACAAAGATATAAATACACACTGTACACATTTGAGGACATTTGGACATTCTGCTATTACCTATCAAGATAATAATAGGATACAAAAACTTTAAACAGTACCATTGGAAAGTATACAGGCAGGCCCTTGCACTACATGCTTTGGGGAATTCATCCATAAATCTGAGCACTAAAGAGATGGGTATAGTGTGTGTGGGTTTGGCAAAGTCAGCAGATAGATGATTGAGGATAGAGAATTGGGATCAGCTGACTTAGCAGTTGGGGGGAGGGAGGGTTACAAAAAATTTGGGGACACCACAAAAAAAGCCTCTGGCACTCTGCCTGAATTTAAATAAAAAATAACATTTCCAAACATTTTAGGGGGTGTTTGGGGTAAAGCACTACTATAGAGCTGATAAAATACATTGTTAAGTGACTACATGAGGTGAATATAGGGGCAGGAGACACCATGCTGGAGAGGTTATTGAAGGGCAAATATTTATAAAGAACATGAAATAATAATTACATAAAAATCAAGCATGCATGAGGACAAAGGGGACATTCACAGCATATTACAATCATGGTAATTAGGGAATGAGGAAAGAAATACAATATATTAGCAAACATTCAATACAATAAAATGTGATATAAAAGGAAAAAAATCTTACCTTCATATACTCCTTCTGCAGGACCTGGATGATGGCAGAACAGGTCTCTGGGATAATGATACCCAGAGCCTGGGGGGAGATGCCTGTCGAGAACTTGAGGTCCTGCAGGCTTCTCCCTGTGGCCAAATACCGCAAGGTAGCAACCAACCTCTGCTCCGGAGTGATGGCTTGCCTCATGCAGGTATCCTGCCTGCTGATATAGGGGGTCAGCGAAGCCAACAAACGGTGAAACACGGGGTCCGTCATCCTGAGAAAGTTCCTGAAATCATCAGGATTATTCTCACGGATCTCACGGAGCAAAGGCATATGAGAGAACTGGTCACGCTGAAGCAACCAATTCTTGGTCCATGAACTCCTCCCCACCCTGTTCATGGACTGGACTTGTGTCAAGGTCAGGACCCCAACACCAAGCCCCCGCACAGCACGAACTCTACGAGGAGTACGCATACGAAACATGGATAGAAAACGGTCGGCTGCTCAGAACGAAGTAACAGAACGCACTGAAGAAGGCCTGTGAAGAGCGACCTGAAAACCAGTAACAAAGAACAAGAATACAATGACTACCTAAAGTCACGCGGAACTTGCTTGCACGCACTGAAGACCAGATACAAACCCACAACCCACAAGCACAAACTGAACGGCAGAAAACGATCTGAAAGCCACCAGTCTGAAAAAGCATGAATCGTCTCTCACCAAACTTTTACTAACACGAGATTAGCAAAAGGAGCCCAAAGGGTGCCGCGCTTGGTTCTGAACCGGCCTTTTCTAGTCTTGTTGTACGTGCTGTACGTGACCGCGTGGTTGTCGATCGGAAATTCCGACAACTTTGTGCGACCGTGTGTAGGCAAAACAAGTTTGAGCCAACATCCGTCGGAAAAAATCCTAGGATTTTGTTGTCGGAATGTCCGAACAAAGTCCGACCGTGTGTACGCCCTATAAGAATGTAGTATTTTGTTACAGATAGAGGATTTGTTATATAAACTTTAGAATGACAGGATAAATTTAAGCCCAAGTTTGAGAAATGTTAAACTTTCTTTTACCATTTTTTTTTCTTTCACCAAGAGAAACTTTAAACGTTTTAAACGTATTCCCTGCACTGGGGCTGTGCCCACACTGCAAGGGTCAATTGCTCATTTAGCTTCTACCCAATCATCTGCTCCTCCATGCTGCTAACCCTGCAGCATTTTCTCCCCCACACTAGGGGTCTAAGGTCTTGACGTCATCAAGACAAATGCGTAGAGGTGAAGTTGCCGAGGAACAGTCTACCACCTGAGCGTAGGGAGAGCATTGCCTGTCAGGAGAGTGGAGGAGCAGGTAAGCAAAAGTGCTTCTCCTCTCCCCTAGGAAAAACAAGCAGATAATCCTTGCAGTGTGGGTGCAGCCCCACTTCAAGGGCTTTAAGGATTTTTCCATAGATAACAAAGATAAAGACACGGCTTATGTTATTGCAAAACTGTACTATAGACATGCTGCTCCAAGACCTCCCACAATCTCCTTGCTCCCATGGCAAAGTCCAATGCAAAACCTAGGATCTCGCTCCATACCACATACAAATTCAAAGAAAGACGGGCCACACAACAAGGGTGTCCTCAAAACAGTTAGTTTTACTGTGATTGCAGAAATTCGCTTACGGGACACACTGCATACCTCCCATCTGATGCCACATAAAATAATGTGCATTTCACACATCACAGGGCTTAATTGTAGATTGGATTTTTTGTATGCTGTATTTTGTACAGTATACTGTTTCTGCAAATTCAATAAAAATAAGTGGAGTTTAAGGACATTATTAGTGTGTGGCCTGTCTTTTTTAAACTGTAGTGTATGTCTGGTGGGTACTAATTTGAACCTAATTAGCTAAGGTACAAGTTAATTTATCAGGCTGTAGGTCATTGAGGATGCAGCACAAATTCACTCTGAGGCTGGGTTCACACTGGTCCGACAAACGCTCCGACATTGGGAGCTCATGTCGCATGACGTGTGAAATGTAATGTTTCCCTATGGGAGCCGTCCTAACTGGTCCGACACAAGTCGTTCCGACTTTAGAAATGCTCCCTGTACTACTTTGGTCCGACTTTGATCCTACTTCAGCCTATTGACTATCATTGAAGTCGGATCAAAGTCGGATTGCCGTCTTGCGTGATCCGACTTCGGCACGCGACTTGTGCTCAGATGATCTTGAGGGGGAACTCCGCGCCAAATTTTAAATAAAAATCCGGCATGGGTTCCCCCTCCAAGAGCATACCAGGCCCTTAGGTCTGGTATGGATCTAAGGGGAACCCCTACGCCAAAAAATCGGCGTGGGGTCCCCCCTAAAATCCATACCAGACCCTTATCCGAGCACGCAGCCCAGCCGGTCAGGAATGGGGGTGGGGACGAGCTGGCGGCCCCCCCCCTCCTGGACCGTACCAGGCCGCATGCCCTCAACATGGGGGGGTGCTTTGGGGCATGGGGGGCGCAGTGTGGCCCCCCACCCCAAAGCACCTTGTCCCCATGTTGATGAGGACAAGGGCCTCTTCCCGACAACCCTGGCCGTTGGTTGTCGGGGTCTGCGGGCGGGGACTTATCGGAATCCGGGAGCCCCCTTTAATAAGGGGGCCCCCAGATCCCGGCCCCCCACCCTATGTGAATGAGTATGGGGTACAGCGTACCCCTACCCATTCACCTAGGGAAAAAGTCAATTTAAAAAAAAAAACACTACACAGATTTTTAAAGTATTTTATTAGACAGCTCCGGGGGTCTTCTTCCGACTTCGGGGGTCTCTCCGGTTCTTCTCCGCGCTCTCCGGGTCTTCTGCCGGGCTCCTCCTCTCTCTTCTGCTCTTTTGCCGCTCTTTTGCTAAAGAGGAGGAGCCCGGTCTGCTGCCTTCTTCTCTTCGGGGGTCTCTCCGGTTCTTCTCCACGCTCTCCGGATCTTCTGCCGGGCTCCTCCGCTCTCTTCTGCTCTTTTGCCGCTCTTTTGCTAAAGCGGAGGAGCCTGGTCTTCAATCTTCAATCTTCTGCCTTCTGCCCTCTTCTCCTGATGTTGACACGACGCTCTCTGGGGCTAGAATGCTCTCTGTGCGCTCTGCTCTGACTTATATAGGCGGTGACCCCGCCCCCTTAAGCCGTCACAGTCCCTGGGCATGCTGGGACTGTGACGTTTTAGGGGGCGTGGTCATCACCCGATGACCACGCCCCCTGTATGCCGTCATAGTCCCAGCATGCCCAGGGACTGTGACGGCATAAGAGGGCGGGGTCACCGCCTATATAAGTCAGAGCAGAGCGCACAGAGAGCATTCTAGCCCCAGAGAGCGTCGTGTCAACATCAGGAGAAGAGAAGAGGGCAGAAGATTGAAGACCGGGCTCCTCCTCTTTAGCAAAAGAGCGGCAAAAGAGCAGAAGAGAGAGGAGGAGCCCGGCAGAAGATCCGGAGAGCGCGGAGAAGAACCGGAGAGACCCCCGAAGAGAAGAAGGCAGCAGACCGGGCTCCTCCTCTTTAGCAAAAGAGCGGCAAAAGAGCAGAAGAGAGAGGAGGAGCCCGGCAGAAGACCCGGAGAGCGCGGAGAAGAACCGGAGAGACCCCCGAAGTCGGAAGAAGACCCCCGGAGCTGTCTAATAAAATACTTTAAAAATCTGTGTAGTGTTTTTTTTTTTAAATTGACACTTTTTCCCTAGGTGAATGGGTAGGGGTACTATGTACCCCATACTCAATTCACATAGGGTGGGGGGCCGGGATCTGGGGGCCCCCTTATTAAAGGGGGCTCCCGGATTCCGATAAGCCCCCCGCCCGCAGACCCCGACAACCAACGGCCAGGGTTGTCGGGAAGAGGCCCTTGTCCTCATCAACATGGGGACAAGGTGCTTTGTGGTGGGGGGGCCGCAGCGCGCCCCCTCCCCCAAGGCACCAACCCCCCCATGTTGAGGGCATGCGGCCTGGTACGGTTCAGGAGGGGGGGGGGGCGCTCGCTCGTCCCCACCCCCATTCCTGTCCGGCCGGGCTGCGTGCTCGGATAAGGGTCTGGTATGGATTGGGGGGGACCCCCCACGCCGTTTTTTCGGCGTAGGGGGTTCCCCTCAAGGTCCATACCAGACCCAAGGGCCTGGTATGCTCCTGGAGGGGGAACCCATGCCGGTTTTTTATTTAAAATTTGGCGCGGAGTTCCCCCCTAAGATTCATACCAAACACAGTGCCGGCATTGGCGGGGATCCAAGTCGGATCCCCGTTCATTGAAAGTCGGACACATGCCGGCTTCATGTCGCAGGGCAAAGTCGGATCCAAAGTAGGACGGCTGTCGTGTCGCACCAGTGTGAACCCAGCCTCAAAGCAAACATATCCAGTTTGAAAAATTTGAGCACTTAACACAATCATGATGGTTTGCTTTATCTGATTCTATGGCCTTCTTATTTCAGTAAATAATCAGTGTCCTCTTTTAGATACCTGAGTAGTTTGTAATGGGTGTATCATTTTACATCATTGTCTTCTGTGATTGTAGTGACCACATGCTGACTGGAGAGTAAAAATGGCTTAATATGCAAATGTTAACTTATAAAAAAAAATAATCACAATTTGCATATTTAATGTTTATATGTCAATCATTATATAAAGTTTAAATGCAGGTAGTAAAGAAATAATAAGAAATAAATAAGGTAAAAATGAATCCTATTAAAATCCTATTGATGCTTTTATCACAAGTTCACTTTAAGTAAAACATTCATTCATTTAATATTTTTTTTAATTAGCTGCATCATTTTCCCTTAATTAACATATTAATACAAAGCATAAAATAAAATATATATCAGGATGGTATTGTTAACTGTATTTAACCAATGATATTATTCTACATTGAAAGATACTATGCATTAATACTATAACGATAATTGTGATAATTTGGGCAGTACTTTACCATGCTCTATATATGGCGGCACAGTGGTAGCAGTAACCTAGCAGTAAAAAGGGTCGCTGGTTCAAATCCCAACCATGACACTACCTGCCTGGAGTTTGCATGTTCTCCCTGAACCTGCCTGGGTTTCCTCCGGGTACTCCGGTTTCCTCCCACACTCCAAAGACATGCTGGTAGGTTAATTGGCTTCTGTCCAAAATTGACCCTAGTATATGAATGTGAGTTGGGGACCTTGGATTGTGGGCTCCTTGAGGGTAGGGGCCGATGTGAGTGTGCAATGTATGTGTGGAGCGCTGTGTAAAATTGACGGCGCTATATGGGTACCTTAAATAAATAATATATAATAGAGGGGCATCTTAATGAGACACAATGTACAGGGATAGGGACAATTGTAGACACGCACCCACACTCATTCAGGTGGAACTGGATGGACTGGTGTCTTTGTTCAACCTTACAAACTATGTAACTATATTTGTGTATTTATCTAAAAACCAGCAACTATGTTTCAGCCCTAAAACAGTCTAGCTTAGAATGCAATATATTAAATTACAATTAATACGTGATTGCTTTCTTTAATTTTAGTACTAAGCAGCATATGATAATCCCTTCCCGCCGACTGTACATATATGCCAGCTTACTGAAGTGGGCCTTCCTCCATGGGGCTGCATGTATGTGTACCTGTGTTTGTGCTAAAAGCACACTTCACAGCATGCTCCAAGCACAGAAACTGTGCTCTCTCTCCCTGAGAGCCCTGTGTCTCATACTAATGATCCAGAAAAAACAAAACACACACCATTGTTTCTGGGCCATAATACATGCACATATTATTTTATTTTACTTTTATTGTATAGTGGCAGCAGATTATTAATTCATATAGTTTATTAATATTAATATTAATATTATTTACTGGATTTTCTGTGGAGCATTGGTGGGTTTGGTGTTCATATTACATGTACAAATAAAAAAACTTATTTATCGGCGTACAACACACACTTTTTCCCCCTTAAAACCAGGGGAAAATCACGGGTGCGTGTTATACGCCAATCCCCTGCGATCCCCCGCTGACTGAGCGGAGCGATCGACGACCGCAATTTGAAAATGGCGCCGCTGGCGATGAAATACACAGAGCCCTCGGCTCTTCTCGGCCACTTTCGGCTTCACTCGAGCGCCGCCCGAACCTAGCCGAGTATACTCGGCTAGGTTCGGCTAGCTCCGCTCACAGTCACGCCCATCCCGGGAGCCGAAAGTGAACGAAAGTGAACGAGAGCCGTTGAGAAGAGCCGTGGATCGGCTCTGTGTATTTTGGCGCCGGCGGCACCATATTCAAACTGCAGTGACACTGACATGTCACTGCAGTTTAACTGCAGCCTGGGCAAGGCTGCAATTGGACACAGAAAAGCTGCAGATCAGCACTGACAAAGCTGCAAGGCTGCAAATGGACCAAGGCTGCTGACTGCAAGGCTGCAAATGACACCAAGACTGCTGACTGCAAGGCTTCAAATGACTGCAAGGTTGCAAATGACATCAAGGCTGCTGACTGCAAGGCTGCAAATGACTGCAAGGCTGCAAATGACACTGGACAAGCATGCAGATGGACGCTGTGCAAGGCTGCATTGATGGGCATTTAAATATAAGTTTTTTTCCTTAAAACATTTTTTTCCTTATAATTCCCTCCTAAACTAGGGGTGCGTGTTATACGCCGGCGCGTGTTATACGCCGATAAATACGGTACATATGTGATATTACTACAATCATCAGGAGCAGGGAAAATGTATTTTGGGTTGTCCCTTGGTTACCAGTGATAGATTATATAGTGATTATAGTGATAGAAAGAAGAATACAGCTAAATTTTTTTTAAAAATCAGGCGACATCCATTACCATTTACCACCAAAGCAAAGCCCAATTTGTCCTAAAAAAATAAGGTACAATCCACCTGGATAAACTAAGTACAGTAGTTGCAATCATATGTACGGTATCGATAACACGCTATCACTATCGCTAATGTCAAAGTTGCAAAATTGTATTCAGATGTTAGGATTTGTTTTCCCTTCATCATAATGGTGTAAAAAATTACCAGGGTTTGTGCCTTTAATACAGAAATTGATCATTTTAGACTATTTTAAAAAACGGCCAACCTCCTACCTGCGTTCTCTGGCCAGTAACACCACCACTTTTTTAATTATGGGTCAAAAGAAGGTATGAGGCAGGGAGAGGCAATCAAACTTTTGGACACTATTGGGAATTAATCACAGATACTGGTTACCTTAGGGAACAAACAAATTTACCTAAACAAACACTTAATAAAATGACTTGGTTGCTTAAGTAAAACCCGGAAAAATAGGGTCCCCTTAAAAGAGAAAAGATAATGGAAACTTACTTGTTTCACTGCCCACACTGCTGAATGCCCCTGTATTGGGAATCTTCAGAATCTTGAGATTCTGACACTTTTAGGTGAGTCACTTTTAGGTGTGTCACTGATTTGGTCTGGGAAACTACTGTGTGTTATAGAGACATGGTGATGTCCAGGAGCATTTTAAGTAAAATTCCTGTTTTAATGGTTTTCAAATGTACAAGATAACAGCCTATTTTATTATTTATTATTATTATGTGTTCTTGTATAATTGTATTTAGTTGATGATAATCTATTTGTTTCATATTTCCTTAAAACTGGTTAAGTCAAAATAATAAATAATAGAGTCAAACATGTTTTGGCCCCTAGCAAAAAACCTTCCAGCACAAATTTTTGTGTCTGTTAGTGATTTAGAGTCCCCAAAAATACCCATACCCCTGTATATTGTGCTCACTAAGTAAAACATCTAAAAGTTTTTTTAACCTAACTACTTACTTTAAGCTTATACTACTACCCAGGGAAAGTAATTCCACAGTTTCACTGCTCTAACAATAAAGAATATGTTACATAATTTATGATTAAATCTCTTCAAAGTCTCAAATTGTGTCTGCGTGTTATCTTTAGGCACCTTAGAATAAACATTTTTTTTAAAGGTCTCATAGTCACCTTTGATTTATTTCTGCGTCAAATATTTGTGATCATATCTCCTCTTAAGTGCCATTTTTTTCATAGTGAATAAGTGTGATCTTTGTACCATTCCTCATGACTCAGTTCCCCTGCTTACCTTTGTTAGTTGTGGCTTGGCATTACATGCTATTGCTAAGGCTTCATTTACACAGGCATACTACAGTGTACATCCATGCAAGGGTCATGTTTGCTCATAAGGGGATGCACAGGTGTTCCATGCACCCTTCTTCAGGCAGTCCAAATATATGTCAATTAGGACACATTGGCCACAAAGACACACCTGCTACTCCCGATTTGACAGATAATGAGTTTGTGCATGCATATTTTAGCACCAAAGTGCATACCTTACATTTTTTCAACATTGTACCTCATCTGCCATGTAGCTGACCTTGCCCTTTTTTGTATTATGCCCCGTACACACGGTCGGATTTTCCGACGGAAAATGTGTGATAGGACCTTGTTGTTGGAAATTCCGACCGTGTGTAGGCTCCATCACACATTTTCCATCGGAATTTCCGACACACAAAGTTTGAGAGCTTGCTATAAAATTTTCCGACAACAAAATCCGTTGTCGGAAATTCTGATCGTGTGTACACAAATCCAACAGACAAAGTGTCACGCATGCCCAGAATAAATTAAGAGACGAAAGCTATTGGCTACTGCCCCATTTATAGTCCCGACGTACGTGTTTTACGTCACCGCGTTCAGAATGATCGGATTTTCCGACAACTTTGTGTGACCGTGTGTATGCAAGACAAGTTTGAACCAACATCCGTCGGAAAAAATCCATGGATTTTGTTGTCGGAATGTCCGATCAATGTCCGACCGTGTGTACAGGGCATTAGTGTCTTCCTGCAACATTGCTAGATTATGTGCACATTTAGTGTCCTGCATATTTTGGTATTATCAGCAAACACAGAAGTTGTATTGGTAATTGAAACTCTCAATATCAGTACATACAATTTGTCCACAACCATAGACTTCAATTTGGAAATTAAACATTTATAAGGTCAAATGCTTTAGCCATATCCAGATATACTACATCCACTGGTCTTCCTCAATGTAGATTCCTAGTCACTTCCTCATAAAATGTTAACAGGTTGGTTTGACATGAGTAAACTTCTAAAAAAGTATATAAAAACCTTGGAGAATAAAATTGTAGTAGTTGCAATATTTGTGAAGTTATTTATTAACTGTGTATTTTCATGAAAAAATACACTAAAGTGACATTTAGTGCAAGCAAATGCAATATTATACCCAATTTTTGGTAAAAAATAAAAGATGGACTTGCCATGAGTAAATAGATATCAAACATTACAAGTTACATTTGCACATGCCAGTGGAGAAAAACATGGTACCCAAATTTTCAATAGGCAATACTATAAAAGCCTTTATAGGTCATCAGTTAGAGTTAACTGTGAAATATGGCCCTAATGTTGCTCTTACTCTGTCATTTGTGATGATACCTACACAGTGTGTGGTGCAATTGATGTTTACATACATGTACTTGGCCTATGCTGCACTTTTTCAATGGGGTGTGTGCAGCGGTGGTGGGGGTGCTTTAAATTTGTTTTCATTAATTTTATTTATTTTTTAATTTTTTTTTTTACACTTTTTTTATTTATTGCTATCACAAGTGGGCTAAGAATGCTTCTTTTGCGGGTGTTTTTTTTTTCAGTACCTCTTTGTTAGCCTTAGTGTCCATGCACATGAAAGTGTTTACAAGTGTATTAGAAGAGGAGCATTTACAGGCAAAAAAAAAAAAAAATCACCAGCACATTCAGGAGAGGAGCTTTTGAGCAGAAAAAAAATGCTAAGCGTGTGTAAATGCTAAATGCGTTTAAGGCATTTGATCTTTTGAGAGTTAATGCATTACAATGGCTAGAACAAATTAATACACTTAAATCAAGCATGCCTAAATGTGCCAAACATGTGTGCAATACGTGGCTTGTGACCTTAGGCATGTTTTTGAAGCAACTTTTCCCCTGCCAGGAGTTCTGCCATGCAGAGGAGAAAAGAAAATGCACTTTGTGCATGAGGCCTGAATTAAAGATAGATTTTTTTATAGCAATTATACAGGTTATATACATATTTATTTAAAAAGCAAAGTTTTCCTTTACATAAGACAATAAAAACCAAGACATACTAGTGCACAGATTTGCTAATAAAATGCAATCATAATCCTTCATTGCTCTAATGCCTTAACTTTAACAAATGCCCTCATTCACCTATGTGGTAGTAGTGAGTGCTTGATTTTTTTTTTCCTCCGTCGAAATTTAATAAAAAAAATAGGAAAACTATGAAAAAAAGCAGAAGACAGATTTAAAAAAGGATACAATGAATTCCACAAATACAATTAAATAATCCATAGTGTGGTAGATTGACGGTATATAGGGGGTCATTTAGGAAAGGCAAATCCACTTTGCACTACAAGTGCCCTTTCAAGTGCAGTCACTGTAGATCTGAGGGGGACATGCAAGGAAAATAAAAAAACTGCATTTTTGCTTGCACATGATTGGATGATAAAATTAGCAGAGCTTCCACTAATTTCAGAGCTTCCCCACAGATCTACAGCGACTGCACTTACAAGTGTACTTGTAGTGCAGAGTGGATTTCCCTTTAGTAAATCAACCCCATTGTTTCTTAAACCTAATGCAAGTTGCTGAATGGATATTTCACAGGACTGAATAAGTGCCTTGATTCTAGTTTAGACAAACTAGAAAATACTGGTTGATTTTTTTTTAATCTGTAAAAATTAAGAAATCATGATTGCAGAATATAATCAAAAAATCCAAAGAAAAGGGTACAATGAAGTCTAAAAAAGGCAATAAATAATCCATAGTGTGGTAGCTTGAAGTTATATAGTTCATTAAACTTAATTCGGGTTACATGATGTTTTTGTTGAATGCATTAACCATTCAACCTCTTTTTGTTAATACTAACTGATTGTTGGTGAAGCCCATCGGATAGCCTGTCAGCTCCCATTGACAGATGATGTTGCTGCTCAGTGTAATTGCAAAACACAAACGTTTCAACTTCAAGGCTCTGCAATATGCACATTTCTATTTAAATAAACTAAATCCTAAAATATGACTGTCACAGTAAATCCATTACAGGGAGCAACTTAAAGCATGTTTTTAGCAGTACGTTAAATTAACTTGAGTTTTATTTTCTATTACTCTTTAATAATTTTCTGTTTGTTTTGTAAAGCAAGGCTCAGGAGCAACTTGCTATAGGGGCACTTGTCGGGAGGGAGTAGCCAAGAGCGCCATCAGGGGTCCAGAGAAAAAACACAACATAAAACACAATCTGCTCCTTATGAGTGGAAGTTATCCACAAATAGTGCGTAGAGCTATTTATCGATGCATTGTCACATTATTTTTATGTTATTTATTATATGTAATTTACTGTCCCATGTGTACCATTAAATATGTTGGTATATATCAATTGATTCATTGATTCTGGTGGTGTGCTTCATATAAAGTCCCAACAATCCCCTATTCCCCTCCCCCCCTTTTTTCAAATGGACACACAGAGCAGGGCTCGGGAGCAACTTGCTATAGGGACACTTGTCAGGGGGGATCGTCTGTGAACAGCAATTTTCAAATCTTGCCACATATTCTCAATTGGATTTAGGTCTGGACTTTGACTGGGCCTTTCTAACACATGGATATGCTTTGATCTAAACTATTCCATTATAGCTCTGGCTGTATGTTTATGGCCATTGTCCTGCTGGAAGGTGAACCTCCGCCCCAGTCTTAAGCCTTTTGCTGACTCTAACAGGTTTTCTTCTAAGATTGCCCTGTATTTGGCTCCATCCATCTTCCTATCAACTTTAATCAGCTTCCATGTCCCTGCTGAAGAAAAGCATCCCCACAACTTGATACTGCCAGCACTATATTTCACAGTGTTATAGTTTATTGTTATGTGCAGTGCTAGTTTTCCACTACACATAGTGTTTTGCTTTTAGACAAAAAAGTTCAATTTTGGTCTCATCTGACCAGAGCACCTTCTTCCACATATTTGCTGTGTCCTCCACATTGCTTCTCGCAGACTGCATACGGGACTTCTTATGGCTTTCTTTCAATAATGGCTCTCTTCTTTACACTCTTCCATAAAGGCCAGATTTATGGAGTGCACGACTAATAGTTGGCCCGTGGACAGATACTCTCACCTGAGCTGTGGATCTATGAAGCTCCTCCATAGTTACCATGGGCCTCTTGGCTGCTTCTCTGATTGATTAATGCTCTCCTTGCCCGGCCTCTCAGTTTAGGTGGATGGCCATGTCTTGGTAGGTTTGAACATCTGTGAGTGTGTCTACTGTGCATATGAACATAGTAAGGTTTCAGGTAATATAGCTTTTAGTGATAATTTCAATAGAATATCCCAGTCATCAACTACTCTCTGTAAATACTGTATCTCTAAACATTTGGGGACTGCAATATTTAAAAGACAGATTAGACAAACCTGTATCTCCCCTAATATGTACTAAGTAACATTATAGAAATGTTGAACACTGAAGAAATAATTTATGCTAAGGTGGAGATATATGTAAAGTTATTGGACTTACTTTTAAGTGGCAACCACATTAGCAAGATGCTAATGGAAGGAAATGGTAGTTCTTTGAGAAAACGTACAATAATGGTTTTCATCTCTGAATCACGCATTACACAAAATCTACAAAGGCATGCTGGGCTATTATTGATTCTTAGATACAGCTACATTATAAGTGTTATGTGAACCTTGAAAAGTAAGGTTTCTTCTAAAATCTAAATTTAAAGATTTGATTTCACTGCTATACATTTCTGCATAATTTACTTGCATCATGGACTCATAAAAAAATAAAATATATATATAAATATATTTTCCTTTCCTGGCTCTGCCCTATGTCAGCAGGACATCCCTGAATAGACTGAATACTACCTGGTGCAGTCGTTCTGTAAATAGCCTGGGATGGATTAGGGATGGTGTGCGCTGGCATGGGGCAGAGCCAGGAAAGTAAAATTACTGTAAGTATTGGTAACAATTTACCTGGCTCTGCCCCATGCCAGCATGATCTTGGGACTTAACTAGACAAACACAGGGACAGGGACCTGGGAGATACGGCGCTGATAGATCTAAAAATTGCATATTGGCAGATGCAAAGATTTCCGATGCAACTTGGAGGAGGTGCATATTTCTTGTTCCTCCTTGTCTCACCATGTAAGATACTGTCATCCTGTTGTCCATCAGAAGCTTGACTCTTCTGCCTGGGATGATGGGACGGAATGTCTTCAGAGCCTCCCAGGCTGCTCTGAGCTCTATCAGGTTGGAAGAACATGGAACTTGAGGGTGCCAAACTCCCTGTATGCTCAACACTTGACAGTGTGCACCGCAGCTCTGGAGACTCACATCCCATGTGATCGTGACATGATTTCCAGGGTTGATGGGCTTGTCACAAGACAGGTTGCCTTTCCTGATCCACCACTTAAGGCCGTTGCAAATAATAAATGGTATGTGGACTATCTGATGAAGAGAACCGCAATGCCATTGGCTAAAAAGGCAAATTGAAACCTTCTTGTGTGCCATTTTGCTCATGGGACTGCTGGGATACAGGCTGTCAGACTCCCTAGAAAACTCATACCCCTGTGGACTGTGATCACGGGTGAGGCCATTATAGCCAAAGTCTCCAAAAAAATCTTGTCTATTTTGCCTTTGGGAAGAAATGCTGGAGTGTGTCGAAAAGCATGCCTAAATAAATAAGGGATTGTAATGGAACAAGCTGACTCTTCTCCGTATTCCCCATCTATCCAAATTCCATCAAGGTGTTCAAGAATTGGTCTTGGTGATTCAACAAAAGATCCTTGAACTAAGCGAGAACCCGGACATCGTCCAAGTAATGAAATAACTGTATGCCCTTCTGATTAAGGAAAGCGATCACGGTGACTAGGACCTTCGTAAAAGTCCTGGGGGCCGAACTGAAGACAAACAGGAAACATCTGAACTGGAAATGGTTGCCCGAAAAGAAAAACATCAGGAAATGCTATTGAGCCTTGGCCACTGGGAAATAGGCATTTTCGAGGTCCATGGAATCATCCAATCTCCCCGACGGATCACCACCATGGCGGTCTTGAGGAACTCCATTCGAAAAGACTGTAGTTTCAGAAAGAAATTCAGGTTTTTTTAGGTCTAGGACAGGCTGCCACTTGTCTGACATATTTTGGACAAGAAAAAGAGGAGAGTATACTCCCTCACCCTGCTCGAACTCCGGCACCGGCACAATGGCTTGAAGTGTGAGCAATTCTGCAATGTACGAGTTTAGCGAAGCTCACTTCTCTGCTGAAGTGGGAATTTTGGTTAGGACAAAAAATCTCTTTGGTGGGAAATCCCAAAACTGAAGATGAAGGCTGCAATGAACCACATGCAAGACCCATGAATCTGTTATCCTTTCCATCCAGACATCGCCAATGATAGCCAGTCTTGCTCCTACCAGTGATTCCTGAGTGGGCCGACCTTCAGAAGGATTTAGTTGTAAATTTGAAAGACTGAGAGCCTTTAGATTTTGATTGGTCTGCAAAGAATCCATGAGATCGCCATGAGAAAATTGGAGAATTCTTTACTGGGGCAATAGGAACGGACATCTTTGGACTGTTCCCAGATTCCTCTGTTAGACCGAAAAGACTAAAGGGGATGCTTCCTATCTTGGGCTAGAAGGCCAGATTTCCCTCCAGCCACCCGGCGAATTGCTTCTTTTAAAATCTTGCCAAAGAGTGTGTCCCCTGAAAAGGGGATGGTACATAGGGCCTGCTTTGAGGCCAAAGAGCACGTCTAGCCATGACTCAGTGAGCCATGATGCGGGAAGTAAACCTGACAGTAAACCTGACAGTAAACCTGACAAGGACCACTGCTGCTTTTGCAATAAATTCTGTTGACAGCTTTCTGTCCGGAAAGCTTGAAGATAATAACTTCTCTAGAACCCAGGGCCGAATACAAACTTGAAGACCAAAATTTAATAGCTCTGACGATAGAGGTCCAGGCCACTCCTGGCCTGCATACCAACCCCATAGTGGTAAAGACTTTCTTGAGTCAGCATTTCTCCCCATCAAATCTTTAAAGGATACCATCTCCTCCAATGGTAAAGGGATGTGCCTTGAAAGGCACTGCAATGCAGCGTCTAATTTTGGAGGGGCATCCCAAGGCTCTACATCTGATTGGCAAAATGGATATAGCTTGTCCACCCTATTCTGCACTTCTGGTTTCTTGTCTGGTTTGGGCCATTCGTCCTCTATCAATTCCTTTATTTCCAACATGAAAGGCAATTTTGGAAGCTCTCTCTTTAGGTTCAGATAATACTTCTTTGGCTCTTGAATACTTAAAGACTCTTACTCCCATTCAATGGCCTGTTTGACCGTCAATATGAAGGAGGGCATTAAGGACAAAAACAAAAGAATAAAGCTCTAACCCATCCTGGCGGAATTCAGACTCTCTCTCTGAGCTTGAACTGATAGCCCCCGGTTACGGAAAACCATGCTCCTCCTCTTCAGGCGGGTAGATCCTTTTTTGCCAGAGGGGCCTGGTAAGAGGGCCTTCACCCCTTCTTCTACAGCCTTCTTGATATATAACTTGATATCCTCATTAACAGCCTAACTGTCTTGAGAAGCTTCCCTGAAGCATAATTCACAAAGGCGCTTAGGCGGTAATGGTACCACCCCACAGGCCCAGCATACACTGGAGGTGATGCCTGCAGGAAGAGTAGCATCTTGACTAGTAGGTAAATGATGGTGAAGCCTAGAAGATGGATCCACAGAGGATGAAGATGGGCTGTGTTGAACACGGTGCCGCTTTGATTTTGCCTTTGCATGAGGAACCCAAAGAGACAGAGACCGATGATCGCTTGAAGAGGAAATTGTTCTTTTGTGGCCTCTGTGTGAAGAACCTCTCCCCTACAATAAGGAGGAATTATCAGTACACTGGCAGACTAAAATACAACAGACCCACAAGGAGCCACTTACCTCTCAGCAGTTTTCAGTGCCTCTTGTACAGGAACCGGCAAGCTCATTCTGGGCTGGAATAATGTAGCAAATAGAAGCACATAAATAAAGGCACCATAAGATCCCAGAATAACAGTGGAAACCCGACTTCACCTACCAGTAAAGTAACCGGGAATAGAGTGGACCAGGGCCCTCCAAGGAGACCGCCAGCAGTGTAGCTGCAGGAAAGAGATATAAATTGAGTGAAAGCATAGAGACAGAATAAATTAAATAACCTATCCCCCAGCAGCTTACCGGTGAGAGCCTGCAAAGTTTACCGACACCTGCTGGAACGCAGGTGGCGCGCATGGTGACCAGGAAGCAGGGCTCAGAATCCCTCATCCACCGGAACAGACTAATACGTAGGATGGCTGCTAACATGAACGGCTTACGCCATTTCCACCTGCGATCTTCTCCAGCACCAGGAGCGTCTGCTTTCAGGGGTGTTTACAAGGAACCCTCTACCGAGGGAAACAGTAAGATGTCTGGAGCAAGGACAGAATAGAAACGACTGCACCAGGTAGTAGAGGGCCTTTACTTAGTCTATTCAGGTCTATGTCCTGCATGGGGTTAAGGGGCGGAGTTGACTCAAGGTCATGCTATATATATATATGTATAGGTATAGTTGTGTGGGATTTTGGTGAATTATTTTATTTTTATATTGTTATTATTATTATTATTATTATTATTATTATTATTATTATTATCCCCATCAACACAATTTGCTTGTTACAAACTTCTTTGTTCTGTATATTGTTCTGGACTAAAGCTAAGCCAGGAAATATATATATTTCCTGGCTTAGCTTTAGGCCAGAACAATATACAGAACAAAGAGGTTTGTAACAAGCAAATTGTGTTGATGGGGATAATAATAATAAGAATATAAAAATAAAATAATTCACCAAATTCCCACACAACTATACCTGTTTCCAGGACTCTCTAGCCTGTTCCAGCAACATTATTATTATTATTTTTTGTGCTATGCACGGAAAAAGACTGAAAATTTTTAAAATAAATTATATTTTCTACTTTTTCTTCTAAAAAATATACAATAAACTCAATTTTAGTCATACATTTAGGCCAAAATGTATTCGGCCACATGTCTTTGGTAAAAAAATGTCAATAAGTGTATATTTATTGGTTTGCGCAAAAGTTATAGCGCCTACAAACTAGGGTACATTTTCTGGAATTTACACAGCCTTTAATTTATGACTGCCTATGTCATTTCTTGAGGTGCTATGACAGGGCAGTACAAAACCACCACAAATGACCCCATTTTGGAAAGTAGACACCCCAAGGAAATTGCTGAGAGGCATGCTGAGCCCATTGAATATTCATTTTTTTTGTCCCAAGTGATTGAATAATGACAAAAAAAAAAAAAAATTACAAAAAGTTGTCACTAAATGATATATTGCTCACACAGGCCATGGGCATATGTGGAATTGCACCCCAAAATACATTTAGCTGCTTCTCCTGAGTATGGGGATACCACATGTGTGGGACTTTTTAGGAGCCTAGCCGCGTACGGGGCCCCGAAAACCAATCACCGCCTTCAGGATTTCTAATGCCCCGTACACACGGTCGGACTTTGTTTGGACATTCCGACAACAAAATCCTAGGATTTTTTCCGACGGATGTTGGCTCAAACTTGTTTTGTCTACACACGGTCGCACAAAGTTGTCGGAAAATCAGATCGTTCTAAACGCGGTGACGTAAAACATGTACGTCGGGACTATAAACGGGGCAGTGGCCAATAGCTTTCATCTCTTTATTTATTCTGAGCATGCATGGCACTTTGTCCGTCGGATTTGTGTACACACGATCGGAATTTCCAACAACGGATTTTGTTGTCGGAAAATTTTATCTCCTGCTCTCCAACTTTGTGTGTCGGAAAATCCGATGGAAAATGTCCGATGGAGCCCACACACGGTCGGAATTTCCGACAACACGCTCCGATCGGACATTTTCCATCGGAAAATCCGACCGTGTGTACGGGGCATTAGAGTGTAAATTTTTGATTTCACTCTTCACTGCCTATCACAGTTTCGGAGGCCATGGAATGCCCAGGTGGCACAACCCCCCCCCCCAAATGACCCCATTTTGGAAAGTAGACACCTCAAGCTATTTGCTGAGAGGCATGGTGAGTATTTTGCAGCTCTCATTTGTTTTTGAAAATGAAGAAAGACAAGAACATTTTTTTTTTCTTATTTCAAATTTCAAAACTTTGTGACAAAAAGTGAGGTCTGCAAAATACTCACTATACCTCTCAGCAAATAGCTTGGGGTGTCTACTTTCCAAAATGGGGTCATGGGGGGGGGGGTTTGCCACCTGGGCATTCCATGGCCTCTGAAACTGTGATATGCAGTGAAGAGTGAAATCAAAAATTTACGCCCTTAGAAAGCCTGAAGGCGGTGCTTGGTTTTCAGGGTCCCACACATGTGGTATCCCCATACTCAGAAGAAGCAACAAAATGTATTTTGGGGTGTAATTTCACATATTCCCATGGCATGTTTGAGCAATATATCATTTAGTGACAACTTTGTGCAAAAAAAAAAATTTGTCTCTTTCCCGCAACTTGTGTCACAATATAAAATATTCCATGGACTCGACATGCCTCTCAGCAAATATCATGGGGTGTCTACTTTCCAAAATGGGGTCATTTGGGGAGGTGTTGAACTGTCCTGGCATTTTATGCACAACATTTAGAAGCTTATGTCACACATCACCCACTCTTCTAACCACTTGAAGACAAAGCCCTTTCTGACACTTTTTGATTACATGAAAAAAATATTTTTTTTTGCAAGAAAATTACTTTGAACCCCCAAACATTATATATTTTTTTAAAGCAAATGCCCTACAGATTAAAGTGATGGGTGTTTCTTTTTTTTATTTCACACAGTATTTGCGCAGCGATTTTTCAAACGCATTTTTTGGGGAAAAAACACACTTTTTTAAATTTTAATGCACTAAAACACACTATATTGCCCAAATGTTTGATGAAATAAAAAAGATGATCTTAGGCCAAGTACATGGATACCAAACATGACATGCTTTAAAATTGCGCACAAACGTGCAGTGGCAACAAAATTAATACATTTTTAAAAGCATTTAAAAGCCTTTACAGGTTACCACTTTAGATTTACAGAGGAGGTCTACTGCTAAAATGACTGCCCTCGATCTGACCTTCGCGGTGATTCCACACATGCATGGTGCAATTGCTGTTTACATTTGACGCCAGACCGACGCTTGCGTTCGCTTTAGCGCGAGAGCAGGGGGGACAGGGGTGCTTTTTTTTTTTTCTTTATTATTTTTTTGCTTTTTTATCTTATTTTTAAACTGTTCCTTTCATTTTTTTTTAAAATAATTTTTATTGTTATCTCAGTGAATGTAAATATCCCCTATGATAGCAATAGGTAGTGACAGGTACTCTTTTTTGAAAAAAATTGGGGTCTATTAGACCCTAGATTTTCCTCTGCCCTCAAAGCATCTGACCACACCAAGATCGGTGTGATAAAATGCTTCCCCAATTTCCCAATGGCGCTGTTAACATCCGGCGAAATCTAAGTCATAAAATGCTTTTAGCTTCCGGTTTCTTAGGCTAAAGAGATGTTTGGAGCTACTCTTGTCTCTGATCAGCTCTCTATGATCAGCTGGCTAAATCACCGGCTGCATTCTCAGGTTCCCTGTTGAGACAGGAGAGCCAGAGAAAAACACGGAAGACGGTAGGGGGGCATCCCCTCCCACTGCTTGTAAAAGCAGTCTAGAGGCTAATTAGCCGCTAGGATTGCTTTTACATGAAAGCCGACCACTGGCTGAAAAGAATGATACCAAGATGATACCTAAACCTGCAGGCATCATTCTGGTATAACCACTCAATGTCGTGAATGGCGTACCTGAAGACAAAAAAATGGTTAGCAATAAAGCACAGTAAACGGTAAAGTATAAAAAATTGCATACCTGAAAAGAAAACATGATAAAACATAATAACAATAAAGCATTGCAGAATAGAATACAGTAAAAAAGAGAAGAACAATAGAGAGAGAATAGAGAGAGAGAGAACAATAAAACGATAACTATTTTTTTTTATTTTATATTTTTGTTTGTGTGTTTTTTTTTTTTTTTACACTTTTTTTTGTAACTATAACTTTTATAACTGTAACCGTTTCCAGGTTCGGGTCTCTCAAAATGCGATGGAATCTTGGTAGACCCTGTGAAATGGTGCCTAGTCTGTGGAATGCTGTACCCTATGTTAATACTCAACTAGTGTATGGTAGCGTTCAAAACATTCACCAATGCAAAGACCAGGATTGTCAGGACAGGAGGGACAATAATAGTGGGTGTCACGCCTATATCCGCGCTTGCGGCAGGCACAACATCTTTTTTGGAAGCGTTCGTTGAGTAGGGGTACTCGGGAGGACATAAAGAAAATGCCTCTCATGCAGCCGACTGCATTTGGTTGGGGATGTGAATGGCGGAAGTACGGGCGCTGCAGAAGCGGTGGGTTCCCAATTAGGATTGGCGAATGCAGCAGGAAGGGCATTATGGGCACGACGGGCCTGTGTTTGTCTTTTTGGTGGCAGCGGGACACTACTTGTGCTTGCCACCTCACCAGCTTGAACTGCACTTATGGGACTCGCCACGTCACCAAGTGTTACTGCAGTGCTGGTTTGACTATGACCGGGGTGTACTAGGCCGCTGATGCTTGCCAGTTCACCAAAACGCTACCAAAAAAACTTTTAGCGATCGCAGGGATCAGGCCTGACTCTGCGAATGCTGCAGTTATGCGTTTAGTGTTTTGTAAGTGTCAGTGATCGATCGATACTGCACTTGGGTGGGCTGGGCTGGGCCGGGCGGAGGGGCAAAACGCAGGTGCTAGCAGGTATCTGGGCTGATCCCGATAACACTGCGTTTTTGGGATCCCTAAACTGCTGGGGACGCTAGTATAGATCTGATCGGATCAGATATTGATCCGTTCAGATACTATACCACTAAGGGAGGCGTATGCTGCGTGTGTGGGTGTTAGCACTACTGGCACTAACCTGACGCTGCCTGGGGCTGGTGCTTGCCAGTTCACCAAAACGCTACCAAAAAAACTGTTAGCGATCGCAGGGATCAGGCCTGACTCTGCGAACGCTGCAGTTATGCGTTTAGTGTTTTGTAAGTGACAGTGATCGATCGATACTGCACTTGGGTGGGCTGGGCTGGGCCGGGCGGAGGGGCAAAAGCAGGTGCTAGCAGGTATCTGGACTGATCCCACTAACACTGCGTTTTTGGGAACCCTAAACTGCTGGGAACGCTAGTATAGATCTGATCGGATCAGATATTGACCCATTCAGATACTATACCACTAAGGGAGGTGTATGGTGCATGCGAGGGTGTTAGCGCTACTGGCGCTAACCTGATGCTGCTTGGGGCTGGTGCTTACCAGTTCACCAAAACGCTACCAAAAAAACTGTTAGCGATCGCAGGGATTAGGCCTGATTCTGCGAACGCTGCAGTTATGCGTTTAGTGTTTTGTAAGTGACAGTGATCGATCGATACTGCACTTGGGTGGGCTGAGCTGGGCCGGGCGGAGGGGAAAAACGCAGGTGCTAGCAGGTATCTGGGCTGATCCCGCTAACACTGCATTTTTGGGAACCCTAAACTGCTGGGGACACTAGTATAGATCTGATCGGATCAGATATTGATGCGTTCAGATAGTATACCACTAAGGGAGGCGCATGCTGCGTGCGTGGGTGTTAGCGGTACTGGCGCTAATCTGACGCTGCCTGGGGCGACGCATATCACCGCCGGGCGATCAGGGGGCTAAACCTTTATTCGGTAATAAACGGCGGGTGCCCTGACACTATAAAAAATAAACGAACTAACTGGCGTCAACCGTAGCGGTTATACGGTGATCAGTGGTGAAAGGGTTAACTAGCGGGCAATCAAGGGGTTAAAACATTTATAAGATAGTATATGGGGGTCCCTGTCGCTATAAACCGCTGACGGCGAACCTAAATATTTACGTCCCTAACTAGCGTCACCAGTGACACTAATACAGTGATCAGAAAAATGATCGCTTAGTGACACTGGTGACGGGGGGGTGATCAAGGGGTTAAAACTTTATTAGGGGGGGTTAGGGGGGTACCCTAGACCTAAAGGGAGCTAACAATAACTGCCCTACCACTTCTAACTGTCACAAACTGACACCATGCAGTAATCAGAAAAAAAAAAACTGCTTGGTGTCAGTGTGACAGGGGGGGAGGGGTGATTGGGGGGTGATTGGGGGGGATCGGGGGTGTAAAGTGTGCCTGGCATGTTCTACTGTGTGTGTGTGTTTGTGCACTCACTCAGATGTCTTGTCCTCGGCGCCGGAACGGAAACTGCCGAGCCGAGGAGAGATGACATCACACTACACACAGGCAGGGGAGAATTCTCTTTGACTGGGAGCGATCGCGAGGGGGGGCCTCCCCCTCATCTCTGAATGCTCCCAGAGCAAAGCCGACCGCCGCTGGCACCGGGGGGTCCGATCGGACCCCCCGCCCACGGGAAGGCAATCACGTACCAGGTATGTGATTTTGCCTGCCCGTGCCATTCTGCAGACGTATATCTGCGTATATCTGCATTAGGCGGTCGGCAAGTGGTTAAAGTGAAACAATAAAAATGAAAAGTTCCTTTAAATATAGTGGGGGTGTCCCCTTAGTCTACCTGCAAAGTGGTGCATCTGTACCGTGTACAGAACCTGTTGCAGCAAAACTGAAATAGAAAAAAAATGACATTTAAATTGATTTTCCAGCTGCAAGCAATTGCTAGCAATACAAAACTGTTAAAAAATGTTAAAAAAATTCATACCAGACCCTAATCCGAGCATGCAGGTTAAGAAAGGAGGGGGGATTATCGAGTGCCCCCCTCCTCAACCATACCACACCACAAGCCCTCAACATGACAGGATGCTTTGGGGTGGGGGGCTCTGCCCTCCCCACCCTAAAGCACCTTGTCTCCATGTTTAGGGGTACAAGGGCCTCTTCCTGACAACCCCGAGCTGTGGTCGTGGGGGTCGGCAGGCAGGGGGCTTATCAGGATCTGGAAGCTCCTTTAACAAGAGGGCCCCCAGATCCCCCCCCCATGTGAATGAGTATGGTTTACCTGCCCATTCCCTAAAAAGTGTCAAAAAGAAATAAAAGCACACACAAAGTTTTTGACAATTCCTTTATTAAAAAAAAAAACGTTCCCCGATGTTGATCCATCATCAATCACGATGCCCACTGCACCGCCAGACCCCCCAAAAACAAATTTCCATCTGCCTGCTCTGCCATCTGACAGTTCTTAAAGTGGGGTTCCACCCAAAAAACTAAAATACATGAACATTTGGATATTTTTTTTTAACTTACCTCTAAATGCCTGTTGCTAGGGGGTCCCTCGTAGTCTGCCCCTTCCAGTGCCTGGGCTGGTGACATCACTTCCCCCCTCGGCACAGGAAGGGCTCCGCTCTGCTCCCTCCCTCCTGTCAATCATCTGGGACCCATTACAGGTCCCAGGTGACTGAGCGGCCAATCACGGAGTGCAGCGCCGCTCGCGCATGCGCAGTGGGTTCCAGGATGTGAAGCCACAGCCTAGCGCCCACAGTTGCAATGCCGGTGCCACTGAACGGAGGGGGAGACGAGCGGGGCTTCGATCCCCCGCATCACTGGACCCAGGGACAGGTAAGTGTCCAATTAAAAGTCAGCAGCTGCAGTATTTGTAGCTGCTGACTTTTAATTTTTTTTTTTTTTTACTGGACCCCCTGGGTGGAACTCCTCTTTAAATAGGTAACTGGCAGAGCCACCTGGCAATGTCACCTGTTGGCACCACCCCTGTTTGACATCACCAATCGGTGCATGCTGGGTCGGTGATGTCACAAGGGGATGGTGCCACCAGTTGAGGTTAAAAAACACCAAATATCCGCGCTTAGGAGAAGAGAACTGCAGCCCCCCTAACAAGGAACATAACCTAAGTGACGTTCTAAAGACAGAAAAAAATCTATTTCAGATGAAGTGGCGCTGTTCAAAAGGGATTAATTGTATGCCATTTTTTTTCCTATTGCCAGCAATGTTTTTTTTTTTTTTCAAGAAAGCTTACAGCCGGGAAAATCACTTTAAATGTCATTTTTTCTGTTATACATGTCAGTTTTGCTGCAGCAGGTTCTATACAATGTACACGTGCACTTTACAGGCAGACTAAGGGGTCCCCTAGGCACTATATTTAACCACTTACCTACAGGGCACTTTCACCCCCTTCCTGCCCAGGCTATTTTTCAGCTTTCAGCGCTCTCACACTTTGAATGAACATGCTACACTGTAAGTATGTGAAATTTTTATCATTTGCTTCACACAAATAGAGCTTTCTTTTGGTGGCATTTAATCACTGCTGGGATTTTTATTTTTTACAAAAAAAAGACAGAAAATTATGAAAAAAAAAGTTTTTCTTAGTTTCTGTCAGTAAGTTTTGTAAATAGATAATTCTTCTTCTTCACTGCTGTGCGCTGATGAGGCGGCACTGATGGGTACTCAGAGGGTACACTGATGAGGTGGCACTTAAGGGCACTGATTAGTTGGCACTGATGAGATGGCACTAATATTCTGCAACTATGGGCACTGATAGTTGGCACTGATATGTGGCACTGATAAGCACTGATAGGTGAGACTGATGGGTGGCACTGGTGGGCACTGATAGGTGGAATTGGTGGGCACTGATAGGTGGTACTGATGGCCACTGATAGCCAGCACTGGTGGGCACTGATAGGGGGCACGGATAGGCGGCACTGATGGGCGACACTAATGGGCACTGATGGGCATTGATGGGTGGCACTGATGGACGGAACCAATGGCTATTGATGGGCTTTACTGATGGGCAGCACTAATAGGCGGCGCTGATGGGCACTGAAAGTCAGCACTGACTGGCATCACTAATGGGCACTGATTGCTGGCACTGGTGGGCACTGGTTGCTGGCACTTCTGGCGCTCTAATGTAATCAAGGCACTGATCATTAGACATGTGCATGACAAAAAAATTTTTTAGTTTAGTTTAGTTTAGTTTTGATTCATTAATCTAGTTATTTTGTTTAGTTTGATACGGTTGATTTGTTCAATTCGTATTCGGAATTCGTATTCGGAAATTTTTGAATTTTCTTCAAATTTACAGATTTTTTTCTATTCAAAATGTTCAAATCGATAAATTTCCGAATCAAAGCGAAAATGCTATATTGTTTTCGATTTGAATTCAGCAAAGTGAACAAACAAAACAAAAATCTTCATCAAATGATTACAATGACTCTTTAACCGCTTGCCGACCGCTTCACTCAGATATACTGTGGCAGAAGAGCATGTACAGGCAGAATAACGTACCTGTACATTCCCCTTTAAGAGGCGGCCAGCGGGCACGCGCGGCAAGCTCCATGAGTCGGGTTGCGGGTCCCGCAGACTCGATCGCCGCGAGGATACCCGCGATCGCCTCACGGGGAGGAAGAACGGGGAGATGCTAATGTAAACAAGCATCTACCCATTCTGCCTAGTGACAGTGTCACTGTTCTCTGCTCCCTGTCATCGGAGCAGAGATCAATGATGTGTCACACACAGCCCATCCCCCCTACAGTTAGAAACATGCCCCTAGGACACACTTAACCCCTACACTGCCACCTAGTGGTTAACCCCTTCACTGCCAGTGTAATTTACACAGGAATCAGTGCATTTGTATAGCACTAATTGCTGTATAAATGACAATGGTCCCAAAAATGTGTCAAAAATGTCCGATGTGTCCGCCATAATGTCACAGTCACAATAAAAATAGCTGATCGCCGCCATTTAAAAAAAAAATATTAATAAAAATGCCATAAAACTATCCCCTA
The DNA here is from genome assembly GCA_037952925.1 of Lithobates clamitans. NCBI lineage: Eukaryota > Metazoa > Chordata > Amphibia > Anura > Ranidae > Lithobates > Lithobates clamitans. The sequence continues at coordinate 1,209,326 of JBBGZY010000677.1, forward strand.
TTTTGTAAACACTATAACTTTTGCGCAAACCGATCAATAATCGCTTATTGTGATTTTTTTAACCAAAAATATGTAGAAGAATACGTATCAGCCTAAACTGAGAAAAAATTTTTTTTATATATTTTTGGGGGATATTTATTATAGCAAAAAGTAAAAAATAATGCATTTTTTCAAAATTGGCGCTCCTTTTTTGTTTATAGCACAAAAAATAAAAAGCACAGGGGTGATCAAATACCACTAAAAGAAAGCTTTATTTGTGGTAAAAAAAGGACGTCAATTTTGTTTGGGAGCCATGTCGCATGACCACGCAATTGTCAGTTAAAGTGACGCAGTGCCAAATCGCAAAAGTGCTCTGGTCAGGAAGGGGGTAAATTCTTCCGGGCTGAAGTGGTTAAATCACCTTTGGCTTAACAAAAACAGCATTATTTCGAAATGATACTCTAATAACACACACAGTCTTTGATTTCAGCAATATGTGTAGTTAGAATTCGACTGGAGTTCAATGTAAAATTCGATTAGAATTTCAGTCCGAATTTCAGAAATTCGGACAAATTTCCTTTAGGTTTTTCGGGGCTTTCGGTAAAATTAGTTTATATTGTAATTTGGGTATTCGGATATATCCAAATCTCTAAATAATGAAAAATTAGTCTGAATATTAATTCTGAATGAAACGAACTGCACATGTCTATTGATCATCGGTGCCCTGATTGCATGTCTCACTGTCCCCTGCGAGGACATGCCGCTGATCAGCTCTCCTCGCCACACTCTCTGTCAGTGTGAGGCAAGGAGCGCCGATTACCGGCACTTCCTTGTTTACATGTGACCGGGTGTGATTGGACACAGCTGATCACATGGTTAAAGAGCGCATTAGCTGCTCTTTACAGAGATCGGGGTTGCGCCGCGTCATTATAATCACTGCTCCTTTAACCACTTGCCCTCTGGAAGATTGACCCCCCTTCATGACCAGGTCATTTTTTGCGATACGGCATTGCATTACTTTAACTAAGTGTTGCGCGGTCGTGCAACACTTTACCGAAATGAAATGTATGTCCTTTTTTTCCCAATAAGTAGAACTTTCTTTAGGTGGTATTTGATCACCTTTTGGTTTTTATTTTTTTGCACTATAAACAAAAAAGACCAACAATTTTGAAAAAAAAAAATATATTTTTTACTTTCTGCTATAAAACATATCCAATCAAAAAATTTAGAAAATCTAATTTCTTCATAATTTTAGGCCAATATTTATTCTGCTACATATTTTTAGTATAAAAAATCCCAATCAGCAAATATTAATTGGTTTGCACAAAAGTTATAGCAATCACAAACTGTGCAATATTTTTATATATTTATTTTTTTACGCGATATTGTGGTGGACAAATTGGACACTAACTGACACTTTTGACAATTTCTGAGGACCAGTGATGCTAATACAGTGATCAGTGCTAAAAATATGCACTGTTACTATACTATTGACACCGTCTGGGAAGTTGTTAACATCAGGGGCAATCAAAGGGTTAAATGTGTTCCTAGCCAATGCTTGTGTACTGTGGGGAAGGTGTTTTTACTAAGGGAAGGCAAAGATGTTTGTCCCTGCTTTGCATGAACACAGGATCAATGCCTTCCTGCCTCACAGAATGGCAATCTGTCTTGATTACATAGGCAGATCACCATTCTGCCTGTGTACTGAATAATCGGCGGGTGCCAGCAGACATCGAGTCCATGTCCATGTGATCACAGTGGGAGTATACATGCCACAGGCCCGGAAGTATCAGATCACGTACTAGATCACAGCAGCCGCCCTGCTGCAGTATATGTACGTATGGGCAGTCCGCAAGTGGTTAAAAATGATAGTGCCACAAACTCCCCAAACAGCAATATTATCTATGTTCCCAGAATCTGCCTCAAAAGTTAAGAAGAGGATTTTTTGTTTCTTTTTAGTGGCTGCCAGGGCAATAATCCCAAGATATTGGAAATCCCAGCACACTCCTTCAATAATAGAATAGATAACTGAATTAAAAAAGCTTATGAGAATGTAAGAACTATTGACGCAGCTACATGAACGATATTTTCATTTCCAGGATGTATGGCTCCCCTGGATATCTTTTATGAAAACCCTGACTTTTGTAACCTTACTTTTCTAAAATTCCTCCACTTGAACTTAAAACCTATATTGCTTCCGGTTCTGGCTCCACATGGGGTTGAGTAAGCACTCGAACTAGAGCGCGCAACGCGTCAGCTGTGTCTGTACCACCCGCCTGATTGTCCTGTTTTTTATGATCCAAGTTTTACAATAAAGAAGATGTTTTCAACTTTATCCGGTGTGCGGCATCCAGATTTTCCTGTTTCAAACCCTGCTCCACATGGAGTAGCAGTCCTTCACTGCAGCTCCTGCAGCAAGACCCATAAACCAGCATTAAAAAAAGCCAGAACCTCCGCGGCCCGCAGCTCCTCCGGGTGACCCCCATGCATCCATGGACCGATTTGTGGAAAAAAAACAGCCCGTGATCACAAACGGCCCAGCCACTAATCGAGGCCTCGGTCTCGGCCTTGTCAGAACACACAGTGGACGCTCCAGAAATGGAGGTGAGCGGCAGCACAGCCCCCCCTCCTCACGGAGCGTATAGCCCAAGCAGTGGCAGTGCTTTTAACCCCCACGATAGCAGCCTCAGTAGAAAAGGCTGTCAATGCAGGGATGAGACAAATCAAAAAAGAGCTGGGGGGAACATGCCTCTCAGCTAAATGATCCTGAACATCGCATCTCCAATATAGAGGATGAGCTATATCAGGCAATATGTAATCCAGAAGCTGAACGACCTGGAAAATAGGTTGAGAAGTAACCTGTGCTTTGTGGCTATCCCAGAATATCTGCAAGCATCAGCCCTCACTGAACTCTGCGCCCAGCACATCCCAGAAGCACTAGGCCTTCCTGCCCCCTGCACAGTGGAACATGCCCACCTCATGGGAGCATTTGCCACTGACCGCAAATCTCCCCGCCCAATCATACCTAAATACTTAAACTACTCAGACAAAGCTGTTATTCTGCAAAATATAGGCAGTCCAGGTCAATTCAGATAGATGGAGTCAAGGTTCTGATTTTTACGGACTACTCCATTGAAGTCTCAAAAAAAGGAAAAGCCTTTCAACACATCTGCACGGAACTCCACCAGCGACAAGTGAAATTCACTTTGGCCTTTCCTGCAGTCCTCCACCTTAGAGCTCCCAACGGGGACCAGCTCTCTTTCCAGGATCCCTCAGAAGCAGAAGTCTTCCTGCGTTCACTACACGCAGAGTTGCACTCCAACTCCTCATCCAGGATTGCCCCAAATACTTATCCTCTGGACCAAGGAAGCCTACGTAAGCCTAAGGAAGGACTCTCCTAAGCGCCTCAAGGTCTATGGCTCTGATCACCGTTTCACCCCTCGCTGACTCCGGAGTCGCGTAAACCCGCTCCGATACTTGTATGCTCCTTTATTGGTTATCTTAGGGTGTTTTCCACCTATGCAAACGTCTTTTCTCAGTTAACACTTCTGACACACTAGCAGGCCTATGTTTTATGCATAATCAATCTCCTTTCTCCAAAATGTCCTCTGTGGCCTCACTGTATACAGCTAACTCCCTCCCTCTAAAAAAACCTGAGCTTGCTGAAATTGCTAACAATGACAAAATGGGCAAGCCTCTGTTACACCAAATGGGCTAGTAATAGGAGCTGGTTTATACAGTGAACCCATGTGGAAAAAAGCGAAGTTCATTCAATGTTTTGTACTTTTTTTTGTGTTTTTCCCCCTCTATGTCTTCATCCACTTTACGCACCTCTACCCCACACCACCCGTCATACACCAGACACACAGGCAGTAGCTGACTCTCATAAGACAACTGCACCGTCCTGCACCAATGTTACAGTTCCTCCCATCAGGTTAACATCCTATACTAATGTAATGCCAGCCCAAACCCCCCTTAAACTTTTCCCCCCATGAAAATCACCTCTTGGAACATGAAAGGGCTTAGGTTCCCCATCAAGAGACTTAAAATACTTTGCCATCTTCAGAGACTAAAAACCAACATTACCCTACTTCAGGAGTCCCACCTATCGTCCCCCAACTTTCATCACATGAAAAAACTCTGGGTGGGCACTGTCTTGGGATCCGATGCTGTTGGGCGTAAGGCTGGGGTTCTTATCCTAATACACAAAAACTTCCAATGCGAAGTTGTGTCTGTAGAACCCGACAGTCAGGGTCGCTTCCTCTCTGCACATATCCGATTAGGGAACAGAGATGTCATGATATCCAATATATTTGCTCCCAATAGCCCCGGAAAACAATTATTTGGTGAGATCTCTACTAGGCTACTAAAAACCCCACACATCCCTCATACGGATAGTGGTGACTTCAACACTACACTACACCCAAAAGATGACAGATCTACACCCAAACGCCCTTGTGAACCAGCCAAAAATCCTGACTTAACATATTTTTCCTCTACAAAGGACTCTTTCCTCTTCCTTGACATTTGGCGGCTCTTCAACCCAGCGGACAGGGAGTTCACTTTCTACTCTACTCCCCATAACATCTTCACCAGAATCAATTACTTTTTTTTGTACTGACAGTCTTGTCCCAATGATCTCAGATCACGCTCCAATCTCAGTAACTCTTGACAACCCTGACTTCCATTCTTACCCCAGAATTTGGCACTTCCCACGCAGACAACCCAAACCTGTTTTGGGAAGCTGGCAAGGCTTTTCTCTGAGGACAGATAATCTCATATGTCGCCTCTTATAAAAAACACACCCTAGAAAATTACCAGACAGCAAGCGTCTGACTCCGACTGGCACAAAGTTTGCTATCTACCCTAGACTCCCCTGAAAACAGAACAGAATGGTAGGCAGCAAAAAGAGCCTTTGACACCTGGGCAGACACACTTGAACTAACAAAACAGGCTCATATGGATGCCACACTCTACAAATATGGCAAAACATTACTGGCAAGGCTATGCAAAGGCACAAATCGTCCCACACATATCACCTCCTTACGAGACACCTTAGGAACCATTAAAATTTCGCAACAAGAGATCAATAAAGTCATGCTACAATATTATACATACCTGTATGCCTCTGACCCTATAGACAAAAATGTTGCACAAAACTTCCTTGATAAAATATCTCTGCCAGCGGTTACTCCCTCTCAACTCGAGACCTTGAATGCACCTATTTCCTTATCCAAAATCTCTACAACCTTTCAAAATTTAGCTCCCGCTAATGCCCTGGGCCCCAATGGTTTTACAGGGAGTTTTACAAAAACTTACAAAAAATAACAGAGCCCACCCTCTTCAATATCCATTGGGGCATACCCTTATGGGGAACCAAGCCATCATCAAATTACTTTAAAAGAAAGGAAAGGACCCCCTTGAACCGGATACCTATAGGTCCATATCACTTTTAAATCTAGACGTCAGGATCCTCTCAAAAATTGTTGCCACCAGACTTGTCACCATCATCCCCTCTCTGATACACCCTGCCCAGTCAGGTTTTGTCAGGTTTTGTAAAAGGGAGAACAGCCACGGTTATTATCTAGAAAGTAATGATGGTTCTAGAACATGCCAAGTGCAACCCAGGGAAGGACTTTGCCATCATCACTCTAGACGTGGAAAAAAGCCTTCAATAATGTTAGCTTTGAATGGCTTTCAATGGCCATCACAAAAATGGGCTTCATCGGTCCCTTTAACCATCTCATAAATGCTATGTATACATCTCCTGCGGCCAGACTGGTGGTGGCTGGCCTTCTCTCCGACTAATTTTACCTCCACAAGGGCATGAGACAAGGCTGCCCGCTCTCCCCGCTGCTCTTTAATCTTGCTTTAGAACCCCTCTCAGATACCTAACCCAAAAGGCCCCACTACACGGCGATCATGAATTACGTACCTCCCTCTTCGCTGATGATGTCTTTTCAGCTAACCCCTCCTCTGCCATGTCCATCATCAAAACAACATTTGATGAATTTAAACAATGTGCCTGTCTTCGTATTATTTATAATAAAAGTGAAATCCTCCCCATAGGCACTACCTCAAATCCTCCTTGGGCTTCTCATTCGCCTTTTGCAGTAGCCAAATCACACATAACTTGCCTAGACATCAAGATAGGGAAACTGCTGTCTTCCATATACCACCTAAACTATCCCCCTCTGGTCAAAAAAAATCTCAAGAACTGAAAAACTGGATGGATCTGCCTCTTTCGCTCCTGGGAAGATGCCACTTAGTAAAAATGGTCAGCTTTGCTCGCTTATTGTATCCACGTCAAACAATTCCACTACTTCTGAAACACAAGGATATTCAGCTGCTAAACAAAGATATCTCTAAATTTATCTGGCAGAAAAGGAGACCGCGCATTGCACTTACACAATGATGTCTGCCCAGACGCCAAGGGGGTATTAGCCTTCCCAATGTCAGAGCTTACAACCTAGCATGCTCCGAATAGGCCTAGATTGGAGATCACAATCCTCCCGCTATTTGAACTACCCTATTGAATCACTGATGGCCCACCCTTACTCTTTAGTAGCCCTTCTTCACTGCAAGTGGAAATCTTCCCACATATCTCCACCATTAACACAATGGGGTTGATTTACTAAAACTGGATAGTGCAAAATCTGGTGCAGCTGTGCATTGTAGCCGATCAGCTTCTAACTTTAGCTTGTTCAATTAAGCTTTGACAAAAGAAACCCTGTAAGCTGATTGGCTTTTATGCAGGGCTGCACCAGATTTTGCACTCTCACGTTTTAGTAAATCAACCCCAATGGCATGGCATGTGTTGATACAATATGTGCTGTTACAATATTTTGAATTAATGTATTGCTATATTGTGCACCTGGGCACATTATGTGTTAAAACATTTTTTACAGTTTCCTATATTTTTACTGTATCATGAATACATACATTTTATTCTGTATGTATTAATCTTGCTTTTTGAATGTTATATACACTCCTGAGAGAAAAATGTAAAGTCCCATTGTGTTTGTTTCCTTCCCTGAGCAGGCGTGTCTATTAAAGTATGCTAACTGTAGGGATGGTATTTCCAGGGATATGTGCTTTACGTGTCCCTTGAGGTTCCACCATAAGTGTCGAAATTATTATTATTATTCAGGATTTATATAGCGCCAACAGTTTACGCAGCGCTTTACAATATAAAAGGGAGACAATACAGTTATAATACAATACAATACAATACAATAGGATTAAGAGGGCCCTGCTCAGAAGAGCTTACAATCTAATAGGGTGGGGCAGGTGGTACAAAAGGTTGTAACTGTGGGGAATGAGCTGGTGGAAGTGGTAGGAGATTAGTTGGAGACGTGATAGGCTTTCCTGAAGAGATGAGTTTTCAGGGATTGCCTGAAGGTAGCAAGAGTAGGGGATAGCCGGATAGATGGAGGTAGCGAGTTCCAGAGGATGGGAGAGGCTCTGGAGAAATCCTGGAGATGAGTATGGGAGGAGGAGATGAGAGAGCTTGAAAGCAGGAGGTCTTGAGAAGAGCGGAGAGGTCGATTTGGGTGATATTTGGAGACAAGATTAGTGATGTAGCTTGGGGCAGACTTGTGAATGGCTTTGTATGTTGTGGTTAGAATTTTGAATTTAATTCGCTGGGTGATTGGGAGCCAGTGTAGGGATTGAAGTAGAGGGTTGGCAGACACTGAGCGGTTGGTAAGGTGGATAAGTCTGGCAGCAGCATTCATGATAGACTGAAGAGGGGATAGCCTATGGAGCGGTAGGCCAATGAGAAGGGAGTTGCAATAGTCAAGGCGAGAGATAACAAGGGAGTGAATGAGGAGCTTGGTGGTTTCATTTGTTAAAAAAGGGCGAATTTTAGAGATATTACGGAGGTGAATTCTACAAACTTTTGACAGCGATTGGATTTGAGGCTGAAATGACAAGTCAGAGTCTAGGATTACACCTAGTACCCTGGCGTGAGGGGAGGGACTGATGGTTGCATTGTTGATTTTGATGGAAAAGTCATGGAGGGGGGCACGGGCGGGGGGGAATATTAATAGCTCAGTTTTAGAGAGATTTAGTTTAAGGAAGTGGTGCGACATCCATGCTGATATGTCAGTTAGTAAGTTAGTAATGCGAGAGGAGACTGAAGGAGTGAGGTGAGGAGTAGACAGATAGATTTGGGTGTCATCAGCGTATAAGTGGTATTGGAAGCCATGGGCAGTTATTAGGTGACCAAGGGAGGAGGTGTAGATAGAGAAGAGAAGGGGTCCAAGAACCGAGCCTTGGGGGACCCCCACAGAAAGGGGCAATGGAGAGGAGGAGACAGAGTTGTAGGTGACACTGAAGGAGCGCTGTGATAAATAGCCAGAGAACCAGGATAGAGCAGAATCTCGGAGGCCAAGGGAATGTAGTTTATTGAAAAGGAGCGGGTGGTCAACAGTATCAAAGGCCGCAGAGAGGTCAAGTAGTAGGAGTATGGAGTACTGGCTGTTGGTTTTAGCAGTTAGTAAATCGTTAGTGAGTTTTAGTAAGGTAGTTTCCGTGGAGTGCTGCGAGCGAAAGCCAGACTGTAAGGGGTCAAGAAGGTTATTTTCATTGAGGTAGGAGCTAAGACGGTTGTAGACTAAGCGTTCTAGATGTTTAGAGGTGAATGGGAGTAGTGAGATGGGTCTTGAGTTGTTCAGGTCGGTAGGGTCCAGTGAGGGCTTTTTAAGAATGGGAGTGATCTGTGCATGTTTTAGAGGGGAGGGGAAAATGCCACTAGAAAGGGAGAGATTGAAGATGTGGGTGAGGGAGCATAGGATAGAAGAAGAGGGTGACCGTAGTAGTTGTGAGGGAACAGGATCCAAGGGACAATTGGTTAGGTGGGCATCCGAGAAAATTTTTGTAACCTCTTCCGTAGTAGCCAATTCAAAAGAGGAGAGGGTTGAATGTGCTGCTGGGCAAGGTATGATGGGTGGGGAAGACGTACGCACAGTGGAGATGTCCTCACGAATTGCATCGATCTTGTCTTTGAAGTGATTGGCAATCTCTTGGGCAGTGAGTGAGTTAGTGGGTAGAGGGGGTGGTGGACGAAGCAGAGAGTTAAAGGTTGAGAAGAGCCGACGGGGACTGGATGACAAGGAATTAATAAGAGAGACAAAGTGGGCTTGTTTGGCAGCATGGAGGCATGAATTGTATTTTAGAAGGGCAGATTTATATAGGGTGAAGTCTTGCAGGCATTTGGTTTTACGCCACAGTCGTTCAAGAGCACGGCAATGTCTCTTGAGATTTCTAGTGTTGTCAGTTTGCCAGGGTTGTAAAGGTCGGGGCCTAATTATGCGTGTGGTTAGAGGAGCAAGTGCATCTAGTGATGATGAGAGTGAACTGTTGTAGACAGAAGTGGCCAGGTCAGGACAGGACAGGGGAGAGATTATGTCATATAGGTTGTCAGTAGCAGAATAGAGAAGAGAAGGGTTAAAGTGGCGAAGGTTTCTACAAGTAATTGTTTGCTGCTTGGAGGGATGGGTGGTTGGAGGCAAGGATACAGTGAAAGTAATGAGGTTGTGATCAGATAGAGGAAAGGGGGTGTTGGTGAGGTTGCCAGGGTTGCAGAGATGGGAGAATACAAGGTCAAGGGTATTACCATTGGAGTGAGTGGAAGTATGTGTCCATTGGGTTAGGTCAAAAGATGAGGTTAAGTTGAGAAGTTTAGCTGTAGTTGGGCTGTTGACATTGACAGAAATGTTAAAGTCACCAAGAATAATGGTGGGTATTTCAAAGGAGAGAAAGTAGGGTAGCCAGGCAGCAAAGTCATCAATGAAGCGCAATACCGGTCCTGGAGGCCTATAAATTGCTGCAATCCTCAGAGAAATGGGAGAAAATAGACGAATACAGTGCATCTCGAAAGAAGAGAGGGATAGAGAGGGAGGGACAGTAAGGACTTGGAAGGTGCTTTGTGGGGACAGAAGGAAGCCAACTCCACCTCCTTTCTGTCTGTTGGGTCTGGAGGAGTGAGTCCAATGGAGACCACCATGGGAGAGGGCAGCAGGAGAAGCTGAGTCAAAATTTTGCAGCCAGGTTTCTGTTATGGCGAGTATGTTCAAGCCATGAGAGATGAAGAGGTCATGTACAGATGTTAGCTTGTTACAGATGGAGCGGGCGTTCCAAAGGGCACATGAGATTGGTGGGGTGCTTTGAGGAAGCAGGGGGATAGAAATTAAACTGAGTGGATTGCGGTGGTTGCCAGAGGGGGAGGGGTATTGGATATGTGGCTTGCATTTGGAAAATGGCGGACCAGGATTAGGAGAAATGTCACCTGAGACTAGGAGAAGGAGGAGGGTGAGGAAGGCAAGGTGGGAGTGGGATGTGCATGAGCGCACGTGTCTAGTGGCCCTGGTGTTTATGTCAGCATGTGGGTGCAGCAACTGCAGGAGATGATGGGTGCCATAGTAGGGAGAGGGTAGGAGTGAGGGTGATATGTGCATGCTGCAGGGAAGAGAGGAGGGGTAGAGTAAAGATAATTTGAGGATAGAAGACACCAATGTGAGAAGGAAGAGAATAAGGAGCATGTTAGTGGATAGAGAGTGGGAAACTAACCTAATATAAAATAAATTTCAAAGTTGGTTTGCTTGTCGTCTTGCAGAGTGGAGCAGAGTTCCTGTTGTTCATGCAGCTTTAGTAATCCTGCTTTCGTTAAACTGCGTCGGTGAAACTGCGCATCACTCGTGACAGAGCCACTCAGGAAAGAGCCATGATGTCTGCGCCACCCCATAAGCTGCCATAAATTTATAGACAGCCTAAGCTGGGATGCATTTCTCAGTTGGTCATTATTGGGTCTGATGTGAGACACCTGAATATGGGGAGGAGATGGCCAGGGCCAGGCCAGACACAGGCTAGGGTCGTAAAGCTAATTACCTCTCTTGATCACTCAAGCCACATGGAGTTGAGAATCAATCACCAGTAATATTGCTATTGCAGTGTGTTTGTTATAGAGCTAGCAGTAAGTATGGAAGTTTAAAGATATGGCAGCAGGAGACAATTACCAAAAATATTAATAGCAGACTCAGCAAAGTCAGTTCAGTAGGGATGTACAGTTGGATAGGAGATGAGAGACAATTACCAAAAATATTAATAGCAGACTCAGCAAATTAAAATCCATTTATTCAAAATTAACCTCCCATGATGAATGCTTTATTTTACATTCCACAGGTCTTCATGTTTTCATGTGTGGGGAAGTACAGCTCCTGCTGTACTTCCAGAACACTAGGATATAGGTGCTGCATGTCTCATAGACCCAATGCTTCCTTCACTTATCCATTCACAAAACAAAGCCTGCCATTATGTGTTTTGTAAATAAGCAGACCCAGGTGAAGTGCTGGAGTTTATGAGATCTGAAGGGCTTACATCCCAGTGGCCTGAAAGTACAGTGAAAGTTGTGTTTCATGCATGTAAGCAAGATGATTTGCAGGATGTAAAGGAAAGCATTCAACACAGGAGGTGGCTTTTAAAGGAGAAGTCCAGCCAAAGCTCGTTTGGCTGGATTCCTCCTATGGATCACAGGAGTGCAATTCGTTTTGCACTCCTGTGACTAGGGGTGCAATGGTTAAAAAAACTCACGGTTCCGATCATTCCTCGGATCAGGAGTCACGGATCGGATCATTTTCGGATCAACAAAAAAAAAAAAAAATTTAATTTACAAAAACCTGTGAAAATTCCACCACCATATAGTCCCCACTGTAATACCCACAAGCTCCCCCACTGTAATATCCACATCTCCCCCCACTGTAATATCCACATCTCCCCCACTGTAATATCCACAATCTCCCCCCACTGTAATATCCACAATCTGCCCACTGTAATATGCACAATCTCCCCACGGTAATATCCACAATCTCTGTCCCCACTGTAATATCCACGTCATCTCCCCCACTTTAATGGACATCTCCCCCACTGTAATATCCACATCTCCCCACATCTCCCCCACTAATATCCACATCTCCCCCACTAATATCCACATCTCCCCACATCTCCCCCACTAATATCCACATCTCCCCACATCTCCCCCCACTGTAATATCCACATCTCCCCACATCTCCCCCCCTAATATCCACATCTCCCCCACTGTAATATCCATATCTCCCCACATCTCCCCCCACTGTAATATCCACATCTCCCCACATCTCCCCTACGATTGTCTGCTTGCTTGCAGTTGAGGCAGCTGATGATGACGTCAGCGCACCGCTCACCTAGGCCGCAGCCGGGTGTACCAAGATGGCCACCGCTCCAGAGCTAGGCAGAAGCTGCGGCCTTTCCTAAGGCTGAGGCAGCGGAGTGCTCCGTGGATCGCGTGTGTGCTGATCCGAACAGGCTGAACCGTTCGGATCATGGATCGGTGACGATCTGTTGCACCCCTACCTATGACCCATTTTCAGCAGAGAGCGGGCTGAAGTCCGATCTCTGCTGACATCACAAAACTCAGTCCAGGTACCGTGTCATCCCGACAATGGGAGTCTGGATCCACCAGGTGTCTGGACTGACACTCATCTCAGCTTCTCATCGAGCCGATGAGAGACTGAGATGGCTGCTCCCTGAACCTCTACAGCTCAACGCTCCAATGAACGAGGAGGGGGATTAGGAGAGCTGTGACTGACAGTCTACAGCTCTCTACTCACGGAACTCTGAAAACAGTGATCGGCGGTGTTCGATCGCTCGGTTCTCAGTGTAGAGACGCCAGGGGGCAGATGCAGCATTGGACCAATGCTGCATCCACCTAAGTAAGTATAAAAATACATGAAAAAAACCCTTTACTTCTCTTTTAAGTAAATGGAGTCCTTAAATAGAAGTTCTGCCCCCCCTCTAAAAGTTATTTAAATACTGTAGCTGCTGTGGCTTCCCCCCAGCCTGTGAATAGGCTGGGGGGAAGGAAGGTGTGCGAACTTCCAGCTCCTTTTGCCGTGGTGAACTGAGCCAAAAGTGGGAGCGGGTACCTGTCAAAACCAGGTACCAGCTGCCCCCTCCCCCAAAAGGTTTGCCACAGAGGGGGAGGAGGCAGACAAGCGGAGCTTCCCCTTTTGGGAAGCACCACTTTAACTGCTTCAACACTGGGAAGCTTATTGTGCCATATTGTGTAGACATAAAGAGGGAATCTGCTGTAATGTACTTTTGTAGTATGCCCATATTTATAGGCAACCAGTCTTTCCTTGGTCATAAAAGTTATGGACAATGCAAATATCAATATAGAAAACAAAAATGCATATGGTTCTGAAGAACATGTTTGTCATTGTTATTAGTTAAATACCATGTCCAACTTAGTTTATTCTTTTCATTAATTTTTTACAATTTTGTAAAAATTCCCTTGAATTTACAATTTACAAGACTGAACAGCTTTTGAAAATTCATGTGTAACAGATTAAGCATTGACAGCAAAATTGTTCTCTATCAGCAATGCCAAAATGCATTGTGCAGCAGTGGAAAGGTACCCACTGCTTTACCTATAAGCACAGTCAGTGCCTAGCCTCTGGTAATGCCAGCTCGCATGTCATTACTAATGGCAGCACTAATTATATAATGATGATATATTTGTTATGATAGGCTTGTTAACAAGAATTTCATTTTCATCTCACCTTTTGATGTGCTGTCACAATCAATGATGAGTGAGATCCCCACAGACCTCCTGTATTCCCTCATATCACCAGCCCTGATTAAGGTTCAGATCAACATGGCTGTTAGCTACTGTGTGGTATCTGATTAGACCAGGTGTCTATAGTGCAGGTGCTTCCCTAGTTTGTATTTTGTAAGTATAGGATGTAATAGAGACAACTGAAACTCAACAGTAGAACACCAATTCCTGCTGATAAATACTGTGTTTTAAAACACTGACTTGCAGATAAACTACCAGGCAAAAATGTTACTACATAGATAAAGCAGTATATATATATATATATATATATATATATATATATATATATATATATATATATATTTTTTTTTTTTTTTTTCTCTTTTTCCTTTTTGATCAACCCTAGGAAAGTATCACCCTTGACATAACCACATCTTATTCAGTTTAGTATTATTTGACGAAACTTGAACTTTCAAGTGTCAATTTTTATTCTTTTCCTTGGAAAAAATATGTTTTTTCATTAACTTAAGGATCTCCATATATACACATTTTTGAGTATGACTAATGAATGGTGATAACAGAGACAATAACTGAAAAACCATGACTTTATTTTACTTACTGAAATAATTGAATAAAATCAATGCTTTTGTACAAGTCATAAGCCAGAAAATGCTATGAACCACTACATGCATTCTTAGTGCTCGCTTTCATAAGCATCGATCTTAAGGACACTAAAGAGTGTAAGTAGTCTAGTACTATTAATGATATTTAATAGCAGTCATGCACTCAATTAACCAGAAATTCTGGCATACTGTTTGGTCATGTGCCATACCATCTACTTGTACTGAAAAGCAAGGAAACATGGACCAGTGATTAAATGGCTCATGGTTCATTGAAAACGAAGAAAGGGCTCATGAAAAACATGACTTTTCTGACAAAACTGACAGGAAAGCTGTTTGAAAAGTCCCAATTAGACTGTGCTCTTTTTGATGGTGTCATGCAGCCACAGCATTCCTAAATGTTCTTTTCTGTTATATTCAGTTTTTTTGGGTTTCATTTTATTGAAATTATACAACACTATCTAAAGTTCTATGGCCACATCATTTTTTTTGAATTGATGAATAGTGAAGATCACTTTCAAAGTGTTTAATATTTACCCATGAGAAGGGCAGATACAAGTGAACATTTTTTCAGTTATATAACACTAAGGTATATATGTTCTATAATAATATTGTTTCATAACTGATTTGTAAAGTGTGGACTTGTTAGGGTGACCTTTGGCAGCTATAAAAAGGTACTGAGATATTTACAGAAATAACTTGCATGGTAAAGAGCCAATTCACTAAGCTTCATGATTTTTTATACTGTGATAATTTTCTTTGCTCCCAGTCATTTTCTTATTGAAACATTCAGATTATAAGAATAAATACTGCATTAATATGAAATAGATTTTTTTCATGAGATAAAGGTTACTTCATTAAAATCTTAAACACTTATGCCGTGTAGACATGGGCGGACTTTTCGGCATCAAAGGTCCGACAGTCTTTCCGACGGACTTTTGACGGACTTTTGACGGACTTCCGACGGACTTTCGAACGAACGGACTTGCCTACACACGATCACACCAAAGTCCGACGGATTTGTACGTGATGACGTACAACCGGACTAAAATAAGGAAGTTGATAGCCAGTAGCCAAAAGCTGCCCTAGCGTCGGTTTTCGTCTGTCGGACTAGCATACAGACGAGCGGATTTTTCGACTGGACTCGATTCCGTCGGAAAGATTTGAAACATGTTTTAAATCTAAAGTCTGTCTTATTTTTGCCCGAAAAAGTCTGCTGCAGGTCCGATGAAGCCCACACATGGTCGGATTGGCTGACGAATTTGTCCCGTCGGATCAGTCCAGTCAAAAAGTCCACCCATGTGTACACGTCATAAGAGGTAGCTCCTCTTGCTCCTAGAATTAATTTCTCATGTGCACTGCCCGTGGCACAGAAAAAAAAAAACAAAGACTGGTACCAAACCCTACATGCATTTGTGTGCACTGACTAGGTGCACTGGAATGCCATTCAAAATGAACATGCAATATGGTAACATTCAGTAAAACTACTGCATAAGTTATGTCAATTGCATTGACTAAATATGGCCATGGTCACATTGAGTAAATTATGTAAGGCACTATCTCTGCCCCTTTGTTTACATTCCAGATGATATTTCTGGAAGCTATCATTTGAATTTGGTGGCCAGTGGGTGCACACGGATTAGTGTGTTTTTTGTTTTAGGGGATCACCAGGTACAATTTATGGAAATCTACATCACTGGTAAATGTGATTGATGATGGATCTACAATAAGGGATTTTTTTTAATAAATAAAGCATTTGTCAAAAATGTGTGTCTTTATTTACTGTTTACATTTTGTTGGGGAATGATTAGAGGTACTATTTACCCCTTGGTCATTCGTGTATGCGGGTCGGTATCTGGGTGCCCTCTTATTTTTTAAAGGCTGTGGTCCTCATCAACATGTTAACAAGTTGCTTTGCCAGGGGGGTGCAAGGTACCTCTCCATGTTAAGGGCATGTGGCCTGGTATGATTATGATTTGGGGGGACCCCCTGCAAAAAAAAATGAAAACTTTTTTTCTATAAATGTCAGTTTTACTGTAGTAGATTGTATGCATCATACAGATATTCAATGTCACATGCAATTTAAAAGATATGCTATCTAAAGTAATTGCGCATATTTTTTTTAAATCAAATGCTTTTTTTTATTTTTTGTTGCAAAAACATATAAACAAATGTAACAAATTAGTCAATATCATATCATAAAGTAAATAGTCCAATAGAAAACAAAGACATAAACCAAACATACCTCTCAGAGTGACTTAGCATATAGTGAATAATACATACTAAAATTATAAGTACACTCTGCACAGTCCCCCAGTGTCAATCATCAAATTATAGCCATTTCCTCCAAGCAGCAACACGTTTTCTTTCTTTTACACCCTCTATGCCTCTCTCTTTTCTTCCACTACTTCTTACTCCCGTCTAACTCCTCTACTTTCACTCCTACTACTAGAAAAACCATCATATAATCTATTAGCAGGTTTTATCCAATGTAAGCATATTTTATTGAATCTTTGGGGTGTCTATGTTTGTATGTTAATTTTTCTCTTTTAAGTATATAATTGAGTTTTTCAACCCATTGTTTATTGGTTGGGGAGTCAATAGATGTCCATTTTTGTAGAATAACTGCTAAATATAGGGATATTATCCACATAGTATGCATTTCTACTGGTAATGATCCTTCAGGTATTATACCCAGTAGTGCTGAGATAGCCTTTGAGATGGTGAAAGAGATGTCCTAGGAAGTGTTTCAAGGGCACGTGTCCAGTCCTCCTCATCTAAACCCTCTATATCTTCTTGCCACCGAACAAAGCTATTTTTGTGTTTTTTCAGTATTCTCCATTATTTGTAAATTAGCATAAAGATCTCCTATTAATCCTCTTTTCATACAGGCAGCCGAGGTTGCCTTTGTTAATATTTTAGAGTGTTCATACTGTAATTGACTTTTTGAGCTTTGGATTTGTAATGCATGACGTATTTGAAGGTGTTGATAATTTTTTTTATTTGTTAGCTGATACTGATCTTTCAATATATTAAAAGGAAGTAAAACGTCCCCTTCATATAACTAATACAGGAATATTATGCACGCCTTTTTCCAGTCTAAATATTCTGATAGTTTATTTAATTCATAAAGGCAAGTAATTATCCCATATGGGCATCTGTTTCGTATATCCCTTATGTTGAGTGATATTTCGTACTGCTTCCCATACTCTGTGAATCAAATGGAAAGTAAGGAACCTTTTTTTTATTATAGAAATGGTGTGCTACTATTAATTGAACTAAAGGGTAATTTTTAAATTGGGATGCTATTTTCTTCTGTATAGGGTCCTCCATGTCCACTACACCCCAGCCATGCCAGTTTTGTAATTGTGAAGCAATAAAGTATAATCTTACATTAGGTATCGCAATTCCCCCTTATTCAATGGGCTGTTGTAATATTTCAAACCTAATCCTGGGATTTCCTCCCCTCCACACAAAGTTCCTAAAGACCGCGTCAATGGTCTTAAACAATTGTAACGTCAACCGTATGGGGCAATTATGCAATATGTATAACATCTGTGGCATCCACACCATCTTCACCAAGTTTGCCCTCCCCACCATAGATAATGGGAGTTTACTCCATATCTTACTCTGTTGTCTAAATTTAACAATAAGAGGGAGTATATTCCTATCTGTATAATCTATAACATTCGGGTGTAATTACCACTTCCAAGTATTTAAACAATGTGACCAGGGCCATCCGCTGAGTCTGGTGCAGATTTCCCATGCACTCAAAGTCCACAAGCTAATTACAGATTTGTCCCAATCAATATTAAATCCTGAGAAGGATCCATATAAATGTATTAAGGACATAACTGTAGATATGGATGGGCCCGTATCTCCCAGAAACACAAGAGCATCATCCGCATGGAGTGCTATCTTATCTTCCCCTGTAGATCTGCAGAATCCCACAATATCCACAGATGAAATGTAATTGTGCATTTTTAATGTTTTATTTTAAGCATTATTAAAATCACTGCTCTCTACCAAGCAGATTTTTAACTTTTGCATTGATACATGTTTCCAGTGCCAGCAGTGCCAGCCCCCACCCCACATGCCATTTGTTTGACAGTTCCTTTCCTATTTACCTAAAAATTTTGGTTTTGCACCTGAGCTTTAAACCGCGTATAAACGATCGGATTTTCTGATGGGAAATGTGTGATAACAGGCTGTTGGCGAAAAATCTGACCGTTTGTACGATCCATCAAACATATGTTGTCGGATTTTCTGCGGACAAATGTTGGATGGCAGGCTTTAAAATTTTCTGTGGACAAATGTCTGTTGTCAGATTTTCCGAGCGTGTGTACACAAGTCCGTCGGACAAAAGTCCAAAGTACAAATATGCATGCTCGGAAGCAAGGACGAGCCAGAAGTGGTCGGTCTTGTAAACTAGCGTTCATAATGGAGAATTAACATTTGTGACATGGCAAATTATGAATTCTCAAATTGCAGCGCACATTCTCGTCTTCTTTAATGGGATAATCATTAAAGAAGAAGATAATCCATCAGTATCACCATCAGTATCACCAGTTGCTATGCTGGTGATACTGATGGAGTTATTGCAAACTCATTTTTAAAGGCTTTTTTTTCTAGTGATATCAAGAATAATATTATTATGCTTGTTATTTTTTTTTTGGTGCAAGTTACCACAACACCATTATCCCATAGTTTTTAAGATCAAAGATACAACTATGTTGGTGTCCTTTGTTAATTTTACATTGTATTTTTTAAAATGTAACTGCCTACTCCCAAACTGTCATTTGAAGTAAAACACATAGCCAAGTATTATTCTCCACATTTTTTTATTGTGCATTAAAAAAAGAAAACCAATAAAATTAGACATGCTATCTGCCAATAGAACTTAATCAAAAAGTACATTCTATGCATCCAAAAATATAGAAAATATACCAAATAAAATCTTTATTCAACCAAAAAATAAAATAAAAGCCTCATGCACGTGTCCTGCTTCTTAATATTGGGGGTCCACAATGCCAAGAGGTGAAAGCAGGGGTCCGTCATCCAGAGATAATTCCAAAAATCATCTGGATTATTCTCCTGGAGCTCCCGCAGCAAAGGCAATAATTGGTTATGATTAATAAAGCAACAATTTTTGGTCCAAGAAATCTTCCTCCTCCTGTTCCTGGACTGGACTTGGGTCAAAGCAATAACTCCAAGGCCAATAATAAATAACACGTTATCTCCTCCCATTCCGCAACATTTCCGTTTGATGAACAGCCATTCAGAAACAAACTGAAAAGCACTAAATGAAAAGCGCAAAATGAAAAGCGCAAAATGAAAAGCTGGAATCAACACTCACCAAACTTCTACTAAAACAAAATTAGCAGAAGGAGCCCAAAGGGTGGCGCTAAAAAGCTGAAAAACCACGTAGTACATCACTACATTTGTGTTTGTTGGCCGACAATTCCTTGCCGTTTGTATGCAAGACAAAATCCAGGCACACGCCTTCTGACAAAATTCACTGGTTTTGTCGGCGGAAAATCCGATCCTGTGTACGAGGTTTTAGTAATGTTCAGCGATCCTAACTTGGACAAAATTCAAAGATACATTTGGCTTGTTACTAGTCATCAGTTTTCAATAGTCGGGAGAGAACATTTGTTTGGCCTCCTCTGCCCCAGTAATTGGACTGTACATTGTAGCAAGTTATAAGAGTCTGCAAGAGGGTTGATTTGTGTCAGAATTTTGTGAACACAACCAAAAACTGCACAGGCACCAGGATTTACATTATTGTGTAATCTCAAGGCAGAATTTTAGTGTTAGGTCTGCATGCAGACACTTCAGTCAGAGTAAACTGTGGGTGAGTGTAACTTACCCTTTAGTTATCCCCATTCTCTTATGGCAAGCAAGCCCACTGATGCTAGGTTACCCCCAAGACATA
The DNA here is from genome assembly GCA_037952925.1 of Lithobates clamitans. NCBI lineage: Eukaryota > Metazoa > Chordata > Amphibia > Anura > Ranidae > Lithobates > Lithobates clamitans. The sequence continues at coordinate 1,229,454 of JBBGZY010000677.1, forward strand.
AAGTTGGCCTAGATGGATAGAAATTTGAGGCTGGGTTCACACTATTATGAATTGGATGCGAGTTTCCCCGCATACAATTCGCGTAGCAGGAGATTGTGACCGGCTCTCTATGGAGCCGTTCACACATCTCCGCAGCAGCTCCGCTGCAAATTGCACAGGAGTCCTGTGCGTCTTTTGGTCCATTTCAGGTCTGAATTCAGCAAAAAATTTGTGCTGAAACCGGACCTGAAACAGTGAATGGAGACGCATTGGACTCTGCGTTGTGCAGTGTGAACCCAGCCTGAATAAAAATACATCTTGGAAAATTTTTGTGAAAGTTCTCAAAACATTTGAATGTTGAAAAGAATGTCAATTTGACCCACTAATGATTACAAAAATGAACAAACTACCTTAGAACATTCTTTCTTAAGAATTGTTATTCAAAATTCTACCCATCTACACATGAAACAATATACTTTGACTGTAGAATATAGCTAAAGAATCCAAAGTAGAAGAGAGTAGAGGTACCTTACAGTAATGTGAAAAACAAGATGAAAGCCTCTCTGAAATTTATAATCCATGAATGTAACAAAGATCAGGGCAGGCTGCAGATAGTAGAGTTAAAATACAGAAAAGGTCAGCAACAGAAATAAATAGGTAAAGATACCAGCGCACTTGGTCTACAGGAGATGCATATCACAACCACAGAGGCACAGGCTTATGTACTTTAAGGCTACTTTCACACTAGGGCGGGGGATGCGTTAGCAGTAAAGCACTGCTAGTTTCAGCGACACTTCACCGTCATTTTAGTGGCACTTTTCGGCCGCTAGCGGGGCACTTTTAACCCCCGCTAGCAGCCAAAGAAAGGGTTAAAAGCACCCGTGTTGCGGCGCTGCCGAAGCGCTTTGCAGGTGCTTTGGCAGCGCTGCTTATTCAGTTCAATGGGCAGGGGCAGTGTGGGAGCAGTGTATACACTGCTCCCACACCGCCCCAAAGATGCTGCTTCCTGTCCTGCAAACGCATCCCCCCCTGTGTGAAAGCACTCAGGCTTTCACACTGGGGAGGTATGAGAGGTGCTTTTCAGGCACTTTACAGGCACTATTTTTAGCTCTAAAATGCCTGAAAAGCACCTCAGTGTGAAAGGGGTCTAAAAAAGGTGACTCCTATACCAGCCCCAGGGCTGGGAGGGGGGTGGCCACTGGCCAGTAGGGATGAGCCGAACACCCCCCGGTTCGGTTCGCACCAGAACCTGCGAACAGACCGAAAGTTCGCGCAAACTTTAGAACCCCTTTAAAGTCTATGGGACTCGAACGTTCAAAATCGAAAGTGCTAATTTTAAAGGCTAATATGCAAGTTATTGTCCTAAAAAGGGTTTGGGGACCCGGGTCCTGCCCCAGGGGACATGTATCAATGAAAAAAAAAAGTTTTAAAAACGGCCATTTTTTCGGGAGCAGTGATTTTAATGATGCTTAAAGTGAAAAACTGAGTGAAATAAGTGAAAAATAAAGTGAAATATTCCTTTAAATATCGTACCTGGGGGGTGTCTATAGTATGCCTGTAAAGTGACGCGTGTTTCCCGTGTTTAGAACAGTCCCTGCACCAAATGTCATTTTTAAAGGAAAAAAATCTCATTTAAAACTGCTTGCGGGTTTAATGTAATGTCGGGTCCTGTCAATATGGATGAAAATCAGTGAGACAAACAGCATGGGTACCCCCCAGTCCATTACCAGGCCCTTTGGGTCTTGTATGGATATTAGGGGAACCCCGCACCCAAATTAAAATAAGGAAACGTATGGGGCCACCATGCCCTATATACTCTGAACAGCAGTATACAGGTGGTGCAAACAAGATAGGGACTGTAGGTTTGTTGTTAAGTAGAATCTGTTTGCAATTTTGAACTGGTACATTTTTAAAGTGTAGCTCCAGCCAAAAAAATCTATTTTTAAGCTTTTTGGAAAACATAAGGAAGGGTTATCAACCCTGTAACATTTGTTTTGCTGTCTGTGCACCTCTTCAGAAGATTTCACCTCACTTTCTGTCCCAATGACAAATGTTTTTTGAAAATTTGGGGGTTTTAGTGAAACAAGGATTGGTGATAAAGCATCAGTGAAGAGGAGACACGTTTTTCACATATTAACTCTTACAGGAGAGAATTTCCCTTCCTAGGGGTAGATTTCATCTCACTTTCTGTTGTCTCCTTCCATTTGCAAGTAGGAGTCGTTTGTAAGTTGGATGTTTGAAAGTAGGGGCCTGCCCTATATACACTGCAGAAATTGGGGCCTTAGGTGTTGGTGTTGCCACAACACTGTAAGCCCTCACAGTTACTCTTGGTGGGCGCAGGAACGGGCCGTGCTGTGAAATATTAGATCAAGAATTGTAATTACATGCCATTGTTGAACAGTGGTAGAAAAATTGGGCCTTTGGTGGTGGTGGTCTTGGTGCTGGTGCCACAACACTGTAAGTCCTCACAGTTACTCTTGGTGGGAGCTGGAACGGGCCCTGCTGTGAAATATTATATCAAGAATTGTAATTACATGTCCCTGTTGAACAGGGGCAGAAAAATTGGGCCTTAGGCACTGGTGCCACAACACTGCAACCCCTCACAGATACTCTAGTTGGAGCGCAGGAATGAGCCCTGCTGCAAAGTATTGCATTAAAAATTGTAATTACATGCCCCTGTTAAACAGGGGCTGAAAAATTGGGCCATGGGCACTGGTGCCACAACACTGCAACTCCTCACAGATACTCTAGTTGGAGCGCAGAAATGAGCCCTGCTGCAAAGTATTGCATCAAAAATTGTAATTACACGCCCCTGTTAAACAAGGGCAGAAAAATTGGGCCTTAGTCACTGGTGCCACAACACTGCAACCCCTCACAGATGCTATAGTTGGAATGCAGGAATGAGCCCTGCTGCAAAGTATTGCATCAAAAATTGTAATTATACGCCCCTGTTAAACAGGGGCTGAAAAATTGGGCCTTGGGCACTGGTGCTGGTGCCACAACACTGCAACCCCTCACAGATACTATAGTTGGAGCGCAGGAATGAGCCCTGCTGCAAAGTATTGCATCAAAAATTGTAATTACATGCCCCTGTTAAACAGGGGCAGAAAAATTGGGCCTTGGCGGCTGGTGGCGGTGCCCAGAACCAAAAATGTTCTTACAAGCTATCAACATGAAAATTGAGGAGGAAGAGGATTATCACTCAGCATAACAGGATAGTCACTCAGCATCAGCATAGGCAATCTTGAAGGGATCTCACATAAAAAAATCAATCAGTTACATCAGCATCAGGTGCTTGGTAGCTAGTGATCCAAGACTGATTCATTTTTATGAAGGTCAGGCGATCGACCGATTCGGTGGACAGGTGCACCATGTGATCGGTTACAAAGCCTCCAGTAGCAATGAATGCAAGACAGGCCAGTAGCTCAATTGTATACTGTGCAAGCTCTGGCCAGTAATCCATCCTCAAGACCCAGTAACCCAGAGGATTTTTGGTGGGAAAGGTGTCCAAGTCTGATCTTGCCCCTAGGTAATCCTGCACCATGTGAATCAGACACTGGCGATGGTTGCTGGAACCGATCAGACCTTGGGGCTGCGGACTAAAAAATTGTCTGAACGCATTGGTCAGACGGCCACCTTCTCTACCGCTCCTTCTGTGACTGACCGAAGCCTCAGCAACACGTTGTCCAGGAGGACCAGGAAATTGTAACCTCTCAGGCTCTGGAAACGCCATGCACAAACCTTTCTGCAAAGCCTCCCGAAGATGTTTAATCCTTTGCTCCCTCTGCTACGGCAAGATAAGGTCCGCAACCTTACCCTTGTAACGTGGATCAAGGAGGGTTGCCAGCCAGTAATCATCCCTCCCCTTGATACCACGAATACGAGGACCCTTCGCAGGATCAGGGAGGCCATGCAGCATAGGTTTGCTGAGGCATTCGGTCCAGAGTCCTCTAGGTCACTAAGGACGACATGATCCGCAGCCACCTCCTCCCAGCCACGTACAAGTCCATGGGTTTCTTTGGACTCTAAATGATCCCTTGAAGACTGCTGCTGATGCTGAGTGCCAGGCTCCACCTCCATGCTGACACAATCCTCCTCCTCCTCCTCTTAGTCCTCTTCCTGTGTGATTGGTGGGCACACAGGAACACTGTCTGGATAAAGGGGGCCTTGAGAGGTAAGGAAGTCCTCCTCTTCCTCCCTCTGTTCTGCCTCAAGTGCCCTGTCCATTATTCCATGCACTGTGTGCTCCAACAGGTGGACAAGAGGGACAGTGTCACTGATGCATTCACTGTCACTGCTCACCATCCTTGTGGCCTCCTCAAATGGTGACAGGACAGTGCATGCATCTCTGATCATAGCCCACTGGCGTGGGAAAAAAAAAAGGTCCCCTGACCCTGTCCTGGTGCCATAGTCGCATAGGTACTCATTGATGGCCCTCTGCTGCGTGTGCAGCCGCTGCAGCATGCCCAATGTTGAGTTCCACCTGGTGGGCATGTCACAGATTAGGTGGTTCTTGGGCAGGTTAAATTCCTTTTGGAGGTCAGCCAGCTGAGCACTGGCATTATATGACCTGTGGAAATGCACGTGAGCCAAACAGGGCACATGGGTCAGTTGTCCCTGTCAGAGGGCGGAGAGGAGTTTGGTGCCATTGTCGCAAACCACCATACCTGGCTTAAACTGGGCATCAACTACCTCTGAACCTGCCCCTGCAGAGCTGACAGAATCTCTGCCCCAGTGTGGCTCCTGTCCCCCAAGCACACCAGCTCAAGCACCGCATGGAATCTTTTTGCCTAAGTGCTTGCGTCACCCGTTGAACACCTACGGAGCACTACTGGTTCCAAGGACAAATCAGCACAGAAAGAGGCCATGAAGAAGAAGAGGAGGGGGTGGAGGAGAGAGGTGTGGCAGAATCACCACTAGTAGAATTTTGGAGGTGTCGTGGCGGAACAACCTTCAACACTACTGCACCCTGCCCTGCATCCTTCCCAGCTGCCAAAAGAGTCACCCAGTGCACGGTGAAAGATAGGTAACGTCCCTGTCCATGCCTGCTAGACCATGAGTCAGCGGTAATATGCACCTTACCACTGACCGCCCTGTCCAGCAAGGCCAAGACATTGCCTTTCACATGCCGGTAGAGAGCCGGAATCGCCTTCCGTGAGAAAAAGTGGCATTTGGGAACGTGCCACTGAGGAACCGCACATTCCACAAGCTCACAGAAGGGGGCAGAGTCTGCCAACTGAATAGGCACCATCTGAAGTGCTAGCAATTTAGCCAAGCTAGCATTCAACCGCTGGACATAGTGGGGTTGGAGATCCCAGCTGATGAAGAGCAAGGAGAGGTCCACTTTGTTCTTTGGTGTGGGTCTTTTAAGTACGCTTGCCAACTGCATGGCAGGTCGACATATGTCTGATCAAGCATGTGGTGCCCAAGCTGGTGATGTTTTGGCCACGCGAGATACGCTTGAGACATATGTTGCAAATAGCAATGGTGGGATCTGATGAACTCGTCTCAAAAAAGGCCCACACCAAAGAACTTTTGGAATAATGCGCAGAGACAGCAGCACCCTGCACATGCGGAGCTCTGTGGTGTGATGCAGTCGGTGTGCTGCCCTTAAGCTGGCCCCTGGAGTGCATCCTGCCTCATTGGAGATGTGCCTCCTCCTCTCTCCTATCAGGCACCCACATCGAGTCAGTGACTCATCACTGGAGCAAAGCTGGCAGTATGCTGCAGCAGGGGGAACATGACTGCCAGATTGACGTCCTTCTTGGGTACCCCCTCTCTCTGGGCTCATGTTACTGCCTTCCTCTAGCTGGGTATCATCATCAGAGCCTTCAAAACGCTGGCCATCCTCCTGGAGCATGTACCCAACACTGTGGTCAAACAGTTCTGGGGACTCCTCAGGAGTACATGGTGGGGCTAGGGAACTGATGCCATTGAGCCGAGGGAAGAGGCTGCGTTGGCAGCTGCTTTGCCAGAGAAAGTACCCTGAGCCTGGGTGAGAGTGGATGAGGAGGATGAGGACGGCTTGGTCATCCACTCTACCAAGTGTTCGGCATGTGGTGGCTCAACACGGCCAGCTGCCGAAAAAAAGGACAAGCGTGTCCCACGGCCACGTGCTGATGAGGATGCACCATCTCCATGACCAGCACTGTTGCCTCTAGACACAGAGCCTGTTTTCCCTCTTTTATTGGCTTGTGACTGTCTGCCTCTCCTTGTTGGCCTTCCAGACATACTAATGGCCTGCAGTGAGATGTAGCTGCACATAGCTGGGATGTATATATATATACTGATTATACTGCAGCTAGCAGAATCAACTGCCTGCCTGTAGTATTATTAGCAATTGTCTTCCGGTAGCTTTAGGTGCACACTGTGCAGAGGACACAGTACACTAACTGTAAATACTGCAGCTGCCTGCCTGTGGTATTAATAGGATCAGAACAACAGCAATTGTCTTCAGGTAGCTTTAGGTGCACACTGTGCAGAGGACGCACTACACTAACTGTAAATACTGCAGCTGCCTGCCTGTGGTACAAATAGGATCAGAAGAACACCACCATTTTTTTTCAGGTAGCTTTAGGTGCACACTGTGCAGAGGACACAGTACACTAACTGTAAATACTGCAGCTGCCTGCCTGTGGTATTAATAGGATCAGAACAACAGCATTTTTTTCAGGTAGCTTTAGGTGCACACTGTGCAGAGAGGACACAGTACACTAACTGTAAATACTGCAGCTGCCTGTCTGTGGTATTAATAGGATCAGAACAACAGCAATTGTCTTCAGGTAGCTTTAGGTGCACACTGTGCAGAGGACACAGTACACTAACTGTAAATACTGCAGCTGCCTGCCTGTGGTACTAATAGGATCAGAAGAACACCACCAATTTTCTTCAGGTAGCTTTAGGTGCACACTGTGCAGAGGACGCACTACACTAACTGTAAATCCTGCAGCTGCCTGCCTGTGGTATTAATAGGATCAGAACAAAAGCAATTGTCTTCAGGTAGCTTTAGGTGCACACTGTGCAGAGGACGCAAAACACTAACTGTAAATACTGCAGCTGCCTGCCTGTGGTACTAATAGGTTCAGAAGAACACCACCAATTTTCTTCAGGTAGCTTTAGGTGCACACTGTGCAGAGGACGCACTACACTAACTGTAAATACTGCAGCTGCTTGCCTGTGGTACTAATAGGATCAGAACAACAGCAATTGTCTTCAGGTAGCTTTAGGTGCACACTGTGCAGAGGACGCACTACACTAACTGTAAATACTGCAGCTGCCTGCCTGTGGTACTAATAGGATCAGAAGAACACCACCAATTTTCTTCAGGTAGCTTTAGGTGCACACTGTGCAGAGGACGCACTACACTAACTGTAAATCCTGCAGCTGCCTGCCTGTGGTATTAATAGGTTCAGAAGAACACCACCAATTTTCTTCAGGTAGCTTTAGGTGCACACTGTGCAGAGGATGCACTACACTAACTGTAAATACTGCAGCTGCCTGCCTGTGGTACTGATAGGATCAGAAGAAGACCACCAATTTTTTTCAGGTAGCTTTAAGTGCACACTGTGCAGAGGACGCACTACACTAACTGTAAATACTTATATATATATATATATATATATACACAATACACTGTAAGTGCAGCTAACTGACTCGCCCGCCTACTCTAACTTAAATCAAATGACACTGTCTTTCTGTCTATCTCTCCGCCGCCGCAACACACTATACACTATACTTATATAGTGTGGGGCGTGTACTAAACCCCCTGAGCCATAATTGGCCCAAGCCACCCTGGCTTTGGCCAATTACGGCTCTCTGTACAGATGGCTCTGTGATTGGCCAAGCATGCGGGTCATAGTGCATGCTTGGCCAATCATCAGCCAGCAATACACTGCGATACTGCAGTGAATTATGGGCCATGGCGCGCCACTTGATTTTGGCACGAAAGGCCCATAACATTCGCAATTTGATGAATGGTCGAACATGTGATGTTCGAGTCGAACATGGGTTCGACTCGAACTCGAAGCTCATCCCTACTGGCCAGATTCATTACCTGCAGCTGATGAGGAATATGGGGAAAGTACCAGGTGGCAGCCAGTAAAAACTGGCTATCAGTCTCACTCAAACCTGCCTAAGAAGCAATCAATCATGTAGAAACCAGAAAAAGCCAACCAGCATGGGCTTAGGACAGAAAATACAATAATATTGCTTTCAAAATTACTCTGAATACAGAGAATACAAAATAAGTAAACTTTTGTGAACATTTTTATTTAGGACAGATGCAATGTTTACTTGAAAGCACTAGTAGCTTACTGATTCCTATTGCAGCTTGGCTGTAACTGCTCTTTAAATCTGTAAGTAGACCCATATCAGTGAATTCAATAAAACCAACACAGAACATTCCACCATTTCTATTTAACTTGTTTGCAAGGTTATGTCACATTTACTTTCAATTACTTCAAACAAACAGACCCTTGCAACGATTTAGCAATTCTGTTATCAGCATCTTCTTAAATGGACAATGAAATGAAGAGAGAGATGTCCCAACTAGATATTTGGGAATAATGCGTGTCTCATCTGTACATTGCACCATCTACTTAAATATTAAAAGATATAAAAAGTAACATTATGACCTGAATCAAATAACATTTTCTTTGCCATTTTATTTGTCATATATAGAGTTCCCTGAATGAACGGTTTGCTAAATGCACTGTCACAAAGTAAAATTCCAATCTCAGAAATCTCAAATTCAAGTGAATAAGTGAGTAACTGTGAGACTTACAGTGTTGTGGCACCAGCACCACCACCACCAAAGGCCCAATTTTTCTGCCCCTGTTCAACAGGTGCATGTAATTACAATTCTTGATCTAATATTTCACAGCAGGGCCCTGTGAGGGCTTACAGTGTTGTGGCAACTCCAACACCTAAGGGCACAATTTTTGCAGAGTATATAGGGCAGGCCCCTACTTTCAAACATCCAACTTACAAACGACTCCTACTTGCAAACGGAAGGAGACAACAGATGAAATTTACCCCTAGGAAGGGAAATTCTCTCCTGTAAGATTTAATATGGGAAAAACGTTTCTCCTTTCCACTGATGCTTTATCCTTGTTTCACTAAAAACCTCAAATTCTCTAAAAACATTTGTCATTGGGACAGAAAGTGAGGTGAAATCTTCTGAAGAGGAGCACAGACAGCAAAACAAATGTCACAGGGGTGATAACCCTTCCCTATGTTTTCCAAAAAACTTAAAATAGATTTTTTGGCTGGAGCTAAACACGTTTAAAATGTACCAGTTCAAAATTACAAACAGATTCTACTTAACAACAAACCCTCTGTCCCTGTCTTGTTTGCACAGCCTGTATACTGCTGTTCAGAGTATATAGGGCCCGGGGGCCCCACGCCTTTCCTTTTTTTAATTTGGGTGTGGGGTTCCCCTTAATATCCATACAAGACCCAAAGGGCTTGGCAATGGACTGGGGGGTACCCATGCCGTTTGTCTCACTGATTTCCATCCATATTGCCAGGACCTGACATTACATTAAAAGCCGCAAGCAGTTTTAAATGACTTTTATTCCTTTAAAAATGTCATTTTGTGCAGGGACTGTTCTGAGCACGGGAAACACGCGCCACTTTACAGGCATACTATAGACACCCCCCAGGTACGATATTTAAAGGAATATTTCACTTTTTTTTTACTTTAAGCATCAAAAATCGGCCTTTTTTAAAACTTTTTTTTGCATTAATACATGTCCCCTGGGGCAGGACCCGGGTCCCCAAACCCTTTTTAGGACAATACCATGCAAATTACCCTTTAAAATTAGAACGTTTGATTTCGAACGTTCGAGTCCCATAGACATCAATGGGATGGGAATTTTCGGTCCGTTTGCAGGTTCTGGTGCAAACGGAACCGGGGGGGTGTTCGGCTCATCCCTATTCACTAGAGTGTCACCTGCGTTTTATAGTTACTATGGCATGGAGACCCATAGCCTTATGGTTTGCACGTGTGTACCTTGGTTTTCAACAAGCCACTGCCACAGCTCCTGGGACAGACACATCCCTGGCAGCCATCAATTTGCAACACTGCATGCTGAATCTGGAGCTGACTTATATGCACCTTGCATCCGCTCCTGAAGAAGTGGAGTGAATTCCACGAAAAGCACGTGTCAAGCTTTTTTAGATGATTTATAACTATGCGTTTACAGCTTAGATTATTTTGAACTTTCTGCAATCATTAAAGATGATCATGAATAACACATTGTGGTATACAGTATAATTGTTGTGGGCTGTTTTGTAATCCATATCATAAAAAATATATTAAAATCATATATATATATATAGCTATAGATATAGATATATGAATTATAATAATAATATGGTATCATAATATCTGTATATATATGAAAGAATAAATGTGCCATCATGCATTGCATTGGACCACTTTACCAGCTATGTGTCACGTGCTTAATTAAGTCCCAAACCTTTTCTTTTTAAATTATAATAATAACATATCAAAACTATGAAACTATGTGAATAAATGAATGACTAAAAAATGGAAAATTGTATCATACTTACCATAATTTTCCTTTCCTGATGCCAATCCATGGCAGCATACTAGTGATAGGCTCCGCCTTTCTCCCCTCCCTCAGGACCAATGAAATAGCATAAATTAAAGGCCAGTTAGGCCCCGCCCCATTCTTTGTAATTAGCTAGATACCGAAACACACAAGGGTGGGTCCGTATGCTGCCATGGATTGGCGTCAGGAAAGTAAAATTACGGTAAGTATGATACAATTTTCTGTTTACCTGACGCCACCATGGCAGCATACTAGTGATACATATCCTAGCTGACAGGGTGGGTTCTACTTAACAAACCAAAATTATTTTTTATTATATATATATATATATATATATATATATATATATATATATATATATATATATATATATTTATTTATTTATTTTTTTTTTAAATGGGACAGAAGATTGAACAGTCATTCCTCCAAAGCCCACTGATGACAAGGCACCCAGATCTATTCTGTAAAGGTTGAAAAGGTATGCGGGGAAAAGCATGCCACTTTCCTGTAGAATTAATCCATAGATGCTTTCAACTGGGCCGCCTATGAGGCCTCAAGCCCTCTGGAAGAGGATGCATCCTGCCACTGAAGGAGGCTCATGACCCATTTCCCATCTGCACAACCAATCTTGCTAAAGTCCAGGAGGCAACCTCTCTTGTCTGATGAATTCCATCTGGAACAGTGAAAGACTTGTCATATGAACTGAAAAGAGCAATTGTGGATAGAAACCTCTTTCAAGCACTGGGAATTACCAATTTGTGTGGTTTTCTTGCTTGAATGTCTGGAAAGTTAGGCAATGGACAGATGATTGATAGATGGAGGGCTGTCGCTCTCCATGACCTCTGAAATAAGCTAATTCACTGAAACCTCTGTGAATATTCTTAGAGATATTCATAGGCTAAAAGGTAGGCTGATAAAGTGGAAATGTGTCCAACCAATCGCCAAATTTACTTACTTTGGAATAAAAAAGAAAGGAAAAAATTTTGGGATGTAAGGCTAAGAATCCTGACGATCTAGCGAACGCCTCCAGCTATCTGCTGCAATCAAATGCTTCTCACCAACCCCCGTGACCTACAAACAGGGGTGGGTAGGAAACCTACAATCTCTCCTGTGAGATGGGACCAGGACAGCTCCCCTCTGAGTCTGAAGTGTAAGTATGGTAACCGCCGTGGTTGCAGTGGATCTGGCAGCTCCGAGGGGGAGAAAAAGGTCCAGGGAAGGAACAGCGAGGAATCCACCGAAGTGACCATGAGTGCCTATCCTCCAAGGATCTGCACAATCCACTGTCCAGTAAACCGTGATGCGTGCCCACTGGGACTTACCTTAAAAGTCTGGGGATACGCCCGATAAAAGGGTTTTGTGGGTACCTGCGGTACACCCAAAGATTTTCATTTATGGACCTTATGAAAGGTTGCCCCTAGAGGAGCGGAACCTAGCGGGAGAAACATATTTCTCCCTTTATTTATTATTATATATTTTTAGTTTTTTTTTTTTTTTACTTTCCTGCATTCCATTATGGGAGAAGAACGGACCCTCCTCCTGTCACTTCCGACATGGCTGTCTCTGGTTTCATATCAAACAGAGATCATGCACTATAAAGTGACTATTCCAATTTTGTTTCTAGGAAGCCAAACACAGCCATGGCTCTCAACCATAGGGTATCCCTAGCCGTAACTGAGTATAGCATTGCCTTGGCCAGGCACCAGGTTGAGACTATTGCTGCTTTCGCAGTGAAATTTCCCGATACATCTTGGCCGGGTCCCAAGATATCAGCCCTCAGGATTTCCTCCCCAACCATATCTTGGGAGCAGAAACCCAAAGTATCCAACACCAAGGTAAGGGCCTCTGTTGAGTGGAAGGCCCTTCCCAGCCGCCACCCTATTGGACAACTGTAGGCCACTACGCCACTGTAGGCATGGATTTCAGCGATGCTATATCCGCCTTGAATTAAACCAGTTTCCTAATGGAAAAGTGATTGCTCATTGAAAGGGTAAATATGACTTTGTCTTATAACCCATGTAATGGTCTTCATGACTGCCTGGATACACAGTTCTCCAAAGAAAAACTGACACCAAGTAGCACCAGATCTTCCTCTGGTGTAAGGGAGCTAAAATCATTTGCAGGCTGCGCCCCCTCATCAGGAGTACTGAGAGGATGAGTGATCCATGAGGCAGGTTGTTCTGCTAGTGGCTAGACCTGCAACAAGAGGACTGACTAGCTAGAGTAATTACAGTGAGTTTAAAACAGAAGTTTTGTGCCACCTTATAAGTAATAAAGACATTCGGTATTACCTGTCAGTTGCAAACTTCAACCAGGCCGACTTCACTCACCAGCCTCCTGGGCATAGGCACTCCGCCACAGGTCCTGCAGGACTCTTGTTGGGGTGCTGGGTCTAGCAAAGAAGAGCTAAGATGTTTTCCTTGGAACCTCTCTCCTGAGTGGGAGTGGCATTCGAGCTATGCTTCTCTGAAGAACGTCCGCCCTTCTATGGCCTCTGGCTCTGGCCTTTGAGAACGTGGGCGCACGGAGCTGAAGTAAATCAAAGCAATCCGCATGAGAGGGCACTCTTTTTTCTGAAAACTTACCGACACGGTGGTCCCCACCCTAAGTGTTGAGGGTCTTTTGTATGGGTGGTGACTGATACTCGAACCGTGGAGAAATGGGACGTCCAGCTGAGAGACGGACAGCCGCAGAAAGACCGAGAAGAGGAAAAATAGATAAGGCAACAGCAACTTCGCTTCTCCCTCTAATAATGTATATCTAAATATATCTAAATATATACATCTACACACTCTCTCCTTTACCCCCTTTTTTTTAAAAAAACAATATGCATGCATATATAAATACATGCACATACCGCTCCATATAACATCCCCCCACATACATACATACCAACCAACATAAGAACACACATATGTATACACAAACATATATATGAACATATATACATACTGCAGAGGGTCAGCCTGGGACAGGGTCAAGAAAGGGTTAATTGAAGAGGGCAGATATTTCCCCTTCAGACCTGCTAATTGTCAGCTGGGCTGAAAGTCTCAGAGAGGAGCTGTTTGAGTAGGAGAGAGAGACACAGCAGCATGCTGTGTGAAAATGTCCATTGCTGGATTGTGTGCTGGGTGAGCTTAACCACATAAAGACTGTAGCTCTGATTGGAGCCATGAACTATTATCTAGAGTGCTGCTGAACTGTGAGCTGTACCTGTGTGCACAACTGTTGGTGTGTGTATTGCTGCTGTCTGTTGGTGTGTGTATTGCTGCTGTCTGTTGGTGTGTGTATTGCTGCTGTCTGTTGGTGTTTGCTGGGTTGCATTTTGGGGACATTTCCTTTTAGTTTTTAACTTGCCTTTTGCTGTCACTTTTTAAATAGCTTTTTTTTTTTTTTTCTGTTTCATCAGTCTATCAATTAAGGGGTGTGGTTAATTGCTCCCAGGTGCCTATTTAACTTGTTGTAGGACTCAGTTGAGCGTGCTCAGTTTGAAGCTGTGGAGCTTGGTGTAAGTGGAGCTGGATTAAGTGGGAGTTATAAACAAGTGTTAGAGTATACAAGTCTTGCTGTCTGTTGGTGTTTGCTGTCTGCTGGTGTGTGTTTGCTGCTGTCAGTTGGTGTGTGTATTGCTGCTGTCTGTTGGTGTGTGTATTGCTGCTGTCTGTTGGTGTGTGTATTGCTGCTGTCTGTTGGTGTGTGTATTGCTGCTGTCTGTTGGTGTGTGTATTGCTGCTGTCTGTTGGTGTTTGCTGGGTTGCATTTTGGGGACTTTTCCTTTTAGTTTTTAACTTGCCTTTTGCTGTCACTTTTTAAATAGTTTTTTTTTTTTTTTTTTCTGTTTCATCAGTCTATCAATTAAGGGGTGTGGTTAATTGCTCCCAGGTGCCTATTTAACTTGTTGTAGGACTCAGTTGAGCGTGCTCAGTTTGAAGCTGTGGAGCTTGGTGTAAGTGGAGCTGGATTAAGTGGGAGTTATAAACAAGTGTTTAAAACAGGAGGTTATAACAGGGGTCATAGTACCTGTGTAGTGTGAGTATCTGAGTGTTGTCTGACTAGTGTGTGTGGATCGTTAGTACTTGTGTATTGTGTACCTGTGTATTGTCTTGTCGTGTACCTGTGTATTGTCTTGAGTATTAGTGCCAGGAAGCTAGTTGTTAGGTAATTTGGACAGGGTAAAATCCCCAAATCCTCACTAAATTCAATAGGTACGATGCCCGGCGGGTGTGGAGAGGCGACTCTTTGTACATCTTGCCGCATGTATGCGTTCCTTGATCATCCGATCGAGGGCGAATACTGCTGTGCAAAATGTAAGCACATTGTTTCCCTGGAAGCCCAGGTTCTGAATCTGGGGAAGCAACTGTCAGCACTGAGAAGTCCCTCCATACTAAAGGTGAGCCAGGAACGTACACGGCAGGTGCCGGCAGGGGCCAGCACAGAGGCGGGTGGAGACAAAGAGGTGCAGGCACTAGCAAAGAGTAGATGGGTGACAGTCAGGAGGGGTAGAGGGGGAAGTGCCAGGGAGGCCGATCCAGGACTGGAGCATCCCAATAAGTACGCTCCATTGAGTGACATTGGTGTAACCAGTCAGGGACCAGCACTGCTGGAGTTGAGGGACTCTCCTAGCTGCCAGGGGAAGAACTCCTCCAGTGAGAGTGGGGGGGCAGCAAAGGGAAAGGAAAGACAGATTCTGGTGGTAGGGGACTCAATTCTTAGAAGGACAGAGAGGGCAATCTGTAACCAAGACCTGAAGCGCCGAACAGTATGTTGTCTACCGGGCGCTCGGGTTCGGCACATCACGGATCTTGTGGACAGATTACTGGGAGGGGCTGGGGAAGACCCGGCTGTCATGGTGCACGTTGGCACCAATGACAAAGTCAGAGGCAGATGGAGTGTCCTAAAGAACGATTTTAGGGACTTAGGAGCTAAATTGAGGAAAAGGACCTCCAAGGTAGTGTTCTCAGGAATACTACCGGTACATCGAGCCACACCAGAGAGGCAGAGGGAGATTAGGGAAGTAAACAAGTGGCTGAAGAGCTGGTGTAGTAAGGAGGGGTTTGGGTTCCTGGAGGACTGGGCCGACTTCTCAGTCGGTAACCGGTACTATAGAAGGGACGGACTGCACCTAAATGAGGAGGGTGCAGATCTGCTGGGAATGAAGATGGCCAAAAAGTTAGAGGGGTTTTTAAACTAGGCGATGGGGGGGAGGGTCCAGAGACAGTGATAGCCAGCGTGGAAGATACTCCAGAGGGTAGTATTGGGGGCATTAGTGATAGGTTAACCAAAGCACAAAAACACAAGGTGAGTATAGTAGCAAGTCCAAGTTGCAATCTTGAAACACCCAATACGAGGACAATATGCGACCGGTCTAAACTATGTGGCATGTTCACCAATGCCAGGAGCCTGGCGGACAAGATGGGTGAACTAGAGATACTGTTGTACAAGGAGGATTTGGATTTTGTGGGAATTTCAGAGACCTGGTTCAACAGCTCTCATGATTGGCTGGCAAACATTCAAGGGTATACCCTATACCGCAAGGATAGAGAGGGTAAAAAAGGGGGAGGGGTATGCCTATATATCAAGAATAATGTACAAGTGAATGTGAGAGATGACATCACTGAGGGGGCTAGGGAGGAGGTGGAATCTTTATGGGTAGAGCTCTAAAGGGATGAAGCTAAGGGGAAAATAATACTGGGAGTATGCTATAGGCCCCCTAACCTGAGGGAGGAAGTGGAGACGGATCTCCTATCACAAATTGGATTAGCAGCAAGGATGGGAAGTGTTATCATAATGGGGGATTTTAATTATCCAGACATAGACTGGGCGGAGGGAACCGCCCATTCATTTAAGGCTCGCCAGTTCCTTAATGTCTTGCAGGACAATTTTATGGGTCAGATGGTAGACGCACCAACTAGAAATAAAACATTACTAGATCTACTGATTACCAACAATACAGACCTGATAACAGATGTGGAAATACGGGGCAATTTAGGTAACAGCGATCACAGGTCAATTAGTTTCAGTATAAATCACACAAATATGAGACATGAAGGGAACACAAAGACACTGAATTTCAAAAGAGCCAACTTCCCTAAACTACAAACCTGGCTAAAAGGCATAAATTGGGATAAAATATTAGGAACAAAGAATACAGAGGAGAGATGGGTTTGCTTTAAGAGCATATTAAATAAGGGCATTAGCCATTGTATCCCATTGGGTAATAAATTTAAAAGAGCGAACAAACATCCTGGATGGCTTAACTCCAATGTAAAAATGCATATAAAAGCAAAGGAGAAGGCCTTCAAAAAATACAAGGTTGAGGGATCATCCACAGCATTCAGAATTTATAAAGAATGCAATAAGAAATGTAAGGGTGCAATTAGGATGGCTAAGATAGAACATGAAAGACACATAGCGGAGGAGAGCAAAAAAAATCCCAAGAAATTCTTTAAGTATGTAAACAGTAAAAAAGGGAGGACAGACCATATTGGCCCCATAAAGAATGAGGAAGGACATCTGGTTACAAAGGACGGGGAGATGGCAGAGGTATTGAATTTATTCTTCTCCTCAGTCTTCACGTGTGAATCGGGGGGCTTCAGTAACCAAAGCTGCAGTGTTTACCCTCATGACCCAACACAGGAAGCACCTACATGGTTAACAGAGGACGGAATTAAAATTAGACTTGAGAAACTTAACATTAATAAATCACCGGGACCAGATGGCTTGCATCCGAGGGTACTTAGGGAACTCAGTCAGGTGATTGCCAGACCGTTGTTGCTAATTTTTACAGACAGTCTATTGACTGGAATGGTACCAGCTGATTGGAGAAAAGCCAATGTAGCACCAATATTTAAAAAGGGCCCAAAAAACATCCCTGGGAATTACAGACCAGTTAGCCTAACATCAATAGTATGTAAACTCTTGGAGGGGATGATAAGGGACTATATACAAGATTTTAGTAATAAGAATGATATCATTAGCAGTAATCAGCATGGATTCATGAAGAATCGTTCTTGCCAAACCAATCTACTAACCTTCTATGAGGAGGTGAGTTGCCATCTAGATAAAGGAAGGCCTGTAGACGTGGTGTATCTGGATTTTGCAAAAGCATTTGACACAGTTCCCCATAAACGTTTACTGTACAAAATAAGGTGCGTTGGCATGGACCATAGGGTGAGTACATGGATTGAAAACTGGCTACAAGGGCATGTTCAGAGGGTGGTGATAAATGGGGAGTACTCAGAATGGTCAGGGGTGGGTAGTGGGGTCCCCCAGGGTTCTGTGCTGGGACCAATCCTATTTAATTTGTTCATAAACGACCTGGAGGATGGGATAAACAGTTCCATCTCTGTATTTGCAGACGATACTAAGCTAAGCAGGGCAATAACTTCTCCGCAGGATGTGGAAATCTTGCAAAAAGACCTGAACAAATTAATGGGGTGGGCGACTACATGGCAAATGAGGTTCAATGTAGAAAAATGTAAAATAATGCATTTGGGTGTCAAAAATATGAATGCAATCTATACACTGGGGGGAGAACCTCTGGGGGAATCTAGGATGGAAAAGGACTTGGGGGTCCTAGTGGATGATAGGCTCAGCAATGGCATGCAATGCCAAGCTGCTGCTAATAAAGCAAACAGAATATTGGCATGCATTAAAAGGGGGATCAACTGCAGAGATAAAACGATAATTCTCCCGCTCTACAAGACTCTGGTCCGCCCGCACCTGGAGTATGCTGTCCAGTTCTGGGCACCAGTCCTCAGGAGGGACGTACTGGAAATGGAGCGAGTACAAAGAAGGGCAACAAAGCTAATAAAGGGTCTGGAGGATCTTAGTTATGAGGAAAGGTTGCGAGCACTGAACTTATTCTCTCTGGAGAAGAGACGCTTGAGAGGGGATATGATTTCAATTTACAAATACTGTACTGGTGACCCCACAATAGGGATAAAACTTTTTCGCAGAAGAGAGTTTAATAAGACTCGTGGCCACTCATTACAATTAGAAGAAAAGAGGTTTAACCTTAAACTACGTAGAGGGTTCTTTACTGTAAGAGCGGCAAGGATGTGGAATTCCCTTCCACAGGCGGTGGTCTCAGCGGGGAGCATTGATAGCTTCAAGAAACTATTAGATAATCACCTGAATGACCGCAATATACAGGGATATGTAATGTAATACTGACACATAATCACACACATAGGTTGGACTTGATGGACTTGTGTCTTTTTTCAACCTCACCTACTATGTAACTATGTGACAAGACAAGTCCGTCCCATCTTATCTTTATTTTGCCATTTTGCTGAATAAAGCCACTTTTGTTTTAATGGACTGTCTCTGAGCCAGCTGTCCACCCCTCTGATCCCCCACAATACACACATCTATATACATCCATACACACACACACACACATACATATACATATATATCTGCATGCGTGGAGGTATGAGGACAAAAAGAAGAATGGGGCGGGGCCTAACTGGCCTTTAATTTATGCTATTTCATTGGTCCTGTGCAAGGGGAGAAAGGTGGAGCCTATCACTAGTATGCTACCATGGTGGCGTCAGGAATTTTTTTTAAAAAATCAGTAATCATAAAAAATTAATCAGTGTGGCAAGCAAAGTGCTCCATGCTTAAAATGTGAAAAATGCTTCAGTTCTCAAGGTGCTTGTAAGACAATGGGGCTTCCTACCAGACCGCAATGATCTCAAATTATAGGGATCAATACCTCTTATGTAGCTTAGAGGAGCCGACACTCTCACCACTTGATCTTCACACAGCTCGGTGACCCCAATGACCGGAAATAGCAGCGAAGTCCCCAGCATGTAATGAACAACCCAGCCTACACTCCACCTGCAAGCTCCAACATATATGTGCATCAGATATAAAAAGGGAGAAGTCTCATAGCACAAAACTTTAAAAGCTCTCAAATGTATTAAATAAAGTATTGCACCTATAGAGGAACAGAAACAGGTGTTTCAAATAACTTATACAGCTCAGCAATGGTGTCATCAAGTTGGCCTCTGCGTGATGACGCATGTTTACCATTTTTTTGCATAAATAGTGTGTTTTGAGCATTATCTGTTTCTTTAACCACTTCCCGCCCGGCCGTCATCTGCTATGGGCCGGGCGGGAAGTGGTTAAAGAAACAGATAATGCTCAAAACACACTATTTATGCAAAAAAATGGTAAACATGCTTCATCACGCAGAGTTCAGTTATCCTGACTGGGCATCATATGACGTCCAGCAGGATAACATGCCGCCACGCGCCCGCATCGCGGCGATCGGTGGATCGGTGTGTCAGTTTGACACACCACTACACCGATCTTGGTAAAGAGCCTCCGGCGGAGGCTCTTTACCACGTGATCAGCCGTGTCCAATCACGGCTGATCACGATGTCAATAGGAAGAGCTGTTTATCGGCTCTTCCCCACTCGCGTCTGACAGACACGAGTAGAGGAGAGCCGATCGGTGGCTCTCCTGGCAGGGGGGTCTGTGCTGATTGTTTATCAGCGCAGCCCCCCCTCAGATCACCACACTGGACCACCAGGGATCGCCACTAGGACCACCAGGGAAGGGGCAACATGTGGATGGCCAGGTTTGTACCCCATGGCCATCCACATGTGCCCAGTGTGTCCAGTCAGTGCCCAATCTGTGCCAATCAGTGCCCACAAATGCATACTGATTGGCACCATTATGTTGCAGTGATGCCCAGCAATTCCACCTTTAGGGGCATCAGTGCAAACAATCAGTGTCATCAGTGCCACCCATTAGTGTCCAGCGGTGCCACCTGTCAGTGCCCATCCGTACCCATCAGTGCTCACCTATCAGTGCCCATCCGTGCCCATCTGTGCCAACAATCAGTGCCACCCATAAGTACGCATCAATGCCACCTACGAGTGCCCATCAATGCCACCTACGAGTGCCCATCAGTGCCGTCTATGAGTGCCCATTGGTGCCACCTATGAGTGCCCATCAGTGCCGCATACCAGTGCCACCTATCAGTGCCCATCAGTGCCACCTATCAGTGCCCATCAGTGCCACCTATCAGTGCCCATCATCAGTGCCCGTCAGTGCCACCTCATTAGTGCCACCTCATTGGTGCCCATCAGTGCCGCCGTATCAGTGCCCGTCAGTGCAGCCATATCGGTGCCTGTCATTGAAGAAGAAAACATACTTATTTACAAAAATTTTTAACAGAAACAAAGAAAAACTTGTTTTTTTTTTCAAAATTTTCGGTCTTTTTTTATTTGTTGCGCAGAAAATAAAAACCACAGAGGTGATCAAATACCACCAAAAGAAAGCTCTATTTGTGGGAACAAAATGATAAAAAATTTGTTTGGGTACAGTGTTGCATGACCGCGCAATTGTCATTCAAATTGCGACAGCGCTGAAAGCTGAAAATTGGCCTGGGCGGGAAGGTGTCTAAGTGCCTGGTATTGAAGTGGTTAAGGATGGAGTAAAACCAAGAGATTAAATGGGTTTGTAGGCCTTTCCATGAGCATATGTTCTCACTTAATTATATAATTAGGTTAGTGGTTTTGTTAGAGCCGGTTCACAGGGGGGCGACTTGTCAGGCGACCTAGCCGCCTGACAAGTCGCCTTCCGTTCTGTACAATGGAACCATTCTAATCGGAGCGACGCAAGTCGCTCCGACTTAGAAAAAGGGTTCCTGTACTACTTTGGGGGCGACTTGCATAGACTTCTATACAGAAGTCGTTTTGCAAGTCGCCGTGGCAGTCGTGTGCAGGTCGCCTCGGTGAGGCGACCTGCAAGTCGTGCCGCTTCTAGTGTGAACCGAGCCTTAGGAAGAGTTGAAATTGTAAGTATATTCATTCCATGTGGAAAATCAGTATTGCCTAATAGGGAAGTGAGATTGCTTCTCTTTCTTGCATGTGAATGGAAGAGTCTTAGGGGTTGATTTACTAAAGGCAATTCCACTTTGCACTACAAGTGCACTTGGAAGTGCAGTCGCTGTAGATCTGAGGGGAAGATTTCAAATTGAGGGGAAGATCTGAAATGAGGGGAAGCTCTGCTGATTTCATTATCCAATCATGTACAAGCAAAAATGCTGTTTTTCATTTTCCTTGCATGCCCCCCTCAGATCTACAGCGACTGCACTTCCAAGTGCACTTGTAGTGCAAAGTGGATTTGCCTTTAGTAAATCAACCCCTTAGTGTCACTTCAATCAGAAGGTGTTTACCAATGTTTACCAATGTGAATACTTGTCCTAGCATGATTGGACCATGGAATATTGGTCAGTGTGTGTGCAGAAATCATTCTGCTATTCTCTGTAAGTGGCAGGCATGGTACTAATTCTTAAAATCTGGCGAGCCCAGACCTCTTTCACTGCACTGCTGCTGGTAAATGGACGTTTAGGAGCAGTTGGGCTTTTTTTTCAACTGCTCCTGAACTCTCCTTTATGTTATCTTAACAGTACATCATGTACACAGGTTCGTTTATAGTCATTTCTAGGCAGTTGCGTTTAGAGGCTTTTTTTGGAACCCAAAAAAAATGTTCAGAAGCTGTGTTTAGAGGCATTTCAAATGCCAAATGCGGCTAAACGTGGCTAAACGTGGCAACTCGCGTTTAGCCGCGTTTCGTTTACAGGCCTTTTTCATTTTTGGCTATTTTGAAAAAAAATAAAAAAAACATTTTTCAGCCGCTTTTAGACGCCAATGCGGCTAAACGCAGCTAAATGGGACTAAACGCGGCATGTAAACGCGGCTAAACGTCCGTTTTTGGACGCCAGTTTCTAGCTGTCAAGTTAAATCGTTCAAGAGAGGTTGAGCAACGTCCCTGTACATAAAGCCTTACTCGCGTTTAGCCGCGTTTCGTTTACAGGCGTTTTTCATTTTTGGCTATTTTGAAAAAAACATTTTTTTTTTCAAACGCTTCTAGACACAAACGTGGCTAAACGCGGCTAAACGTGACTAAACACTGGCTGCCTTTGCTTTCAATACTTTCAGTCATTATCCTGAAACAAACATAGAGCAGTCATAGTCAGAATTCATAAATCTACTATTTGAGCCACTGGATCAACATGACAACTAGGCAACCAGATTTTTCAGAAGGAGAAATTAATAAAGATAACTTCCATATTTCCTAAAGAACAGTTTATTTTTTATTTTATTTTTTTTTCTTAATTTCAGCCTAAAAAAAAAGGGACATTAGTTGTGTTTATGATTGAAGTCATTGTTTTTTTTTTCCTTTTTAGTTAATAATGTTCTGTATTTTCTAAGCAGTGTGTCACCTAGCTGCATTGTGGACATATGTTAATTAAGGATAATGTCTTTCTGTCTAAATGGGGGAGGGAAGTTGTTATTTTTTTCTTTCAGATATGTTTATTTTAATATTGTGAAAAGCAATGTCATCTCAATTTACGATTTAGAATAAAAAATACAGTTATTATTATTTTTTATTATCTGTATAGTGGCAGCATGCTCCTCAGTATTGTGCAATCAGGGAAACAAATTGGAACAAATTGAACATGCAGTGATAACAAAGCATGTACATACAAAAAGCAAGAGAATCATGTTCACCCTTATCTGAAGGCTAGCACAAACAATAATTTCCTGGTAAATAAAAGTTTAGAAGCATTTCAAGGTTGGTTTTTGTTAGGTATTGAAGAACAAACACAAATACATAGTGTACAAAGAAGAGCTTTGTAGGAATAATATTTGTGACTGTGATTCATTCCTGTTTTGGCAGTGAAAAAGTTGCTGTATACAGTATATGTAGTTAAACAGTATATATATATATATATACATATATATATTGTACAGGACGCCGTGGCTGGGTCCTGGAAGGACGCTATGTTTCCCCTCTGTTTGGACTGTGGTCCCTTTAAGGGAACAAAAAAGGTTAACTCACCTGTAAGAGCAAGTGGGTTTAAAAACAAGACAGGAAGTTAGAGAGGGTGTGGAGGAGTGTAGAGGAGAATGTGGATGGTGGATGGTGTTTTGGTGTGCAGCAACAGTGAATAGCCGTGTCCTGCCTGGAAGCCTCTTGCTAGAGGAATCTACCTGCAACAAGAAACTAAGGACTGTTTAACTGCAATAGCAGTTCTGGACTTTGCAAGTCGGTGAGACTGAAACATTTTTCTTTTGTTTTTGCTGCTGTAAAGCTATTTAAGTTCAATAAATCTCCTTTTGAGTGAAAAGCCTGTGTCCTGCGATCTAGCTGGTTCCCCAAACATTACAAGTGGTGGAGAATGCGGGCAGGACAGAGTAACAGGCATTTTTCTTGCTGTTTTTTTTGTATTGGACTTAAAACTGACATTTAAAGGGACAGTACAGTGGATTTATGTCCTGGGTTAAAGCCGCACAAACCCTGAAAGCTGAAGCAATGGAGGAGCTAATTAAACAGCTGTCCTTGGCTAATATACAAGCGCAGACTCGCCATGAGGAAGCTAATCAGCGCTTAACAACCCAGCTGGAGGTACAGCAAGAAAACACTCGCCTGTTGGTGGCCCAGTTGGCAGCCCAGCAAGCGACCCAGCAAGAGGTTATGCAGGCTCAGGTGACTGCCTTAAAAGAAGTAGTGCGGCAGCTTTCTCAGGGCCGTGAGCAAGCGGCTATTTCCCCTGGCAACCAGGTGACCGTGAGGGCAAGCCATTTTTTGCAGAAGTTGTCTCTGAGTGATGATGTAGAGGCATTTCTTGCTATATTTGAGAGGACAGCAGAGAGAGAAGGGTGGCCCCAGGACCAGTGGGCCAGCCTAATTGCTCCTTTCCTAACCGGAGATCCTCAAAAAGCCTACTTCGACCTGCCACCAGATCACGCTAAGGACTTTAAAAAATAAAAGGCAGAAATATTGGCTCGTTTGGGGGTAACTACAGCTGTTCGGGCCCAACGAGTGCACCAATGGAATTATCGTCCAGATCGTCCACTACGGTCTCAAATGCATGACCTGGTGCAACTGGTAAAAAAATGGCTGCAGCCCGAAATGTTGTCTGGCCTCCAAATCGTGGAGCGGGTTGTGCTGGACCGATACCTAAGGTCACTGCCAGACGACCTTCAATGGTGGGTCAGCCATGGAGACCCCAAAACGGTGAACCTCCTGGTCGAGATGGTGGAACGATACACAATGGTGGAGGATCTGCTTGGCCCTACCAAGCGCCAAGGACCCAGTCTGCCACGGCCTATTTGTTCGACTGCTGCCCTTCGAAAGGATGTTCCCCGGAGCCCTGGGACCAACACCCCGGAAGGTCAAGAGTCACTCCCGATACCTTCTCAGCGATCTGTTCCTGTTCGGAGAGGAGGGGATGTACAATGTTGGCGATGTCATTCCTGGGGCCATACCCGGGCCCACTGCCCACTGCAAGAGGAGCCCATGGGATGCGGGGTTCTTCCGAGGGGGTCTTTTTATGCCCAGAAAGCATGCACAACACATATTGATCTTGGAGAAGAGAAATTTGAGTGTGAAGTCCAAGTTAACCACCTCCCTGCCCGGGCTTTGCTGGACTCCGGAAGCATGGTAACCCTGGTCCATCCTAGAGTAATTGGGAAGATCGGTCCGGTAAGAAAAACTTTACGGGTGGTGTGCATTCACGGGGACACTAGAGAGTACCCTCTCATCTCGGTGTCCATCTCCACAGCATGTGGCACTGGTACTCAAGAGGTGGGGGTGGTAAAGAACTTAGTACATGACGTTATCATAGGACGAGACTGTCCATTATTTGCTAAACTGTGGGGACAAGGAGAACTACTTGGACAGTCCAGAGACTGGGGAGAAACTAGTCCCTCTGTTCCTGCTGTTGGGAGAAATAACCCTGAAATGCCGAATGTTCTTGAAAATGCTAATGATTTGGTTAATGGGGATGAAAGTAGTGCTGATATTATTAAGGGTGTCAAAATGTGTGATTCACAGACCTACCTGAACACTGAAGAGGGGGGGGAACCTTCCCCACTTCAGGTAATGCTGGGGGAAGAGGATGAGGAAGCGGCCGTTACCCCTGACCTGCCGGATTTGGGTGTTCCGCAGGGGGCATTTGGTACTGCCCAGATGCAGGACCCCATTTTGGCCCATGTACGGGAACAGGTTGTAGTAATAAATGGGGTTCCCCAAGAGCCAGGTACGAATGAGCAGTGGCCACACTTTGCAATATGTAATGAATTGCTTTATCGGGTTACCAAAGTGAGAGAAAATGTGGTAGAGCAATTATTGGTACCCCAACAGTATAGACGCAAGGTCCTGGACCTGGCCCATGATGATGTTTTAGGGGGACACCTGGGAGTTGAAAAGACGGAGGCACGGATCACCGACCGGTTTTACTGGCCAGGTCTGAAAGCAGAGGTAAAGAGATACTGTACCTCTTGTCCCACCTGTCAGTTGACCGCTCCGGTGACCCACTTCCGGAATCCTTTGGTCCCTCTGCCCATAATTGAGGTCCCATTTGAAAGGATAGCCATGGATATAGTGGGTCCCTTGGTAAAGTCGGCACGAGGTCACTCCTACATACTGGTGATTCTCGACTATGCCACCCGATATCCTGAGGCGCTACCCCTGCGGAATACCTCCTCTAAGGCTATTGCCCGGGAATTATTCCAGTTGTTTACACGGACTGGTTTTCCCAAGGAAATACTAACGGACCAGGTCACCCCGTTTATGTCGAGGGTTATGGCCGATGTGTGCAAGCTCTTTCGGATTAAACAGCTGTGCACATCGGTCTACCATCCCCAAACGGATGGGTTAGTAGAACGCTTTAATAAGACCCTTAAATCTATGCTCAAGAGAGTTGTACAAAGGGGTGGGAAAGACTGGGACTGTCTGTTATCAGCTCTCCTGTTTGCTATCCGGGAAGTGCCCCAGGCCTCCACTGGGTTTTCGCCCTTTGAGTTGGTATATGGGCGGAGACCTCGCGGACTACTGGATTTTGTTAAAGAGGAATGGGAAAGTGTACCTAGTCAGCATAAGAGTTTTCTTGAATATGTTTCCCAAATGCAGGAGAGGATCCGAACTGTGTTGCCACTAGTCAAGGAACATTTACAAAAAGCCCAGGAGGCTCAACGACGAGTCTATAATAGGGCTGCTAAAATAAGGAACTTCCAAGTGGGGGATCGAGTAGCGGTGTTGATTCCCACTGTGAAAAGTAAATTCTTAGCCAGGTGGCAAGGCCCCTTTGAAGTTGTAGAAAAAGTGGGAGAGGTGAATTATAAAGTCCACCAACCGGGTAAGAGGAAACCCTATCAAATATATCATGTAAACTTGTTAAAGCCCTGGACAGAGAGGGAACCAGTGACCTCCCTGGCTAGTGCAAGATTGGAGCCTCGGGTTGGGGTGGAGAGTGTCCAAGTAGCAAATACCCTGTCTAAAACCCAAAGTCAGCAGGCAAAGGAGTTCTTGCAGAGAAATAAAGAAAAAATTTCAGACTTGCCAGGGCTCACGAGTACCATAGAGCATGATATCATCACGGAACCAGGAGTCAAAGTTTTTGTCCGGCCCTACCGCATCCCAGAGGCCCAAAGGAAGGCTGTTTCAGAGGAAGTGAAGAAGATGTTAGACCTGGAGAATATTGAAGAATCGCAGAGTGAGTGGTCGAGCCCGATTGTGTTGGTACCGAAGCCCAACGGGACTCTGCGATTCTGCAATGATTTCCGGAAACTTAATGAAGTTTCACGGTTTGATGCCTACCCCATGCGCCTACCCCATGCACCGGGTAGATGAGCTTATTGAGAGACTAGGTCCAGCCAGGTTTATCACTACTTTAGACCTTACCAAGGGATATTGGCAAATCCCGTTGACTAAGGCTGCTAGGGAGAAAACTGCTTTTTCTACCCCAGAGGGGAGTTTTCAGTACAAAAGCATGCCTTTTGGATTGCAAACTGCTCCAGCCACATTCCAGCGAGCAATGGATAGGATTTTACGACCTCACCGGAAGTATGCCTCAGTGTACTTGGACGACATAGTCATTTTTAGCAGAGACTGGGAATCACACTTGCCCAAAGTCCAGGCAGTGCTGGACTCTCTTTGGAAGGAGGGGTTTACAATAAACCCTGAAAAATGTGCTTTGGGAATGGAGGAGGTGAAATACCTGGGCTATATCGTGGGTAGAGGGGTGGTGAAACCTCAGGTCAGCAAGGTAGAGGCTATACAGAGTTGGCCCCGTCCCCTCACAAAAAAGCAGGTACGTGCATTCTTGGGCATGGTGGGATACTACAGGAGGTTTGTACCCAACTTTGCCACGTTGGCGGCTCCATTGACCGATCTGACTAAGGGTCGTAAATCGGTCATGGTGGAGTGGAATGCAGACGCTGAGAAGGCCTTTTTGGAGCTCAAGTCGGCACTGTGCCAACACCCTGTCCTGGTAGCACCCAATTTTTCAAAAGAGTTTGTTGTCCAAACTGATGCTTCCGATGTAGGGTTGGGAGCGTAGTTGTCACAGGTTGTTCATGGAGAGGAGCACCCGGTAGTCTTCCTCAGTAGGAAGTTAACACCAGCGGAGAAAAACTACGCTATAATTGAATGAGAGTGTCTGGCCATTAAGTGGGCTCTGGAGTTCCTCAGATATTACCTTTTGGGGAGGAAGTTTAGGCTGATTTCTGACCATGCCCCTTTAACATGGTTGAGACAGGGTAAAGGGAATAATGCCAGGGTTACTCGGTGGTTTAAATTTGTAGTGGAGCATGGGCCCGGGAGATTGCATCAAAATGCAGATGCCCTCTCCCGAGTCCATTGTTTGAGCTCCACTGTTGCCTCCACCTCCATGGCGTTGGAGCACAGGGGGGGATATGTACAGGACGCCGTGGCTGGGTCCTGGAAGGACGCTATGTTTCCCCTCTGTTTGGACTGTGGTCCCTTTAAGGGAACAAAAAAGGGTTAACTCACCTGTAAGAGGAAGTGGGTTTAAAAACAAGACAGGAAGTTAGAGAGGGTGTGGAGGAGTGTAGAGGAGAATGTGGATGGTGTGTTGGTGTGCAGCAACAGTGAATAGCAGTATCCTGCCTGGAAGCCTCTTGCTAGAGGAATCTACCTGCAACAAGAAACTAAGGACTGTTTAACTGCAATAGCAGTTCTGGACTTTGCAAGTCGGTGAGACTGAAACCTTTTTCTTTTGTTTTTGCTGCTGTAAAGCTATTTAAGTTCAATAAATCTCCTTTTGAGTGAAAAGCCTGTGTCCTGCGATCTAGCTGGTTCCCCAAACATTACTATATATATATATATATATATATATATATATATATAAATATATAGTATATTGTACAAGACGCTAGAGATGAGTGGGTTCTGGACTCACCACGCTGATTTCTTTTTGGCAGAAAGTTTTTGGCAGAAAGTTTCATCTGGTGTCAGGCCATGCCCTACTGATCTGACGGACACAGAAATGCCAGGGTAATCAGATGATTTCTGGTATTACAAGAGCTCAAATTTATGGTAGAGCACTGACACTGGGAAAACTAACACCAGAATGCAGATGCCGTCTGTGGGGTAAAATGTAGGGTGGCTCACAGTGCCTCTGAAACCTCTGCATCAAGGCAAAGGGGGGCATATGTACATAGAATGTGTGTTATGCTGGTGGTGTCACATACGAGGACATGTCCACTCTCAGTGTCCCCTGCCAGTGGAACCCATGGACTGCAGGGCTGTATAGAGGCTGTTCTGCTTTGTGGAGAGGATCTGTGCTGCCCACTTGGATCTGACGGAAGTGCAGTTGGAAAGTGACCTCTGGGTGAACCAACTCCACACATGAGCGTTACTAGGCTCAGGTAGTATGGTGACTCTGTTCCATACTGGGGTGGGTAGGAGAGTGAAAGTGGGCCCCCTAACATAAACCCTGAGGGTGCTGTGTATACACAGGGATGCGAAGAACTATCATCTGGTGCCAGAGCCAATCATTACTGCTTGTGGCATGGTTACCCATGACATTATACTGGGGCGGGACTGTCCTCTCTTTGTGGAACTTTGGGGCTATGTCAGGACTGTCTGGACAGTATGACTAAACTGCTCCCATTGAGGGGCTGGGCTGTGCAACTCTAGAAATTGCTGATGAGGTTGTGTCAGTGGAAGTTGGTCTATATACTAAGGAGACCCCTGAGGGGAGGGAATCCCCTCTTGTGCAGGTCATGGTTGATGAGAACATAGAGGAAACCTCCCCATACAGGTTATGTCTGAGGAGGACGAGAGGTAAGATTCCTCTAACCTCACACATCCTGACCTGGAAATGTCAAGGGGTGCATCTGGTGCTGCCTAAATGCAGGATTCCACATTAAAAAATGTCAGAGAACAAGTTACAGTGGTTAATGGAGTATCACAAGTCCCTGTAAGCCCATGTCCGGGACTTAGTCCCAGCTTTTATCACTCTGTCTAAGCCACAAATTTAGCAGGCAAAAGAGTTTTTACAAGGGAATAGAAAAATCTTTTCAGGATCTCTACTTACACGGGTGATTATACATGAAATTGTCACAGAGCTCAATGTAAAGGTCTGAGTAAAACCTTATTGTATTTCCAAGGCACACTGGAAAGTGGTATTAGAGGAAGTTCAGAAAATACTTGACCACAATATCACTGAGGAATTGCAGAGCAAATGGTCAAGTCTGACTGTGTACTGAAGCTCAACTGAACTCTGCAGTTTTGTAATGATATCCGAAAGCTCAATTAGGTAAGTTAAATGCATATCTGATACCCGGAGAAGACAAGCTAATAGACAGGTTGGGACCAGCCTTGTATATTACCACCTTAGATCTCACCAAATATTACTGGCAGATACCTTTATCTAAGAAAGTCAGAGAAGGGAAAGCATTCTGCACTGCAGAGGGTCACTTCCAACATTAAAGAATTGTTTTGGGTTGCATTCAGCCGTGGCTACTTTTCAGGGGGCTGTAGATAAAAAAACTACACTTGCATCAGAAATAAACCTTAGTGTATTTGGACAATATTGTCATCTTTAGTTAAGACTAGAAATTCCATCTTCCCTGAGTGCAGGCTATGTTGGACTTCAATATTAGACATCTTCACCTCCTTCCTGCCAAGGCCATTTTTCAGTTTTCAGCACTGTCACATTATGAATGACAATTACTCAGTCATGCAACATTGTACGCAAATGAAATGTTTATATATTTTTTAGCCAGATATATTTTTTCTTTGGTGGTATTTATTCACCACAGGTTTTTTTTTTTTGCTATATAAAGGAAAAAGGACCAAACATTTTGAACAAAGTACTGTTTTTCTTAGTTTCTGTTATAAAATTTTGTATATAAATAATCTTTATTTATAAATATAGGCCAAAATGTATTCTGCTACATTTATTTGCCAAAAATAATTTAAATCAGTGTATATTATTTAGTCTCTGTGAAAGTTATAGAGTCTACAAACTACGGTATATATTTGAAAATAAATAGATCGATCCTGATATACTGATTGCCTATCTCATTTCTTGAGGCCCTAAAATGACCCAATAATGCCCCGTTGGGGTCGGGTGTCACAACTATGTTTATAACGGAAGATGCTATGGATAACACATTGGACCAGAAGGTTTTGAGGACAGGGCAGTGCCACCATATATGGGCCATTGAGCCTCTTAAGTCACTGTTTCTCCAGCATAGAGAAGATTGATCCGGGAGGAAGTTAGAGAGTTTATCAGGCATGTAGTACCATTTGTGGATGATTTTTTGTGCCACTTCCCACTGGGAAATACAACATGAATGTTTCAGTCGTATAGCAGAAAATCACTGTCGTGGAGCAGATATAAATTGGAGGTGGATTCTCATGAGGTCATTGATGCCATTTTGCAGTTGGAGGGTGGCACAATGAGGAGACGGTAGAGATGTGAGACTGCTATATGGTGGGAGGAAGGATAGTCCAGTAGTTTCAGAAATTCTGCCAGAAAGGGAGACTCTTGAAAGGCCAAACGTTGTAAGGCATTTCTTATTTGAAGGTATTTATAAAATGAAGATGAAGGTATTGAATATGAGGCACAAAACTCTTGAAAAGATTGTAAAGTAGAGTGAGAGTATAGGTGTGCAATGGTTTGTATGCCCGCAGGTTCCCAGGATTGCAGTGAGATGCCTGTGATTAGAAGTTCCAGAGACCAAAGGGTATTCATTGTAATGCTCCTGGAGGGAAACCCTTGGATGTGACAAAAAGGGAACATCAGCCTTTGTGAGGAGATGTTATGGTATCTAGATAATGTCTCTGGGGTAGTCTTTGAAGCCAGGTTGTTCCAAGGCTGAGCTTTAGGTCCTCCATGGAAGCGGTACTTTTAATTTGTAACAAGGGCAAATGTTGAGTTGGGTTCCACCAGGTTCTGAGTTGTGCCGGGATAGTAGATTTATAGTGTTGTGTGATTTTAGGAGCGCCCATTCCAGGTGAGGCTGTAGGTAGATGGAGAATAGACGTTTTAATGCTTGTTTTTTTGCTTGCTATATGAAGTTGTGTAGAATGGATTGAATTTTCCTTAGATGATCTGGGAGAAATGGAAGAAGTAACGTTCAAAACATGTGTGAAGTGAAGTTTTGTACAGGTTTGGGTGAGCTTGGTGATAAGCATTGAGTGGTTGAGAAGTTGGATCCTAGAGCTGGGAGAGGTTAGCTGTACATCTAGATATTGCATATATATACAAATGGAGTCCATGAGAAAGGAGCAACGCAGGAGACTTGTTTTTTAAGTTAAGCATTTAAACCAAAGGGGAGCATTTGGGATTTAGAATGGTTAAGTTTGTATAAAGAAATGGTGCTGAAATGTTCTAATAGGTTACATAAATGAGGAAGGGATTAGACTGGGTTAGTTAGTGATAAGAGGACATCATCGGCATAAAGGCCTATTCTATGTTGGGTTGAACCTAGCGTAATGCTGTAAATCAAGGGGTGAAAGCCTATATGCTCTGCAAGGGGTTCCATAATCAATGAGAAAATAATTGGCGACAGGGGACAGCCCTGATGGGTGCCATTGGTAATGTGAAAATGAGAGGAGAGAAACCCTGAGGTCCAAACCCGGGCACTAGGGTTAGTATAAAGAGTTTGAATGGCGGAGAGAATCCACCCTGAGAATCCAAATTTTGAAAGTACAGCTTTCATATAGAGCCAGTGGACCCTATCAAATGTTTTTTCTGCATCATAGGTTATCAGTAGAGAGGGAAGTTGGTGATGTTCTGCCCATTGAATCAAATCGATAAAGCATCTGGTGCCATCGGATGTTTGTAGCCCTGAAACAAATCCCACCTGGTCTGGGTAGATCAACATTGAGGTAATAAGAGCAAGATGATTAGCTAAGAGCTTGGTATATAATTTTGTGTCTGCATTTAACAGAGAGATGGGAAGGAAATTGGCAGGATTGTCGGTAGGTTTACTTGGTTTAGGGATGGTAACAATAAGAGATTCTAAAAACTCTCGGGGGCAGGAATTACAGGCTACAATATTATTAAAGGAGGTGGTAAGATGAGGTGTCAATTTGGTCATGGACATTTTATAGTAAGCATTAGAGAAGCTGGGGACTTATGTAGGGCAGGGATTTAATTACCTAATCGACTTTTGCTTCGGAAAAAGGAGAAAAAATGGAGGACAGTTGCTTAGAAGATAGGGTGGGGGGATGGATGGAGTCCAAGAATTGTTGAAAGGCCTCAGGGGAAGGAGAAGGAGATTTGTCCCAATCTTAGAGATTATATAGGCCTGAATAATATTGGCAGAATTGTTCTGCAATATCGGAGGAGATATGGACTCAGTTTAGTCTAGTAAGAACAGAATCCTAGAGGTGGCAGATCACCTTTTATTGTATAAAAAAAGAGCAAGAGGCTGGACTTTATATGAAGCACACGGGAGCAATTGGATAGATTGAATAAAAGAAAGCTTTTAATTGGCTTAAATAATCATAAAGTTTTCATATTTAATTTTTGTGCATATTGCTATATATCAGTATTTTTACAATTCATTGGAACCAAATATTGCACATTGATTGACATTCCAACAAGGAATTATTACATATTATACACATACATAGAAAAATTGATGCATAATTACATACATTGTAGTTGATACCTGTACAGATTAATGACACACAGAAGTATCACTGAGAGGAAATGGGGAAAGAAGGAAATAAATTAGAAGGAACATCCAAAAAAGATTCATAAATGTATACACTTCGGTAGTTCTTAGCTCTACATGTTTCAAGGCCTTTTAACCTCTCATCAGGAGCAAAAACCATAATGGTTATCTATAGATATTAAATAATGGTAAATGTTGGACTGTTTCCAGATACAGATATGGGTCCACAATCCCTACTAATTAATTCAAAAGTGGAGACTGAGGGAGGGAGCCTTGGCTACCTCCTAGACAAATTTAGGATTTTTTAGTGGACCATATGATCTGTATAATAAGATAAGCACAAACTTAGGATTTGATAAAATTTACATTTTATTCATTACAAAAACACATATTAGTAAGTATAATAAAATCATGAGCTACAATCAATCCTTTAGAGATACTTAAACTAATATTCATTAGTCCATGAGTTGCTGGAAAGATGCTTGGATATGCGATAAGCCAACATGTTTCGCAGATTTCCTGCTTCTTCAAGGGCGTCGCTTACATCTGTAGGTATCTCTAAATTATATAAGTTCATATTAGGTACAATTTTTAATTACATTGTTCAGGTACAGTTTATTAAACTATTAAAAGTGCTTACCCAATAAAGGTTATCAATGCCTAAAATGGGGCATACACAGCCCAACTCACATCAAAAGGCTCAGCCTGCTACCAGCCGGTCGCGATCATACCCCAAGGCAGCCAGAGCCTGCGGGGTTGGAGAGTGGGATGTCGGATCACGTATTAACCAGCCTAGTAAATAGGTAGATACTGTGTAAAAAGATGATTTTTAAGCTAAATTTTGTCAGCTAGACTTGAATTATTTATTTTGCAGAGGGAGAGATATAGTTATTATAGTTCACTATACTAATATATTATGGAATTTTTTTTCCTTTTTTTTTTCCTTTTCATTTTCTCTCTTCCTCCTTCCCTTTCCTTTTTTGTGTCCATATATCCTAAATAACGTCAGCTGTATTGGCCCCATAAAGCCATACCCCACTTATATTTTAAATAGAGATGGCCAACCGAGCGTATAGGACCCACTTATACCCTCCTGAGAATACATAGTTAATTTCAAAAATAAATAAATAGGACAATGTGTCTGTATTACTGCAGAGTCAGATATGTCAGCTACTATAAGAATAGCTGACAGACCCCCATTAATCACTGGATTACAAAGGATTCTTCTTTGGGTGGAAAAGAGTCTCCAAACCCTGATTACAGGGACTTTGGTTCAGTAAGGGTTAATCTACTTGCAAGAGAAGCTTGAAAAGGGGTAGAAAGGAGTCAGCACCTGGCTGTAAGGTATTGCTGTGATTGGCCACAATGATCACATGGTACAGGGCCAATCAAAGTGAGAATGTGTGAACTATCTGCAGACTGAGACAGTAGCCTGCAACCTTTATCGTACACTGATATATCTATGGTGAGCCATTGAGTTGTTTTTGTTGTACCAGAATAATGAACTGTTTATATTTGCTTTGCTAAAGAAAAGCTGTCTATATAGACTGTTCATATTCACAAGCAGCTGATTGGTAATCCTGATCTCTCTCTCTCTCTCCCCCCTATAGCTCTCTCTTTCTCTCTTATAATTGACCACATTAACACAAACAGGATATGTTTATTATCTAGAACAGGGCTCTCCAAACTATGGCCCTCCAGCTGTTACAGAACTGATTGAATGATTCCATGAGGCATTGTAAAACTCTGACATTCACAGACATAACTAGGCATGATGGGAATTGTAGTTCCTGAACAACTGGAGGGCTATAGTTTGTTGAGCACTAATCTAGAATGTGTTGATGGTCATTTGGTTATATTGTCTTCAGTGGTATCTAAAGCCAAAATATTTATTTTTGTTTTGGATCAAGCTGTGATGTATGAGAACCTTGTTGTGTTTTTATTGCTGACTGTGTTTCTGTTAGGGAGATTTACACTCTCTTATCAATATTCCAATAGGATCACCTGTTCCTGTGACTTTCCTCAATCCCTACTTTATGCCAATGTAAACAAAATAATATAATGAGGTGACAATTAATATATCTTATAGCTATTAAACATATCATGTAATAAATAAATAAATGAATAAAGATTTGCAAGATTTCTTCAGATGTACTTTAACCACTTGCCGACCAGCCACCGTCATTATACTGCGGCAGGTCGGCACGATCCCACAAACCGTCGTAGCTGTATGTCGGCCCTTTAAATGCCTATAGCAGTCACGCACACGCCTGCTGCACGGTGTGGGAGCCAATGCACGAGGTCGGCGGTCGCGATGACCGCCGGCCACGTGATATCGTGGGCGCGAGAGCCAGAACAGGGGTGTGTGTATGTAAACACACAAATCCCTGTTCTCTTAAGAGAGGAGAGACAGATTGTCTGCTCCTACTAGCTAGGAACAACGATATGTCTCCTCCTCTAGTCAGTTTCATCCCCCCACAGTTAGAAACATAAATGAGGGAAACCATTTAACCCTTTGATCACCCCCTAGTGTTAACCACTTCCCTGCCAGTGACATTTATAAATGTCAGTGGTCCCAAAAATGTGTCAAAAGTGTCCGATCTGTGCGTTGCAATATTGCAGTACCGCTAAAAATCGCTGATCCCCGCCATTACTAGTGAAAAAAAAAATAATAACAATGCCATAAATCTATCCCATAGTTTGTAGACGCTATAACTTTTGCGTAAACCAATCAATATACGCTTATTGCAATTTTTTTTACCAAAAGAATGTCGAAGAATATATATTGGCCAAAACCGATGAAGAAAATTGATTTTTAAAAACATTTTTGGGGATATTTATTACAGCAAAAAGTAAAAAAAAAAATTTTTTTTTAAAATTGTCGCTCTTTTTTTGTTTATAGTGCAAAAAAGAAAAACCATAGAGGTGATCAAATACCACCAAACGAAAGCTCTGTTTGTGGGAAAAAAAGGATGTAAATTTTGCTTGGGTACAGCATCGCATGACCGCGCAAGTCAGTTGTCAGTTAAAGCGACGCAGTGCCGTATCGCAAAAAATGGCCTGGTCATTAAGTAGGCAAATCTTCCGGTCTGTAAGTGGTTAACCCTGAGGTAGTATCATCTTGTATATACAGTATATATAAGCACTAATTCGGGATTATGGACTTGTAAGATAACAAGCTGGAGAAAAGTATTTGAAAAAAGGCATAACAAAGACTGAGTGAAACAGCTTGAAATCCATTTCTTCACTTAATCCTGGATGGTGCTGAAAAATAAAAATGGATTTGTATATTCTAACACTAATTACTGTATAGGAGAAAGTATTTTATTTGCAATTGCCGGTTGTGAAAGCATTGCAAATATCAAAGAACTATGTGCAAAGTGTAGTGAAGAATCCATCTTCTACTAATTTGTCTTCTGTAAAATTAGCTTTGGTTGCTGTGGGTTACTTTGCTTACCTTTATTTGCTTTGTTCCTAGCATAGTTTATTAAATCAGTCAATGGTAAAAATGGTAAATTACATGTTCCTATTCTTTTCTAGTGGTGTGAGTCAATAAAGGCATTATAAACCTTCCAACCCACACCTTGTGTTTTCCACCTACATAAGATGTGTATGCAATGTCATGGTATCATTTGTTGGCCAGTACACACAGTCTATAGTGGAGCAAATCTTCACATTCTGAAATCAGAAGTTTATTCTTTTTGTTTAAACATGAGGCATGACACGTGGCATTACACAGGTTAGTGCATGACCTCTGTCTGTAGACTTAGAACTGACACTTCCTGTGAAGATCCTACTTATTCCACCCTGGGACTCTAAGTCTAATGCTGGTGAATGTGCAGTAATTCGATCTGATGCAACCAAAATCAGGCAGAGCATTCACAGAGAAATCACCATGCTGGAAGTGATGTGTTTTCTCGTCAAATTTGTTTATTATTTTTTTAAATATAACAAATATTGACAAATTGAGTACAAACAAGGATGGTGGTACAATGTTCAAATAGCAATAAAGCTAAACATATTGATTTATGAACAAGATGAGTACATAACAATGTAAAAACGTAACGAGTAGAGCAACAAGTAAACCAATAAAGTATTACATCATGCATTAGAAATTTCCATCAGAAGGAAAAAAGTAAGCTAGTGATTATTGGTTCATTTTGCAAGAGCAGTAATAAGGAGATCAAGCTAAAAGGTATATATTAAAAACAGAATAGATGATTTGTATATAAGTACCACACATCATTAAAAGAATGATAGAAAAAAAAAAAAAAAATGGGCAAGACTCTAAAAAAGATATAAAAACTTGGGCAATATAGCCATCTTAATTACATTCATTTTGCCTATCCAGGATAGAGGGATAAAGGACCCT
This sequence comes from Lithobates clamitans, assembly GCA_037952925.1. Classification (NCBI taxonomy): domain Eukaryota; kingdom Metazoa; phylum Chordata; class Amphibia; order Anura; family Ranidae; genus Lithobates; species Lithobates clamitans. The sequence goes on from JBBGZY010000677.1 coordinate 1,267,349, forward strand.
TGTGATAATAATTCAGTAACCTGTTTTAGTAATGGAGGGAAGTTAGCTGAGTATATGTCAGTTATCTTAGGAGTGAGTTGTATTCCTAGGTATGGAAGTCTATGAGGTGTCCAAGAGAAGGGAAGTGAATATTTAGCAAGCTGAAGGTCTGAAGTAGGCAAGGAAATATTGAGTGCAGTTGATTTTTGATAGTTATCTATTAAGCCAGAAATGTGTGCAAAATGGTTTAGTGCAGAGAGGAGATTAGATGCTGTGATATGGGGAGATGACATGAAGAGTAAGATGTCATCTGCAAAAAGACATACTTTATCATGACATCCAGCTAATTCAAAACATTTGGATCAGATCTAATTAAATAGGCCATGGGTTCAATAAGGATTGCAAATAGGAGGTGGGAGAGAGGACATTCTTGATGGGAGCCTCTTCTAAAGGGTAAAGGGGAAGGGTCTGATTTAAAACCAGCATATTTGATAAATGCATGCGACTTGTCGTATAAGGATGAAATCCACTTCAAAAAATGTGGTCCAAACCCCAATTTTTGAAGAATATATTGTAAGTATGGCCATGAGTCAGTGTCAAATGCTTTTCTTATATTGAATAATAAAAAACACGCAGGTAGACATCTGGATTTAGCAACATGGGTGCGTAAAGAAGCTCTACGAATATTATCACTTGGATTGGCACAAGGGTATAACCCAACTTGATCTCGATGAACAAGTTTGCCTATCACTTGATTCAAGCGGGTCTCAAGTATTTTAGCTAAAAGTTTAATGTCAATATTAAGAAGCTAAATAGGATGATGATTTGTCCAAGAGGTTGTATCAGATTTAGATTTGGGAAGCATGTAAATTATGGCCATTAAGGATTCTAAACGAAAAGAGTGTCCCCTCAACAACGTATTGAAGGCCTCAGTTAGGATAGGAGATAAGTGATGTGTTTTCATCACATTAGCACTCCCACATTTGAGATGCAGCACAGAGGAAATGGGAAATCATGGATTGGATGCATTACAAGAAGCAAATAGGGACAAGCTAAGTGAATGTATACATGGATGTAGGGGAATCAATCAGCCATGCCGCTACAAACTGTCAAAGTCAAACATATGACACAGGAAATATAACTTCCCTAATACTTAGGCAAAACAACAAAAACATCTGAAAGTATACAATGCCTTTAATCACTTGACCTCTGGAAGATTTACGCCCCTTCATGACCAGGCCCTTTTTTGCAATACGGCACTGCATTACTTTAACTGAAAAAAGCACGAACGTGCAACACTGTACCCTAATTAAGTTTATGTAATTTTTTCCCACACAAATAGAACTTTCTTTTGGTGGTATTTAAACTCCACTGAATTTGTATTTGCGCTATAAAAAAAAGGCCGACAATTTTGAAAAAGTATTTTTTTTTTACTTATTGCTATAAAATCTTTATTGTCACAATACCAGTAGATAAAACAGGAACAGGATTGATGCACTTTACACAAACATACCGTGCTTGTTCACAGCATCAAAACACAAACTATTTAAAGTGCACACCCAAAAGAGAGCCACACCTGAAACCACCTGTGTTGATAGGCCAGTTGATATATAGCAATTAAACATACATGTTAAAATAATTTTGTAAGTGTAGACATAAAACAAAAAAAGGAAAAAGAAAAAAACAAACGTGCCACCTATATCCAAAAATTATAGTAATAAAACAAAAACACAAAAGGAGAGACAAATGGAAGATATGTATATCTGATACAGCCACACAGATGCACAAAAATGCATAAGTGCTTGCTATATTGTATAAAACTCTACATTCAAAAGATCATATATCCATTATCATATTGTGCTACATTGTGTCCCTGTATGTCAACAGCAAAAAGGCTGTACTCCTGTTACATATAAAATAAACAAATCTAAAAAGTAACTAAATATATTGTGAAAGGATAATAATAAATATAATGTAGCAGATCCTAAACATTATATGTAGTAAAGGAAGGATGCAAACAGCATCTCCGTCTAACTGTTGAGGGAGAAAACGCAGCCATCAAAAAAAACTAGGGAATATGGAGCGCCCATCAAGAGCAAAATGCAACGGTTCAATAAAGAGCGACTCATGCTTAGCACACCCTTTAGTGAGGAGTTTGAGGATATTAGGAAGATCGTGCCCAGTTATCTTCCTATTCTTTTCAAGGGTCAGATCTGCGTAGATCTCCTTAGAGATGGTGTTCATTTTGACAATTTATTGTCACCTAGTTTTTTCAACCCTAGTGCTATTAGGTCTACCACGTTGTTGCACTTTAAGGACAACTATGGTTACATAGTTACATAGTTGGTGAGGTTGAATAAAGGCACCAGTCCATCCAGTTCAACCTGAGTGAGTGTGGGTGTGTGTCTACAATTGTCCCTATCCCTGTACATTGTATGTCATTAAGATGCTCATCTATTATTATTATGTTTTTAACCACTTCAGCCCCGGAAGAATTTACCCCCTTCCTGACCAGAGCACTTTTTGCGATTCGGCACTGCGTCGCTTTAACTGACAATTGCGCGGTCGTGCGACGTGGCTCGGAAACAAAATTGACGTCCTTTTTTTCCCACAAATCGAGTTTTCTTTTGGTGGTATTTGATCACCTCTGCAATTTTTATTTTTTGCGCTATAAACAAAATAAGAGCGACAATTTTGAAAAAATCGCATTATTTTTTACTTTTTGCTATAATAAATATCCTCAAAAAATATATAAAAAAACATTTTTTTCCCTCAGTTTAGGCCGATACGTATTCTTCCACATATTTTTGGTAAAAAAAAATTGCAATAAGCGTTTATTGATTGGTTTGCGCAAAAGTTATAGCGTTTACAAAATAGGGGATAATTTTATGGCATTTTTATTAATAATTTTTTTTTACTAGTAATGGCGGCGATCAGCGATTTTTATCGGGACTGCGACATTATGGTGGACACATCGGACATTTTTGACACATTTTTGGGACCATTGTCATTTATACAGCAATTAGTGCTATAAAAATGCATTGATTCCTGTGTAAATGACACTGGCAGTGAAGGAGTTAACCACTAGGGGGCGGGGAGGGGTTAAGTGTGTCCTAGGGGAGTGATTCTGTAGGGGGGATGGGCTGTGTGTGTGACGTCACTGATCTCTGCTTCGATGACAGAGAGCAGAGATGCAGTGACACTGTCACTAGGCAGAACGGGGAGATGCTGTTTACAACGGCATCTCCCCGTTCGTCCTCTCCGTGAGGCGATCGCGGGTATCCCTGCGGCGATCGAGTCCGCGGGACCCGCGACACGACTCATGGAGATCGCGGCAGGCGCGCGCGCGCCGCCGGCGGCATATTCAAAGTAACGTACGGGTACGTTACTTTGCGCAGCCGTGCCATTCTGCCAACGTATATCTACAGGAGCCGGTCGGGAAATGGTTAAGATACCCATATAGCCCCGTCAATTTACGCAGCGCTTCACACATACATCACACACTCCGTACTCTCAAGGATCTCACAATCCAAGGTCCCCAACTCACACCCATATACCAGGGCCAATTTTGGAGAGAAGCCAATTAACCTACCAGCATGTCCTTGGAGTGGTGGTAGTGATGGTGATGTTGTGGGGCGGATGGCTGTCCCTGCTGCAAACATGTCATAAAAGGTGATGTGGTGCTTTCCTATTCGAACAAGAAAGAACATAGGATACAATTGTTCTATAATTGCAATACCGGGCATGTGGTATACAGTATATTATCACATGGAAATTGTGTAATGTACAGTATATAGGACGCACAACTAGGCAACTCAGGGACAGATTCCAGGAGCATCTATACAGCATTGAGAAAAAACAATCTACCGTTGTTACTCGACACTTTAATCAATATCATGATGGGGATATCTCTGTGGTAGGGGTACAGGTCATAGAGAAGATTAATACACCCAAGAGAGATGACTTTAAACTTCTCTGAAAAAGAGAAGTTTTTGGGATTTTTCAGTTCAAGACACATATACCTTATGGTTTGAATATTGAATGAGATATAACAGATTTTTATGAATAGATTTTTTTTATTATTGTCCGTTTTTTGCCTCTCCCGTTTTTAACCTCTCAATATTTATTAACATTATACTATATACACCACAGATCTTTTCATCTTGCTATTTAACATATTGTTTCTAATTCCAATCAATTTTGATGATGGCATGTTTTCTTTAGGGATTATGTGATACAGTATATTTGTTACCAACTACTTTCCTCATACTCTTCTATTATGGGTGTGTTATTTTTTGGGACTTAGAAGGACAATTTTGCATTCTTTATTTCTTGTAGGATGATTCCTCCTTCAGGTTGCTTACAGTCTTTTATTTTATTTTCTTTTTCTCTTTTTCTTGTTTTTCTCTGTTGTTTCCCTGTGTTGTTTCTTCTACTGTCTTTTACCATCACAGGGCAATGCCTTTTTATGTTGCATTTTGCTCCTGATGGGCGCTTCTTATTCCCTAGCCTTTTTGATGGGTGGGTTGTCTCCCTCAACGGTTAGACAAAGATGCTGTTTGCATCCTTCCTTTACTACATATAATGTTTAGGTTCTGCTTCATTGTATTTATTATTATCATTTCACAATATATTTTGTTACTGTTTGGATTTGTTTATTTTATATGTTGCAGGAATACAGCCTTTTTGCTGTTGACACACAGGGATACAATGTAGCGCGATATGATAATAGATATATGACCTATTAAATGTAATGTTTTATACAATATAGCAAGCGCTTAGGCATTTTTGTGCATCTGTGTGGCTGTATCAGATAGACATATCTTCCATTTGTCTCGCGTTTTTGTTTTATTAATATAATTTTTGGATATAGGTTGTTTTTTTCTTTTTCCTTTTTTTGTTTTATGTCTACACTTACAAAATGTTTTTAACATGTATGTTTAATTGCTATATTTCGGCTGGCCCATCAACAGGTTTCAGGCGCTGCTCTCTTTTGGGTGTGCGCTTTAAATAGTTTGTGTTGGGGCCATTTCGATGTTGTGAACAAGCATGGTATGTTTGTGTGCAACGCATCATGTTTTATCTGGCATCATCAAAAGAAAGATTCTCTACAAGCATCTACTTCACTCCAGTGTGTGGCCATTTCTTCTTCCTATACATAGACTTATAGCCAGACTGGGATATTGCGATGACAATTGGACACTAACTGACACTTTGCAGGAATCAGTGACACTAATACAGTGGTCAGTGCGAAAAATATGCACTGTCACAGTACTAATGACACTGGCTGGGGAGGGGTTTAAACATCTAGGGTGATCAAAGGGTTAACTGTGTGTATGTTTTTGTGTACTCTATGTGCTACTTTTACTAGGGGAAGAGACGTATTCTAGTCCCTGCTTTGCAGGAACACAGAATCTATCCCTCCCCCTGTCAAAAAAGAGATCTGCCTTGTTTATATAGGCAGATCCCTGTTCTGTGTAGTTTACCAACAACCGGCGGGTGCTGGAAGACATCTAGTGCCCGACACCTGCATATCAGCTTCTGCTGTAAATTTTCACAACAAAAGTGTGCGCATGCCCCCTGCAGGTAGAACTGCAGGATCATGTATATATACAGATCCTGTGCACAGCTGATGCCCTGTAGCAGTAAAACTGCTATAGGGCATTCAGCATGTGGTTTAATAAAATGTATATGCTATAAATACCAGCATTACTTAAGGAATTTATCAAAATGGGAACAGCCAAAATCTGAAGCAGCTGTGCATGGCAACCAATCAGATTGTATCTTTCATTTTCAAAGCTCAACTAAACAACTAGAAGACAGAATCTGCTTGGTTGGCATAAACAGCTGTTCTAGCGGTTTCAGTTTTGATAAATTTCTCCCTTACCATTTTACCACATGTAAGGAACAGTGTTATACCACAGGGATTCCCCTTTTTTTCTACTTTTTGCATAAATCAGCTTGCATAATACTATTTATTATATGGTATTGTAGATTAGAAGGGGATTGTGCTTTAACATAGGATTTTTTGCGGATGCTCTTTGTTCTTCTCTCCCTTTTTTCTACTCCTCTTCCTCTCTGAGAATTGTGGGGCGTACACACGGTCAGACTTTTCTGCTACAAAAGTCCGACGGACGCCGAAGGACCAAATCCGGCGGACAATCCGATCGTGTGTGGGCTTCCCCGGACTTTCAGTGGACTTTTCCAGTCGCAAATCTGACAGACTTTAGATTTGGAACATGCTTTAAATCTGCCGGACCCAGAAATCCGCTCGTCTGTATGCTAGTCCGATGGACAAAAACCCACGCTAGGGCAGCTATTCGCTACTGGCTATCAACTTCCTTATTTTAGTCCGGTGTACGTCATCACGTACGAATCCGTCGGACTTTTGTATGATCGTATGTAGGCAAGTCCGTTCGTTAGAAAGTCTGCCACAAGTCCGCCAAAAGTTCATCGAAAGTTTGTCGGACGGGCTGTCGGACTTTTGTAGCCGAAAAGTCTGACTGTGTGTATGCGGCATTAGGGTATAATGTTTGGGGGTATTTTTGATACTGTTTTTGTTACCATTTTTGATTTACTGTGTATATGTGAATACTTTTAAATGGTATGTGTCTGCGACTATGTCTGCTCACTTTTTGAACACAGTTGCTTGTCAAGATTGTTCTAGTAATTGGCATTGGGATTAGATGCATCTGTGTTGCTGACTCTCTGTGCATGTGGCTGTGTTTAGGAGGACAGTATACAGCAGAATAGCTATGATGTGTTTCCCCACTGACAGCTGAATGTAAACAAAAGAATGCAGACAATGAAAAATAAAGGAAAAAAACAGCATGGGTCCCCCCCATCCTTCAGGTCTGGTATGAATTTTAAAACAAAAAATGGTGTGGGGTCCCCCCAAAATCCATACCGGGCCCTTATCCGAGCATGCAGCCTGACAGATCAGAAAAGGGGGGATGTGCGAGTGCCCCCCTGAACCATAACAGGCAACATGCCCTCAACATGGGGGGGTGCTTTGGGGAAGGGGGGCTCTTCTCCCTCAAAGCACTTTGTCCCCATGTTGATGGGAACAAGGACCTCTTCCCCACAACCCTGGCTGGTGATTGTGGGGGTCTGCGGGTGGGGGGCTTATTGAAATCTGGAAGCCCCCTTTAAAAAGGGGGCCCCCGGATTCTGCCCTCATGTGAATGATTAAGGGTACATTGTAAACCCTACTCATTCACCAAAAAAGTGTCAAAAATAAATAAAAACACAGAGACAGTATTTGACAATTCCTTTATTAAGAAAACAAAAAGACTGTTCCCCGAAAAATATACATTGTCAATTATGATTAATGCCGCCGCCGATCTGAAAAAAATGAAAAAAGAGGTCCACACCCTATGAAGGCTCCCATCGTCTGACAGTTCTTAAATAGCTAAGGGGCGGGGCCACACAATTACATCACCGGGTGACCTTGCCCCCTTATGATGTAATCAATCCAGCATGCCCTGGTTTATGCAATGTAAAAATACTGCGCTGACAAATACTAGCAAAAAGCAGCAGCATACAGTGCGACAACACAAAAAGTCTATGGAATGGGGGAAACTGCGCTAGAAATTAAGTCCATAACAGTTGACATCGAGACAAACAAAACGTCCATTGAAAACATGAAGGGTCATAATAACACCACAGTGTGCATACAAAAATAAAGTGCCCGACCACCGTAGCTGTAGATTGAGCTTACCGGACGGCAAGCTTAAAAGGCAGGTGGCTATAGCCCAGCCAAGGCCTCTAAGCTTGCTGATGATCACAATAGGAACAGTGTTTCGGATGATGGAGATCGCTCACTAGGATCCACGTCCGGCATCCACATACTCAGTAAATTGCCCAGAGGAAAAAAAATTGGCCATAGTGTAGTATATTCCAAACGGTTTTAATAAAATAAAGTAATACACTTACACTTACACTACACTTACACTTATTTTTGCGCATCCACATTACAATTAGGAGGCGATAACATTGCATGTAAAAGATCCGGCCGGCATACACAAAAACGGAGCCCGTCCTCCTACTCCAATCGCGTGGTGACATCACTATGTGCCTTTTGGAGGAAGACACGTAGTGACGTCACCACAAGATTGGAGTAGGAGGACAGGCTCCGTTTTTGTGTATGCCGGCCGGATCTTTTACATGCAATGTTATCGCCTCCTAATTGTAATGTGGATGCCTGACGTGGGTCCTAGTGAGCGATCTCCATCATCCGAAACGCTGTTCCTATTGTGATCATCAGCAAGCTTAGAGGCCTTGGCTGGGCTATAGCCACCTGCCTTTTAAGCTTGCTATCCGGTAAGCTCAATCTACAGCTACGGTGGTCGGGCACTTTATTTTTGTATGCACACTGTGGTGTTATTATGACCCTTCATGTTTTCAATGGACATTTTGTTTGTCTCGATGTTAACTGTTATGGACTTAATTTCTAGCGCAGCTTCCCCAATTCCATGCCCTGGTTTATGATGTCACAACTCCAGTGTATTTTCTCCCACTGACATCAATATGCACAAAAAATCTTCACAGTTATTTAACCACTTGCCTACTGGGCCCTTTTACCCCTATTCATTCCCAGGCCAATTTTCATCTTTCACACTGACAATTGCGCGGTCATGCAACACTGAACCCATATGCAATTTTCATAATTTTTTTCACACGGTTATTTATTTTGATGGTATTTAATCACCACTAGTGTTTTTAATTTTTTGCTAAACAAATTAAAAAAGACCTTTTTTTTATTTTTTCAAACAAAACATTTTTCATAGTTTGTTATCAAATTTTGCAAACAGGTAATTTTTCTCCTTCATTGATGTGCACTGATGAGGCTGCACTGATGGGCACTGATAGGCTGCACTGATGAGGCGTCACTGATAGGTGGCACTGATGGGCACTGATAGGTGGCACTGATGGGCACTGATAGGTGGCACAGATGAGGTGGAAATGGTGGGCACTGATGAGGAGACTGATAAGGCTCCACTTATAGGCAGCACTGATGGGCTCTGATAGGTGGCACTGATGGGCACTGATAGGTGGCACTGATTGGCTCTGATAGGTGACACTGAAGGGCACTGATAGATGGCACTGATAGGCAGCGCTGATAGGTGGCACTGATGGGCACTGATAGGTGGCACTGATGGGCACTGATAGGTGACACTGATGAGCACTGATAGGCAGCACTGATAGATGTCACTGATGGGGAGGCACTGATAGGCACTGATGGGCACTGATTGGCAGCACTTGTGGGCACTGATTTACAGCACTGGTGGGCACTGTTGGGACTGCACTAATAATCAGGGCACTGATAATCAGTGTGGATGTCCCTTTAACATAAACCGGTTAACGGCTCTCTTCTTCTCTTCTCACGCTGTCAGCAAGAGGAAAGAAAAGTCAATAACCAACTTGTGTTTACATCCGTGATCAGCTTCTCATTGAACAAAGCTTATCACATGGTAAAGGGCCACTGTGATTGGCCCTTTACCCCAATCTGTGATCAGCTGAGTCCGAAGATCTCAACAAATACAAAGCGTGCCGCACATGCACCACAGGGGGCGCGCGAGCAGCGTTATCATGTACATGTATCATGTCCATGTACGCCCTCCCAGCAAAGTAAGCCCACGCTGTAACCGGGCATAAAGCGGTTAATAAAGGGGCTAGTGGACATGCTAGAAATAAAAAAAAGAAAAAGAAAAAAGGGTCTAAACATATAAATCTCTGTGGCTAACAATGTATGTCACACCACATACTGTATATTTCTACATAGAATGTGAAGCCCTTGAAGACACACAACAGACTCTTGATTATTTACCTCTGAGTAAGCAAGGAGCATAAACAGTGAGTTAGAAATAGTAGCACCCAATCAGGAGGAAGTAATTGAACTGTGAGTTGGGAATAGCAGCGCCCAATCAGCATGAAATAAATGGGCAGGTAGGAGCCAAAAAGTGGGAGCAAATACCTGGAGACATACCACATCTAAAATTATAGCACTGTATCACTTCACAAAACCTTCCATGCTCCACCTCAGTGCTCACACTGCTCTTACCTTAATACATTGACCCAAAATTTCAAGTCATACAGTGCTTTTATTTTATATGTGGCATGTCTTTAGGTATTTGCTACCACTTTGCCCCTTAAACAACTTCACATAAACGTGGTGAGTTCACTTTTAGGAGGCCCAGGTCCCACTGCTGCAAACTCTCACACCATAGGGGGTTATTTACGAAAGGAAAATCCACTTTGCACTACAAGTGCACTTGGTAGTGCAGTCGCTCTAAATCTGAGTGGTAGATCTGAAATGAGGGGAAGCTCTGCTGATTTTATCATCATGTATATCATCCAATCATGTGCAAGCTAAAATGCTGCTTTTTATTTTCCTTGCATGTCCCCCTCGGATTTACAGTGACTGCACTTCCAAGTGCAAAGTGGATTTGCCTTTTGTAAATAACCCCCCATGTCTCACTTCATACATTGACCCAAAATTTCAGGTCATACAGCACTTTAAATTCATGTGGTACATCTCCAGGTATTTGCTACCACTTCACCCTTGGCAACTTCACAATGTGTTGGGTTCCCCTTTAAGAGGACCGAGTCCCACTGCTGGATGCTCTCATAGCATTACTGAAAGAAAGAGTGCTGCCATAATGTAGTACATAAAAACTCTCCCAGCTAGTGCCGGGGTAAAGTCATCTGGTGCCTAGGACAAAGATAGAAAACTACACCCCCCTTCTCCCCCGAGGTAAGGAAAGAGGAAAGTCTGTGTCATTTCAAAATAAGAAAATACTTAGAACAATACAATTTAAGTTAGGTTTAATTTGATAATTTAATATGCAATAATAACCCACAGCATTTGCATCAGTTTCTGCAACAATAAGCCCCAGCAATGTTGCTAGCTTATGTACCCCCAACATTGATAGGGATTGTCTGCTATTAACTGGCTTGAGTAGTTAACTCTCGGGGGGGGGGGTAATTAACCACTTGAGCTCTGAAAGATTTTACCCTCTTCATGGCCAGTCCATTTTTTGCTATTTAGAAATTAGCTACCGTATTTATCGGCGTATAACACGCACCGGCGTATAACACGCACCCCAATTTAGGAGGGAATTTTAAGTGAAAAAAACTTTTAGGAGGGAAGTTGAAGGGAAAAAAACTTACATTTAAATGTCCTTCATTGCAGCCTTGTCAGTGCAGCCATGTCAGTGCAGCCTTGTCAGTGCAGCCTTCCCCAGTGCAGCCTTGTCAGTGCAGCCTTGTCAGTGCAGCCATGTCAGTGCAGCCATGTCAGTGCAGCCTTGTCAGTGCAGCCTTGTCAGTGCAGCCTTGTCAGTGCAGCCTTCCCCAGTGCAGCCTTCCCCAGTGCAGCCTTCCCCAGTGCAGCCTTCCCCAGTGCAGCCTTCCCCAGTGCAGCTTTACCCAGTGGAGCCTTGTCAGTGCAGCCATGTCAGTGCAGCCTTGTCAGTGCAGCCTTCCCAGTGCAGCCTTCGTCAGTGCAGCCTTGTCAGTGCAGCCTTCTCCAGTGCAGCCTTCCCCAGTGGAGCCTTCCCCAGTGGAGCCTTCCCCAGTGCAGCCTTGCCCCAGTGCAGCCTGGGATCCCCTGTCCCTGCTGTCACATCTTCAAAATCGCGGACCGCGATTTGAAAATGGCGCCGCCGGCGCCGAAGTACACAGAGCCGGTCTTCGGCTCTTTCCGGCGGCTCTCGTTTACTTTCGGCTCCACTCGTAGTCCCGAGCGGAGCTATCCGAACCTACTCGGATAGCTCCGCTCCGGACTACGAGTGAAACCGAAAGTAAACGAGAGCCGCCGGAAAGAGCCGAGGACCGGCTCTGTGTACTTCGGCGCCGGCGGCGCCATTTTCAAATCGCGGTCCGCGATTTTGAAGAAGTGACAGCTCGGATCGCAGGGGATCGGCGTATAACACGCACCTGCAACTTTCCCCTGATTTTAAGGGGAAAAAAGTGCGTGTTATACGCCGATAAATACGGTACTTTAACTGGTAATTGTGCTTTCTTTTGGGGGTATTTGCACACCACTGGGTTTTTTCATTATTATTTTATGAACCAAAAAAGACCAAACATTTTGAAAAAAAAAACATTTTACTTTCTGCTATAAAACATCTAAAAAAAAAATCTTCATATATTTACGCAAAAATTTATTCTGTTACGTGTCTTTGGAAAAAATTATAGCGCTGTATCACCTGAAATTTTGGGTCAATATATAAAGTTGAGAGTAGTGTAAGCACTGAGATGGAGCATGGAAGGTTTTGTGAAGTGCAAAGGAGGTGTAATATTGGAGTTGTGGGCACATAATAATAGTGAATGTAGGTATAAGTATTCTTTAATTGGCAGCATATACCGTATATGGCATTTTTTACAGAGAGTTGCCAGAGCAATTAAAGTCCACTTAGCTGCAACATTTTCATTAAAGTAGTTGTTACTTTAAAAACCCTTTCACTGCCAGCCCCTCTCCTCTATCCAGTGATAACACACTGTGTTAGTGTTTGTTTAAATTTATGCCTCTAAATACCTTTCTTCAGTTATCTTCAGGCCGGTAGCGTGACTCCCAGCCGCTCTCCTACTACAATCCACAATACAGGGGGAGGGGCCAAGATCTCCCTCTGACATCATCTGGGAGGTCACGTGACCACCATGCTGGCCACTCAACCCCTCCCACTGTAGCCCTGGATCGTAGTAGGAGAGCGACTCAAAGACATGTGACCGGCCTGAATATAACTGAAAGAAAATTATTTAGAGGCATTGATTTAAACAAACACTTACACTGTGAGTTGTCGCTGAATAAAGGAGAGGGGCTGGCAGTGACATTTTGTAAAGTTTTATGTACTACTAATAGTGGCAGGAGGGGGGGGCGGAGACAGCTCACACAGACCTGACAGGCAGGGAGGGGGGAGAGAGCAGAGCTGTGGATTATGGAGGCACATAAACTGACCACGATAATCAGGACTCAGCAGCCATGATTATCGTGGTCAGTACATTGCTAGAGGCTTAGGCAGCTCATTTAAAGAGCTTATGTCCTCAAGGAACAGGTTCGCTTCCTTCCCTATCAGGGCCCTTTCCACCAGATCTGCCAGTGTTTCTTGAACTTTTACATAACAAGCATCTGTTTTTCAGGTTTGCAAGGCTGCCACCTAATCTTCTGTTCATACCTTCTCAAAGTTTTACCGGGTGGATCCCCTTGCCTCTGCCGATGCAAGCTCTGGCTGCAGGGTTCTTAAAGCTGTAATCTGAATGTTTTGGGACTGTTGAATCTTGTTTTCTGTGGGCCTGTTTGCTGTTGTTTGCTAAGTTGCTGCTCACTCCTCGATTTGTTGCTTGGTGACATCCCATGATCTATGAAAACAAGTTCTGGGCTCTGTACTGTCCAATTAAGATAATGGGAATTTGTCTTACCTGTAAATTGCATATTTTGGAGTACAGTACCAAATATGGGTCCACCCTTTGTCCTCTGTTTTTCCTTATTGCTTGCTAAAAATCGGGAGTCCTACAGAGTGGGTGGATTTATATGAGGGTGCAATGGGGGTATTCCCAGAAAATCTTTTGCCAGTGTTCAATCACTTGAAGGTAGTACACAAAACCCTTGGACTATAAATGCAAGTCCGGTGTCCTATACTTCAAGATATAGAATATACAGGGGAGTCAAAATGTAATATTTTGTGGATGCTTAGTAAATAAAAATGATCTTTATAATGACGGCCTTACAATATAGTATTACTTTTTGTAAAAGCACCATGTACAAAAGAAAGTGTACAGTTTATATAGTGTAGAGAATCTTCCTGGGGCAGGGTTAAGAAGGGGTTAATCGAAGAGGGCAGGTACTTTCCCTTCAGACCTGCTTATTGTCAGCTGGGATGAAAGTGTCAGAGGAGAGCTGTTTAAGTAGGAGAGAGAGACACAGCAGCATGCTGTGTGAAAAGTTCCATTGCTGGATTGTGTACTTGCTGGGTGAGCTTTAGCACATAAAAGACTGTAGCTCTGATTAGAGCCATGAACTATTATCTGTAAGCCTGTATGGTGCGGAACTGTGAACTTTACCTGTGTGCACAACTGTGTGACAAGACAGCCTGTCGTGTCTTCTGTTTGTTTTTGCCAGTTTACTGAATAAAGCCATTTTTATTTTTACTAGACTGTCTCTGCGCCGGCTGTTCACCCCTCTAAACCCCTACAATAGGTAGATAGATATGTGACAAGCAGAAAGAGAAATGGTATTCAAAGCTATTCAAAGCATGTAATTGTTCATGGGCAAAGCAGTCCAGCAGCACAGAGTACTATTGACTGTGAGGATAATGAGGTCTAATGAATGGGGAAGTTGTACTGAACACAGTGGCACCATACATTTCCTCAAAAGTCACAAGTTGGTAAGAAACACAGTCAGATTAAATCTCATGTCTTTGGTGGGCAAAGATAACAAATGTGATAAGCCACAGACTAACTTGTGAAACCTTGTCATTCTGAAATATAGATGTATTTAGGTTAGTTGGCATTAGGGTGTGCCTTCTGACCATAATAAAATACTCCAATGCACCTATTGACATATCTCTTTGACGCTTTGATTGGATGTGATGTGCGTGTCATGGGACACGAAAAGTTGCTTTTGGTAGCTCAGAGCTCTTGTTTGACATCAAACTACAAATGATTGAACTTACTTTGCAAGTAAATTTGACTCTGCAGGGAATACAAACCCAGACAAACTTATATTTTGTAAAGTTTAAATATTATCTGGTTTGTTATTTCTCTTCTTTTCATTAAATTATGTAAAAACTATTGTATTGAATCTCTGAATGCTGTGATTAAAGAATGTTTGTCTCTTTGAGAAAGCCACCATATTGTAAACTCTGTTGCATTCTTCAAGGCATGGCAGAATTGCAACACCAAACACTTTGAATGGTACACGTCTGGTAAAACACCCGGTAGTGACTATGGTGTGTGTGTGTATGAGGAGGACAACTGCAGTGTTAACCTGCTCCAGTGATGATAACTTTCAGTATATTGGCGCTTAGTGTTGTCCCAAAAGCATGAGAACCGCTGCACATGATAAGGCTGAGTGTGTAACATGTCACATTCTATTTGCAGCGATGGGATCTGACAGTGTTATTGTCACATTCTGGTCACAGAAGTGAAATAGTCACGTAGGTAGACATGTAACAAGCAGGAAGATAAATGGTGTTGAGTGTATGTAATTGTTCATGGACAAAATAGTCCAACAGTGCAGCATACTGTGCTTATGACTGAGAAAGAGAGAAGATGGCAGTATGCACGTTATCATTTGCCATCTTCCTTACTTCTTGAAACAAAGACATTCTTAAACGTGTTCTCAATGTGCTCTCAACGTGCTCTCAAACATAGTACCAGGGAGCCATAAATAGTGTACAGAATAATGCAGTTGAGGTAAACTCAATGATCAGCTGATCACTACTTACATGTTTTTCTTTTCTTTCAACAAATTTCTAGTACTTACATTAATGAAGATTCCAGTCACAAATAGCTTGGCATGCTATTAACTTATGAAGGCTTAATAATATCTCCCAGCATGCTACTAATTTTTATAACTTAAATATAAATTTTGGATTGACACCTATTTATAATATTTTGCCAGTTGACTATTTTATTTTCTCATTGAAATCTATTTAGATGTCCTGTTATTATAGTTTCCTAATAACAGTTGTTGGGATACATTGTGGTGGCAAAATCATTATCTTATTAACTTTATTTGATGATTAATTTTGTGTACAGATTAATCATAGTAATCAATAATAATTTTCTTCTGCTTAGTGTGCCAGTAACATCAGTCCAGCTGTTATTATTTCAGTGGCAACACAAATCCACATGTAGGGAAAAGCCAGAACTCCAAATAGTTCCAAAATGACCTTATACTGAAGTTCCAGACCTTATTTCTTGATAGACTTCAGATTATGTTATATGTCCATTTGAGAAAGAGGGTTTGAAGTCTCCTGAAATGTATTTTTTATTTTTTTTTGCTGATACGAGACTTTAGTAAACAGGCATTCTGCAACATTGTGTGCTGGCTTTTCTCTGTTGCAGATTTTGCTTAATTTCCTGTCTGTGGAGAACTATTTCTTCTCCATGTAAATTGTTAAAATACAATTGACACATCGTCTTCTTTTCCTCTATGCAAATGTATACTATTATTGCATTAAAATGCATATTATGAATTGGATTATCAAAATCTCTATGGCCGGGTTCACACTGGAACCGGCTGTGGATCACACAGGAGCGCTGTGCGTCCATGTTCCCCATTTCAGGGACGAATCAGGGCAGAATCTATGCCTGAATTCGGCCCTGAAACTGAGCCAAAGATGCACAGCATTTCTGTGCAGTACGCTCCGCAGCCACAACAGAGATATGTGAAAGGGCTCCATAGAGAGCCAGTCACATTCTCCTGCTATGCGAATTGGATGTGAGGAAATCCGTATATAATTCGCAAAGGTGTGAACCCAGCCTAAGACTTTATCCTACATAATAAAATTCATGCTTGAATCAGGATCATTTCCATTTCAGTGGTTACACTTGGTGGTGTGTCCAAATTATTTGGACTTCATTTACGGTGTTGTTTTTTTTTTTTCATTTGTTTTCTTTTTGACATGGCAATAACCAATCAGTGAATCTTTGAATGACCTATAGCCAGAGCTATTCCAAACAGGGATCTCAGATTCTGCATCTAATGCAAAAAATGAAAGTCCATGTTTTTATTTGCAAGAAGCCCTTAATGAAGCAACTTTTCTTCTGCCTTAAATAAAGGATAAATACAATCCTGACATGTCAAAGGAATAGCCTTTAAAAAAAAAAAATGTATATTTTATTATTAAAATGACTTTCATGGGATGATGTCATCAATCTGCTACAAACAAAAGAAAACTTTTCCTCCCCCATCCCTCATGTGCCTTGTTTCCTATTTGCCTTTGTTACTTCTATAGACAACCATCATCTTACTGTATACCTGATTGTTGTTTTGGATTGTTTGAAAAAATGTTCTTTAATAAAGATATATTGAAACTAAAAGAAAACATTTCCCCAGGCTTCTCTGTTCTTGTGATTAGACTGCGCATTTTAACTTTGTAACAAGTCGTAATATGAGAGGCATCTTTGGGTTGATGACGTACATTGGAGGGATTTTAACAAACATATCAAATTAATGGGCTGCATCTGTTTTGTAATGACTGACCTATGTATTCTGGTTACTTGGTGATAGCCTTGTTATAAAAGAAAAATAGCTTGAAACTGGGAAAATAACTTGAGTCTGAAATCAGAATTTCTGGAGTGGTTCTAAAGACAAACAGTATACAGAGCAACAGTAGTTGCCTTGGTAATGAGATGAAATGTTTGAATTTTGTCAGTTTAACAAGTCATAATTGGCTACAGTTTAACCACTTCAGCCCGGAAGATTTTACCCCCATTCCTGACCAGAGCATTTTTTGCGATTCGGCACTTCGTTGTCCTTCGATGTTGTACCCAAACCAAATTGACGTTCTTTTTTTTTCAATAAATAGAGCTTTCTTTTGGTGGTATTTGATCACCTCTGGGGTTTTTATTTTTTGCGCTATAAATATAAAAAAAGCGACAATTTAAAAAAAAAAAGCAATATTTTTTACTTTTTGCTATAATAAATATCCCCCAAAAATATGTATAAAAAATGAATTTTTCTCAGTTTAGGCCGATATGTATTCTTCTACATATTTTTGGTAAAAAAAAAATCGCAATAAGCGTATATTGATTGGTTTGCACAAAAGTTATAGCGTCTACAAAATAAGGTATAGATTTATGGCATTTTTATTATATATATTTTTTTATTAGTAATGTCGAGGATCTGCGATTTTTATCGTGACTGCAGACACATCAGACACTTTTGACGCTATTTTGGGACCATTGTCATTTATACAGCGATCGGTGTTATAAAAATGCGCTGATTACTGTGTAAGTGACACTGGCAAGGAAGGGGTTAAACACTAGGGGGCAATCAAGGAGTTAAGTGTGTCCTAGGGAGGTGTTCTAACTGTAGGGGGGATGGGTTACCACTGATATGACAGTGATCACTGCTCCTGATGACAGGGAGCAGTAGATCTCTGTAAGTCACTAGGCAGAACGGGGAAATGCTGCCTTGTTCACATAAGCATCTCCCCGTTCTACCTCACCACACCGCAATCACAGGCTGCCGGTAAACATCGAGTTCCCGTGATCCGTGCACGCCCGATAGGCGGAAAATTTAAAGGGACGTACAGGTACGCCCATTTGCCTGCCTGTGCCATTCTGCTGACGTAAATCTGTGTGCAGCGATTGGCAAGCGGTTTAAAAATAAGCTAATTTTAATAACACTGAAAAATGGCTTGTGTAGCACATAAATACTGTATGTCAATTAAAAGTTTGGTTTAAAATCACATTGCTTTCATCTTCATTTTCAATAATGTTCTGAGAACAGAAAATGATAATTATGAACAGTACATCTTTATAAAAAAAAATTCTAGGTATGGCATTTTTAGATCATTACATTGGCCCAGCTTGGACCAATGTAACTATGAATTTATCATACCTGTGGCATCCTTCTAAAAGATGGAAATTACTGTAGTAGACACCACTACGCCATCTCATTCAATCAGAGAATGATTTGCATTCCTTGAGAAAATACAAAGCATTCTCTGAATGTTGTCCCTTCTGTGAGGGTGACCTGAAATGTTCACAATGCAACAGGCTAGTGGAAATCACTGTAGTAGTGGCATCTACTACAGTTTTTTTTTCAACTTCTGGAGGGATTCCACAGGTATGGGGTATGCATAGTTACATTGGTCCAAGCTGGACCAATGTAATGATGAAAATAATACCATACCTGGAGTTCTTCTCTAATGCTCATATATGGTAGGAACTTTAGCAAATATGTACTGTACATCAGCATCAACTAATAGCATTAAATGATATTTGGAAAATCGTTCTTGAATATCCCTATTCAAGAGATGAATCCTTTCTATTTGTACTTATCTTATTAATATCTTACCACTAATGTCACCGGGAGTGAAAGTGAGGGTAAATCTAACATTCTGAGTTTCCATCAGAGCAAGAATAGAGGGGAAATCTTCCAATGGGGATATTTGTGACTGTGTGCCTGTGACAAATGTCATGGAAATTTCCACTATATTAAAAATATATTCTTTCACTTCACTGTTTGGGCTACAGGATGCAAACAGAAAGAATGTTTTCTAACTGGACACAGATGGCAAAAAAAAAAATTTAAAGCAGAACTAAATAATGTATGAAGTTTTAAATAAATGGCTCTATAATGTTAGACTATTTGCTCTTCCAGCAGTTCTGGATGTGTATCTGTAATTTGCATGGCTGCACGCACTGTCCTGAAATGTGGAATGATTCTCTTATTTTTGGATATGGAATGGAATGAGACATGTGAATACCTTCTGTTGTAAGACGTTACTGTGCTACACACTTTTCAGAGTGAGGGCTAATTGATTGCTTCAACTACTTCCCAACATAACCCGTATGGCTATTTATTTAATGTCCACATACATGCATACTTGCTGATTTTGTGCCACCTTTTGGATTATCCATCTTTCATAAAATTCATATGACAGCTTGCCTAGCCTTCTGGTTTGGAGGCTAACATTTGATAGTTGCATGTTCACTTAATGTATTTTTTTGTAAATCAAGTTACACATGCATTTATTCATAATACACAGCCACGTTTAAGGGGGATGGAGTAATCAATTATAAAAAGTGAGCACAGTATCACCTTATTCAGTAATGTCCCCTGTGTAAAGTGAGCATACACTTTGTAGTGTTTATAGCTTCTACCACTTTAAAATACCAGCCACAATATGTCATGTGCTGTTGCCTACATATAATAGTTTACAGTGTCTGCCAGCTTCCCAGTACTTGTCCCAGGATGATATATTTGTGGTTGGTAAATAGTATCAGCAGGGCTGGAATGGGGGAAGGTTGGGGCCACCATGTGGAATGCTGCACTCTCTCCAGTGCTTCCTCAGCTAGATCTTACTCTCCTGTCCACAGCCATTCAAACCCTACTGGCAGGGAACAGGAATCCTATACAAGGAAACTTCCTGTTCCTGCACAGCATATGGCCATGCCCACCTGTGGCTTCTGGCATTTTCAGGAGGACAGGTATGTATGAGGGACTGAGGCTGTAGTGTAGCATTGTATATGTGTGAGGGGTAGAGGCCTGGGTAAAAAATGTTTTTTTTCCAGGGAAAAAAAAGTGTGGAATATGTTATTTTACAATGATAAATAATATATCTGTGATATGGTATGCAAACTATATAACATGACTTTAATGAAAGATTTCTGAAATTTTATGGAAAGTTTTACATTAGTGCAAGTTTGTTCAGCTGAAGATAAGCAAATCCTGGAATACAGATCAAGTAACACTGTACTTCTAAATGCATTTATCAAACAAGAGAAGTATGCATTTCTGCCACTAGGAGGAACTGCAGGGGAAAGACTTCAATTTAGTTGTTTGTGAGCTCCATTTTGTACCTCCTACAGTTGGGTGATTGTTGGGATTCAGTAGATGGTTTCTGTCCTCCCAGGCCTTAATTGACAGGTAATTTGTTTCTGTTGACAAATTAATTTCTGTTTTTAAGCTTTAAATTATTCCTAATTATGTTCTCCATCACAGCAAATTGTTAACCTATAGTCTGGTCAGTAAATTTTCTTTTCCTCATCTCAGTATAATGGTGAGACCAACATCTAGAGTTTGGAGACATTTCCACAGTGCAATTTTTGCAAAGCTGCAATTTCAAATATTGTGAGAAAATAAATATTCTTTCCAAATTCTACAAGGATGACAAAACACATCCTTGCTTGCCAGAGGTGCCCTAGAGACATAAAAAATACTTTATGGAATTAAATGATGAAGACCATAATGAAAGTGCAAGTAGCTTTTCCCTCCAGAGTTCTCATTCCAGAAACATTCTTTCTACTGGTTTTGGATCATCACAAAGTGTTTCTTCATCAGCAGCATCTTCAAGTAAGGAAATGTTACAAACTACTGTCTCCCAAAAATACACAATATCTTACACCCGAAATCAGAACATTGATCAAGCTCTTTGCAAGAGCAATATATGCTTCTGGATCAGCATTTTCAATAACTGAAAATTCATATTGGCAGGAATATTTTACTTTATTACAGTATGAGGAAAAGGGGGGTGGCTACTTGTTCTTGTGTATAGCTGAATTGTTCTTAACATATACAGTCCTTGTTATTTCATTTGTAAAAAATAACATTCTAAAAAGCAAGTTTAATTTATTTACTGAATAAGCTGTACTTTTATTTGAAGCATAATACTTATATGCACTGTATTTCATGTTTCCAGGGTAACAAAATAACTTAAATTTGTAAAACTACTCCACATTGATTTTTTTTTAATTTTTCCAAAGATTTCTATTTTTTTACAGAAAAAACTCTTTTTCCCCATGGCTTCAAAATGTCTGGAAATTTGACATCTCTAGTGAGTGGGCAGTGGGCTGCATTGTATAGAAGTGTGAGGGAGCAGGGGGGCTACATTGTGTGTGCTAAGGATGACAGGGCTTCATTTTATGTATTGGGATGGTAATAGGTGTGCCTGCATTGTATGTGTGTGTGTGAGAAGGGTAAGGGTCCACATTGTATGAGTTCTTAGAGGGAAGGGGCCTGGGGGTGCAGTGTTTTTTGTATGTGTGAGGAAGGCAGGGGGGTGCTTTGTATGTATGCATGAGGGGGAAGGGCTGAATTGTATGTATGTGTGAAGGAAGGTGATTGGGAGGCTCCATTGCATGTTTGAGGGGGATGAGGTCTTCACTGTATGTACTTGTGGGGGGATTGGGGCTTCACTGTATGTGTGAGATGGGCAGGGAAGCATCATTGTGTGTATGTGTGAGGAAATGGGGAGGATACAATTTTTATATGTGTAGGGAAGGGGTCAGGGGGCTGCATTGTATGTAAGTGTAAGGCGGAGAGCAGTGGACTGCATTTTATGTGAGCTTAGAAAGGAAATGGCTGGCTGCATTGTATGTGAGTGTGGGGCTGGCTGAATTGCTTGTGAGTGTGAAAAGGGGGCAGAGTTGAGTGATATTGAAAGAGGATTGAACGGAAAAGAAGTGGTGGAAGGAAAATTTCAGGGGGCACAGACATTAGCATAAGTGTAAGAAGGGTGCAAAGGTAAGAAGTTAAAGCGGAGTTCCACCCAAAAGTTGAACTTCCGCTCGTTGTACTCCTCCCCCTCTCCGGTGCCACATTTGGCACCTTTCGGGGGAGGGGGGAAGGATACCTGTCTAATACAGGTATCCTATTCCGACTTCCAGGAGCCTCAGCCGCGGGTATTGACCTCACCGCCTGGGCTCCCTCCTCCTCCCTCCTCGGCCACCGGGTGAGTAGGAGAGAAGAGCAGAGCCTCGCGCATACGCAGTAGGGTTCCCAGCGTGAAGCCATAAGGCTACACTGCCAGGTTCCCTTACTCGCAATGGAGACGGCATGCACCCCACAGATGATGGAAACATCAGCTGTGGTGCCAACATCGCTGGACTCCAGGACAGGTGTCAGTCCGATTATTAAAAGTCAGCAGCTGTGCAGCTGCTGGCTTTTAAATTTTTGCAGCGGTGGGTGGACCTCCGCTTTAACGGTGAATTTTGGGGAGTTTGCTTTTGGAGGGAGAATTTTGCTACTGAATGGTGAACAAGGGAGGGCGGAGAAGAATTGTATATAAGGGGTGCAAAGAACGGTGGAAAGGGAGTGCAGAGGAAAATGGTGGATGAGTAGCTGCAGATGTATGTGATGGGCAGGTAGTGCAGAGGTGAGGAAATATGCAGTGGAGGTGCGGGGGAGGGGTCAAAATTGAGAGGTGGGTTGTGATTAGGAGGGAATTGTTTTGAAGAAAAAAAATCTGCTGGGGGGATTTTCAATTGTGGGGAAGTTTTGTTAAATGTAATTTTTTAGGGGAGAGGGGGGCTTTATTAGGGGTTATTTTCCATAATGGAATTACACCGTGCTATGTATTGCCCTCTACGCCATATATACTGCTGCAACATCCAGGATTATATGACATACTATCTACATTACATTCTCCTGATCACCATTAGGAATGGGCCGAACACTCCCCGATTCGGTTTGCACCAGAACATCTTGAACAGGCAAAAAGTTCTAGCAAACATGTGAACTCTACTAAAGTCTATGGGACACGAACTTGAAAAATCAAAAGTCCTTAACTTAAAGGCTTATATGCAAGTTATTGCCATAAAAAGTGTATGAGGACCTGGGTACTGCCCTAGGGGACATTTATCAATGCAAAAAAAAACGTTTTTAAAACAATTGTTTTTAAAGGAGCAGTGATGAGGAGCACATGACGTCAGAAGGGGACAAGGTCACCCGGTTACATCATCGAGCGGCCCCGCCCTTGCCTATATAAGAGCTGTCAAAGCGAATAGAGAGCAGTCGGTGGGAGGCCTCCCATGGAGGCGGAGCTTTTTTTAAGTTTTTGCTATTTTTTGAGTCTGTTAGGTGGTGTGATTGAGGGTGGATTTATATTGCGGGACTTTTTTTTTTCATATTTTAATAAAGGATTTGTCAAAAACTGTCTCTTGTGGTTGAGTGCAAACAGCCTGGTATGATTCAGGGGGTGGGGGGGGCGCTCGCTTGCCCCCCCTTTTCTTGGCCTGCCAGGCTGCATGCATCTGGAATGGATTTTGGGGGGGACCCCACGCCATTTAAAAAAAAAAATGTTGACGTGGAGTTCCCCTGAAAATCTTTACCAGACCCGAAGGGCTTGGTATGGATTTTTGGGGGGACCCCATGCCGTTTTTTTTCTTAATTGTGGCATAGGGTTCCCCTTATATACACTACACTGACTGCACTATATACTCTGTACTGTATTATATACACTACACTGACTGCACTGTATTATATACACTACACTGACTGCACTGTATTATTTACACTACACTGCCTGCACTGTACTATATATTATACACTAACTGCACTGTACACTACACTGGCTGCACTGTATTATATACTGTATGCTACACTGCCTGTACTGTATTATATATTCTACACTGACTGCACGCTCAATCCACTAACTACCCTGCCTACTCTATCTCCATTAATTTACACTATACATGGCACGCCTTTGGCTAATCATGGCTCTCACTGTACATCGCACTGTGATTGGCCAAAGCATACAGGTCAGGTGCATGCTTTGGCCAATCAGCAACCTTCAATGCACTGTGATCTCACAGTGCAGTATGGGGCGCTCCACGGTGGGCATAAGTGTGAACCCAGCCTTATTCGGTTTATATGTATCTGTAAAACTTGCTTGTGGCATAGTAATTACAGAATCTGTCACTGGATCAATTATTTTTATTGAGATGCTTTTATTAAAATAAGCATTACAGATACAAGTGTGCTATTTTTTTAAACTGATTGCTTTTTTTTAAAAGCTGATTGCTATTTTTTTAAACTGATATCTTTCAAAATATTTATTGATTTTCAAAAAAGGTTAAACAAAAGTCATAAAGATAGTTTAGACATATCAAATATAGACGGACCCCAATGGGGCCACGTAACTTAAGTGACATCAATTGGTAGGTATCTAGCTCCGGTCTGTGACCATAGATTTTTTTAAATTTTCATAGAGATTATTGTCCTTTGCCCTAAAAGGGAATATCCTTTTGCCTTCATTGGAGTAATTGGAGGGGACCGGAGAGAGTCCGCCGGCACCCCAAGAGGGAACACACTGTGACCGGCTAACTCTCAACAGGCCCCCCCTAACACCCCAGAAATTATAGCTGGAAGTGTAGGTATTCATAAGAGGGAGCCAATACCTAAGTAATATAAACCCCTGGGGAAACCTTCCCTCTGGGGTCCCAAATGAAAGTAAAACCAAAAAAAAACTATCTGCGTCTTGAAGAAAAATAGACAAACAAGTAGGTGAGAAAGTGAAGTTGAGAGGGGGGGGAGTAGAGAAGAAGAGAGGGGTATAGAGACGGGAGCCCTCCCACAGGAGGGAACCCAAGTACCCCCAAAACAGTCAGAAGTATTATGTCTGCATTCCAGGAATCAAGGAAATACCAATGAATTTTGCCCAAGGCTCCCATATAGCTTCAAATTGTTCTTGGGAGTTGTTAAGAATACTGGCGAGCTTCTCTTGGGCCATGATCCAGGAAATTTTGCGGATCGCCGCCTTGAAAGACACTTTGGGTTGTTTCCAGGCCTTGGCAATGGTGAGCTTAGCACCCAAAAAAATAAAATGAATTAGTTTACGGGAAAGTTTTGGAGCCTTGGGCAAATTATCATTTAGGAGCGCCAATGCTGGGGTTTTATATCCTGTTCCAGAATGTCCTCAATCTCGGGCATTCCCAAAATATGTGGGCCAAAGAGCCCCTAATTAGACATCCCCTATAACACCTGGGATCTGCCGAGGTGAACATTTTGGATATTCTGTCCGGGGAAAGGTACCACCTGGTAATGACCTTGAGACTGGACTCTATCATGGATATATTATGAATGCCCCTATAGGCCCTAAAAAAGGCGACCCTCCATTTATCTAGGTCCCACTGTATGGACAGGTCCGACTCCCATGCGAGCATGTATGGGGTCTTGGTAGACTGGTTAGTCAGTGACTGATAGATGATGGGGATTCCACCCCTCTGTTCTGTAGACTGACCACACCATAGTTCGTATGGCGTGAATGTGTGGGGTGCGGATTTGGCCTCCCCAATGTGGGACAGGAAATGACCTATTTGATGAAATCTGAAACGCTCAGAGCTAGGCATCTCTAAGTGGCTCACACAAAAGGCTAGGGTGATAGGGCCTACGTTCGTGTAATAATGTCTGATCCAATACATCCCCTTGTCCAACCACCATCGAAATGCTTTGATGTCTAGTCCCAGGGTCAAGTCCGGATTGTTGAAAATGTGTGCAAGTGGGTGGCAATTGGAAGTTAAAGCCTGATTGTTTCTTAATGTGTCCCATATTTTGAAGGATTGTGAGAGAATCGGGGAAACAATTGGGGGACGTTTTCTTGGGGGGACTCACAAGAGGAAGTCAATAGTGTGAGAGGGTACAGCCTGTCTCTCTATTTTGATCCAGTCTGGCTTCTCCGCCTTCACATACACTGTCGATATCTGGGCAAGCCTGGCAGCTTGGTAATACCAAAAGAGCTGAGGGAGACCCAAACCCCTCTGTGATCTGGATAAGAATAAGGTGTTTTGCTGGATTCTGTGTCCCTTACCCCCCCAAATGAATTTAATAACCTTTCTTTGAAAAGCAGGCATGTGCTCTTTTACAATATGTATTGGAAGAGCTCTGAAGAGGTAGAGGAGTCTAGGAAGCAATGTCATCTTGACTGCGTGAATTCTCCCTAGCCAGGATATTCCGCCCTTTGCCCAGTTGCCTAAGTCTGCCTCGAGCTTACGGTATGTGTGAGGGAAGTTGGCCGAATAAAGTAGTTCCATTTTAGCTGTGAGCTTGATTCCTAAATAGTCCATAGAAGTGTCACTCCATTTGAATTTAAAGGCACTCTGGAGGGAAGTCACCATGTTTGGTTTGAGGGAGATGTTCAAAGCTGAAGATTTAGAATAGTTTACCTTTAACCCTGAGATCCATGAAAACTCCTTCAGGAGTCTGCACAGGTTTGGGAGGGAAGTGGTTGGGGATGTGATGAATAGGAGCATATCATCAGCAAATAACCCGCATTTGTGGACTTGGTCGCCGCATGACACCCCTTGAATGTTGGGATTAGATCTATTTGCTATTGCTATGGTTTCGATCGCGATTGCGAAAATCAAAGGGGAGAGAAGGCAACCCTGCCTAGTGCCTGTTGCAATGGGAAGGGGTTTAGAGTATTGGCCTTGTAAATGAATTACCGCTCATGGAGTGGAATATAGTGATCTGAGGGTCCCTAGAAAACTAGGCCCAAATCCCCACTTCTCCAGTAAGGAGAAAAGGTAGGGCCATTCAATGGAGTCAAAGGCCTTGTGAAGGTCCAGCGAAAGGAGCATTCCTTCCTGTTTCAGCCCACCTTCCCAGTTTGATTGGATTGGAGAATAGAATCTATATCTATTGCTCTCCTGATTTGGTCAGGGCCTTGTCTGCCCGGTATAAAACCGACCTGGTCCTTGTGAACATAAAGATTGATGAATGATGAGAGACGATTGGCTAGGATTTTGGTCAGAATTTTGAGGTCATTATTAATCAGAGAGATAGGCCTGTAATTTTCCACTTCCTCGTGATTTTTGTTGGGTTTGGGGATTACAGAGATAAATGCAGTGTTCAGTTGAGTGTTCAGTGGGGAGCCCAATTTTATGAAATTGAAAAATATAGCCAAGTGGGGAGCTAAAATTTCACTGAATTCTTTGTAGTAGGGGACCAAAAGACCATCTGGCCCTGGGGCTGAGCCAGACTTAGGGCCTTTGATAACCTCCCTGACCTCTTCCGCTGTAAAGGCTCCTTCCATTAAATCTTTGGAGATAGAGGGAAGCTGCAAGTTCTGCAGGAATGCATTGGTAAAGGGGCCTTTCTCTGCTTGGGGAGGTTTATAAAGATTTGCATAAAAATTGTGAAAGGCGGACATTATTTTGTTCGGATTAGCTGTTGGGGGTTGTCCAGCTATCCTTAGTTTGGGGAAGGAAAGAGAGCGGTACTTAGGGGTAAGTTTAGAGGCTAACATCGAGCCGAATCTATCTTTGTGACAATAAATTTGGCTCCACTTCATCTAATGTTTTTCTCTGCTTTGGACGTTAAAGCTAGATTCAGCTCTAGTCTAGTCACATCAAGCCTTTCTAAAATAGTCCTGTCTGGGTGTTTTTTGTGTTCTGCTTTTAGGGAAAGAAAGGATTTTTCAAGACGTTGGATATCGATCATGCGCTCCTTTTTAGACTGGGTCGCAATCCTGATTAGAACGCCTCTAATGGTAGCCTTATGGGCAGCCCATAGGGTCTCGGGGGAAATGTTATCAATGTCATTTAGGAGGAAGTATTCTTTATTGGAGTTTGCTATCTCCTTGACATGGCTAGGGTCGGAGAGAAGGGACTCATTTAATATCCAAAAGGAGCCTCCTTTCCCTGAGAGCACATTTCTCAGGGTGGGGAGGACCAGTGAATGATCTGACCATGCTGTATCCAAAATGACGGCCTTTTTGGACAGGGGTATGAGGCAAGACGGAATGAGTATGTGGTTGATTCTAGCATATGATTGGTGGGGGGAGGAGAAGTGTGTGTAATCCCTACTGTTGGGGTTCAGTTCCCTCCAGATGTCAATTAGTCCATGGGAGTGGAGAAGTTTGGCTATTCTGGTGCTTAATTTCGTGGGGCGTGTGAGCTGATCCTTGAGGGGCTTAGTTTTGTCCAAACCTTGGTCAAACGCCACGTTTGAATCACCTCCCAAAATGACCTTCCCTTCCAGTAGCGGTTCTAGTGTTGTAAAGAGTCCCTGGTAAAAGGTAGCTTGACCCTTGTTCGGGGGATAATACGAAACAATCGTGTATAAAACTCCTTCCAGGGTACCCTTCACCAGAATGAATCTACCCTCTGGGTCTTTATAGTCAGAGATATGGGAGAATTTGCTGTTTTTGGAAAAGAGAATTGCCACCCCCTTAGTTTTGTTAGGGGCATTCGCTAAGAAAAAGGATGGGTAGTATGAGTGAAGGAACTTGGGGGTGTATCGATCGAAAAGTGTGTCTCTTGAAGAAGCACTACATCAAGTCTTAAAGATTTGTAGTGGTCAAGAGCTAGTCTCCTTTTCCTAGGAGAGTTCAGGCCCTGAACATTATGAGAAGCCACCTTGAGATCATTTACATTCATATTCGAGTCAGTCATAAGAACAGAGGGGAGGGAGGCCAACGATCAAGCAGTCACCTACCATTGGAAGTCTTCTACGGCTTGCCTGGCAAGGAAAGTAGCGGAGATCTTCTGAGTCTATCCCGGGGATGTGCAGGGCTCCCCCCCCGCCGGACTGCTAGAAAAAAGAAGAGGGATGAGCGGGGGAGGAAAGTAGAGAAGGACAAAAAACAGACAAAAACAAAGATAGCGACATGGGTCCCCTAGTAGGACCCTTGGGGTATTGCGGAGTAAAGTCCGCAATAATCCCAATATTAACTTTTAGTCCACCAGAGAGGCCGACTGAAGTCCCAAATCCAAAGGACACTGACGGTTCTTCGGAGATGAGTGGAGGCGCAAGGGGTCCACCCCGGACCCTAGCTATGTCAAGAAAATTCAGTAAAACTTACACACTAATGTGAAAAACTCTAGTAAGGTTCAAACAGCCCAATATTCCCAGCTCTTAATGCCATGTTAACACAAGTAAACTGTAATCGGTAGACCACACTCCCCTCCCCCCGCACCTCCCCCTCCCCCCACCCACAATCTGACTGGGGGGGCTCCAAAAGGGCCCGGGCGCCAAGGGATGGGAGTAATAGGACCCCTAAAAATGGATCGTATCCTAAAACAATGTGGGTCATGGGTAGCTAGACAAAATGGTGACCCCCACATATGCGAGAGCGGGGCCTAATACAGTAGTCCCAAGAAATCTAGACCTAGTTCAACTCTCCTAAGTGGGTAAAATCCTTATCCCTCAATAAGGGCTAGTGTCTTGAGTATCCAGTCTTCTGCGGGAGGGCATCTGAATCCGCTGAACAGTTCCAGGATAGTGAGGAATGTGAATACTCTGATCATAGATGGTTTCTCTCCTCCTCCCATAGAGGGGGTTTGCAGCAGGGGAAACTGTAGTGAAAAACTGTGTGGAGAAGTGTGTCCCGGGTAGTGGGCTCATCATGCCTTTTGTTTAAGAGGGGGTTTGGAGCTCCAGTTCCGTCAACTGTAGGGACAACTGCCCAAAGAAAGATTCCCTGAGGGGACAAAGAAAAGTGAAGGTACCAGCCAACCCTTACGGTGGTCTACCATCTTTACTCTTCTTGGAAGGGCCCTTTTTCCAGAGGGGGGACACAGGGCTGCTCGGAGGGGGACGCTTGGTCGAACCTGATGAGGATGCAGAAAAGTCCATTGGCGCCTCCTGGGAAATAAGCTTGAGGGACAGTAACAGTCTTTCACCTTCTGGGAGACTGGAGAATGAATGGGTCTTGCCCTGAGATGTAATTTTTACAGCAAAAGGAAAGGACCAGCGGTATTTGATGTCCCATTGTGAAAGGACCGCAAGAAGGGGTTTTAGAGTTCTGCGTCTTTGAATGGTTGAAGGAGCTAAATCAGCAAATATCTGGATCTGATGCCCCCTGTTTTGCAGCTTGGGGTTCTGGCAAGATTGTCGCATGACCTCCTCTTTAACTGCAAAAAAGTGCGGTTTCACAATTATGTCTCTGGGTGAGCCGTCTTGTCTGGGGGGTCCGAGAGCCCTGTGTGCCCTGTCTAATTCGAGACGTTGAGGGGGGGTATTTGGTATAAGTTCAGATATAATGTCATGTACCGTGGAGGGGATATCTGTGAAGGTCTTCAGGAGGCCTCTGATTCTAAAATTGTACCTCCTGGACCTATTTTCGAGTTCGTCAATCCTGGAGAGGGCCACATCCAGCTGTTCTTGAATAGTCTGGAGGTGGGCTGCATTTTGGTTTGTTCTGGAGACTGTGCTTTCAACTTTAGCCTCTATGGCTTCTATTCTCGAGCCTAAACTCGAGAGATCTGCTTTAATGGTATTGGTGATCTGTTTTACTGTGCTGGCCAGACCTTTCTCCAACAAACAGGAGAATTTAGCAAACATGTCTTCCTGCATCAATGTGAAGTCAGTGACCGAGAAGCCTGAGGGCTGGTTTGCAGCAGCTAGGAGTTGGGCCTGTACTGATAAGGCCTGTGGAGATACCTCCTGGTGTGTATGGCTCAGGGGGCCTGCGGAGGCCTTAACAGTGGCCTGGTGCTTCAGGGAGCCTTGATGGGGATTCTGAGGCAGGATTGGGGGCCCCTGTGCTGCCTGGGCATATGTTAGTGTCGGACGGGTTAATATCGGCCTGTGTTACGGAGCGTTAGTGAACTGGGCTGCATGTGTCTGGAAGACGTCTGTGCTGGCGGCCATCTTGGTGCACCTGTCTGCTCCCGCTATCTCGAATTGCGGGCCGAGGTCACGTCTCACCGGGGGACCGGACATGCCCGCTGGTTCCCCCGGAGGTCCCGGGCTCAGATGGAGTGGAGGGGTGCCGTGCTGTGGGCTGTGGCAGCTGTAGTGCCGCTCTGTGGTCCGGGGTGGAGCGGAGCTCCTGGCTCAAGCAGCCATATTGGAGCTCTCGCGCATGCGCACTCCTTTGCATTTATTTTTGAGCTCTGCAAAATTATTAGTAATCTGATTCCTGATGTTGTATTCTAATATCTTATAGCTCCCCCGGCATCTGTCAGTTCACATTCAAGCAGTTTCTGCTTTTTGCATCTCTATTGTCAGTAAGCCACTTTGCAGGGCAACTACAGCCACTGTGGCCACTACCAGAGGTATGATACAGCTCCTGGCTAAATCTTTCAGGACCCGGATTCAAGAAACTATGAAGGGCCTCCCTGACTCCTCCTTCCATCCGTACCCCTGGCTTACAGTTCTGCATACCCCCTGGGGCGTGCATCCAGAGCGCTCCATGACTGCTGTGTCCTTCAGACACAACTGTCCACAGATCACAGTAAAGGGCCAATTACAGCGACCTTTTACCATGTGATCAGCTGATCATATGTAAACAGACTTGCCAGTTATCGGAAGTCCTTTTCTCCCACGCTGTGTCTGTGTGAGGAATAGCGAGGCATTGACTGGCAAGACTGGCAGCACATTGTTTACACTAGTAATCAGGGCACTGCTCATCAGTGTAGCCCCATCAGTGCCACCTATCAGTGCAGCCTATCAGTGCTGCCTATCAGTGCCACCTATCAGTGCTCATCAATGCTGCCTATCAATGCCGCCCATCAATGCTGCATATCAGTGCCCATCAGTGCCATCTATCAGTGCTGCCTATCAGTGCCCTTCAGTGCTGCCCATCGGTGCCTCCTCAGCAGGATTCTGAGCTGAGTGCGTCTCTTTCATAAAGCCCAGAGCCTGAAATGACACTTCCCTCTCCCTTACATGTATGGGAGAGGAGAGAGCCAATCTGCTCCTTCTCCTCCTGCCCCTCTCGTCCTGTGTGCAACATGGGAAGAGTGAAACCCAGCAGCTGAATGAGTTCAAAGTTCAAAGCAGTTAGATACAGATACAGTTCATCCCAAATAAAAAACTGTTAATGCGGCTGGTCCATATGATGTAATGGAGTGAAGTATAAGGTTCCACAAGTTGATGCATGTTCCAAAAGGAGGAGAGAAAAAAGTTAAGCTTTGACAAAAATACCTTAGAAGCTGATTGGTTTCTATGCAGAGCTGTTTTAGTAACTCAACCTCAGTATGTGTTGTAGTGCAGCAGCTGCAAAAAACAAAATTGTAAACACATTTTTAATAACATTCTAGAAAAGAATCCACACTGTATAAAAAATATATAGATTTATTTTCATTTGATGATAGTGCTAGCTCAGCAAGCTTCAATTTTTACAATGGATCTTTGTTTACACCAACATTAGATGACTTATGTGTCTTACAATAGTCCCGGTTATGACAATGTTCACCTAAGTCCACAAAAGATGCATTTGTTTTAAAAGGTCACAAATAATAATATGGCCAACGTTGAGGCGGGAAAGGCTAGTAGGAAGTCGTCTCTGATCAGTGGCTACTATATTCTCTAGAGCCGTTTCCAAAATATAAAGACAGTTTTAGACTTATTGTGCTCTTTAAAAATGGGCAACCAAAGCACAGCATAAAACAAGAAAATGTATTTTGATCCCACTATTAATCATCATTGGCAAGAATCTAAAGAGGCCACTTTGGAAACCCTACAGGGAACCCTGCTATGTTTGTCAGATGATGGTAAGTGCGACAGTCCTAGTCACTGTGCTAAATATTGCATCTATGTGCTATTGGAAATTTCCACTAAAATAACTATAGCATTTGACATTGAAAAGGTTGCTCCTAACAAATCCTCTGTGGCTTTAGAGCTAAAAGCATGTTGTAAAACATTGGAAGATTTGGAGAAGCAAAATGCTCAAGATAAAGGTTACAGATCACCATATATCAGTCTATAAAATGTTTAAAGACAACTTCACAAACAAATTTCAGGTATTTAATATGGAATGCTGCCAAAGCTGTGGGCAGAAAAAATATTGCTTCAAACAAGACAAACAATTTTGATATTTTGGCCATGTGGGGTAGCACCAATAGGGAAAAAAAAACATATTTAGTGGTGTTCCAGTATTTGTGAGGAGAATGCTGATAAACCCTTTAAAACTTGAGGTTTTTAATAGGACTACTATTTCACAAAACCAAAGTTTATTCTTGGAAAATCATGGGTAAAAATGATTCCTGTAGCTATAAACATTTAATTGCAGAGAGCATTCAAAATACTAAGTGGATACATTAAGGTAGTATTGTTCACCTGCAGTGCATAGAAATGTCAGTTTGTGATATTGTAATAACGTTTTTGAAAAAATAAGGTAAAAGCACTGTCCCAACACTGCCTGTGCACAATGGACACTAACCCACAAGCTAAAACTGCTCATTTTAGCATGCTTGCTCATGTAGAAAGAGCCCATAGAATAAAAATCAAAATAATCAAAATACAAACTTTAGATTAATTCCTATGCTACTTTTTGTTTTGGGTTTTGCAACAGGTTATTTAAACCCAAACTCTGGCTAAATGCCTTTAACCCAAAATGGAAAACATTAGCAGATTAATTACTCTAAAATTAGAAGCCTAATTATGTGGCTTAAACACCCAAGTCAAAAAAAAAATACATAACTTTAAAAAATTATTTAAAAAGTTAAGGGCGCCAAAATGAGATATTACATACCTGCTTTTATGCTCAAGGAAATCATTTGTTGAAGTTTTTAAAAAAAAACTGCATGCTAAATATTAGTTGTTGCTCTTCAAAGTTATCTACAAGAAGATGCTGGTTTACATAATGCAGTGCAGACCTCTTTTCGGTTGAGGCTTCAGAATTTCCAAATTCTAGCAACAGTTTGCTTCATTATTTGTGAATTTCTACATTGACACCAGCTATTGTTGCCAACTCGATTTCAAGCTTTTTGCTTAGCTCAAGGGCTTGTCATGCAGGATCACTTCTGAAGCTAGAAGTCTAATAGAAACATATCTTTGCTTGTACATACTGAAAGACTTAAAGACAGAAAGATAGAGAAGCAAAAAAGAGAGAATGAGACAATCAGAGAAAAAGAGAAAAGTGTGGGAGAGAGTGAAAGAGAAAGAGAAGGAAAAAGTGACCCCAAAACATACCATTGTAAAAATGTGCCGACCAACAAGAACTAATCTGAACTGTGCAGCCTGAAACAATTCATTTTTACCTTATCCATGCAAAACTCTGAAAAAATATCTAAGAAAGTATATCATGAACAACTGCAAAGACAAATATCTAAAAAAAATGGAGAAATGAACCACTCCCAGGAGATTTGGCTGCTGAATGACAGGGGCATTTTTTGCAATTCGGCACTGCGTGGCTTTAACTGACAATTGCGCGGTCATGCCATGTTGCACCCAAACAAAATTGATGTCCTTTTTTTCCCACAAATAGAGCTTTCTTTTGGTGGTATTTGATCGCCTCTGCATTTTTTATTTTTTGCGCTATAAACAAAAAAACTGCGACAATTTTGAAAAAAAACACAATATTTTGTACTTTTTGCTATAATAAATATCCCCATTTTTTTTTAAAAAAAGCTATTTTTTTTCTCAGTTTAGGCTGATATGTATTCTTCTACATATTTTTGGTAAAATAAATTGCAATAAGTGGATATTGATTGGTTTGCACAAAATTTATAGCATCTACAAAATAGGGGATAGATTTATAGCATTTTTATTATTTTTTTTTTTTTTTTACTAGTAATGGAGATCTGCAATTTTTATTGGGACTGCAACATTATGGTGGACCCCTCTGACACTTTTCTTTTCCAATATTTTTATTCAAATTTTTTTTTCAAAAGATATAAGATTCAATTTTTACATATTTTGTTTAACCACTTGAGCCCCGGACCATTATGCTGCCTAAGGACCAGAGGTCTTTTTCCAATTTGGCACTGCGTCGCTTTAACTGCTAATTGCACGGTCATGCAATGCTGACACCCAAACGAAATTTGCGTCCTTTTCTTCCCACAAATAGAGCTTTCTTTTGATGGTATTTGATCACCTCTGCAGTTTTTATTTTTTGCGCTATAAACGGAAAAAGACCGAAAATTTGGAAAAAAAATGATATTTTCTACTTTTTGTTATAAAAAAAATCCAATAAACTCAATTTTAGTCATACATTTAGGCCAAAATGTATTCGGCCACATGTCTTTGGTAAAAAAAATGTCAATAAGCGTATATTTATTGGTTTGCGCAAAAGTTATAGCGTCTACAAACTAGGGTACATTTTCTGGAATTTACACAGCTTTTAGTTTATGACTGCCTATGTCATTTCTTGAGGTGCTAAAATGGCAGGGCAGTACAAACCCCCCCAAATGACCCCATTTTGGAAAGTAGACACCCCAAGGAAATTGCTGATAGGCATGTTGAACCCATTGAATATTTATTTTTTTTGTCCCAAGTGATTGAATAATGACAAAAAAAAAAAAAAAAAAATTTACAAAAAGTTGTCACTAAATGATATATTGCTCACACAGGCCATGGGCCTATGTGGAATTGCACCCCAAAATACATTCAGCTACTTCTCCTGAGTACGGGGATACCACATGTGTGGGACTTTTTGGGAGCCTAGCCGCGTACGTGACCCCGAAAACCAATCACCGCCTTCAGGATTTCTAAGGGTGTAAATTTTTGATTTCACTCTTCACTGCCTATCACAGTTTCGGAGGCCATGGAATGCCCAGGTGGCACAACCCCCCCCCAAATGACCCCATTTTGGAAAGTAGACACCCCAAGCTATTTGCTGAGAGGCATACTGAGTCCATGGAATATTTTATATTTTGACACAAGTTGCGGGAATGTGACACTTTTTTTTTTTTGCACAAAGTTGTCACTAAATGATATATTGCTCACACAGGCCATGGGCATATGTGGAATTGCACCCCAAAATACATTTAGCTGCTTCTCCCGAGTATGGGGATACCACATGTGTGGGACTTTTTGGGAGCCTAGCCGCGTACGGGGCCCCGAAAACCAATCACCGCCTTCAGCGTTTTTAAGGGCGTGAATTTTTGATTTTACTCTTCACTGCCTATCACCGTTTCGGAGGCCATGGAATGCCCAGGTGGCACAAAACACCCCCAAATGACCCCATTTTGGAAAGTAGACACCCCAAGCTATTTGCTGAGAGGCATGGTGAGTATTTTGCAGCTCTCATTTGTTTTTGAAAATGAAGAAAGACAAGAAAAAATTTTTTTTTTCTTTTTTCAAATTTCAAAACTTTGTGACAAAAAGTGAGGTCTGCAAAATACTCAATATACCTCTCAGCAAATAGCTTGGGGTGTCTACTTTCCAAAATGGGGTCATTTGGGGGGGTTTTGTGCCACCTGGGCATTCCATGGCCTCCGAAACTGTGATAGGCAGTGAAGAGTGAAATCAAAAATTCACGCCCTTAGAAAGCCTGAAGGCGGTGCTTGGTTTTCGGGGTCCCGTACGCGGCTAGGCTCCCAAAAAGTCTCACACATGTGGTATCCCCGTACTCAGGAGAAGCATCAGAATGTATTTTGGGGTGTAATTTCACATATTCCCATGGCATGTTTGAGCAATATATCATTTAGTGACAACTTTGTGCAAAAAAAAAAAAAAAATTGTCTCTTTCCCGCAACTTGTGTCGCAATATAAAATATTCCATGGACTCGACATGCCTCTCAGCAAATAGCTTGGGGTGTCTACTTTCCAAAATGGGGTCATTTGGGGGGGTTTTGAACTGTCCTGGCATTTTATGCACAACATTTAGAAGCTTATGTCACACATTACCCACTCTTCTAACCACTTGAAGACAAAGCCCTTTTTGACACTTATTGTTTACATGAAAAAGTTTTTTTTTTTTTGCAAGAAAATTACTTTGAACCCCCAAACATTATATATTTTTTTAAAGCAAATGCCCTACAGATTAAAATGGTGGGTGTTTCATTTTTTTTTTTTCACACAGTATTTCCGCAGCGATTTTTCAAACGCATTTTTTGGGGAAAAAACACACTTTTTTAAATTTTAATGCACTAAAACACACTATATTGCCCAAATGTTTGATGAAATAAAAAAGATGATCTTAGGCCGAGTACATGGATACCAAACATGACATGCTTTACAATTGCGCACAAACGTGCAGTGGCAACAAAATAAATACATTTTTAAAAGCCTTTAAAAGCCTTTACAGGTTACCACTTTAGATTTGCAGAGGAGGTCTACTGCTAAAATTACTGCCCTCGATCTGACCTTCGCGGTGATACCTCACATGCATGGTGCAATTGCTGTTTACGTTTGACGACAGATCGCCGCTTGCGTTCGCCTTAGCGCAAGAGCAGGGGGCGACAGGGGTGCTTTTTTTTTTTTTTTTTTTCTTTTTTTTTTTTTGCGTTTTTATCTTATTTTTAAACTGTTCCTTTCATTTTTTTTTTAAATCATTTTTATTGTTATCTCGGGGAATGTAAATATCCCCTATGATAGCAATAGGTAGTGACAGGTACTCTTTTTTGAAAAAATTGGGGTCTATTAGACCCTAGATCTCTCCTCTGCCCTCAAAGCATCTGACCACACCAAGATCGGTGTGATAAAATGCTTCCCCAATTTCCCAATGGCGCTATTTACATCCGGCGAAATCTAAGTCATAAAATGCTCGTAGCTTCCGGTTTCTTAGGCCATAGAGATGTTTGGAGCCACTCTGGTCTCTGATCAGCTCTATGGTCAGCTGGCTGAATCACCGGCTGCATTCTCAGGTTCCCTGTTGAGACAGGAGAGCCAGAGAAAAACATGGAAGACGGTGGGGGGGGGGGGCATTCCCTCCCACGGCTTGTAAAGGCAGTCTAGAGGCTAATTAGCCGCTAGGATTGCTTTTACATGAAAGCCGACCGCTGGCTGAAAAGAATGATACCAAGATGATACCTAAACCTGCAGGCATCATTCTGGTATAACCACTCAAAGTCGTGAATGGCGTACCTGAAGACAAAAAAATGGTTAACAATGGTTAACAATAGAGCACAGTAAACAGTGAAGTATAAATAATTACATACCTGAAAAACAAACATGATAAAACATAATAACAATAACAATAACAATAAAACATTGCAGAATAGAATACAGTAAAAAAAGAGCAGAACAATAGAGAGAGAGAATAGAGAGAGAGAACAATAAAACGACAACTATTTTTTTTTTATTTTATATATATTTTTTTTTTTTACACTTTTTTTGTAACTAACTTTTATAACTGTAACTGGTTCCAGGTTCGGGTCTCTCAAAATGCGATGGCATCTTGGGAGACCCTGTGAAAGTGTGCCTAGTCTGTGCAATGCTGTACCCTACGCTAATACTCAACTAGTGCATGGTAGCGTTCAAAACATTCACCAATGCAAAGACCAGGATTGTCAGGACAGGAGGGACAATAATAGCGGGCGTCACGCCTATATCCGCGCTTGCTGCAGACACGACATCTTTTTGGGGGGGTTCGTTGGGTAGGGGTACTCGGGAGGACATAAAAATGCCTCTCATGCAGCCGACTGCATTTGGTTGGGGATGTGAATGGGGGAAGTACGGGCGCTGCAGAAGCGGTGGGTTCCCAATTAGGATTGGCGAATGCAGCAGGAAGGGCACTATGGGCATGACGGGCCTGTGTTTGTCTTTTTGGTGGCAGCGGGACACTACTTGTGCTTGCCACCTCACCAGCTTGAACTGCACTTATGGGACTCGCCACGTCACCAAGTGTTACTGCAGCGCTGGTTTGACTACGACCGGGGTGTACTAGGCCACTGGTGCTTGCCAGTTCAATAAAAAGCTTCCAAAAAAACTGTTAGCGATTGCAGGGATCAGGCCTGACTCTGCGAACGCTGCAGTTACGCGTTTAGTGTTTTGTAAGTGACAGTGATCGATCGATACTTCACTTGGGTGGGCTGGGCTGGGCCGGGTGGAGGGGCAAAACGCAGGTGCTAGCAGGTATCTGGGCTGATCCCGCTAACACTGCCTTTTTGGGAACCCTAAACTGCTGGGGACGCTAGTATAGATCTGATCGGATCAGATATTGATCCGTTCAGATACTATACCACTAAGGGAGGTGTATGCTGCGTGCGTGGGTGTTAGTGGTACTGGCGCTAACCTGACGCTGCCTGGGGCCGGTGCTTGCTAGTTCACCAAAATGCTACCAAAAAAACTGTTAGCGATCGCAGGGATCAGGCCTGACTCTGCGAACGCTGCAGTTATGTGTTTAGTGCCTTGTAAGTGACAGTGATCGATCGATACTGCACTTGGGTGGGCTGGGCTGGGCTGGGCCGGGCGGAGGGGCAAAACGCAGGTTCTAGCAGGTATCTGGGCTGATCCCGCTAACACTGCGTTTTTGGGAACCCTAAACTGCTGGGGACGCTAGTATAGATCTGATCGGACCAGATATTGATCCGTTCAGATACTATACCACTAAGGGAGGTGTATGGTACGTGCGTGGTACTGGCGCTAACCTGACGCTGCCTGGGGCTGGTGCTTGCCAGCTCACCAAAATGCTACCAAAAAAACTGTTAGCGATCGCAGGGATCAGGCCTGACTCTGCGAACGCTGCAGTTATGCGTTTAGTGCCTTGTAAGTGACAGTGATCGATCGATACTGCACTTGGGTGGGCTGGGCTGGGCCGGGCGGAGGGGCAAAACGCAGGTGCTAGCAGGTATCTGGGCTGATTCCGCTAACACTGCGTTTTTGGGAACCCTAAACTTCTGGGGACGCTAGTATAGATCTGATCGGATCAGATATTGATCCGTTCAGATACTATACCACTAAGGGAGGCGCATGCTGCGTGCGTGGGTGTTAGCGGTACTGGCGCTAATCTGACGCTGCCTGGGGCGACGCATATCACCGCCGGGCGATCGGGGGGCTAAACCTCTATTCGGTAATAAACGGCGGGTTCCCTGACACTATAAAAAATAAACGAACTAACCAGCGTCACCCGTAACGCTTATACGGTGATCAGTGGTGAAAGGGTTAACTAGGGGGCAATTAAGGGGTTAAAACATTTATTAGGTAGTATATGGGGGTCCCTGTCGCTATAAAACGCTGACGGCGAACCTAAATATTTACCTCACTAACTAGCGTCACCAGCGACACTAATACAGCGATCAGAAAAATGATCGCTTAGTGACACTGGCGACAGGGGGTGATCAAGGGGTTAAAACTTTATTAGGGGGGGTTAGGGGGGTATCCTAGACCTAAAGGGGGTAATACTCACTGTCCCAACACTGTAACTGTCACAAACTGACACCAATGCAGTAATCAGAAA
Source organism: Lithobates clamitans (assembly GCA_037952925.1). Taxonomy (NCBI): domain Eukaryota; kingdom Metazoa; phylum Chordata; class Amphibia; order Anura; family Ranidae; genus Lithobates; species Lithobates clamitans. Next base: position 1,307,797 of record JBBGZY010000677.1, read on the forward strand.
AAAAAAAAAAACTGCTGGTGTCAGTTTGTGACAGGGAGGGGGGGGTGATTGGGGGGGGGGATCGGGGGGCGATCGGGGGGGGGATTGGGGTGTTTTGTATGCCTGGCATGTTCTACTGTGTTGTGTAGTGTTGTTGCACTCACAGTGAAGTCTTCTCTCCTCTGCGCTGCAACGGAATACCGAGCCGAGGAGAGATAACATCATTTCCTTTGCTGCTGTTTAGCATACAGCAGCAAAGGAAGTGATCTAAATGGCCGGCGGCGATCGCGAGGGGGGGGGGGGGCCACGAACGGATGGCCTTCCCCTCATCTCCGATCGCCGGGGGACAAAACGGGACCGCCTCGGGCACCAGGGGGGGTCCGATCGGACCCCCCACCCGCGGTAGGCAAATCACGTACATGTACGTGATTTTGCCTGCCCGTGCCGCCTTGCCGACGTACATCGGCGTGAGGCGGTCCTTAAGTGGTTAAGGTGTAAGAACCGATAACAAGTTATTTATACACAATAATCAAAAAAACAAAAAAGAAAGAGATAGGGAGGTTACACGACAGATAATCCCATATTGTTATTAATTCCTTATTGTGTTTCATACATAGCTTGAGGAGTCGCAGGAGGAGAATTCTCACTCCCTGTCTCCTCGACTTGGTGTAATTTTACTTCAAAAGCAGCCCTAGGGCCTCGATTAACCCCATACTCTTTGAGGCTTATTATATAGTACTTAACAGTCACTACAGAGAGACTACAAACTAGCCCCATAACTGGAAATGCTTTAAGACTCCAAAGACAGACAGACCCTGAGTTTGCACAGACTGCACATGAACAGCCTAAAAAATGAAGCAGGGCAGCACGGGCAAACCTAAAAGTCTAATAAAGGTAGATTGTGCCAGCAGCGTAACCAGGGGCTCTTAGAGAATGAGATCCACTTTCTGCTAAGGGGCTCCAAGTACTTTGCAGTGAGAAACAATAACTTCCAGAAACTCTTCACTCTCATCACAGACCTCACTTCTATAGAAGAAAAGAAAAACTCCACATTCTTCTGGGAGAAGAGACACCATTATTTAAAATGCACAATATGTTGGTGCATGTCACAGACTGACGGACTAACTGAAACTGTGGAAATGTATATCTCCTACCTAAACTTACCTCCTATGCCCTTTATATTATCCCTTAATCTGATAACATTCCTATACACACATCCTATCCTTTTTATATTATCATTTTACCCTTAATATTTTCTTAGGAGTTATTCCTTCCACTTCGCTCTCCATCCAACCCATAACAACCGCCTAATTGCTATGGCAATGCTAAAATGTGCTTGGTCCTGTAAATAAAGCATTTTTTAACCAGTTGCCGACCGCCGCACGACGATGTACGTCGACAGAGCGGCACGGGCAGGCAAAAGGGCTTACCTGTACGTCCTTGCCTGCCCGCGATTGGGGAGTCCGATCGGACCCCCCCCCCGGTGCCTGCGGCGGTCGGCAAATCTCCCCCGGCGATCAGTGGTGAGGGGGAGGCCATCCATTCGTGGCCCCCCCCCTCGCGATCGCTCCCAGCCAATGGGATCATTTCCCTGCCTCTGTATTGTACACAGAGGCAGAGGAAATGATGTCATCTCTCCTCGGCTCGGTATTTTCCGTTCCGGGCCGAGGAGAGAAGACTGTAATGTGAGTGCACCAACACACACACACACACAGTAGAACATGCCAGGCACACAAAACACCCCGATCCCCCCCCAATCACCCACCCCCTGTCACAAACTGACACCAAGCAGGTTTTTTTTTTTTTTTTTTCTGATTACTGTATTGGTGTCAGTTTGTGACAGTTACACTGTTAGGGCAGTGAGTGTTAGGCCCCCTTTAGGTCTAGGGTACCCCCCTAACCCCCCCTAATAATGTTTTAACCCCTTGATCACCCTTCATCACCAGTGTCGCTAAGCGATCATTTTTCTGATCGCTGTATTAGTGTCGCTGGTGACGCTAGTTAGTGAGGTAAATATTTAGGTTCGCCGTCAGCGTTTTATAGTGACAGGGACCCCCATATACTATCTAATAAATGTTTTAACCCCTTGATTGCCCCCTAGTTAACCCTTTCACCACTGATCACCGTATAACCGTTACGGGTGACGCTGGTTAGTTTGTTTATTTTTTATAGTGTCAGGGCACCCGCCGTTTATTACCGAATAAAGGTTTAGCCCCCTGATCGCCCAGCGGTGATATGCGTCGCCCCAGGCAGCGTCAGATTAGCGCCAGTACCGCTAACACCCACGCACGCAGCATACGCCTCCCTTAGTGGTATAGTATCTGAACGGATCAATATCTGATCCGTTCAGATCTATACTAGCGTCCCCAGCAGTTTAGGGTTCCCAAAAATGCAGTGTTAGCGGGATCAGCCCAGATACCTGCTAGCACCTGCGTTTTGTCCCTCCGCCCGGCCCAGCCCAGCCCACCCAAGTGCAGTATCGATCGATCACTGTCACTTACAAAACACTAAACGCATAACTGCAGCGTTCGCAGAGTCAGGCCTGATCCCTGCGATCGCTAACAGTTTTTTTGGTAGCGTTTTTGGTGAACTGGCAAGCACCAGCCCCAGGCAGCGTCAGGTTAGTGCCAGTAGCGCTAACACCCACGCACGCACCGTACACCTCCCTTAGTAGTATAGTATCTGAACTGATCAATATCTGATCCAATCAGATCTATACTGGCGTCCCCAGCAGTTTAGGTTTCCCAAAAACGCAGTGTTAGAGGGATCAGCCCAGATACCTGCTAGCACCTGCGTTTTGCCCCTCCACCCTGCCCAGCCCACCCAAGTGCAGTATCGATCGATCACTGTCACTTACAAAACACTAAACGCATGACTGCAGCGTTCGCAGAGTCAGGCCTGATACCTGCGATCGCTAACAGTTTTTTGGTAGCGTTTTGGTGCACTGGCAAGCACCAGCGTCAGGTTAGTGCCAGTAGCGCTAACACCCACGCACGCACCGTACACCTCCCTTAGTGGTATAGTATCTGAACTGATCAATATCTGATCCGATCAGATCTATACTGGCGTCCCCAGCAGTTTAGGGTTCCCAAAAACGCAGTGTTAGTGGGATCAGCCCAGATACCTGCTAGCACCTGCGTTTTGCCCCTCCACCCGGCCCAGCCCAGCCCACCCAAGTGCAGTATCGATCGATCACTGTCACTTACAAAACACTAAACGCATAACTGCAGCGTTCGCAGAGTCAGGCCTGATCCCTGCGATCGCTAACAGTTTTTTTGGTAGCGTTTTGGTGAACTGGCAAGCGCCAGCGGCCTAGTACACCCCGGTCGTAGTCAAACCAGCACTGCAGTAACACTTGGTGACGTGGCGAGTCCCATAAGTGCAGTTCAAGCTGGTGAGGTGGCAAGCACAAGTAGTGTCCTGCTGCCACCAAGAAGAAGACAAACATAGGCCCGTCGTGCCCATAATGCCTTTCCTGCTGCATTCGCCAATCCTAATTGGGAACCCACCACTTCTGCAGCGCCCATACTTCCCCCATTCACATCCCCAACCAAATGCAGTCGGCTGCATGAGAGGCATTTTTATGTCCTCCCGAGTACCCCTACCCAACTAACCCCCCCAAAAAAGATGTTGTGTCTGCAGCAAGCGTGGATATAGGCGTGACACCCGCTATTATTGTCCCTCCTGTCAATCCTGGTCTTTGCATTGGTGAATGTTTTGAACGCTACCATTCACTAGTTGACTATTAGCGTAGGGTACAGCATTGCACAGACTAGGCACACTTTCACAGGGTCTCCCAAGATGCCATCGCATTTTGAGAGACCCGAACCTGGAACCGGTTACAGTTATAAAAGTTACAGTTACAAAAAAAGTGTAAATAAAAAAAAAACACAAACAAAAATATAAAATAAAAAATAATAGTTGTTGTTTTATTGTTCTCTCTCTCTCTATTCTCTCTATTGTTCTGCTCTTTTTTACTGTATTCTATTCTGCAATGTTTTATTGTTATTATGTTTTATCATGTTTGCTTTTCAGGTATGCAATTTTTTATACTTTACCGTTTACTGTGCTTTATTGTTAACCATTTTTTTGTCTTCAGGTACACCATTCATGACTTTGAGTGGTTATACCAGAATGATGCTTGCAGGTTTAGGTATCATCTTGGTATCATTCTTTTCAGCCAGCGGTCAGCTTTCATGTAAAAGCAATCCTAGCGGCTAATTAGCCTCTAGACTGCTTTTACAAGCAGTGGGAGAGAATGCCGCCCCCACCGTCTTCCGTGTTTTTCTCCGGCTCTCCTGTCTCAACAGGGAACCTGAGAATGCAGCCGGTGATTCAGCCAGCTGACCATAGAGCTGATCAGAGACCAGAGTGGCTCCAAACATCTCTATGGCCTGAGAAACCGGAAGCTACGAGCATTTTATGACTTAGGTTTCGCCGGATCTAAATAGCGCCATTGGGAAATTGGGAAAGCATTTTATCACACCGATCTTGGTGTGGTCAGATGCTTTGAGGGCAGAGGAGAAATCTAGGGTCTAATAGACCCCAATTTTTTCAAAAAAGAGTACATGTCACTACCTATTGCTATCATAGGGGATATTTACATTCCCTGAGATAACAATAAAAATGATTAAAAAAAAAATGAAAGGAACAGTTTTAAAATAAGATAAAAAAGCAAAAAAATAATAAAGAAAAAAAAAAAAAAAAGCACCCCTGTCCCCCCTGCTCTCGCGCTAAGGCGAACGCAAGCGTTGGTCTGGCGTCAAATGTAAACAGCAATTGCACCATGCATGTGAGGTATCACCGCGACGGTCAGATCGAGGGCAGTAATTTTAGCAGTAGACTTCCTCTGTAAATCTAAAGTGGTAACCTGTAAAGGCTTTTAAAGGCTTTTAAAAATGTATTTATTTTGTTGCCACTGCACGTTTGTGCGCAATTGTAAAGCATGTCATGTTTGGTATCCATGTACTCGGCCTAAGATCATCTTTTTTATTTCATCAAACATTTGGGCAATATAGTGTGTTTTAGTGCATTAAAATTTAAAAAAGTGTGTTTTTTCCCCGAAAAATCACTGCGCAAATACTGTGTGAAAAAAAAAATGAAACACCCACCATTTTAATCTGTAGGGCATTTGCTTTAAAAAAATATATAATGTTTGGGGGTTCAAAGTAATTTTCTTGCAAAAAAAAATAATTTTTTCATGTAATCAAAAAGTGTCAGAAAGGGCTTTGTCTTCAAGTGGTTAGAAGAGTGGGTGATGTGTGACATAAGCTTCTAAATGTTGTGCATAAAATGCCAGGACAGTTCAAACCCCCCCCAAATGACCCCATTTTGGAAAGTAGACACCCCAAGCTATTTGCTGAGAGGCATGTCGAGTCCATGGAATATTTTATATTGTGACACAAGTTGCGGGAAAGAGACAAATTTTTTTTTTTTTTTTTGCACAAAGTTGTCACTAAATGATATATTGCTCAAACATGCCATGGGAATATGTGAAATTACACCCCAAAATACATTCTGTTGCTTCTCCTGAGTACGGGGATACCACATGTGTGAGACTTTTTGGGAGCCTAGCCGCGTACGGGACCCCGAAAACCAAGCACCGCCTTCAGGCTTTCTAAGGGCGTAAATTTTTTATTTCACTCTTCACTGCCTATCACAGTCTCGGAGGCCATGGAATGCCCAGGTGGCACAAACCCCCCCCCAAATGACCCCATTTTGGAAAGAAGACACCCAAAGCTATTTGCTGAGCGGTATAGTGAGTATTTTGCAGACCTCACTTTTTGTCACAAAGTTTTGAAAATTAAAAAAAGAAAAAAAAAAATTTTTTTTGTCTTTCTTCATTTTCAAAAACAAATGAGAGCTGCAAAAAACTCACCATGCCTCTCAGCAAATAGCTTGGGGTGTCTACTTTCCAAAATGGGGTCATTTGGGGGGGGTTTGTGCCACCTGGGCATTCCATGACCTTGAAACTGTGATAGGCAGTGAAGAGTGAAATCAAAAATGTACACCCTTAGAAATCCTGAAGGCGGTGATTGGTTTTCGGGGCCCCGTACGCGGCTAGGCTCCTAAAAAGTCCCACACATGTGGTATCCCCGTACTCAAGAGAAGCAGCAGAATGTATTTTGGGGTGCAATTCCACATATGCCCATGACCTGTGTGAGCAATATATCATTTAGTGACAACTTTGTGCAAAAAAAAATAAATAAAATAAATAAATTGTCACTTTCCCGCAACTTGTGTCAAAATATAAAATATTTCATGGACTCAACATGCCTCTCAGCAAATAGCTTGGGGTGTCTACTTTCCAAAATGGGGACATTTGGGGGGGGGTTTGTGCCATCTGGGCATTTTATGGCCTTCAAAACTGTGATAGGTAGTGAGGAGTAAAATCAAAAATTTACGCCCTTAGAAATCCTGAAGGCAGTGATTGGTTTTCGGGGCCCTGTACGCGGCTAGGTTCCCAAAAAGTCCCACAGATGTGGTATCCCCATACTCAGGAGAAGCAGCTAAATGTATTTTGGGGTGCAATTCCACATATGCCCATGGCCTGTGTGAGCAATATATCATTTAGTGACAACTTTTTGTAATTTTTTTTTTTTTTTTTGTCATTATTCAATCACTTGGGACAAAAAAAATGAATATTCAATGGGCTCAACATGCCTCTCAGCAATTTCCTTGGGGTGTCTACTTTCCAAAATGGGGTCATTTGTGGGGGTTTTGTACTGCCCTGCCATTTTAGCACCTCAAGAAACGACATAGGCAGTCATAAATTAAAGGCTGTGTAAATTCCAGAAAATGTACCCTAGTTTGTAGGCACTATAACTTTTGCGCAAACCAATAAATATACACTTATTGACATTTTTTTTTACCAAAGACATGTGGCCAAATACATTTTGGCCTAAATGTATGACTAAAATTGAGTTTATTGGATTTTTTTTATAACAAAAATTAGAAAATATCATTTTTTTTCAAAATTTTCGGTCTTTTTCCGTGTATAGCGCAAAAAATAAAAATGGCAGAGGTGATCAAATACCATCAAAAGAAAGCTCTATTTGTGGGAAGAAAAGGACGCAAATTTCGTTTGGGTACAGCATTGCATGACTGCGCAATTAGCAGTTAAAGCGACGCAGTGCCAAATTGTAAAAAGTGCTCTGGTCAGGAAGGGGGTAAATCCTTCCGGGGCTGAAGTGGTTAATTTTAAATTGAGAGAGAAAAAAAGAGACCCAAAAAACAATAGGGCCATGTAACATCTGATGGAAACAATAGAACCAGTAATGCCCCGTACACACGGTCGGACTTTCTTCCGACATTCCGACAACAAAATCCTAGGATTTTTTCCGACGGATGTTGGCTCAAACTTGTCTTGCATACACACGGTCCCACAAAGTTGTCGGAAAATCCGATCATTCTGACCGCGGTGACGTAAAACACGTACGTCGGGACTATAAATGGGGCAGTGGCCAATAACTTTCATCTATTTATTTATTCTGAGCATGCATGGCACTTTGTCCGTTGGATTTGTGTACACACGATCGGAATTTCCGACAATGGATTTTGTTGTCTGAAAATTTTATAGCCTGCTCTCAAACTTTGTGTGTCGGAAAATCCGATGGAAAATGTGTGATGGAGCCTACACACGGTCGGAATTTCCGACAACAAGGTCCTATCACACATTTTCCATCGGAAAATACGACCGTGTGTACGGGGCATTAGAGTGAAGAAAATTGCTAAATTTGGGTCAGAGTCTAGGGTTCTACATACTCAATGGCCACACCAAGGAAGACTCTCTGGGAAGATATACATTAAGCTCCTTTGCAGGCAGCAGTGTGGTAGTCTATGTCATCACAGATAGAAGCCCTGCACATGTCAATGCCCTTTATATTCCACAAAAAATTCACTATCAGACCACAGCCAGTTACTGTTATATATATGCATTTTTAAACAAACCATATTCAAAACTCTATTGGACTGGTCTCTACAACCTGTCACCATCATTAAATGGTCCAAGCAGTCTACCATAAAATACAGAGAGGTAAATAATAGATCTGACATCAAAAGGACCATGTGTCAATAAATCACTCTGAATCTGAAGCCCTAAATTTAACCTTAGAACCGCAGACTGTAAAACTTCTTCAAAAATCGTTCCAGTTCAAATGGCAGAAAGGTAGACTTCCATATTTGGGAATTTTTCTAACCCCCACTCTACAGACCCTGTACCAAGCCAATTACCCCCCTCTTTATAGGAAACTGACAGCAGACCTATTGTCATGGGCTAAAAGCCCTCCATCGTGGTTCGGCAGACTGTACTCCATCAAAATGAACCTCTTGCCGAGACTGTTGTATTTGTTCAGAACTCTTCCGATAGCAATCAATAGGCCTGATCTTACGGTTTTTCAGAAAAAGATAATGACGTTCTTATGGGGAGATACAAGACCTAGGGTGAATCAGCAAACCCTCTACACCCCCAAATCTAAAGGGGGTTTGGGGGTCACAAATTTGGCCAAATATTTTGAGACAGCCCAATTGGCCCAATTAATCCGCTCCCAATCAGGGCTACCTCAACCATCCTGGATGAAATTTGAATCATCCCCATATCCCACAAAACTGATTAGCCATTTGTTGTGACTTCATATGAAAGACAGACCAACCATATTGTGCCCCACATTATCCTTTTCATTAAGCTTGTGGGACAGATTACAAAAACCTTTTACTTTTCGCTCTACTCATGCTCCCTTAGCCCTGTTAACGGGCAACCCAGATTTCACCCCGGGTCTTAATCCTCAAAGATTATCATGGTGGACCAACAAGGGCCTGATTCGTATTGCTGACCTATGTGATCATAGAGGTATATTATCAAAACAATCTCTTATAGAAAAGCACCAGTTACCTAATACAGAATTCTATCAGTACCTCCAGATAGTGCACTTCCTGAAAACCCTACAGCGCAAGTCCGATATCACAACTTCCTCCCCAATGGAATATTTATGCGGGTCTTTTGATAAACATAAAGGCCACATATCCAAAATTTATAGTATCCTGACCTCTAAGACAGAAAAACTATTTTATATGCAAAAGTGGGAACTGGATATAGAGGTAATGATGAAAATGGATACAAGGTTATACAAATACTTCCCTGATAGAGGCGAATTATAAAGTCTTACTACGGTGGTATATGGTTCCAGCGAGAACTGCTACATACATCCCTGGCGCTTCCCCACTATGTTTCAGGGGGCGCTGCAGGGAAGGTACAATATATCATACTTGGTGGACTTGCCCTAAAGTCAGACGATTTTGGATACGCATTTATAACTTTATTTACTCACTGACCCAAGTTAATCTAACCAAATCTCCACAACAGGAGCTACTAGGGGGTCCAGTGGAAGGAGTGCCTAGGCACACAAAAAAAACTCATATCTTTTATCTTCACAGCATCTAGGATCGCGATTGCTAGATCCTGGAGAAAGCCTCTGATCCCCTTTGAATTGTTAAGAGCGAAGCCGACGTGGATCATGATTAATGAACGCCTGTCGGCAATTCTTTTGGATAAACAGCGGGCTTTCGACAATATTTGGGAACCATGGTGGACGTATCTATCCACAGGCTTCGATAGATAATGGATCTTAGTGGAGATCCTTAGGGAGCACTCAACCCCAACCCTTCCCCCACCCTTTCTCTTCTCCCTCTTTCTCCTCCTTTCTCTTATCCTTTCCTTTTTCTTTTTTGTTAGTCTTTGCAGGTTTTCCTGCCTCATGTTATTGCCCTCACAATATTTGCAGAGAATCAAGATGTGATATTAGATTTACTAGTTATAAGTTGGGGGGGGGCTGGGGACCTCCCGTCCACAGTGTAGATCCCAAATGGGGTGGACGGGTGGGTCCCCGGCGTCGCGCCTTCTCGCCAAGGAACACACAAGTGATATGGAAACGATTTAGGGGCAACTAAAATATAAAGATAGACAGATGCAGAGATGTTATACTTTGCTAGTAGAGAAGTAATAATTTGCTAATGTAACTTTTGCAGGCCATGTTGGCCGAGATGTGTATTCTTTTTCCATTACCTTTTATATTCAAGGAATGTATATTGTATATTTTCTATATACTATTTTCAATAAAAAATATTGGAAAGAAAAGGACCATGTGTTTTTACATCCTTTATGGTGGCATTGGTTGTTTTTTGGACTTGCGTCCAAAGCTAAAAAAGCTATAAATAATAAGAAATGAAGGAACAATTTCATTGATTACATTTTACTAAGAATATAATGGGATATGTAAAGAGGAAATCAAGGCTGAAAACATTCCAAAGAAAAGATAGATTGCAAAAGAAAGTAGGACAAACCCCAATTTTTTTTTTAAATATATTATTAGTAAAAAGGGCAAGTCTAAGCATGTAGGCCCTTTACAAAATGTACAAAAGAGTGAGTGACTGGGGACAAAGAGAAGGCAAATTTATTAAATACCTTCATCAGCTCTGTGTATACAAAAGAGCATAATGGGGATGATTTGACATAGTCCCAAACAGTTGTGTCACTAGGGGGTGGCTACTGCGGCTATAGCACCGAATCTGGGGCCTATACCCCTGAGTCTCTAGGGTAGGGATTGGCATTCCGCAGCCCTCTGGCCGCACTTGGTCCACCACTGCTGAATGCAGGCACCTGGCCCACAGACATTTTCACCGCTGTCCTCTTCATTGGACAGTGGCCAGCGGCCAGTATTACAGGGCTGGATGCGGGCAGGACGAGAACTCCTGGAGTTAACTTTTTACATTAAACAGCAGGTGATTGGTGATCCTAGCAAGTAGGGATGAGCTGAACACCCCCCCGGTTCGGTTCGCACCAGAACCTGCGAACGGACCGAATGTTCGCGCAAACTTTAGAACCTCGTTAAAGTCTATGGGACTCGAATGTTCGAAATCAAAAGTGTTAATTTTAAAGGCTAATGCAAGTTATTGTCCAAACAAGGGTTTGGGGACACGGGTCCTGCCCCAGGGGACATGTATCAATGCAAAAAAAAGTTTTAAAACGCCAGTTTTTTCAGAAGCAGTGATTTTAATGATGCTTAAAGTGAAAAAAAGTGAAATGTCCCTTTAAATATTGTACCTGGGGGGTTTCTATAGTATGCCTGTGAAGTGGCATGTGTTTCCCGTGTTTAGAACTGTCCCTGCACAAAATGACATTTCTAAAGTAAACGTAGTCATTTAAAACTGCTTGCGGCTTTAATGTAATGTCTGATCCCAGCAATATGGATGAAAATCATTGAGAAAAATGGCATGGGTACCCCTCCAGCCCATTACCAGTCCCTTTGGGTCTTGTATGGATATTAAGGGGAACCCCGCACCCAAATTAAAAAAAGGAAAGGCGTGGGGCCCCCAGGCCCTATATACTCTGAACAGTAGTATACATGCGGTGCAAACAAGACAGGGACTATAGGTTTGTTGAATCTGTTTGTAATTCTGAACTAGTACATTTTTAAAGTGTAGCTCCAGCCAAAAAATCAATTTTTAAGCTTTTTGGAAAACATAGGGAAGGGTTATCACCCCTGTAACACTTGTTTTGCTGTCTGTGCACCTCTTAGAAAATTTCACCTCACTTTCTGTCCCAATGACAAATGTTTTTTGAAAATTTGGGGGTTTTAGTGAAACAAGGATTGGTGATAAAGCATCAGTGGAGAGGAGACACGTTTTTCCCATATTAACTCTTATGCCCCGTACACACGGTCGGATTTTCTGATGGAAAATGTCCGATCGGAGCATGTTGTCGGAAATTCCGACCGTGTGTGGGCTCCATCGGACATTCTCCATCGGATTTTCCGACACACAAAGTTTGAGAGCAGGCTACAAAATTTTCCACACAAAGTGCCACGCATGCTCAGAAGAAATTCCGAGACGGAACAGCTCGGTCTGGTAAACTTAGCGTTCGCAATGAATACAGCACTTTCGTCACGCTGCAATGGTAAAAATGGTTTAATACAGCGCACACTCTTCTTCTTTATAATGTGAGAAGAATGAAGTAGTTTTGCTGCTCAGATTCACACAGACTTCTCACAAACTTATTTCTTTACTATTTATCGTGATTCCCTCAATATATTTTGATTTGTCACATCTGACAACATTTTTTTGGTGTTGTATTTTTTTTTTTTTTTAAGGCTGAATTTTTTTTTTTTTTGGTTTGTATTTTTTTCAAGGATGATCTTTGTTTTATTGTATTTTTTGTTTTACTCCAGAATATTTTTGTGTGTGTTTTGTGTGTCAAGTTACCACAACACCATTGATATGTTGTTATATTTAATCTGTAGGAGATTGTTTGGTGTTGTTGTCTCTTGTTAAATTCACATTGTACTTTAGAAATGTACCTGAATCGTCACCAACAAACTGTCCTTTTTGAATGAAAACACACATAGGAGAGTATAATAGAAAAAAAAATCATTTATTAAGGACTCACAACTAAACAAAGAGGGAGGCAACGCTGGAGAAACAGCTGAAATGGTTGAAGTCTTGGACCCCCAGGGCACACATCAACTATTTTCAAGCAAAATTGGTGGCCTGAGGAGTCCTTATCTAAAAGGGAGTGCAGTCTGGTCCAGAAGTCCCAGAGATCCGGAAAGCAGCAGATGACATCTGTGTCCCCAGGCTGTGGTCATTGAAGAGACTGCATCTTTTGCCAGACCAGACTGAACCCAGGGCCATCACTCTCTGGTCTTCCTTCCACGCTTCCTTCCACGCTGTGGCTCTGGTGGTGCAGTTGTGGCAGCAGGAGGAGGAGGCGCCAACTCACTCAGGTGGGTATTGGGTGTTAGTTCACCACTCACCCCCTTACTTAGGACTTTATACAGAAGGTCCTCACATATTTTGCGTTGACCCTCCTGCATGCCCTGCAGTTGTGTGGCAGCCATGCAGGCAAAGGCTTCTTCAGGAGTGGGTAAGGCTCTGAGGGATGCAGAAGCCTCCTGAATCAGCCTGAGCGCTGAATCCTGCATGTGAGTCGCCTTCCTCGCTCTTTTGTATGGAAGGCGGAGGGGAGGAACCTGCGATTCGGTCAGGCTTCAACTTGTCCCAGTCTTCTCCTGGCTGACACTTAGCCCCGCCTCCTCCTGGCTGACACTTAGGCCCACCACCTCCTGGCTGCCACATTCCACAGCCTCCTCCTGGCTGAGGTCTTCCTGTGTATGAAAAAGGGACATCGTTTTAGTTTTTTATTCATCAATCACACACAATTTTCACCTCCTGACTGTTGCAAATAGAATGTTAACAAATATAACAGACTATCCTTCTGAGCCCAGCATTTTTCATTCTTGTCCCAATTTTGGGTGCCCACTACTGTCTATTGATATGTAAAACACTTTTTGCAATCAGCAATTAGTGATCAATAATAACATCTAGTAAACATCATTTCTTTATTGACCAGAAATCTGTAAAGGAATGCTATACCTGACTCCAGCTGGGCTCCTCCACTTTTTCCTGGCTGGAAGGCCCAGGTTGGATATTGGAAGCCTCAGCTGGGGTGGAAGGAAGAGTGAAAGGAAGAGTGGAGAGGGATTCCCTAACTTCAGTGTGGTCTGACAGAAATCGCAGTCTCTCATAGTACCACAGCCTGGGGACATAAATGTCATCTGCTCCAGCTCCGGATCTCTGGGAATCTGTGACCTTCTTGCGCTCCCTAAGATAAGTGCTCCTCAGGCCACCAATTTTGGTTTTTAAATAAGGGATGGTTGCTGTGGGGACCACCGGCTTCACCAACTCCAGCAGTTTCTCCAGTGCTGCCTGCCTCTTTTGTTTATTATTATAATGGGGATGTCTCACCTGCCACAGACAGGGCAGCTCCCTGTACTTGTCTATGAACAGGGGGAGGAAATTGTGGTCATTGAAGCCATCCATTTTCTCTGCAAGACACAACATAAGACAAACCCTAAGGTCAGGCCAAACTCTCCTAATCTTGTTACAATATAGGCTTCAATTTCGAAGCAGTATAGGCCCAAGTTTAGATCTTACCTTCGTTATCACGATTGGCGCCTCCGATGCTCCTTCCTCCGCTCACAGATCGTACGTAATACGCACGCGTGTTACGCTTTATACACACTGCGCATGCGTGTAACTCCCCCCGCCCCTGATGTTCTTTCTAGTCTATTCCCTGCCCCTTTTCATTCTGCGCAGTGGGGGAAGAGGACATGGCGGAGACACAACAGGTGCGTGCTAATTACAGCAACGAGGAGGAGGAGGAGGAAAGCCTGGATCCGGAAACATCCCGATCCAGAAGGAGAAGATTTAAGGCCTCAAATATGTCCTTTGTGGAGATGTTGTAGATGGTGGGAATCCTGAAGAAGGCAGACTATGATGGGAAGTATGGACCTTACCCCAACCCCAATGTCAGAAAGGCCAAGATCATGGCGAAAGTGGTCAAAAGTCTGCACCAGAATTTCGGGGTACGTCGATCGAAAGATCAGCTCAGGAAACGGTGGTCGGACCTCAAATTACGAGAACATGAGCAGTACAGAAAGATCCGGAGAGTGCTGCAAAAAAGTAAGTAGTTGTGTTGTGTTCCTATTCTTTTTGTCTTTATTACGTTCGTGCTGCTCAATGTGCTTTTCTTAAAAGTGTACATTTTAAAATGGCAACTTTCATGTTCATGGGCACATTATTCGTTCATTTCAAACATTTTTCTTTCGGCCTATAAAACACCATTGTTTTGGCCATATGCATTTGGCCACATTTTTGATGCCCTACTTGTATGAAACGAATTTGGTTCTGTAGATGGCTTTGTTACTAGAATGAAATGCCAACTAGATTCTGTGGAGGACACTGAGCAGCTGTTTTCACATCTGGACACTGGAGCACTAGTGTGGGACACCAGAACACCATTTTTATTAGGGGGGCCACACAGGTGCTCCAGTGTATACTATAGGGGGGTCTCCATCTGTGAAGCTTGTACCAAACAGGTAAAGTATTGAAGCTGGACAAACAACACTGAAAATTTGACATCTTGGAACTCTGCCAAAACAGACACCTGTACCCCACTTCCAAGCAATGTTTCCCATTTATAGTTCTGCCATCAAATATCTGTGTGCTAAGTATACCATTTTTTTTACATAGGGGAGAAAAGACTCGGAGGACACCCCTCATCCAAGGAGACCAGAGCCCCCCCTCCCCCTGGAAGAAGGGGAAATCCCCCCAAAACAAGAAGAGCAGGAGGAAGAAGACGTGGTGGAACTAGTCACCACAACAGGTGAGTGTCTGCGACCACACGCTCAGGTAAGAGATGGATGCCGGAATATTTTTTATACCTGTTTTTGTTTGGTTTCTCTCTTTTTAGGTGATCGTGATGTTGTGGATCCAGATCCCTTCACCTTGGAAAGTGCACAGATCCTGATCAGGAAGATCATGGGATGTAATTTAGCATTGGAAAACCTCAAGAAAAACATCAATGATGTTATTCAAAAAAATAAGAACATCTTTGATGTTTTGGGTAGAGTTTAAAACCCCTCCAAATCCCTTTCTTTTTTTGTGTGCTACAATGTTCTAAATGTTTTATGGATTTTTAGAAAAGCCAAATTTGGAGGATGCACACAGTGTGCCAATATGTGCTATCTGCCATCACGGGAGATCAATGGACGAGTTTTGTGGGTGCAACCCCTTCCTCAATAATAAAGTAGCTGAGAGGAAGGGGTTTCTCCCCCAAAACACGTCCCTTGATCCCCCGTAATGGCAGGTCGCACATGTTGACATTCGGAAATTTGTGTGCATCTTCCAAATTTGGCTTTTCCTGGGGTGACTTCACCCCATCTGAATGCAATCTGAACGCAATATCAAACACAGTTCCTAAATACTCATGTCTGATATTGCTTTCAAGTTGCTTTGTAAGTTCAAAGATTTGTGTGTTTCTTGTTGGTTTTACACATGCCTGTTTTATCTTAAATGGACATTTCTATTTGTGATAATGCCACCCCAAAAATTGTTATACAACAAACATTTTGGTTTGTTTTAAAAACCTTTTCTAAATGCACATGTGATTGTGCAGGCATTAAAAAGATTGTTAATCAAGAATGTGTTGATTATTGTCTGAACGCTACAACACTTTTGTGGTGATGTAATTGCTGTTTTCTGTGACAATGGGGGTTATTTCCTAAGGGCAAATCCTCTTTGCACTACCAGTGCAGTTTCAGTGCAGTTTCAAGTGCACTTGTAGTGCAAAGTGTCTTTGCCTTTAGTAAATAACACCCAACAGTGCTTTGTAAGGTTACACAATCACGCCATTTTCTGGACTCAACCCATTTCGGTCAGGGTCAGCTAAAACAAACAAAGCAGTAAATATCACCAAAGATTTGCAAATGTTTTTTTTATTTTATTGGATCAAAGTTTCACAAATTGTCTGGCATATTGATGGCCCCCCTATCCGCAAAGAACTCAAGGTATCTTAACCGGACATCACAGGCACTCAGGGAGGGCAAACCAGGACGGCCACTTTCAAACGCTGTCAGGGTTGTTTCATTTATCATTCCGGCCTCAGGCCCAACTGATCTAGCATAGTTGGCAGAATGTTGCCGTAAAATGTTATGTAGAACACAGCATGCCAGGATTATATGATTCAGTTTATACTCCGCCATATGGATGGGTGTAAGAAATAGGCAGAACTGGCTGGCCATGCTTCTAAATGTGTTCTCCACCACTCTTCTGGCTCTGGCCAGCTGGTAATTAAAAACCCTCTGTTCCGGGGTGAGGGTCCTCATCGGGAATGGCCACATAAGATGGTCCCCCAGCGCAAATGCTTCATCCGCAACGAAGACGAATGGGAGTCCTTCCACATTCTCTTCTGGAGGTGGCAAGTCCAAGCTGCCATTCTGGAGACGCCTGTAAAACTCCGTCTGGGCGATGACTCCACCATTGGACATCCGGCCATTCTTCCCCACGTCCACATACAGGAACTCGTAAGTAGTCGACACCACCGCCAACATCACAATACTATTGAACCCCTTGTAATTCTAATAGTACGACCCCGAGTTGGGTGGTGGGACGATGTGGACGTGTTTTCCATCAATTGCCCCTCCACAGTTAGGAAAGTCCCACCGTTGGGCAAAGTGGGAGGCCACAGTCTGCCATTCCTGTGGCGTGGAAGGAAACTGTTGAGGAAAACCATAAAATAATTAGTATTTTTGCACATAAATATGGAAAGCAGATTAGACAGAAGCATTCTTGGCCAACATCCAGATAACATTTATTAAGGGGAATTTTACAACACCAAAGTATAAGGTACACCTATCATACCCCCCCCTCTCATCGGCCATTTCTAACATTATAGGGGGGGGATCATGGACAGGTAACCCTCTCCACTTCATTGAGAGATGAATGCCTAAATAATGGGTATTACTTGGAACAGCCCCTCCTTAGTTACACTATTGGCAGCCCACTGGACAGGTAAGAAGTGTCATAATAAAAAGATATAAATACACATTGTACACATTTGAGCACATTTGGAAATTCTACTATTACCTATCAAGATAATAATAGGATACAAAAACTTTAAACAGTACCATTTGAAAGTATACAGGCAGGCCCTTGCACTACATGCTTTGGGGAATTCCTCCATAAATCTGAGCACAAAAGAGATGGGTATAGTGTGTATGGGTTTGGCAAAGTCAGCAGATGATTGAGGATAGATAGAGAATTGGGATCAGCTGACTTAGCAGTTGGGGGGAGGGAGGGTTAATAAAAATGATTTGGGGACACTACAAAAAAAAAATCCTCTGGGACTCTGCCTGAATTTAAAGCACAAATCACATTTCTAAACATGTTAGGGGTGTTTGGGGTAAAGCACTACTATGGAGCTGATAAAATACATTGTTAAGTGACTACATGAAGTGAATATAGGGGCCAGGAGAGCATGCTGGGGAGGCAAGTGAAGGCAAATATGTATGAAGGACTAAAAAAAAACCCCATAAAATTCCAGCATGCATGAGGACAAAGGGGACATTCACAGCATATTCCAATCATGGTAGTTAGGGAATGAGGAAAGAAATACAATATATTAGCAAACATTCAATACAATAAAATGTGATATTAAAGGATAAAAATCTTACCTTCTTACCTTCATATACTCCTTCTGCAGGACCTGGATGATGGCAGAACAGGTCTCTGGGATAATGATCCCCAGAGCCTGGGGGAGATGCCTGTCGAGAACTTCAAGTTCTGCAGGCTTCTCCCTGTCGCCAAGTACCGCAAGGTACCGATGAGCCTCTGCTTCGGAGTGATGGCTTGCCTCATGCAGGTATCCTGCCTGCTGATATAGGGTGTCAGCGAAGCAAACAAACGGTGAAATACGGGGTCCGTCACCCTGAGAAAGTTCCTGAAATCGTCAGGATTATTCTCACGGATCTCACGGAGCAAAGGCATGTGACAGAACTGGTCACGCTGAAGCAACTAATTCTTGGTCCATGAACTCCTCCCCACCCTGTTCTTGAACTGAACTTGTGTCAAGGTCAGGACCCCAACACCAAGCCCCCGCACAGCACGAACTCTACAAGGAGTACGTATACGCAACATGGCTATAAAACGGTCGGCTGCTCAGAACGAAGTAACAGAACGCACTGAAGAACAGCAAGGCCTGTGAAGAGCGACCTGAAAAACAGCAACGAGCGGACAAGATCGCACAGAAAACTCCGATACGAACTGACTGCACGCACTGAAGAGCAGATACAAACCCACAAGCACAAACTGAACCGCAGAAAACGATCTGAAAGCCACGAGTCTGAAAAAGCACGAATCGTCTCTCACCAAACTTTTACTAACACGAGATTAGCAAAAGGAGCCCAAAGGGTGCCGCACTTGGTTCTGAAATGACCTTTTCTCGTCTCGTCATACGTGGTTGACGTCACCGCGTTCTTGGCGATCGGAAATTCCGACAACTTTGTGCGATCGTGTGTACGCAAAACAAGTTTGAGCCAACATCCATCGGAAAAACTCCTAGGATTTTGTTGTCGGAATGTCCGATCAATGTCCTACTGTGTGTATGGGGCATAAAAGGAAAGAATTTCCCTTCCCATGCCATTGTTGAACAATGGTAGAAAAATTGGGCCTTTGGTGGTGGTGCTGGTGCCACAACACTGTAAGTCCTCACAGTTACTCTTGGTGGGCGCTGGAACGGGCCCTGCTATGAAATATTATATCAAGAATGGTAATCACATGCACCTGTTCAACAGAGGCAGAAAAATTGGGCTTTTGGTGGTGGTGCCACAACACTGCAACCCCTCACAGATTCTCTAGTTGTAGCGCAGGAATGAGCCCTGCTGCAAAGTATTGCATCAAAAATTGTAATTACACTCCCCTGTTAAACAGGGGTAGAAAAATCGGGCCTTAGGCACTGGCGCTGGTCCCACAACACTGCAACCCCTCACAGATACTCTAGTTGGGGTGCAGGACTGAGCCCTGCTGCAAAGTATTGCATCAAAAATTGTAATTACACGCCCCTGTTAAACAGGGGCTGAAAAATTGAGCCTTAGCGACTGGTGGCGGTGCCCAGAACCAAAAATGTTCTTACAAGCTATCAGCATGATCATTGGGGAGGAAGAGGATAGTCACTCAGCATAACAGGATAGTCACTCAGCATCAGCACAGGCAGTCTTGAAGGGATCTGACATTTCAAAAAAATTATTCAGTTACATCAGCATCAGGTGCTTGGTAGCTGGTGGTGATCCAAGACTCATTTTTATGAAGGTCGGTCGATCGACCGAGTCGGTGAACAGGAACACCCTGTGATCGGTTACAAAGCCTCCAGCAGCACTGAATATGCATTCCGAAAGAACGCTGGATGCAGGACAGGCCAGTAGCTCAATTGCATACTGTGCAAGCTCTGGCCAGTGATCCATCCTCAAGACCCAGTAACCCAGAGGATTTTCGATGGGAAAGTCTGATCCCTCTCCTTGATACAACAAATACAAGGATCCTTCCACAGGCTTTGCAGGATCAGGGAGGCCATGCAGCGTAGGTTTGTTGAGGCATTCGTCCGGAGTCCATGGGTTTCTTCGGACTGTCAATGATCCCTTGAAGACTGCTGCTGATGCTGAGTGCTAGGCTCCACCTCCATGCTGTCACAATCCTCCTCCTCCTTGTCCTCTTCCTGTGTGATTGGTGGGCACGCAGGAACACTGTCTGGATAAAGGGGGCCTTGAGAGGTAAGGAAGTCCTCCTCTTCCTGCCTCTGTTCTGCCTCAAGTGCCCTGTCCATTATTCCACGCAGCGTGTGCTCCAACAGGTGGACAAGAGGGACAGTGTCACTGATGCATGCACTGTCACTGCTCACCATCCTCGTGGCCTCCTCAAATGGTGACAGGACAGTGCATGCATCCCTGATCATGGCCCACTGGCATGGGGAAAAAAACAAGCTCCCCTGACACTGTCCTAGTGCCATAGTCACACAGGTACTCATTGATGGCCCTCTGCTGCGTGTGCAGATGCTGCAGCATGGCCAGCGTTGAGTTCCACATGGTGGGCATGTCACAGATGAGGCGGTTCTTGGGCAGGTTAAATTCCTTTTGGAGGTCAGCCAGCCGAGCACTGGCATTATATGACCGGTGGAAATGCACACAGACTGGCCTGCCTCAGGACATCCTGTAAGCCCGGGTACCTGCCCAAGAACCGCTGCACAACCAAGTTAAGGACGTGAGCCAAACAGGGCACATGGGTCAGTTGTCCCTGTCAGAGGGCGGAGAGGAGGTTGGTGCCATTGTCGCATACCACCATTCCTGGCTTTTGCTGGTGTGGTGTAAACCACCTCTGAGCTTGCCCCAGCAGAGCTGACAGAATCTCTGCCCCAGTGTGGCTCCTGTCCCCCAAGCACACCAGCTCAAGCACTGTATGGCATCTTTTTTTCCTGCATACTTGCGTAGCCCCTTGAATGCCTACAGACCACCGCTGGTTTCCGAGGACAAAGTACAGGAAGAGGCCATGGAGGAAGAAGAAGAGGAGGGGGTGGAGGAGAGAGGTGTGTCAGAATCACCAGTAGTAGCATTTTGGAGGCGTGGTGGTGGAACAACCTCCAACACTACTGCACCTTGTCTTGCATCCTTCCCAGCTGCCAGCAGAGTCACCCAATGCGCCGTGAAAGATAGGTAACGTCCCTGTCCATGCCTGCTGGACCATGAGTCAGCAGTAATATGCATCTTACCGCTGACCGCCCTGTCCAGCGAGGCCAGGACATTGCCTTCCACATGCCGGTAGAGAACCGGAATCATCTTCTGTGAGAAAAAGTGGCGTTTGGGAACCTGCACATTCAACAAACTCACGGAAGGGGGCAGAGTCTACCAATTGAAAAGGCAGCAGTTGAAGTGCTAGCAATTTAGCCAAGCTAGCATTCAACCGCTGGGCATGTGGATGGCTGGGAGCGAACTTCTTTCGGCGGTGCAGCAGCTGGGGCAGGGAAATTTGCCTGGTACAATCTGACATCGGTGTACCGATAGCAGATTGCCCCCAAGTACTTGGCTGTGATACACCTAATTCTTCACCTTCATTCCTCTTAGTGCAGGTTTCAGAGAGGACTGAAGGTATAGTGGGGTTGGAGATTCCAGCTGATGAGGAGCAAGGAGAAGTCTGCTTTGTTCTTTGGTGTGGGTCTTTTAGGTACGCTTGCCAACGAACTGCATGGCAGGTCGACATATGTCTGGTCACGCATGTGGTGCCCAAGCGGGTGATGTTTTGACCATGTGAGATTGACGCTTGAGACATATGTTGCAAATAGCAGTGGTGCGATCTGATGCACTCGTCTCAAAAAAGGCCCACACCAAAAAACTTTTGGAATAACGTGACAGCACATGCGGAGCTCTGCGGTGTGATGCAGTCGGCGTGCTGCCCTTAATCTGGCCCATGGATGGCATCCTGCCTCGTTGGAGATGTACCTCCTCCTCCTCCTCTTTCCTATCAGGCACCCACGTGGAGTCAGTGACTTCCTCATCATCTCCTCCCTCCTCATCACTGGAGCAAACCTGGCAGTATGCTGAAGCTGGGGGAACATGACTGCCAGATTGCTGTTCTTCTTGGACACCCCCTCTCTCTGGGCTCACGTTACTGCCTTCCTCTAGCTGGGTACCATCATCGGAGCCTTCAAAACGCTGGGCATCCTCCTGGAGCATGTACCCAACACTGTGGTCAAACAGTTCGGGGGAGTCCTCAGTAGGACATGGTGGGGCTAGGGAAGAAGTGACTGATGCCATTGAGCCGAGGGAAGAGGCCACGTTGACAGCTGCTTTGCCAGACAAAGTACCCTGAGCCTGGGTGAGAGAGGATGAGGAGGATGAGGACGGCTTGATCATTCACTCTGCCAAGTCTTCAGCATGTTGCGGCTCAACACGGCCAGCTGCCGAAAAAAAGGACAAGCGTGTCCCACGGCCACATGCTGATGAGGATGCACCGTGTTCACGACCAGCACTGTTGCCTCTAGACACAGAGCCTGCTTTCCCCCCTTTTATTGGCTTGTGACTGTATGCCTCTCCTTGTTGGCCCTCCAGACATACTAATGGCCTGCAGTGAGATGTAGCTGCACAAAGCTGGGATGTATATATATATATATACTGATTATACTGAAGCTAGCATAATCAACTGCCTGCCTGCAGTATTATTAGTAAGAGAACACCAGCAATTGTCTTCAGGTAGCTTTAGGTGCACACTGTGCAGAGGACACAGTACACTAACTGTAAATACTGCAGGTGCCTGCCTGTGGTAATAATAGGATCAGAACAACAGCAATTGTCTTCAGGTAGGTTTAGGTGTACAGTGTGCAGAGGACACGGTACACTAACTGTAAATACTGCAGCTGCCTGCCGGTGGTATTAATAGGATCAGAAGAACACCAGCAATTGTCTTCAGGTAGCTTTAGGTGCACACTGTGCAGAGGACACAGTACACTAACTGTAAATACTGCAGCTGCCTGCCTGTGGTATTAATAGGGTCAGAAGAACACCAGCAATTGTCTTCAGGTAGCTTTAGGTGTACACTGTGCAAAGGGCACAGTACACTAACTGTAAATACTGCAGATGCATGCCTGTGGTATTAATAGGATCAGAAGAACACCAGCAATTGTCTTCAGGTAGCTTTAGGTGCACTCTGTGCAAAGGACACAGTACACTAACTGTAAATACTGCAGCTGCCTACCTGTGGTATTAATATGATCAGAAGAACACCAGCAATTGTCTTCAGGTAGCTTTAGGTGCACACTGTGCAGAGGACACTGTACACTAACTGTAAATACTGCAGCTGCCTGCCTGTGATATTAAAAGGATCAGAAGAACACCAGTAATTGTCTTCAGGTAGCTTTAGGTGCACACTGTGCAGAGGACACAGTACACTAACTGTAAATACTGCAGGTGCCTGCCTGTGGTAATAATAGGATCAGAACAACAGCAATTGTCTTCAGGTAGGTTTAGGTGTACAGTGTGCAGAGGACACGGTACACTAACTGTAAATACTGCAGCTGCCTGCCGGTGGTATTAATAGGATCAGAAGAACACCAGCAATTGTCTTCAGGTAGCTTTAGGTGCACACTGTGCAGAGGACACAGTACACTAACTGTAAATACTGCAGCTGCCTGCCTGTGGTATTAATAGGGTCAGAAGAACACCAGCAATTGTCTTCAGGTAGCTTTAGGTGTACACTGTGCAAAGGGCACAGTACACTAACTGTAAATACTGCAGATGCATGCCTGTGGTATTAATAGGATCAGAAGAACACCAGCAATTGTCTTCAGGTAGCTTTAGGTGCACTCTGTGCAAAGGACACAGTACACTAACTGTAAATACTGCAGCTGCCTACCTGTGGTATTAATATGATCAGAAGAACACCAGCAATTGTCTTCAGGTAGCTTTAGGTGCACACTGTGCAGAGGACACAGTACACTAACTGTAAATACTGCAGCTGCCTGCCTGTGGTATTAATAGGGTCAGAAGAACACCAGCAATTGTCTTCAGGTAGCTTTAGGTGTACACTGTGCAAAGGGCACAGTACACTAACTGTAAATACTGCAGATGCATGCCTGTGGTATTAATAGGATCAGAAGAACACCAGCAATTGTCTTCAGGTAGCTTTAGGTGCACTCTGTGCAAAGGACACAGTACACTAACTGTAAATACTGCAGCTGCCTACCTGTGGTATTAATATGATCAGAAGAACACCAGCAATTGTCTTCAGGTAGCTTTAGGTGCACACTGTGCAGAGGACACTGTACACTAACTGTAAATACTGCAGCTGCCTGCCTGTGATATTAAAAGGATCAGAAGAACACCAGTAATTGTCTTCAGGTAGCTTTAGGTGCACACTGTGCAGAGGACACAGTACATTAACTGTAAATACTGCAGCTGCCTGCCTATGATATTAATAGGATCAGAAGAACACCAGCAATTTTCTTCGGGTAGCTTTAGGTGCACACTGTGCAAAGGACACAGTACACTAACTGTAAATACTGCAGCTGCCTGCCTGTGGTATTAATAGGATCCGAAGAACACCAGCAATTGTCTTCAGGTAGCTTTAGGTGCACACTGTGCAAAGGACACAGTACACTAACTGTAAATACTGCAGCTGCCTGGCTGCATGTGGTATTAATAGGATCAGAAGAACACCAGCAATTGTCTTCAGGTAGCTTTAGGTGCACACTGTGCAGAGGACACAGTACACTAACTGTAAATACTGCAGCTGCCTGTCTGTGATATTAATAGGATCAGAAGAACACCAGCAATTTTATTCAGGTAGCTTTAGGTGCACACTGTGCAAAGGACACAGTACACTAACTGTAAATACTGCAGCTGCCTGCCTGTGGTATTAATAGGATCAGAAGAACACCAGCAATTGTCTTCAGGTAGCTTTAGGTGCACACTGTGCAAATGACACAGTACACTAACTATAAATACTGTAAAAACACCTGCCTGCCTGTCAGTATATTAGGAAGAGAATAACAGGAACGGATTTAGCTAAACTGAATACAGTGTATACACAACACCTAGGATGCATATATATATATATATATATATATATATATATATATATATATATATATATATATATATATATATATATATATATATATATACACAATACACTGTAAGTGCAGCTAACGGACTCTCCTGCCTACTCTGTCTAACTTAAATCAAATGACACTGTCTCTCTGTCTATCTCTCTCCGCCGCCGCAACACACTACTACACAAGGCCGCCATGCAGGCGGCCTTATATAGTGTGGGGCGTGTACTAAACCCCCGGAGCCATAATTGGCCAAAGCCACCCTGGTTTTGGCCAATTACGGCTCTCTGTACAGACGGCGCTGTGATTGGCCAAGCATGCGGGTCATAGTGCATGCTTGGCCAATCATCTGTCAGCAATGCACTGCGATGCCGCAGTGAATTATGAACCGTGACGCGCCACTCAAATTTGGCACTAACGGTCCATAACGTTCTCAATTCGACGAACAACCAAACAGGCAATGTTCGAGTCGAACATGGGTTCAACTCGAAGCTCATCCCTACTAGCAACCAATCACCAGCCTGTTAATGTGAAAAGTTAACTTCAGTAGTTCCCGCCCCCATCCAGCCCTGTTATGTTGATCTCTTCTGCTGTGCTGTGTTGTACACCTGTGTAAGGTAGAAGACAGTGTGTGCTTGTGGGGGGGTGCAGGGGACAGAGGACACTACAGTGGGGGGTGCAGGGGACAGAGGCCACTACAGTGGGGGGTGCAGGGGACAGAGGACATTAAAGTGGTGGGTGCAGAGGACATAGGACACTACAGTGGGGGGTGCAGAGGACAGAGGACACTACAGTGGGGAGTGCAGGGGACAGAGGACACTACAGTGGAAGGGGGTGCAGGGGACAGAGGACACTACAGTGGTACAGTGGGAGGTGTAGGGGACAGAGGACACTACAGTGGTGGAGTGCAGGGGACAGAGAAGACTAGAGTGGGGGGTGCAGGGGACAGAGGACACTACAGTGGGCGGTGCAGGGGACAGATGACACTACAGTGGGGGGTGCAAGAGACAGAGGACACTACAGTGGGGGGTGCAGGACAGAAGAGACTACAGTGGGGGGTGCAGGGGACAGAGGACACTACAGTGGGGGTGCAGGGGACAGAGGGCACTACAGTGGGGGGTGCAGGGGAGAGAGGATGCTACAATGAAGGGTGCAGGGGACAGAGGGCACTACAGTGGGGGGTGCAGGACAGAAGACACTACAGTGGGGGGTGCAGGGGACAGAGGACACTACAGTGGGGTGCAGGGGACAGAGGGAACTACAGTGGGGGGTGCAGGGGACAGAGGACACTACAGTGGGGGGTGCAGGGGACAGAGGGCACTACAGTGGGTGGTGCGGGGGACAGAGGATGCTACAATGAGGGATGCAGGGGACAGAGGGCATTACAGTGGGGGGTGCAGGCGACAGAGGACATTACAGTGGGGGGTGCAGGGGACAGAGGACACTACAGTGGGAGTGCAGGGGACATAGGACACTACAGTGGGGGATGCAGGGGACAGAGGACACTACAGTGGGGGTGCAGGGGACAGAGGGCACTACAGTGGGGGGTGCAGGGGGACAGAGGACACTACAGTGGGGTTGCAGGGGACAGAGGGCACTACAGTGGGGGGTGCAGGGGACAGAGGGAACTACAGTGGGGGTGCAGGGGACAGAGGACACTACAGTGGGGGGTGCAGGGGACAGAGGGCACTACAGTGGGGGGTGCAGGGGATAGAGGACACTACAGTGGGAGGGGGTGCAGGGGACAGAGGACACTACAGTGGTACAGTGAGGGGTGCAGGGGACAGAGGGCACTACAGTGGGGGGTGCAGGGTACAGAGGACACTACAGTGGGGGATGCAGGGGACAGAGGGCACTACAGGGGGATTCAGGGGGCAGAGGGCACTACAGTGGGGGGTGCAGGGGACAGAGGACACTACAGTGAGGTGGGGTGCAGGGGACAGAGGACACAACAATGGGGGGTGCATTTCTGGGCACAGATGAGGCTGCATTTCTGGGCACAGGTGAGGCTGCATTGCTGGGCACCATTAAGGCTGCATTGCTGGGCACTGGTGAGACTGTATTCCTGGGCACTGGTGAGGCTGCATTCCTGGGCACTGGTGAGGCTGCATTCCTGGGCACTGGTGAGGCTGCATTGCTGGGCACTGGTGAGGTTGCATAGATGGGCACAGCTGAGCCCTGCATACTTTACACACATATTTATTATATACATGTGTATGCCCGCCCAAGCGTAAGCCTTTCTTTACTTTGCTGCTATGGGCTCTAGCCCCAGATCTTTTATAGACCTAGCAATGCCCCTGGCCCCAAATGATCCACATTGTCTCAAAATTGATATGGTCCAGAAATATTTAGACAGCATAAAAGTGAATAAAGCACCTGAACCAGATGGCATACACCCACATTTCCTAAAATAAATAAGCTCTGTCATTTCAAAGCCATTGTTTCTAATTTTTAGCGACACTTTAATGACTAGCATAGTACCACTGAACTGGTAAAAGGCCAATATGGTGCCTATATTTAAAAATGGGTCCAAGTCTTTACCAAGTAACTAGGGACCTGCTAGTTTAACTTATATATTTGGAAGGATACTTGAAAGTTTAACCACTTCTGCCCCGGAAGAATTTACCCCCTTTCTGACCAGTCCATTCTTTACGATACGGCCTGTGTCACTAGGGATGAGCTTCGAGTTCGAGTCGAACTCATGTTCTACTCGAACATTGGCTGTTCGCAAGTTCGCCGAACAGCGAACAATTTGGGGTGTTCGCGGCAAATTCGAATGCCGCGGAACACCCTTTAAAAGTCTATGGGAGAAATCAAAAGTGCTAATTTTAAAGGCTTATATGCAAGTTATTGTCATAAAAAGTGTTTGGGGACCCGGGTCCTGCCCCAGGGGACATGGATCAATGCAAAAAAAAGTTTTAAAAACGGACGTTTTTTCAGGAGCAGTGATTTTATTAATGCTTAAAGTCAAACAATAAAAGTGTAATATCCCTTTAAATTTCGTACCTGGGGGGTGTCTATAGTATGCCTGTAAAGGGGCGCATGTTTCCCGTGTTTAGAACAGTCTGACAGCAAAATGACATTTGGAAGGAAAAAACTCATTTAAAACTAGCCGCGGCTATTGCATTGCCGACAATACACATAGAAGTTCATTGATAAAAACGGCATGGGAATTCCCCACAGGGGAACCCCGAACCAAAATAAAAAAAAAAAAATGATGTGGGGGTCCCCCTAAATTCCATACAAGGCCCTTCAGGTCTGGTATGGATATTAAGGGGAACCCCAGCCAAAATTGAAAAAAAAAATTGACGTGGGGTTCCCCCTAAATTCCATACCAGACCCTTCAGGTCTGGTATGGATTTTAAGGGGAACCCCGCGCCAAAAAAAAAAAAAAAAAACGGCATGGGGTCCCCCTAAAAATCCATACCAGACCCTTATCCGAGCACGCAACCTGGCAGGCCGCAGGAAAAGAGGGGGGGACGAGAGTGCGGCCCCCCCCCCCTCCTGAACCGTACCAGGCCACATGCCCTCAACATTGGGAGGGTGCTTTGGGGTAGCCCCCCAAAACACCTTGTCCCCATGTTGATGAGGACAAGGGCCTCATCCTCACAACCCTGGCCGGTGGTTGTGAGGGTCTGCGGGCGGGGGGCTTATCGGAATCTGGAAGCCCCCTTTAACAAGGGGACCCCCAGATCCCGGCCCCCCCCCTGTGTGAAATGGTAAGGGGGTACTTACCCCTACCATTTCACTAAAAAACTGTCAAAAATGTTAAAAATGACAAGAGACAGTTTTTGACAATTCCTTTATTTAAATGCTTCTTCTTTCTTCTTTCTTCCTTCATCTTCTTCTGGTTCTTGTGGCTCTTCTGGTTCTTCCTCCGGCGTTCTCGTCCAGCATCTTCTCCGCGGCGTCTTCTATCTTCTTCTCCTCGGGCCGCTCCGCACCCATGGCATGAGGGGGGAGGCTCCCGCTCTTCTCTTCATCTTCTTCTCTTCTTCATCTTCTTCTTCATCTTCTTCTTCTTCTTCTTCCTTCTTCTCTTCTTCCTGTCTTCTCCGGGCCGCTCCGCAGCCATGCTGGCATGGAGGGAGGCTCCCGCTGTGTGACGGCGTCTCTTCGTCTGACGGTTCTTAAATAACGGGGGGCGGGGCCATCCGGTGACCCCGCCCCCCTCTGACGCACGGTGACTTGAGGGACTTCCCTGTGACGTCACGGGGAATGCCACAGGGAAGTCCCGTCATGTCACCGTGCGTCAGAGGGGGGCGGGGCCACCGGGTGGCCCCGCCCCCGTTATTTAAGAACCGTCAGACGAAGAGACGCCGTCACACAGCGGGAGCCTCCCACCATGCCAGCATGGCTGCGGAGCGGCCCGCAGAAGACAGGAAGAAGAGAAGAAGAGAAGAAGAGAAGAAGGAAGAAGAAGAAGAAGATGAAGAAGAGAAGAAGATGAAGAGAAGAGCGGGAGCCTCCCCTCATGCCATGGGTGCGGAGCGGCCCGAGGAGAAGAAGATAGAAGACGCCGCGGAGAAGATGCTGGACGAGAACGCCGGAGGAAGAACCAGAAGAGCCAGAAGAACCAGAAGAAGATGAAGGAAGAAAGAAGAAAGAAGAAGCATTTAAATAAAGGAATTGTCAAAAACTGTCTCTTGTCATTTTTAACATTTTTGACAGTTTTTTAGTGAAATGGTAGGGGTAAGTACCCCCTTACCATTTCACACAGGGGGGGGGCCGGGATCTGGGGGTCCCCTTGTTAAAGGGGGCTTCCAGATTCCGATAAGCCCCCCGCCCGCAGACCCTCACAACCACCGGCCAGGGTTGTGAGGATGAGGCCCTTGTCCTCATCAACATGGGGACAAGGTGTTTTGGGGGGCTACCCCAAAGCACCCTCCCAATGTTGAGGGCATGTGGCCTGGTACGGTTCAGGAGGGGGGGGGGGCCGCACTCTCGTCCCCCCCTCTTTTCCTGCGGCCTGCCAGGTTGCGTGCTCGGATAAGGGTCTGGTATGGATTTTTAGGGGGACCCCATGCCGTTTTTTTTTTTTTTTTTGGCGCGGGGTTCCCCTTAAAATCCATACCAGACCTGAAGGGTCTGGTATGGAATTTAGGGGGAACCCCACGTCAATTTTTTTTTTCAATTTTGGCTGGGGTTCCCCTTAATATCCATACCAGACCTGAAGGGCCTTGTATGGAATTTAGGGGGACCCCCACATCATTTTTTTTTTTTTATTTTGGTTCGGGGTTCCCCTGTGGGGAATTCCCATGCCGTTTTTATCAATGAACTTCTATGTGTATTGTCGGCAATGCAATAGCCGCGGCTAGTTTTAAATGAGTTTTTTCCTTCCAAATGTCATTTTGCTGTCAGACTGTTCTAAACACGGGAAACATGCGCCCCTTTACAGGCATACTATAGACACCCCCCAGGTACGAAATTTAAAGGGATATTACACTTTTATTGTTTGACTTTAAGCATTATTAAAATCACTGCTCCTGAAAAAACGTCCGTTTTTAAAACTTTTTTTTGCATTGATCCATGTCCCCTGGGGCAGGACCCGGGTCCCCAAACACTTTTTATGACAATAACTTGCATATTAGCCTTTAAAATTAGCACTTTTGATTATTCATGTTCGTGTCCCATAGACTTTAACGGCGTTCGCGTGTTCGAACGAATTTTTTTCCTGTTCGCATGTTCTGGTGCGAACCGAACAGGGGGGTGTTCGGCTCATCCCTATGTGTCACTTTAACTGACAATTGCGCGGTCACTCGATGCTGTACCCAAACAAAATTTACGTCCTTTTTTCCCACAAATACCGCTTTCTTTTGGTGGTACTTGATCACCTCTGCGTTTTTTATTTTTTGCGCTATAAACAAAAGAAGACCGACAATTTTGAAAAAAACACCATATCTTTTACTTTTTGCTATGATAAATATCCCAAATTAAAAAAAATTCCTCAGTTTAGGCCGATATGTATTCTTCCACATATTTTTGGTAAAAAAATCACAATAAGCGTATATTGATTGGTTTGCGTAAAAGTTATAGCGTCTACAAAATAGGGGAATAGCTTTATGGCATTTTTATTTTTTTTTTTTTTTACTAGTAATGGTGGCGATCAGCAATTTTTATTGGGACTGCAGTATTGCGGCGGACAAATCGGACACTTTTGACACATTTTTTAGACCAGTGACAATTATACAGCAATCAGTGCTATAAAAATGCACTGATTACTGTATAAATGTCACTGGCAGGGAAGAGGTTAGCACTAGGGGGCGATCAAGGGGTTAACTGTGTTCCCTAGGTGTGTTCTAACTGTGGGGGGATGGGACTGAATAGGGGAGGAGACCGATCGGTGTTCCTACTTAGGGACTTAGAAGGGCAGGAGACTGATCGGGGTTCCTACTTAGTAGGAGCACACAATCTGTCTCCTCTCCCCTGAGAGAACTGGGATTTTTGTGTTTACACACACAGATTCGGGTGCGCGTGCACCTCTTACAGCATCTTAAAGGGCTGACGTACAGCTACAATGGCTCACCTAGGGGAGCCATCCTGCCGCAGTATAACTGCGGTGGCTGGTCGGGAACCGGTTAATAAAAGGGGGCGATCAAGGGGTTAACTGTGTTCCCTAGGTGTGTTCTAACTGTGGGGGGAATGGGACTGAGAAGGGCAGGAGACTGATCGGTGTTCCTACTTAGTAGGAGCACACAATCTGTCTCCTCTTCCCTGAGAGAACCGGGATTTGTGTGTTTACATACACAGATTCGGGTGCGCGTGCACCTCTTACAGCATCTTAAAGGGCTGACGTACAGCTACAATGGCTCACCTAGGGGAGCCATCCTGCCGCAGTATAACTGCGGTGGCTGGTCGGGAACCGGTTAATAAAAGGGGGCGATCAAGGGGTTAACTGTGTTCCCTAGGTGTGTTCTAACTGTGGGGGGAATGGGACTGAGAAGGGGAGGAGACTGATCAGTGTTCCTACTTAGTAGGAGCACACAATCTGTCTCCTCTTCCCTGAGAGAACCGGGATTTGTGTGTTTACATACACAGATCCCGGCTCTCGCTCTGTCCCGAGCGATCGTGGGTGCCCGGCCATCATTACGCCCGCCAGGCACTCGCATCGGCTCCGGGGACACGCTTTGAGTGCGTGCGCACCTCTTACAGCATCTTAAAGGGCTGACGCACAGCTACAATGGCTCGCCCAGGGGAGCCATCCTGCCGCAGTATAACTGCGGCGGCTGGTCGGGAACCGGTTAATAAAAGATTACACAGATACGTTCTTGCTAGAAAAACATATTTTAAGCAACAGACAGCATTGATTCATGAATGAATTTGTCAATTAAATCTGATTTCATTGGAGTGGCTGTGGCTGGATTTTGCAAAAGCCTTTGACACAGTTTCCCACACACAGCTAATGTGTAAGGTAAAGTCTAAAGGCTTGGAAAAATCAGTTTGTAAATGGATAAAAAACTGGCTAAAAGACCAAATTCAGAAAGTAGTGGTTAATGATTCTTACTCCAAATGGCCTAAGGTTATTAGTGGTGTACCCCAAGGTTCAGTGCTGAGACCAATACTTTTTATTATATTTATAAATGATATAGGGTCTGGGAATAAAAGTACTATTTCAGTGTTTGCAGATGACACCAAGCTATGCAGTGGTTACACATCCTTACAGGACGTCTCTAACTTACAAGTCGACCTCAATGCACTGTTAATTGGGCAACTGTGTGACAAATTAGGTTTAATGTTGATAAATGTAAAGGTATGCACTTGGGGGCTAAGAATATGCATGCATCATAATTACTAAGAGTACAACTGGGGGAATCAATGGTGGAGAAGGATCTGGGTGTTCTGGTAGATAATAGACTTAATAACAGCATGTAATGCCAAGGCGAAGCTGCAGTTTCCAAAACGATAAAAATTCTTTCTTGTATTAACCACTTGACCACTGGGCACTTAAACCCCCATAATAACCAGACCAATTTTCAGCTTTCGGTGCTCTCACATTTTGAATGACAATTACTCAGTCATGCAACACTGTACCTATATGAAATTTTTGTCCTTTTTTTCACACAAATAGAGCTTTCTTTTGGTGGTATTTAATCAGCGCTGGGTTGTTTATTTTTTGCGCGAAAACCGAAAATCCTGTAAAAAGATGCATTTTTCTTCGTTTCTGTTATAAAATTTTGCAAATTAGTAATTTTTCTACATATATGTTGGCCAAAATTTTTACCGCTACATATCTTTGGTAAAAATAACCCAAATTGGTGTATATTATTTGGTCTTTGTGCAAGTTATAGAGTCCAAAAGCTATGGTGCCAATATCTGAAAATTGATCACACCTGAAGTACTGACGGCCTAATTTGTTGAGACCCT
The DNA here is from genome assembly GCA_037952925.1 of Lithobates clamitans. Lineage (NCBI taxonomy): Eukaryota > Metazoa > Chordata > Amphibia > Anura > Ranidae > Lithobates > Lithobates clamitans. The sequence goes on from JBBGZY010000677.1 coordinate 1,341,122, forward strand.
AACATGCCAGAAAAGTACAAATACCCCCCCAAATGACCCCTTTTTGGAAAGAAGACATTCCAAGGTATTTAGAAAGATGCATGATGAGTTTTTTTAAGTTGTTATTTTTTCCCACAATTCTTTGCAAAATCAAGATTTTTTTTTCCTTTTCTTTTTTCACAAAATTGTCTTATTAGCAGGTTATTTCTCACACAAAGCATATGCATACCACAATTTACACCCCAAAACACATTCTGCTATTACTCCCAAGTACGGCGATAGCACATAAGTGAGACTTTTACACAGCGTGGCCACATACAGAGGCCCAACATGCACGGAGCACCTTCAGGCGTTCTGGAGTGCCCAGGCCAATTCTGACATTTCTCTCCTACATGTAAAAATCATCATTTATTTATAATTTTTTTTTTAGCAAAGGCCCTAGAGAATAGAATGGCGGTCATTGCAACTTTTTATCTCGCATGGTATTTGCGCAGCAATTTTTCGAACGCGTTTTTTTTGGAAAAAAAAAAACAGTTTTGTGCTTAGAAAGAAAACAAAACAGTCAAGTTAGCCCAATGTTTTTGCATAATGTGAAAGATGAAGTTATGCCGAGTAAATACATACCTAACATGTCACCCTTCACAATTGCACACGGTCGTGGAATGGTGCGAAACTTCTCTACTTAAAAATCCCCATAGGCGACGCTTTAAAAATTTTTACTGGTTACATGTTTTGAGTTACAGAGGAGGTCTAGGGCCAAATCTATTGCTCTCGCTTTACCAATCACAGCGATACCTCACATGTGTGGTTTGAACACCATTTTCATATGTGGGCAGGACTTACGTATGCGTTAGCTTCTGCATGCGAGCACACGGGGACACAGGGAAATTTTTTTTTTATTATTGTTCATTTTACTTTATTTATTTTAGTTTGATGCTTTTGTCCAAAAAATAAATTTTTTGATCACTTTTATTCCTATTACAAGGAATGTAAACATCCTTGTAATAGGAATATGGCATGACAGGTCCTCTTTACAGTGAGATATGGGGTCAATAAGACCCCACATCTCACCTCTAGGCTGGGAAGCCTGAAATAAAAAAAAAAAAACAAGCCTGCCTTCGATCGTAGTGGTGAGTCGGTAGAAGCACCTGAGGGCGGCGGGAGGGGAGGACGTCCCCTCTTGCCTCCTGTAAGAATGATCAAGCAGTGGAACAGCCACTATGATCATTCTTATGGTTTAGGGAATCGCCGGCTGAAAAAGTTGATATCTGAATGATGCCTGTAGCTGCAGGCATTATTCAGATATCCCCGCACAAAGTCAAGGACGTTGTATGATGGGCGGCGGGCGGGAAGTGGTTAAAACACATTTTTTTTAACACAAAGTTGTCCATTTATACAATATTTCTAACACATAGCTTGTACATACCAAAAATGACACCCCAAAATAGATTCTCCTTCTCCTCCTGAGTATGGTGATACCACATGTGTCAGACTTCCACAGCCTGGCCACATACAAAGGCTGAGTACAGCCGAGTATGGCTGAGCATGGCAGAGTATGGCTGAGCATGGCTGGGTATGGCTGGGTATGGCAAAGTATGGCTGGGTATCACCGAGTATTGCAGAGTATGGCTGGGTATGGCAGAGTATGGCTGGGTATTGCAGAGTATGGCTGGGTATGGCAGAGTATGGCTGGGTATTGCAGAGTATGGCAGGGTATGACAGATTATTGCAGGGTATTGCAGAGTATTGCGGGGTATTGCAGAGTATTGTGGGGTGTTGCAGAGTATTGCGGGGTATTGCGAGGTATTGCAGAGTATTGCAGAATATTGCAGGGTATTGCAGGGTATTGCAGGGTATTGCAGAGTATTGCAGGGTATTGCAGAGCATTGCAGAGTATTGCAGGGTATTGAGGAGTATTGCAGGGTATTGCAGAGTATTGCAGAGCATTGCAGAGTATTGCAGGGTATTGCAGAGTATTGCGGGGTATTGCAGAGTACTGCAGAGTATTGCGGGGTATTACAGAGTATTGCAGAGTATTGCAGGGTATTGCAGAGTATTGCAGGGTATTGCAGAGTATTGCAGGGTATTGCAGAGTATTGCGGGGTATTGCAGGGTATTGCAGAGTATTGCAGAGTATTACGGGGTATTGCAGAGTATTGCAGGGCATTGCAGAGTATTGCGGGGCATTGCAGAGTATTGCGGGGCATTGCAGAGTATTGCAGGGTATTTCAGAGTATTGCAGGGCATTGCAGAGTAGTGCAGGGTATTGCTGAGCATGGAGGGATGGCTGAGCATGGATGGATGGATCCATGGATGTGACTGCACATGTCACTGAGCAGCGCTTTGGACACTACACATCCAGCCCACAGCGCTGCTGCCATCCGATCCCTCCCCCTCTGTACCGATAGGTACAGAGAGGGGAGAGAGGAACTGGCGTCATGACATGAGAGCGATCACATGGTAAACATGACATGAGCGATCACATGGTAAACGGGTGCGATTAGCGTCCATTTACCGTGATCCGTGATGCGCCGGGTCCTGTAGACCCGGCGGTCATGGATGTTCCCGTGTGGGCACCCCGGGGGGGGGGCGCGCGGGAGCGTTTTTCCGGGATCACGTCATAGTACGTGCTCCCAGAGTTATCCAACCGCCCTGTAGCCGTCATTTGGCTATGGGCCGGTTGGTAACCGGTTAAGCAAGGTATGGATTGCAGAGAGAGAGAGAGAGAGAGAGAGAGACAACATTTTGCCCCTGTAAAAATCATTAGTAAGACATCATCTGGAATATGCAGTTGAGCACCAGTTCTCAAAAGGGATATTGGGAAACTGAAGAAAGTGCAGAGAAGAGCAATCAAACTAATAAGAGTTATGGAGGAGCTCAGCTATGAGAAGAGATTAGCTAAACTGAATTTACGGTATTCCCTCTTAAGAAGAGGAGATTAAGGGGAGGATATGATCAACATGTATAACTATATAAGTAGCCCATATAGTGAACTTGGTGCTGAGTTATCCACTTTAAGGTCATCACAGAGGATAAGGGGGCACTCTTTACATCTGGAGGAAAAGAGATTGAATCTCTAAATGTGGAAAGGCTTCTTCACAGTAAGAACAATGAAAATATGGAATAGACTCCCCTAAGAGCTGGTTCTGGCCAGCTCAGTAGATTGTTTGAAAAAAGGTCTGTATTTTTCCTAAATGCACATAATATAACTGGATACTGATATTTTATAAGTAAAGTTGATCCAGGGAATATCCGATTGCCTGTTGGGGTATCATGAAGGATTTTTTTTCCCCTGTTGGAGCAAATTGGACCGTGGTTTATGGTTTGATTGTTTTTTATTGCCTCTGGATCAATTGTGGGTATATGATTGTGTATATAGGATTGTATAGATTTTTTTTACATCCTGCTGGTTAAGCTCCAATGCTGGGCTACCAGCCCGAAAATAAGGGGGTGGGGGTGATCCCATGCTTTACCGCACCAGGTAACACCAACTCTAGTGATGCCACTGTGTAAGGGGATGGATTTACTAAACATAATAGGGTATATTTACTAAAGGCACATAGACTGAGGACTTTGCAAATGCAGTTACTCCAGAGCTTAGTAAATGAGGGAGCTCTGCTGACGTCCATCATCCAATCACGTGCAAGTAAAAATGCATTTTTTTTAACATTTCCTTGCATGTGATTGGGTATTCTTTGTAAAGTGAAACTTTACCTCATTTACTAAGCTCTAGAGCAACTTGCAAATTGCAGTCTATTTGCCTTAAAGTAGAACTATAGGCACAACTTTAAAAAAAAAAATTGGATAGAGTAAGGTAGGGTTAAAACTCATGTCACTTGTTTTTGCCATCTGTGTCCCATTGGAAGATTTCCCCTCTATTACTTTTCTGGGGACAACCAAAAATTCTGATTTTACTTTTTCTTTAACTTTCAATGACAATGGTAAACAGGACAAATATAGAGAGTGAATTTACCCAATGGGGGCACAGACAACAATAAAAACCTGACAGGTGTTCCAATCCACCTCCAAGGATTTCCATATTTCCATATATATATATATATATTTTTTTTTTTTCCATAAAGATTTTATTTAGTGTAGAGGTAACAGGTAACAATTCACATCAAATGACGCGAGAAGGCACTTAACAAGCAGGGTATAAAGGCAAAGACAAAAGTAGTACAGGATACAACCTATGTAGGTTATAATAATAGAGTAACCTGCATCACAACCAGATAACCATTGTTGTAGAGGTGGGGTGGAGGCTCATTGTCTATTTTCCCCTCCCCCCTCCTCCCCCCTAGGTGGTATGGCCCAACTGAGGAAGGGAGGTGGCTAGTATGGTTGGGTACAGTAAAGACATCTTGAGTGAGGTATCCGTGAGAGCATATGGGTAGGGCCTTGGTTCGAAGGGGGTGAAAAAGGGGAAAGGGGGTCAGGGAGGGGAGGCGTCGAGCAGGCGCAGCAGGTGACGCCCCTCGAGGGGGGGGGCCCACTCCCCACCACATCCCCCCGACCGAGAAGAGCCCACAGTTAGGGTTAAAATTCATACGCCCTCCTTTACGATACATGTTGGCGATATCATTCAGTGGTCATGAAGTGGATCCAGCATGACCAGGTGAGTGAAAATTTGTGTGTTCTTTCCTGTGAAATATGGATCAGTTCTTCCATTTCTTTTTTTTTAGATATTCTCCTAAACCATTCACCAATCGTTGGAGTGTGTGTGGACCGCCAGTGGACTGGGATACATAATCTGGCTGCATTCACCATATGCATGGCCAAAGACTTATAGTATTTTTTCTTTGATAAAGATGTGTGATGTAGGAGAAATTGTGCGGGGGTATAGTCCAGGGTATATGTAGTAACATGTGAAATAATTTCACTGACCTCTCTCCAAAAGGGTTGAAGGCGATCGCAGTCCCACCTGATGTGGAGCATAGTTCCTTCTTGTCTTCCACACTTCCAACATGTGTTGGGGATGGAGGGGGAAAATTTATGAAGCCGCAAAGGGGTCCTGTACCATCTTGTGGCAATTTTGTAGCCATTTTCCTGAATGGCCACATTTAGGGAGCATTTGTGAGCATATTCATAGATGGTATTCCACTTTACCACGGTGAGGGGCGTTTGAAAGTCTCTGTCCCAAGCCATCTGTGAGGAGGCTGGAGAGGGGGTAAGTGTGGATGAGAGGAGAGCGTAAAGGGTGGATATTAGGTGCCTTTGCAATCTTTTATGGTGGCAAAGGGATTTGAAGGGAGTGACTTTTCTGGTTCAACAGGACCGGTGTGGATGGGTCGAGAGAAAATGACGAATTTGTCTATACGACCAAAAGGAGAATGAGGTAGTTTTGGAAATGTTCACCAGGCTCTCAAAGGAGAGAGGGGCTCCCTTCGAGAAAAAGTGGAGAGCTAGGACATCATCATGTGGCCATTCGTGGAGCAAGAAAGAACGGGAGTCAACCGGGGGGAAAGCTGGGTTCTCTCTTAGGGAAGTTAAAGGGCCTGGCTCCGAGATAGATAACCCGGACTTGGTCACTCCACCAAAGGCCAGAAGGGAGGGGTGGATGAGAGGATGTGTAGCGGTTACCTGTGGCCAGTGTTTGTGAGGTAACCAGGGAAGTAGATGTAAAGGACCTGGTATAAGAGATTTTTCCAGGGCCACCCAGGTCTTTCTAGTGGTGTGAACGTTCCAGTCCACTATCCTAGTGAGATGACACACCAGGTAGTATCTGTATAGATCTGGAAGGCCGATGCCCCCATCCTTTTTCTGCAGCATAAGGCGAGAATATTTTATGCGAGGTGGAGAATTTTTCCAGATAAAGGTAGAACAAGCTTTGCGATAGGCTGAGAAAAAAGCCGGGGTGAGATGGATGGGGATAGTTTGCATAAGATAAAGTAATCTCAGCAGAATGATCATTTTAATCAGTGCTGGCGTGTACCATTACTGATGGAGGAGGCGTCTGACAGGTGGCCATTAACCCTTACTTTAGCAGAGGGGTTCGAATATAGGGCCAGCACATCTGGGAGCATGTGGGGTGCCAGGCCTACTGCCACTAGCACTTCCCGCATATAATCCCAGGCCACTCTGTCAAGCACCTTCTCAGCATCAAGAGGATGTAAGCCAGTGGTGGAGATTTAGGGTACGGATAGTGTTGTCCCTGGCCTCCCTACCAGGGACAAAACCTACCTGATCTAAGGAAATGAGTTTGGGAATCAGAGGGAGCAATCTGTTGGCCAAGATTTTGGCGTAAATTTTGATATCCACGTTCAGAAGAGATATGGGCCTGTAGTTTGAAACTTGGGCTTGATATTTACCTTCCTTTGGGATTACGGCTATGTGTGCCATAAGTAAAAAACAAACATAAAACCTATAACCAGTAACTTCATTTTTAACCGCTGAAACAGAAGAATAGCACTTCTAAAATATGCATAAGATTTTGACAACTTTGAGAGTCAAAGGGTGACACTCTACCTGAAGGTCTCGTATTATGCTTAAACTGAAAAGTCCCATATCTAATTGGAACCTGCCCCAAGTTCCACCTTGTCTTAAAAAAAAAAAAAGGGGGGGGAGGGGAGTCAAAAAAAAATGGGGGAGTTATATCGGTAGGATTTTATACCCTGTACCCGATCAGGAGCATTTGTTCCCATCAATGCAGATCCTCATTTGATCTGTGATGCTAGATTAACATTTGTACTAACCATCACCATTATTGGTCTGGATGGGAGGGGCAACACGTAGTGTACCCGAGAATCCAAAGTGCTTAGGAAGGTCTAGAGGAAGGATATCGTTGACCAGCCCTGGAATAGGGCAAGTCTTAATAGTTATGGGTGGATACAAGAGGCAGACACAGATTCTCAGAGCACACCACGCCCCAACTGCCTGTTTAAAGTGTGTTACCTTTCAGCAATAATTATAGAAAGTGTACCATTACCTGTTAGGGTATGTCAGGTTCAAGACACGCCACGCAAACATCTACTTCGGTGTAGTCAGTGGTAGGAGTCTAGAGTACATGGGCAATTTGTTTCCTAACGCACGGTAAAGCAAGATGTAAGAATTAATAGGGTAGGGACTCCACCCCGAACTGGCATCCCACCTAGTTCAGACATGATGGGTGCCCTGGAGAGCATGCGTGTGTCCTCATTTTTCAGGCTAGTTCAGAGGAGGGTCACAGACAATATAAATGGAGATGGATCAACACATAAGCCTGTGAAAGCCTGCCTTTTGTCATTGTGCCTAATGAACGTTAAAGCAAGATAATTAAAATCAGTCCACTATCTTCAGCTTCAGGGCCATTTTTAGATGTTTAATGGAGGTTGAGACTGTTAATGCGTATTAAATTCCTTGGGATGGTGGATCAGTGTCATAGAATAAGGAGACAGGTGTTCAAAACACAGGCCCATATTGCTGTAGTCGGGAGTGGGTGCATCCAGTATTATGGCAACAGATTAGAAAGCCAGCAGGCCTCCTTCCCATATTCTGGGGAAATGTGGGAGGAATCTGGAAGGGCTAGCGTGATTCAAAATGTCTCAGTGACAGTCTAGGAGAAGTCTTGTAAAAAAACGCTACCTAGAGGGAGGGAAGGATGTGGTCTGATGGGCATATGGATTAGGACATCATGGATGCAAAGTTCATCAAAGCTTACCTTCCAAATGCGGTTGTCTTACATAGGGGCAGATCGTAGCACACCTATAGAAGGCAGTGGACAAACAGGAAAGGGTGGATGTGGATGTGGATGGTCCGTCTCTTCGATTCAGCGGGGATTGCAGCCGGCTGATCAAAATAAAAAAAATTTTAAAAAAAAACGGGGGTGGGGGGGAGACAGATGTGAGGACTGGTGACCAGGGGCACTTACATCGAGTAGGTTACTTCACGGCAGAGTCAGAGTGGAGGTGTCCCTTTTCAAGCCTCCATGCGATCTCTTCTTTCTGATGGAGAGCCAGCGTTATGTTGATAAAGGTATGGGCGCGATGATCGATTGTTTGGAGGAGGTGAAGCATCCCGATGCCTCCTGGGTCTTTGTCGCTGGGCCTATGGCGACGGGTTGAGCGAGACTGGTAGCTTGATCCGGAAGCTCGATGCGGGGAGAATTGAGTTGATCACAAAAGGCATGCAGGTCTTCCGGCATACGGAGCAGGGCCGAGCGCCCCCTGGCTGCCGCAGATAACCCAAAAGGAAATTTCCAGCGGTATTGTATGTTCCGAGACCGTAGGGCTTCCAGCAGGGGGTGCAAAGCCCTCCTGTTCTGCAAGGTTATCTGAGATAAGTCCTGAAACAATTTAATTTCAGCGCCATTGTGAACAATTCAACCCTTTTCCCTTGCCTTTCTAAGGATTTCCTCCTTCAGGGGGAAATTCACAATGCAGCAAATTACATCCCTGGGCGGTTCATTGTCCCGGGGTTGAGGGCGCAATGCTCGGTGAACTCTTTCCACCCCTATTAAAGAGTCAGCCGGACGATCAATCAGATCATTAAAGATGTTACTTACAGTTTGTTGAAGCAGACCTGGATCGTTATTCTCAGGCACACCGCGTACTCTTATATTGTGTCTGCGCCCACAGTTGTCTAGATCTTCAACATCGTCGCGGTGCTCTTGATATCGGTGGCAAATTTCTCCAGATCTAGTAGGCTGGGTGGTTGGGTCTGCAGAGGGGAGGGTGTCTCCGCTCCTGAAATCTGCGATGCGGGTGTCTCACCAGACGAGGTCGGTGCTTGGGCCTATGAAGCCACATGGGAGGCTGCGTGTGCCAGCTGGCGCTGGGTCCGAAACAGCTCAGGGATGTTACAGCTCAGCTGTGTCCCATTATCGATGAATGCGCGGGAGGTAGAGGAGCTCCTAGTTGATCTCTGCATGTTGGTTCATGCTGCGGACTCCCCGAAAATCAAAGCACGGTCCCCAGGTTACAGGTGCTCCGAGATCAGGCAGTCATCCAGGTCCCCGTCCAGGTCACTCCCCCCGGCTATTATACTTTTACATTCCTTAAATACCTCATGCCTGGACCACTTACTGCATGTATTTAATTATTTATTTCCCTCTGTGAATAGACTTTAACCCCTTTTCATGTGGTATTTACTAATAATTGTGATCGTTTTACGGTAAATACATTTCAGGACCGCATGCACCTGCGATATTTAAGGAAAACGTGTCCGCACACCTAAATACCGCATGCGATATGCTTTTATGAATGAAGCCCAAAATCATTAACACAAAGCATAACTAGCTCCTAATCTATATTGGCTGTGGTGTATAGCAAAAGCTGCCTACTATAGCTGAAAATGAAATGTGCAGAAAAATGTCTATGAGAACTGACATGAGAAGCATTTGCTAATTATTCTGTAAATCTCTTCCTGTATATGTGTTCAGTTGACATTTAAAGTGGTTGTAAACCCAGATGAAAACCCAGATTGAAAAAAAAAAATGAAAAAAAAAAAAAAACCTGCAAGACAAAGGCATAATGAGCTAGTATGCATCACATGTTAGCTCATTATGAAATACTTACCTTAGAACGATGCTGTTGCAGCGGTCCCGGCACCACTGTGACCGGCGACATGTCGTCCCGGAGTTATTTCCGGGTTCATCGGCTCCGGCATTGTGACTGGCCAGAGCCGCGATGACATCACTCCCACATGCGCGCTGGAGCCCCCGGTAACAGCACAGCAGATGAAGAAATGGCACGAGGGAGCCGTTTCTTCAGTGTGCATGTGCCGATGATGCCGGCACATGCAGATACAGTGAATGTCTCCTAAACTATGCAAGTTTAGAAGTAATTTACAGTACCTACAGGTAAGCCTTATTATAGGATTACATGTAGGTAAAAGTGGTTATACAGGGTTTACAACCACTTTAAAAGGAATCATTCTTGAAGCTAACCAATTATGCAATTAGGCTCTGATGAAAGCTGCAATTCCCTGACTTATGTAGCACATTCTATCTTCTATCTGTTGAATCTAAGCCTATTCAGAGAGACACTTACCTGGAACTAGTATGCAGCACAAGAGACTGGGCTTTTCCATAAGAGCCTAATAACACAGGTTTTTATTTTAACAGTAAAGAAAAAAGAGAAAGGTCTGGTGTCCCCAGTAACACACTTCCATCCCTATAATATTTTTGATATCACACATCTCACTACACCATCACAATCCACCCCTCTTTCCTTTCCGTCTTTTTCATCTTGTCACTTGTTAGTATCCCTCTGCTATCCTATGTTTTCCACCATCTCCATGTCCCTACCATCCTTGGCCCAGGCCTTTTACTTATATATACATATCTGTATGCGAATACTCATTGATTTTACTACTTTAGATGCCTGACAAACATACCCATGTTTATAGCCTATACTCTTTATGGACTAATGAGGTCTTTAGGGATACATCACTACCATACTATTACACAATCACAGTCCACCTCTTTCACTTCCCTTTTTCTTTTCTATCTTTGCACCTGTTAGTATCCCTCTGTTATCCTATGTTTCCTACCATCTCCATGTTCCCTACCATCTTTGGGTCCAGGCCTCTCATTTCATGCATATATATCTTCATGCTAATACTTATTGATTCTACTTTATTACTTTAGATGCCTGACAAACATACTTATGTTTACAGCCTACACTCTTTATGAACTAACGAGGTCCTTAGGGTTACATCACTACACCTATGCCATGCCTATGCTCGCCATTTGGCCCCTCGTGGGGTCCCATCTGACTTCGCCCCCTCAGCTCCCTGGTGAGGCACCTGCTGCCGCTATCTTGGAGCCACACCCCTTTAGCCATGGTCAAGCTCAGTGGTGAGTATGGGGACCCATAACCCCTCCTACCCTGTGCCTTTATAACTAATACTGTGCCATTTTGCCAACTATATACTTTTTTATCTTAGGTACAATGTTACACACATCCACCCCTGAAGAGCGAGCTGGATCTCGCGAAACTAGTCGGGTAGTATGATGCCCGTGTACTATGACTGCTATTACATTCATGTACCAATATTTCTTGTTCCATATATCTTTTTTTGCCAACTGTTGGTGTTATCTATGCATGTAAACAATTTTACTTGAATAAACCATATACTGTATTTACTACTGTTATGTTTACTAGCGGAAACGGTACCCACTTCATTTAAAGTCCCAGGGCGAATCCTTTGTTTTATTATTTTAACAGTAACCCCTTGGGCCCAGTTAACACTTTAAGTGCAGTTTTCAGACGTGTTTCTCAATGTACTGTATGTGTGCACATTAAAGCATGGTAACAAGGATTTTATATTAATTTTCATGAATTTATTTCTCTTGTAGTTTTCCTATCATCTAAATTGTGTTTTTTTTCACATTTACATTTGTTATATCTGTACAAATATATAAGAGAAATGTATGCTTATGCTTTGCCATTAACTCGTTTGGGCCAGGAAATTTACATTAATAAACCAAGTGAGTTGGGGATAACCCTAATAATGAATAATTTGTATTGTGTCCTCAGTGATGCTGGGTGGTATATGTAATATGTAAATAACTTTTTTAGAAAAGTCACATAAGAGAGTGGCCTGGAGAATGTCTGCTATGTCAAAGATAATGCAATAGTGAAACAGTGGTGCATATGTTTGTGTTTGCTTGGGGGTCAGTCTTTAAAGGGGTTGTAAACCCTTGTGTTTTTTCACCTTAATGCATCCTATGCATTAAGGTGTAAAAACTTCTGTCACTGACCGGCCCCCCAGCCCCCCGTTTTACTCACCTGAGTCCCGTAATTCCCACGCCGGAGACGCTCTCTTCTCCTCTACATGTTGTCTCGGCTTTTGATTGGATAGATTGATAGCAGCACAGCCATTGGCTCATGCTGCTGTCAATCAAATCCAATGATGTGGGCACCGGGTCGAGTCCAGCATTCTGCATCTATGGACGCAAGGTAACCCCCTGGGAGAGCGCTTCTCCTAGTGGGTTATACAATGTGGGGAGGAGCTACCAGCGCCGTTGGGGAACCCCAGAAGTCGAGGGTCGGGGCCACTCTGTGCAAAACGAACTGCACAGTGGAGGTAAGTATACCATGTTTGTTATTCAAACAAAAAAAACAACTTAGCTTTACAATCACTTTACGTTTAATTGTATGGGCAGCAGAATGTTATGGCATATGAAGGCACATTCATAGTCAGCACCTCACACCAGCAGTGCCCCCACTCTCCCAGTTATATGACAGTGCTCAAGCCAAGTGATTGGCTGCTGGGTCCTATCACCATGGCAGGGGTGCAATTTATATGCTCCTCCATACCCAGAGGTGCCAGGTTGTTGCACTGGCTGAAGCAATAGAAAACAATAAGCTGTGTGGGAGCACAAGTAAGGTAGGTATAGGGTTGTCAGGGGATGTCCTTTCCAGAGACACTGTCACTTTGTCATGCATAAATAAGATGACCAAAAATATAATTGTGGCACAAGACCTTCGTCTGCAGAGTAACATGGCAGTTAAAGCTGAATTAAAGAGTTGTTGTTCTCCGATCTACTATACTTCAGGACTCCCACTTACTTAAAGCCTAAAGCCCATTTTACACTTATACGACGTGTCCCACGATTTTGTACTGCAAAATGGTATGACAAGTCATTCTCCATGATTTTTAATGACTACCATTCATATTGGCATGACTTTAAGTCGTGCCGACTTCAAAGAAGTCCCTGCACTACTTTGGTCCAACTTCCATGCGAGTTGTACTCCATAGACCTCAATGTTAAACCCTCAAGTAGCATGCAATTCGTACCTGAATAATATAGACACGATTTCAGTACGACTTTGTAAGCACAAGCTGTAAGCACAAGCCTCACACCATGTATGTTTTCATTTGTTATCGTGGCAAAATCGCGGCCACGAAATTGCGGTAAAATCGCACAACTTTGAAGTCGTATAAGTGTGAAAGGGGCCTCAATCAGCACAAAGGACAGTATTTCTCTTCTCTGCCCACCCCATATACTATATAAGTAATCTTCCAGGGCTGTGGGGGTTAATACTGTGCACACCCTTTCTGCCATTCATAAAAGAAAAGAGGATGTGGACCTTTCATTCATCTGATTTACTGATTTAAAATACAAATAAAAAATAAACTTAGGCTTTAATACTGACTCAAAGTATTTATACCACAGTATTAAAAGAAAAACGCTAGAGCCTTGTATTTTTATGTACTGGTACACTAAAATGTACCTTGCTATAAGACTGTCACTTACTGAATATTTGTCATTTACCGCTATACTGTGTACTTTACTATAGGAATGTCACTTGCTTTATAGTATGTGTTAAGACTCTGTTACTGAAAAAAAGCACTAGAGCAGTGTAGTTGTCATTTACTGCTACACTGCAGTGTACTTTACTATAGGGCTATCACTTACTGAATAATATGCCCCACAGTGTTGAGACTCTGGTACTGATATAAAACACTAGGGCAGTGCATTTATCATCTTATAACAAACATGCATTGCCTGAAGCTGGGTACGTGGGCATTACACGGTCATTGTGTTCTGAGTAGAGAGAAATTGTACAGCAATAACACTGCCAAAACTGAGTCATTTATTGAAGCAATAAAAAGAGCAATGATGCTATGCAAATCTTAATAACACATATACTGTATAGCTGACCTAAATTATTTTTAGTGACATTGTAATGAATAGGTGTTAATAGTTGATATATTTCACCATAAAAAAAAGTGTTCATAGGGTAAGAAAGAACCACATAACTTTGAGAGACAAGACCATGAATAGAGGAGTTTAACCCTCACCTTACCCTCACCCTTAGCTACTCAATGTGTAATTTACCGTACTTTATGGCTTCTCAAACTAGGCCTATGAACTAACATCACATTCTGCATGCCTAGGTGAAGACCTTTTAGGGGTTATTTAAAAACCCTGATGCCCAAAATATCTGTTTAATGAAACTTTACATCCATACTTTTTTACCTACATTGGCTAGAGATTGCACAATTAAAACTTTTAGTTCTGCGCACATCACAAGTGAACTCACAGGCATCCACAAATTACCCAAAATGTGGGTCTTTTTTTTACAAGGTAGAGACTTAAGTTCCTTGATCAGTAAAATGTAAAACTACCAGCTCACTATCACACCTGTGATTCTGTGAAGGGGTCTGCTTTTGCTAGTTAAGGACATGGTTCTGGAAAATGTCAAAGAACTGTGGGGTTCATTTACTAAAGCTGGAGAGCTGGTCCTTACTAGACCAATTTCAGCTTTCAGTGCTCTCACGTTTTGAATGACAATTACTCAGTCATGCAACACTGTACCCATATGAAATTTTTGTCCTTTTTTTAACACAAATAAGGCTTTCGTTTGGTGGTATTAATTACCACTGGGTTTTTAATTTTTTGTGCTATAAATGAAAAAGCCCAAAAATTTTGTAAAAAAAAAATTCTTTTTTCTTTGTTTCTGTGATGCAAATTAGTAATTTTTCTTCTTAAATGTTGACAACAATTTATACTGCTACATATCTTTGATAAAAAATAACCAAAAGCAGTGTATATTATTTGGTCTTTGTGAAAGTTTTAGAGTCTACAAGCTATGGTGCCAATCATTGAAAATTGATCACACCTGATGTACTGATGATTTCTAGAGACACTAACAAGTCAGGACAGTACAAATGACCCCTTTTTGCAAAGGAGACATTCCAAGGTATTTAGCAAGAGGCATGGTGAGTTTTTTGAAGTTGTATTTTTTTCCCACAATTATTTGCAATTTTTCTTTTTTTCCCCACAAAATTATCATATTAACAGGTTATATCTCTTACAAGGCATATGCATACTTGCAACTGCACCTCAAAACACATTCTGCTACTCCTCCTGAGTAGGGATGAGCCGAACACCCTCCAGTTTGCAGCAGAACATGCGAACAGGCAAAAAATTTGTTCGAACACTTGAACACCATTAAAGTCTACGGGACATGAACGTGAAAAATCAAAAGTGCTCATTTTAAAGGCTTATATGCAAATTATTTCCACAAAAAGTGTTTAGGGACCTGGGTCCTGCCACCGGGGACATGTATCAATGCAAAAAAAAGTTTTAAAAACTAACGTTTTTTCGGGAGTAGGGATTTTAATAATGCTTAAAGTGAAACAATAAAAATGAAATATTCCTTTAAATATCGTGCCTGGGGGGTGTCCTTAGTATGCCTGTAAAGTATGCCTGTAAAGATCTTTCCCATGTTTATAACAGTGCCACAGCAAAATGACATTTCTAAAGGAAAAAATTTAATTTAAAACCTATAAAAAGCTATAATGTATGTAATTTAAAAGCTGTAATATATTGTCGGATCCCGGCAATATAGATAAAAATACCAAAAATAACAGAAAAAAATGGTGTGGATGTCACCCCCAAAATCCATACCAGGCCCTTCAGGTCTGGTATGGATATTAAGGGGAACCCTTTTTTTATTTTTATTTTTTTTAAACGGCGTGAGGGTTCCCTAGGCCCCCAGGCTCTATATACTCTGAACAGCAGTATATATACTATACGGCCTGCTCTATATAGTCTGCAGAAAATTGGCCCTTAGGTGTTGGTGGTACCAGAACACTGTAAGCCCCCGCAGTTACTCCTGTTGGGCGCAGGAACTAGCCCTGCTGTAAAATGTTATATCAAAAATTTTAATTGCATGCCCCTGTTAAACAGTGGCAGAAAAATTGGGCCTTGGGCTGTGGTGGTGCCACAACACTGTAAGCCCTCACAGATACTCTTGTTGGGCACAGGAACGGGCCCTGCTGTGACATATTATAGCAAAAATTGTATTTGGACCTTTGGTGGTGGTGGTGCCACAACACTGTAAGCCCTCACAGTTACTCTTGTTGGGTGCAGGAATGGGCCCTGAATTGAAATATTATATCATAAATTGTAATGACATGCCCCTGTTAAACAGGGGTAGAAAAATTGGGCCTTGGGTGGTGGTGCCACAACACTGTAACCTCTCACAGAAACTCTTGTTGGGCGCAGGAACGGGCCCTGCTGTGAAATATTAAATTGTTATTACATGCCCCTGTTAAAAAGGGGAAGAAAAATTGGGCATTGGGTGGTGGTGGTGGTGCCACAACACTGTAACCCCTCACAGATACTCTTGTTGGGCGCAGGAATATTAAATATTGAAATATTGAATATTGAAATATTATATCAAAAATTGTAATTACATGCCCCTGTATAACAGGGGCAGAAAAATTGGTCCTTGTGTGGTGATGGTGGTGCCACAACACTGTAACCCCTCACAGATACTCTTGTTGGGCGCAGGAACGGGCCCTGCTGTGAAATATTAAATTGTTATTACATGCCCCTGTTAAAAAGGGGAAGAAAAATTGGGCATTGGGTGGTGGTGGTGGTGCCACAACACTGTAACCCCTCACAGATACTCTTGTTGGGCGCAGGAATATTAAATATTGAAATATTGAATATTGAAATATTATATCAAAAATTGTAATTACATGCCCCTGTATAACAGGGGCAGAAAAATTGGTCCTTGTGTGGTGATGGTGGTGCCACAACACTGTAACCCCTCACAGATACTCTTGTTGGGCGCAGGAAAGGGCCCTGCTGTGAAATAATATATCAAAAACTGTAATTACATGCCCCTGTTAAACAGAGGCAGAAAAAATTGGGCCTTGGGTGGTGGTGGTGCCCTAAACCAAAGATATTGTTGGAAGCTAGCATCAAGATTGAGGAGGAAAAGGATAGTCAGCATAGTCTTCAAGTAATCCCACATTCATAGCAAATTCAGTCAGTTACATCAGCATCAGGTGCTTGATAGCTGCTTCAAGACTGATTCATTTTTATGAATGTGAGCCTTTGAATGGAGTCTGTGGACAGGCGCACTCTTTGATCCTTTACAAACCCTCCAGCAGCACTGAATGTGCATTCAGAAAGCATGCTGGATGCAGGACAGGCCAGTAGCTCAATTGCATATTGAGCAAGTTCTGGCCAGTGGTCCATCCTCAAGACCCAGCAACCCAGTGGATGCTCTGTTGGAAAGGTCTCCAAGTCTGATCTTGCCCCTAGATATTCATGCACCATGTAATGCAGATGCTGGTGATGGTTGCTGGAAATTGATCAGACCTTGGTGCTGAGGACTGAAAAAAATGTTTAAAGGCATCGGTCAGCCGGCCACCTTCTCCACTGCTCTTCCTCTGACTGAGCGAAGTCTCAGCAACACGTTGTCCAGCACCAGGAAATTGTAACCTCCCAGGCTCTGGAAATGCATTGAACAAACCTTTCTTCATGTTTCATCCTCTGCGAAGGCAAGATGAGTTCTGCAACCTTACCATTGTAACGTGGATCAAGAAGGGTTGCCAACCAGTAATGATCCCTCTCCTTGATACCACAAATCCTAGGGTCCTTTTGCAGGCTTTGCAGAATCAGGGAGGCCATGCAGTGTAAGTTTGCAGAGGCATTTGACTCTGGGTCACTAAGGATCACATGATCCGTAACTACCTCCTCCCAGCCACGTACAACTCCTTGGTTTCTGGGGACTGAAAACCATCCCTTGAAGACTGCTGCTGAGTGTTATCCTCTGCATTCTTGCTGACACAATCCTCTTCCTCCTCCTCTTCTTCCTTTGTGTTTGGTGGGCCTGCAACAATGCTATCTGGATAAAGGGGGCCTTGAGAGGTAAGGAAGTCCTCCTCTTTCTCCCGCTGTTCTGCCTCAAGCACCCTGTCCATGATTCCACGAAGCGCATGCTCCAACAGGAAGACTAGAGGGACATTGTCACTGATGCATGCATTGTTGCTGCTCACCATCCTTGTGGCCTCCTCAAATGGTGACAGGACAGTGCATGCATCCTTGATCTGGTGTGGTGAGGCGAAAAGAAGCCACGCTACCCTGACCCTGTCCTGGTGCCATACTCGCACAGGTACTCATTGATGGCCCTCTGCTGTGTGTGCAGCCGCTGCAGCATTGCCAATGTTGAGTTCCACCTGGTGGGAATGTCACAAATGAGGCGGTTGGTGGGCAGTTTGCATTCCGTTTGAATGTCAGCCAGCTGAGCATTGGCACTGTATGACCGGCAGAAATGACCCCAGACTTTTCTGGCCTGCGTCAGGAGATCCTGTAAGCCTGGGTACCTGCTCAAGAACCGCTGCACCACCAAATTCAGGATGTGTGCCAAACATGGAACATGGGTCAAGTGTCTCTGTCGGAAGGCGGAGAGAAGGTTGGTGCCATTGTCGGATACAACCATTCCTGGCTGAAGCTGGCGTGGCGTCAACCACCTCTGAGCCTGCCCCTGCAGAGCTGACAAAATCTCTGCCCCAGTGTGGCTCCTGTCCCCTTGGCAGACCAACTCAAGCACCGCATGGCATCTTTTAGCCTGACTGCTTGCGTAGCCCCTTGAATGCTTATGGAGCAACGCTGGTTTAGAGGACAAATGTGCAGAAGAGGCCATAGGGGAAGAAGAAGAGGAGGGGGTGGAGGAGAGAGCTATGGCAGAATCACCACTAGAATTCTGGAGGTGTGGTGACGGAACAAGCTCCAACAACACTGAACCCTGTTCTACATCCTTCCCAGCTGCCATCAGAGTTACCCAGTGCACCGTGAAGGAAAGGTAACGTCCCTGCCCATGCCTGCTGGACCATGAGTCATGATGCCATCCATGAAAGCAGTTGCAGTGCTAGCAATTTGGCCAATCTAGCATTTAGATGCTGAGCATGTGGATGGCTAGGACTGAATTTCTTTTTACGGTTGAGCAACTGGGGTAGGGAAATTTGCCTGCTAAAATCAGATGGTGGTGTACTGCTAGAAGATTGACTGCAAGTACTTGGGACACCTATTGCTATACCTTCAATCCACTCAGTGCAGGTTTTTGAGAGGACTGAAGGTATAGTAGTGTTGGAGATCCCAGATGAGGAGCAAGGAGAAGTCCACCTTTTTCTTTGATGTGGGTCTTTCAAGTGCTTTTGCCAATGGACTGCACTCAGATGTCTGGTCAAGCATGTGGTGCCAAAGTGGCTGCTGTTCTGGCCACGCTTGATCCGCTTCAGACATAAGTTGGAAACAGCAATGGTGCGATCTGCTGCACATGTGTCGAAAAAGGCCCACACCAAGGAACTTTTGAAAGTCAGTGGGGATTCAGCAGTGCCCTGCATCTGCAGAGCTCTGCGGTGTGATACAATAGGGTGGCTGCCCTTAATCTGCCCCCTAGAGGACATCCTGCCTTGTTGGAGTTGTGCCTCCTCCTCTCTTCTCTCAGGCACCCAAGTACAGTTAGTGACCTCATCATCCCCTCCCTCCTCATCACTGGAGCAAACTTGGCATCTGCTGCAGCTGGGGGAACATGACTGCCAGTTTCTTGTCCTTCTTGGGCACCCCTCTCTCTAGGCTCATGTTACTCCTTTCCTCAACCTGGGAACCAACATCGGAGCCTTCAAATTGCTGCACATCCTCCAGCAGAATGTACCTGACGCTGTGGTCGAATAATTCTGGGGACTATGCCGTGCATGATGGTGGGGCTACGGAAGGAGTGACTGTAGACAAGGAGCCAGTGGAATATGCTGCTTTGGCAGCTGCGTTGGAAGGCAAACTACTCTGAGTCTGGGTGACAGAGGATGAGGAGGATGAGGACGGCTTTTGAACTTATGTCAACCCGAACATCGAGCTCATCCCTACTCCTGAGTATGGCAATACCACATGTGTGAGACTTTTTCACAGCCTGGCCACATATATAGGATTTCACGTTTATTTATTTTTCGATATTGATGTAGTGTCACTGTGAATATACTTAATTAAGGTTTCACATAATTCTTAATATTTAGTATTTTTTTTTTTCTTTTTCGGTCCGTCGGGTGGCGTGAGATAGATCTACATTGCAGGACATTTTTATTTTTTTATAAAGGACTTGTCCCAAAGTGTCTTCTGTCTTTTTTACTCTTTTTGACACTTTTTTTTGTGAAATGGTAGGGGTAAATGTACCCGTTACCAATTCACATAGGGGGAGGCCAGGATCTTGGGGTCCCCTTGTTAAAGGGGGCTTCCAGATTCTGATAAGACCTGAAGGGTCTGGTATGGATTTTGGGGGGGACCCCTACATCATTTTTTTTTAATTTGGTGCAGGGTTCCCCTTAATATTCATACCAGACCTGAAGGACCTGGTATGGATTTTGAGGGGACCCCCACTCCATTTTTTTTACATTTTTGGTTCGAGATTCACCTTAATATTCATACCAGACCCAAAGGGCCTTGTAATTGACTGGGGGGAACCCATGCTGTTTTTTTCAATGAGTTTTATCCATATTGTCGTGAACCAACAAATCATTACAGCCGCGATCAGTTTTAAATGACTTTTTTTCCTTTAGAAATGTCATTTTGCTGTGGTGCTGTTCTAAACATAGGAAAACTGCACCACTTTACAGACATACTATAGACACCCCCAGGCACAATATTTAAAGGAATATTTCATTTTTATTGTTTCACTTTAAGCATTATTAAAATCACTGTTCCCGAAAAAACTGTCTTTTTAAAACTTTTTTTTGCATTGATACATGTCCCCTGGGGCAGGACCCGGGTCCCCAAACCTTTTATGACAATAACTTGTATATAAGCCTTTAAAATTAGCACTTTTGATTTTTCATGCTCGCGTCCTAGACTTTAACAGTGTTTGTGTGTTCGTCCAAATTTTTTGCCTGTTTGCAAGTTCTGGTGCGAACCGAAACGGGTGTTCGGCTCATCCTTAATTAACAATGCCAAAACTTGTATTTCAATAAAAGTTCACTTTAAAAATATCCTAACGATATTATATAGAAGCAAATCATTTTACACAACTTTGCAGCTTTCCTCAGACCTGTTTTGCACAGTCAGCAGCTAATTATCACTTAACAGTATTTTATTAAATCTGAATGTATCTTGTTAAAATCTAGTCTAGAAATGTGAACTCTAAGCATATACGGTAACTTAAACTACATTATTTAAAAACTAAAATGTTTCATAATTTGTAAATAAGGCATGGCAACACCAGTTTTACACACATATTTTTTCAAGAAGCAAGATCATGTGAAATTAAGATAATGGGGCAATAGAATTATCAGCACTTTTTTGAGACCTTAGTGACACAGGTCAATGGAAATGATCCAGTGAAAGGTGGTTCTATGAAGTATTGACTCGGGGGGCTGAAAAGAAATGTACGCCACACTTTTCAGATCTTTATTTGTAAAATAGTTTGTAAACCATTTATAATTTTTCTTCCACTTCACAATTATGTGCCACTTTGTGTCGGTCTATCACATAATACCCCAATAAAGTATATTTACGTTTTTGGTTGTAACATGACTGCCTCCACCCACTGACTCCCTCACTGCCCAGGAGATCGCTAATCACTTCAAAAACAAGATTGATACAATCCGCGATGAAATCTCCGCTCTACAGGTATCTCCCCCAGATAAGACCCCATGTCAACAGGTACAACTGACACTTACCCTATTCAAATCTGCTACTACAGACGAAGTTGCTAAACTCCTTTCTATTGCCCACCTAACCACCTGTCCCCTGGACCCTATTCCCTCTCATATGCTACGGTCGCTCTCTGACTCCATCCTACACTCCCTAACCCACATCGTCAATCTCTCCCTCACCTCTGGCGTCTTCCCCAATGCTCTAAAACATGCACTGGTCACCCCCATACTTTAAAAGCGTCCTTGGACCCTACCAATCTTAACAACCTACGCCCTATCTCCTTGCTCCCCTTTTCCTCTAAACTCCTTGAACGCCTGGTTTACAACCAACTGAGTGACCACCTCATTAAAAACAACCTTCTTGATCCCCTTCCACCTGGATTTCGCCCTCAACACTCCACAGAAACTGCTCTTTTAAAACTCACAAATGACCTACTAACTGCAAAAACCAACGGACACTATTCTGTACTCCTACTTCTGGATATTTTAGCTGCCTTTGACACGGTTGACCACCCCTCCTCCTCAAAAAACTTTACTCCCTCGGTCTCCGTGACTGTGCTATTCAGTGGCGCTCATCCTACCTATCCCAATGCACCTTCAGTGTCACTTACAATTCTACTTCCTCCACTCCTCTTCCCTTCTCTGTCGGGGTCCCCCAAGGTTCTGTTCTTGGACCTTTTTTATTTTCAATCTACACCTCTTCCCTGGGTCAGCTGATAGCCTCTCACGGCTTTCAATATCATTTCTATGCTGACGACACACAAATCTATCTCTCCACCCCTCAACTCACTCCATCAGTCTCCTCATGTATCACTAACTTACTAACCGACATATCTGTATGGATGTCACACCACTTCCTCAAACTCAACTTGTCCAAAACAGAGCTTATAATATTTCCTCCCTCACGTGCCTCTTCCGCTGACTTGTCTGTCAAGAGAAATGGCACAACCATCCACCCGTCCCCACATGTCAGGATACTAGGTATTATCCTGGATTCTGAACTCTCCTTTCGGCCCCACATCCAATCACTTTCCAAAGCTTGCCGCCTCAACCTCCGCAACATCTCTAAACTACGTCCCTTTCTAACCACGAAACCACAAAGCTCCTGATTCACTCCCTGGTTATCTCTCGCCTCGACTACTGCAACTCCCTCCTCATTGGCTTATCTTTAAATAGACTATCCCCCCTTTAGTCCATCATGAATGCTGCCGCCAGACTCATCCACCTTACAAACTGCTCAGTGTCTGCTACCCCCCTCTGCCAATCCCTCCATTGACTGCCACTCGCCCAACAAATTAAATTCAAAATACTAACAATAAGTTACAAAGCCATCCACAACTCTGCCCCCAGCTACATCACTATCCTAGTCTCAAAATACCAACCTAATCGCCCACTCTGTTCCTCCCAGGACCTCCTGCTATCTAGCTCCCTCATCACCTCCTCCCATATCCGCCTCCAGGACTTCTCCCCAGCCTCGCCCATCCTCTGGAATTCCCTACCAATCTGTCAGACTGTCTCCAAATTTATCCACATTTAGGCATCCCTGAAAACTTTCCTCTTCAGAGAAGCCTTTCCTGCCTCCATCTAACAACTGCACTATTTTCTCCATTAGCTCATCCCCCACAGCTATTACCCTTTTGTATAACTTGACCCTCCCTCCTAGATTGTAAGCTCTAACGAGCAGGGCCCTCTGATTCCTCCTGTATTGAATTGTATTGTACTTGTACTGTCCTCCCTAATGTTGTAAAGCGCTGCGTAAACTGTTGGCGCTATATAAATCCTGTATAATAATAATAATAATAATAATAATGACAAAATGTATATATATACATATATACAATGTATACATATACATATATACAATATATATACATATATATATACTCTTTCAGCTGTTAACTATATTAAATAAAATAGCATGTGTATGCACACTTATGCATGGCTGTATGGCATTTTTTTTTGTAAACTAAAAGTTCCTTAATGAGAAGCAGTTACCTAGCCCATGCAAGGCAAAGTGACAATGTATTTTCTATAGTTCCCCCCGACCCCTATATTCACCTTACTAGTGTCTCCTCTCCTCTCCTTTCTCTCCTCTCCTCTCCTCTCCTCTCCTCTCCTTTCTTCTCCACAGCCATTACTAAAGTGACTAGTGTCAGCAACCCAGGAGAACTGTGTCATCACTCCCGCTTTCATGTTATATAATTACATAGTTACATAGTAGGCGAGGTTGAAAAAAGACACCAAGTCCATCTAGTCCAACCTTTGTGTGTGATTTTATGTCAGTACTACATTGTATATCCCTGTATGTTGTGGTCGTTCAGGTGCTTATCTAAAAGTTTTTTGAAATTATCGATGCTCCCCGCTGAAATCACTGCCTGTGGAAGGGAATTCCACATCCTTACCGCTCTTACAGTAAAGAGCCCTCTACGCAGTTTAAGGTTAAACCGCTTTTCTTCTAATTTTAGTGAATGGCCGTGTGTCTTATTAAATTACCTTACGCAGAAAAGTTTTATCCCTATTGTGGGGTCACCAGTACGGTATTTGTACATTGAAATCATATCCCCTCTCAAGCGTCTCTTCTCCAGAGAGAACAAGTTCAGTGCTCTTAACATTTCGTCATAACTAATGTCCTCCAGACCCTTTATAAGTTTTGTTACCCTTCTCTGGACTCTCTCCAGTTCCAGAGCATCCTTCCTGAGGACTGGAGCCCAGAACTGGACAGCATACTCCAGGTGCAGCCTGACCAAAAGTCCTGTAAAGTGGGAGAACTATCGTTTTATCTCTGGAGTTAATCCCCTTTTTAATTCATGCCAATATTCTGTTTGCTTTGCTTGCAGCAGCTTGGCATTACATGCCATTGCTGAGCCTTTCATCTACTAGGACCCCCTGGTCAATTTCCATCATAGATTAACCCAGAGGTTCTCCCTCCAGTGAGTATATTGCATTCCTATTTTTGTCACCCAAATTCATTATTTTAAATTTTTCCACATTAAAGCTCATTTGCCATGTAATTGCCCACCCCATTAATTTGTTCAGATCTTCTTGCAAGGTTTCCACATCCTGTGGAGAAGTTATTGTCCTGCTTAGCTTAGTATCATCCGCAAATACAGAGATTGAACTGTTTATCCCATCCTCCAGGTCGTTTATGAATAAATTAAATAGGATTGGTCCCAGGACAGAACCCTGGGGGACCCCACTTCCCACCCCTGCCCATTCTTTGTACACCACCTGAAGTGTATTAGAAACAGTACACCACAGAATGCACTGTAAATATAGGCTACAATAGATGCATATATATATATATATATATATATATATATATATATATATATATACACACCCATTTATCACTACCCTCTGAACTCGCCCTTGTTACCAGTTTGTAATCCATGTACTCACCCTATGGTCCATGCCAACTTGGACCATAGGGTGAGTACAGTAAATGTTTATGGGGAACTGTATCAAATGCTTTTGCAAAATCCCGATACACCACGTCTACGGGCCTTCCTTTATCTAGATGGCAGCTTACCTCCTCATAGAAGGTTAATAGATTGTTTTGGCAAGAACAATTCTTTATGAATCCATGCTGATTACTGTTAATGATACCATTGCCCTTACTAAAATCTTGTATATATTCCCTTATCATCCCCTCCAAGAGATTGCATACAATTGATGTTAGGCTAACTGGTCTGTAATTCCAAGGGATGTACCTTGGCCCTTTTTAAATATTGGTGCTACATTGGCTTTTATCCAATCAGCTGGTACCATTCCAGTCAGTAGACTGTAAAAATTAGGAACCATGGTCTGGCAATTACTTGACTGAGTTCCTTAAGAACCCTTGGGTGCAAGCTATCTGGTCCCGGTGACTTATTAATGTTAATTTTTTCAAGTCTATTTCTGCTTCTGTCCTCTGTTAGTCATGAGGGTGCTTCCTGTGACGTGTCATGAGGATAAACATTGCAGTTTTGGTTGCTGAAGCCCCCTGATTCCCTTGTGAAGACTGAGGAGAAGAATAAATTCAATACCTTTCCTATGTATAGACCTCATGATTCTCATTTGCTCTGACATGCACTGTGAGCTGTGAGGTCTTATATAGACAGGTGTGTGGCTTTCCAAATCAAGTCCAATCAGTATAATCAAACACAGCTGGGCGCAAATGAAGGTGTAGAACCATCTCAAGGATGATCAGAAGAAATGTATGTTAAATACATGAGTGTCACAGCAAAGGGTCTGGATACTTAGGACCATGTGATATTTCAGTTTTTTTTTTTAATAAATCTGCAAAAATGTCAACAATTCTGTGTTTTTCTGTCAATATGGGGTGCTGTGTGTACATTAATGAGGAAAAAAATGAACTTAAATTATTTTAGCAAACGGCTGCAATATAACAAAGAGTGAAAAATTTAAGGGGGTCTGAATACTTTCCGTCCCCACTGTATATTGGGTATACTGTAAATACTCTATATTGTGGGAAGTTGCTAGAGCCCGACACCAAGGTGCAGGTGAACAAGTAAGTGTAAAGGGAAATAGTGTGTGAGGAGGAAAGAGCAGATCAGAGATAAAAAAGAAAAAAAGAAAACCATGAAAAAGGTATGGGTGACAAAAATTTGAGTGATTGTGAGCATGAACAGGAAAATAATAACCATGTAGTTACCTGTTACTGATGTAGAAAAGTGAATTCCAAGTAGTGTGCAGTATGCACAAAAAGGTGCTGCCATGGGGACTGTGCTAGCCCCCATGGCATGACGCCCCTACTCAATACATTATCTTGAGTTCTCCATCTACCATGTAATTTTAAGTGTATTTACTACATCCAGGATTCGTTCCGTACCACACAGTGGTTGCTACTAATGTTTGTTTCTATATATGGTCTGTAATATGTGATTTACAATTTTATGAATTTCTGCATGTATCATGTCATTTTGCCATGTTCCTTGTTTCACCAAAAAAACATTTTTGATATCTACTCATCTTCTAGCCATGTGTACTCACCTTATTTAAAGTCCCACCCCCCCCCCCCCTTTCTTTAAGTAGATTATCAGATATATCTATAGCTTGCTGATTTGTGAGAATTCAATGAGGCAGATTGTACCAGTGTAAAAAGCAACAGGAACCTTTGCCTTTTATGGACATGGTGACAGTGTATCTTTATGGCTATCAGTAAAATATATCCCTAGTTAACTTGAAGAGCAGGTTATTGTAAATAAAAGCAGATTATGACATCACATAATACAATAAAAATGTTCTATAATTTCCTTCCTTTGAGGGAATTAAATGAATATGTATACTAGCCATTGAGTTATATACAACATCCTCACATACACTATATTGCCAAAAGTATTGGGACACCTGCCTTTATACGCACATGAACTTTTATGGAATCTCTGTCTTAGTCCGTAGAGTTCAATATTGAGTTGTCCTGCCCTTTGCAGCTATAACAGCTTCAACTCTTCTGGGAAGGCTGTCCATAAGGTTTAGGAGTGTGTCTATGGGAATGTTTGACCATTCTTCCAGAAGCACATTTGTGAGGTCTGGCACTGATGGTGGATAAGAAGGCCTGGCTCACAGTCTCTGCTCTAATTAATTCCAAAGGTGTTCTATTGGGTAGAGGTCAGGACTTTGTGTAGGTCAGTCAAGTTCCTCCACCCCAAACTCGCTCATCTATGTCTTTATGGACTTTGCTTTGTGCACTGGTGTGCAGTCATGTTGGAACAGAAAGGGGCCATCCCCAAACTGTTCCCACAAAGTTGGGAACATGAAATTGTCCACAATGTCTTGGTATGCTGACACCTTAAGAATTCCCTTCAAGGGGCCAAGCCCAACCTCTGAAAAACAACCCCACACCATAATCCCCCCTCCACCAATTGATTTGGACCAGCACACAAAGCAAGGTCCATAAAGACATGAATGAGCGAGTTTGAGGTGGATAATAGTGAACCCTAAGGACTAAGACTGGGATGCCATTAAAGTTCATCTGCGTGTAAAGACAGGTATCTCAATACTTTTGGCAATATAGTGTATGTTAGCCTGGTTAAATATAAATATCTAAAGATAAGATTTAGCTAAATATGTATCAAATTTCACTAGAGAACATAGCACTGTATGGTATTAGATTTTGTCACATAGGTTATTTTGGATAATCGATTAACAAATAAATCAGTCAAGCATATTTCAGTCCAAATAATTTCCAGCATTAAACTTTTAAAAAGTTAAGAGCTCTGTGATCATGGCTAAATATATATATATGTGTATATATATATATATATATATATATATATATATATATATATATATATATATATATATATATATATATATTATATATATATATATATATATATATATATATATATATATATATATATATATATATATATATATATATATATATATATATATTCATTGTAGTTGAAGAAAGCCACACTCAGTCATCAAAGTGCAATACAATCTGGTCTTTATAGATGTATTTGTGGTGTGGGGGGCGACATTGTAACTCTATTATTGTTTGACCAATACTTGACCACTTGCCGCCCACCATATAGCAGAATGGCGGCGGCAAAGTGGTTGTGATATCCTGACCGGAAGTCATATGACGTGCCCAGGATAACACAGCCGGGGCTGCAGCATGGTGATCGGAAGTGCTGTGTGTCAGTCTGACACACCGCAACTCAGATCTTGGTATGAAGCCTCTGACAGAGGCTTCTTACCACTTGATCAGCTGTGACCAATCACAGCTGATCATCGCATGAACCAGGAAGTACCGGTAAACGGCTTTCCTCGGGTTCGCGCTGACAGGGAGAGCCGATCGGCAGCTCTCCATGTCAGAGAGGGGGTCAGTGCTGATAATAAGCACATTGATTATCAGCACAGCCCCCATCAAAAGGTGCCCATCAGCTGCCAATCAGTGCCCAACACCTGCCAGCATGTCCCCATAATAAACTCCTGTCAGTGGCCACAACAGTGGCAATCAGTGCCCACAACAGTGTCAATCAGTGCCCACAACAGTGCCAATCAGTGCCCAAAAAAGTGCCAATCAGTGTCCCATCAGTAATGCCTGTCAGTGCCCCATCGAAGTGCCAATCAGTGCCACTCAGTAATGCTTGTCAGTAGCTCCTCATCAGTGCTGCCTATCCAGTGCCGCCTATCTGTGCCCATCAGTGCCACCTATCAGTGCTGCCAGTGCCACCTATCAGTGCCCATCAGTTTTTTTTTCTTAATTGTTGGTCTTTTTTGTTTATAGCGCAAAAATTAAAAACCGCAGAGGTGATCAAATATCACCAAAGGAAAGCTCTATTTGTGGGAAGAAAATGATAACAATTTAGTTTGGGTACAGTGTTGCATGACCGCGCAATTGTCATTCAAAGTGCGACAGCGATGAAAGCTAAAAATTGTCCTGGGCAGGAAGTGGGGAAAGTGCCTGGTATGGAAGTGGTATGGAAGTGGTTAAAATGATCTTATCTCTGGTTTGAAGTGTAATGTTTTGTAATAATATGGAAATCTCCTTTTTGAATACATCATTGAGAATAAATGGTACCAACATAGAAAGCTATTTATATATTCATAACCAACTGTTACACTCTAGTAGCTTTCACCCTCAAGAGTTATTTAAATCTATACCTAAGAATCAATTGACTTGAGTTAAGAGAATTGTTAGTGATCCACAACGTTGTGAGAAGAGATTAAATGATTAAATATATATACACAGTATCTCACAAAAGTTAGTACACCCCTCACATTTTTGTAAATATTTATTACATCTTTTCATGTGACAACACTGAAGAAATGACATTTTGCTACAATGTGAAGTAGTAAGTGTACAGCTTGTATAACAGTGTACATTTGCTATCCCCTAAAAATACCAATAACAATAATACACAGCCAATAATGTCTAAACCGCTGGCAACAAAAGTGAGTACACCCCTAAGTGAAAATGTCCAAATTGGGCTCAATTACCCATTTTCCCACCCCAGGTGGTATGTGGCTCATTAGTGTTACAAAGTATCAGGTGTGAATAGGGAGCAGGTGTGTTAAATTTGGTGTATCGCTCTCACTTTCTCATACTGGTCACTGGAAGTTCAACGTGGCACCTCATGACAAAGAACTCTCTGAGGATTTGAAAAAAAGAAATTTAGCTTTACATAAAGATGGCCTAGGCTAAATGAAGATTGCCAAGACCCTGAAACTGACCTGCAGCATGCTGGCCAAGACCAAACAATGGTTTAACAGGACAGGTTCCACTCAGAACAGGCCAATGCCATGGTCTACCAAAGAAGTTGAGTGCACATGCTCAGCGTCATAACCAGAGGTTGTCTTTGGGAAATAGACGTATGAGTGCTGCCAGCATTGCTGCAGAGGTTTAAAGGGTGGGGAGTCAACCTGTCAGTGCTCAGACCATACACCACACACTGCATCAAATCGGTCTGTATGGCTGTCGTCCCAGAAGGAAGCCTCTTCTAAAGCTGATGCACAAGAAAGCCCACAAACAGTTTGCTGAAGACAAGCAGACTGAGAACATGGATTACTGGAACCATGTCCTGTGGTCTGTTGAGACCAAGATAAATGTATTTGGTTCAGATGTTGTAAAGCGTGTGTGGCAGCAACTAGGTGAGGAGTACGAAGATAAGAGTGTCTTGCCTACAGTCAAGCATGGTGGTGGGAGTGGCATGGTCTCAGGATGCATGAGTGCTGCTGGCACTGGGGAGCTACAGTTCACTGAGGGAACCATGAATGCCAACATGTATTGTGACATACTGAAGCAGAGCATGATCCCCCCTTCGGAGACTGGGCTGCAGGGCAGTATTCCAACATGTTAACAACCCCAAACACACCTCCAAGATGAACATGGCCTTGCTAAAGAAGATGAAGGTAAAGGTGATGGACTGACCAAGCATGTCTGCAGACCTAAACCCTATTGAGCATCTGTGGGGCATCCTCATACGGAAGGTGGAGGCCTGCAAGGTCTCTAAAATCCACCAGCTCTGTGATGTCTTCATGGAGGAGTGGAAGAGGACTCCAGTGGCAACCTGTAAAGCTCTGGTGAACTCCAGGCCCAAGAGGGTTAAGGCAGCGCTGGAAAATAAGCAAAGTTACACTGTTATACAAACTGTACACTTACTACTTTACATTGTAGCAACGTGTCATTACTTCAGGGTTGTCACATGAAAAGATATAATAACATATTTACAAAAAAACATGCACAGCCTTCTTCGGCACAATCTAATGAGTCCCACCTATCTTTTTGGCTGTAAGGCAGAATCACTCAACTAACCTACTCTTCTCTAAAACCTCCCCCCAATCAGTGTTATATTTACCCCCCTCATTACTCATCTGAACCAATCGTACCCCCCCCAGCCACTGTACACATCCGGACACGCCGCTTGTACAGCCCATAATACCAGCGAACTAGTGAGCAGGATCTCACTTGTCTCCGGTTTTCTCTTTTCAGGGTTGACATAAACCCTCTCTTGATCCAGCCTACTCACAGACATTACTGTTGTCAACGATATTTCCAAACATCTCAAACAATACTTCATAGACAATGACTCGCCAGATATCACACCAATGACAAGATGGGAAGCGCATAAATGCATGATAAAAGTGATATTAATCTCAACCAATATTAAGAAGAGACAAGAAATACAAAAATGTAGAACTGACCACACGCATTCAATCATTATAACTAGTGTACAAACGATCACAAGCAGTAAATACAATGCAAGACCTCCAAGCTAGAGCAGACCTGCTAGAAGAACTTGATAAAAAAATAAAACGCAACTTTATTCTTTCTCAGAAATTCTTGTTTGAATTCAGAAACAAGGCAGGTAGACTACTAGCCAGAGTGTTACTAGCCAAAAAAGCCTGCACAATGATCCATTCCATAACAGACCCCTCAGGACTCAAAATCACTTCCTCATCGGACATAGCGAACCAATTTGTTCACTACTATTCCCAACTTTATAACCTCTCTGACTCGGAAACTTAATACAAACAACAACATCCATAGAATTCAATCAATCATGGACTTCCAACATGAATATAGTCCCAAGCCAATATCTTCCGCCAAAGCACGAGATCTAGAACGCCCCCTATCAGAAGAAGAAGCCAGACTAGTGCTTAAACAAATGAAACTTGGGAAAAGCCCAGGTCCAGATGGACTAACAGTTTGCTATTACAAGACCTTCACTGACTCCCTGGTGTCCAGATTTCTTTCAGCTTTCAATTCCTTCTCATCCCCTATTCAACCGCCTCAAGACGTTTTAGAAGCCCATATAACATTAATCCCTAAGCCCAAAAAAGATCCCACCCTAGTCACTAACTACAGACCGATCTTGCTGCTCATGTTGACTTAAAACTATATGCCAAAATTCTTGCAAACTGCCTTCTACCCCTACTACCACGCTTGATCTCTCTTGATCAAGTAGGCTTTATACCTGCCAGAGAGGCCAGGGTAACACCCTTAGGGCAATTACCATACACCACTGGCTTCCATCCACCCGCACACCTAGCTTCTTTCTTTCCCTCAACGCTGAGAAGGCATTTGACAGAGTGGCCTGGGACTACATGACTGAAACACTTAAAGCTATTGGCCTTAAAGAACGGATGCTCTATTTCATCCAAGCCCTTTACTTCACTCCCATTGCAAAATTACGAGTTAATGGTCACCTGTTGAATGCCTTCTCAATCTGGAACAGAACACGCCAGGGCTGTCCCTTGTCTCCCCTGATTTTTGTTCTAACCCTAGAACCCCTACTCAGACGTCTCAGATCCAATCCAGAATTCAAGGGATTCACAATTGCGAAGCAAACCCACAAACTGGTGGCCTTTGCGGATGACATTCTTTTATTTTTGTCAACACTGCTAACCACGATTCCCAATCTTCTCAATGACCTGACCACCTTCAAATACATGACAAACCTAAAAATCAAATATAACAAATCCCATGCACTGAATATCTCCTTACCCCAAGATACGGTCAAACAATGCCAGTCTAATTTTCCATTCAAATGGAACTCCAATCCAATAACTTATCTAGGCATTCAGCTACCGGAAAAACTCTCAGACCTATACGCCAAAAATTACCTCCCAATCCTACAACACATACAACTTGACCAAAAATCTTGGTCGATAGGCATGTACTTTTGGTTTGGAAAAGCCGCCATACTGAAAATGAATATTCTTCCCAGAATCCTGTATATACTACAGACTATACTGATAAAGGTTCCACCAACCTTCTTCTTGTCCTACTAAAAAGAATGTACGCTGTTCCTATGGGGAAAGTCATGGCCTAGGCTAAGTCACTCCACATTGACTATACCGAAATTGAAAGGAGGCATAGGCCTCCCCGACATCAGAAAATATTACCTAGCCTGCCAACTAACAAGGGTGGTGGACTGGAACATCCATCCCCAAGTGAAAGCATGGATCCAACTGGAACAGGACATGTCTCCCACAAATCCCTTGGATTGATAACAAATACATCCCCCCACGATGTAAAAGCCACCCCCTGATAGGACCAACACTAGCAGCATTCCATGATGCCTGTCATAAATATAACTTGTCTTCATCTCCAGGCCCCCTAACCCCACTACGCCACAACTCGGCCTTTCCCAGGGCATGGCAACCACTTTACTCAGAGACACTTGGCCACACCCCACAGTCTGTGCAGAACATTTCTTCGATAAAGGTCGACTAATGTCCTTACACTCTTTAACATCTCAAACTACAAGCCATGATTTTCCGTTCTGGACTTATGCCCAAATCAAACATTTTCTATGCAGACCCCAACCCCTTCCAGCTTGGTACCATCAACACACACCCTTTGAATCCATTTGTCTTACCACAAAGACACCTAATCTCGGATATTTATTCAATGTTATTTACTAACCACGACCCCAAATCTAATTCAGCGAATCGCAAATGGGAACAAGATCTATCCATAAATTTCTTAGATGAGGAATGGGAAAAAATATACACATATATCCACAAAGGCTCAGTAAACGTTCTAACCGAAGAAAACGGTTACAAAATTTTTTTCAGATGGTACAGAACACCTTTAAGATTACACAAATTATCCCCCCACTGTTGGCATTGCAAGGAGGAGCTGGGCTCACTACTCCATGTATGGTGGGATTTCCCCCTGATTTAACCCTTTTGGAAATAGGTCCATAGACTCACATGATCTCTACCCTCCCACTAGATTTATCCCCGTCCCAACATCTATTACATCATTCCACCATTCCAAAATCAATGTACTTTCACTTACTTGCCATGCATCTAGTCAATGCGGCCAAACTATGCTTTCCGACGCACTGGCACTCCCTGAACCCACCGACCATAGCAGAATGGTTCAACCGTATACAAAGAATCGCTGATATGGAAGAACTGATCCACCAAGTGAGAGACACCCCTGATAAGTATTGAACAACATGGTCATGCTGGCTACATTTTAAAACATTGGACAGTTATGAAAGACACATACTCTAAATTTACAGATCCATTTACTGAAGCAGAAGGAGGAATGGGACAACCTCCGCCCCTTACTTGCCCTCACATACCCACTTGCAATAAACAAGCAGCTCAGATACACATTTTTCCTCAGTTTCTATTTGTTTCCTATCTGTTCTGTCCCTTCCCTTACTCCCCCTCATGATATCTACCACACTATATACTGTACAAACTCTTAACTACACATCATGCCTAAGCTAAAGTATGACGGCACCTTCCCCTCAACCTAACCACACTACCAATAACCAATGACACCCACACTTAAGCTACCACATGTGGAATCTGGCAGAACACATTAATCCTGGAGGAACGTATATGGAAATCTCACACGTGTTGTAAAAGCTTGTTACTAAGACCAAAGGGTGAACCCAACCCCTAATGACTACTTGACACTACTTCTTAAATCTCTACAGAATCAGATTGCCCATCCCTAACACAAAATCACCTATATCAACACGTCTGACACACCATTATTGATACAATGAGGGAAAGGTGGTGGAAAGTGTGGACCCTCCCCCCGACATAGTCTGATCCTGCATGGGGTGTCAGGAGAGGGAGGAGCAACACCCTCCAATGTATGTCTATTATTTCAGAGTGTCAACACTGTTCTTTCCTGTTCTTTCATAATCAATATACAAATATTCAGATGTATCACACACGCTTTCCTTTCATGTTACAAAATGTATGACAGATATCCTTGTACCCCCCCCCCTTCTTTCTGTATGTCATTACACACTTTGTGAAAATCTTAATTATATACTTTCGGTAAAAAAATATATATATTTACAAAAATGTGAGGGGTGTACTCACTTTTGTGAGATACTGTGTGTGTGTGTGTGTGTGTATATATATATATATATATATATATATATATAGTACATACATAGTATATATATATATATGACACAAAACATTTTTAGGAACAAGACAGCAGTCTTTTCCCTTTTTCATTATTTCATGCTAACTGGATCTGATGCTGTACAGTTATGGGACAATACTACGCACTGCCATGGTACTCTTCTTACAAATGTAGGGACAAAATTGCAAGTGAATACATACTAGTATCAGGTAACTTATATGAAACTGCAATGTGGATAAATACATTAGTCATCAGCAACCACAATTGAAAACATTCAGAAAAACTGTGGATATATATACTGTATGCTGATTTGTCATGGGACATTCCTGGAACAATAATCTAGACCCAACGGGAGCCAAATATTTTAAATAATCTCAAGCATATGACTTCATATGATTTAAAAAATAAAACATATATATATATATATATATATATATAGATTTATAAATTTTTTTTACATACAGTGACCATAGCAGTGTTAGTGTTACCACACTAACACTGTACTACTCTGGGGATATGATCAGGATTGTGTTTGTTTTTTACACACTATGATTGCTTATAACTGTGACTTTTACAGTTATACGCAATCATTTTTTTCTGAATGAAAACTACTCATTCGGTGTTTACTATTGTGATTAGCTGTGGAGGGCCGCATCTAATCAAATGGTACAGATGGGCTGTGATTGTCCCTGTCTGTACCATGTGATGTTTGTGACCAATCACAGAGCTCTTAGGCTACTTTCACACTGGGGCCGAAAAAAGGGTTAAAACCGCTCGCAAAGCACCACTGCAGCGGCGCTTTGCCAGCGGGTTTTCAGCGCTGCCCCATTGTTTTCAATGGGAAGGGGTGCTTTAGGAGTGGTGAATACACCGCTCCTATATTGCTGCAAAGATGCGGCTTGCAGGACTTTTTTGATCGTCCTGCAAGTGCACCACTTCAGTGTGAAAGCCCTCGGGCTTTCACACTGGAGACACAGGAGAGGCTCTTTACAGGCGCTACACAGGCACTATTTTTAGCGCTGTATTGCCTGTAAAGTGCCTCAGTGTGAAAGTAGCCTTAGCAAAAGTACACAATGAAAGGCATGAATCAAAGCCTTTTGTTGTGTACAAATGTCATGCAATCTGCTGTGATTGGCCACAGCAATCACATTGTACCAGCAGCAGGCTAGTACAGTGATCTGTTATCGGCTGTGTCTGGTGGAGATCCTGGGAGATCCTGTCATCGGCATGATCCTGGGAAGATGTCATATGACGTCTTCCTAGAACAACAGTGCTCCCACCTGGCCATAATTTTACAATAGGCTGGACAGGAAGGGGTTAAATAACATGCTTGGGGACCCCGAAACCTACCTGTAAAGTAGCACACCTGTACAATATATGCGATATGTTGCAGCAAAAGTGACATTTACAGAAAAAAAAACATTTAAGTAGCCAGTAAATTACATTTTCCTGCCAGCTAGGTACTTTGGGGGGGGGGGGGGGGCTGGTATTTACAAAAAAAGAAGCTTGCACAGAAGTGTAAAATTACTGATTAATGACAAAAAAAAATGTGGGATCACCCCACCCCCCTCCCGTTTGTTTGTTGGGGGTACCCCAGGCAAAAAAAAACACAACAATGATGTGGGTCTCCAAAAAATCTATACCAAAATCTCATATGAGCATGCAGCCTGGCTGGCCAAGAATAGGGGCCATGGTTATGGTCAAATTTGGTCAGTGATGTCAACCCCGAATCCCTGAATCTTTGTTTTTCATATAGCTGGAAGCAAGGAATCCCTAGATGACAGCTTAATGGGCCAGGTGGCAGCAGCCAGTGGATACTGGGTCATAATATTTCCTCCCTTATGTGCCCCTTCCCCTGACATCTCTGTCAAGATCGATGGCACAACTTTCAGTCTACCCTCCAATGCCAGGGTGCTAGGTGTAATCTTTTTGATGTAGGAACTTTTAACCTTACGTAGATGTGTTATAACGCAATAGGTGGTTAACGATCCTAGAGGCTACACACCAGCAGCTGTGGGGTCTTGCTGGGTCTTGCAGAGGAGTTTATTGAAGTTTTGAAAGAATGGAAGAACCACACAAACTTATGTAAACCTTTCAAAACATTTTCATTTTTTAAAATCAAGACGTTTTGGGGAATCAGCACTCCTTCTTCATCAGGGCTAAAAACTAGACAATAGAGAAAATTCCTTAAAATGTGTTAAAAGATATATATATATATATATAAATACCTTAATGCATTATTATTGGAGCCAAAAAGGACATACATTGATCATTGAACATATTCATTCTTATTAGGGCAACAGGGCAGCACAAAAACAAAAGCAAAAAAAAAGAAGTAAAAAAAAACTTAAAACTTGAAGCCTCAAGACAGCATGCACACAAAATAATAATAATAATAATAAAAATAAAAAATAAAACAACACCAATACACTGCAGATGAGAAGTATAAAACCAGTTCAAATAATCCATACACAACATGGTATTATTGCACAGTACTGTTACTATTTTCAACTATTTGAACCCAATATGTGAGTGGGTCACAGCTTAAAAAAGAAACACTGGAGCAGAGCCTGAAAAAAGTGCAGACCATGTCCATGTGGAGTTGACAGATAAGATTAATGAGAACAAAGTTTGTATGGCAGAGACAGAGATGAAGGAGAAAAGGAAACAGAGACAAGCAATCTGGAGCTACAGATTCAGCTGGGAATTGTAGTTTGTTAAAATCCCAGCTGGATAAGGGAGAGGAGTGGGACTAAAACAGGAGATAAAATTGGGAAGATTCAAAGCTGACTCACACAGATAATGCAGGCACTTGGATTGGAAAAGCACTGGACATTTGTGTGTTAGGCTTAAATTCTCCTTACACAGGGAGGGGCCAAACAGGGGCAGACTGTGTGCAGCCCAGGGCCGGTGCTACCACTAGGCAAACTAGGTAGCCGCCTAGGGCGCACTGACGCCTAGGGCGCCCGGCCGCTGGTGATCCTACTCCCTCTCTCCCTCAGCAACTAACTTAACAAGCAGCCACTCTGCTGCCGAGTCCCTCCATACAGTGTCAGAGGCGCTGGTGCAGCAGCGGCAGAGGACTGTATCCAATATGAAGGACACTTCCCCTGCACCGCTGCGAGCCCCTGATCGTCACAGTGCCAATGCCAGTGAGTGTGACCTGTCTCTGTACCATCACACGCAGTCACGTTGTCACAGTCTGTGATGTTCCCAGCCTGCAGTGGCGCCCTAGCAGCGGCAGTGAGAAGACAAGGAGCAGCGCCGGCCGGCCCTGAAGTGCCTGCAGGATACATGGAACCAGTCAGGGCGAATGAGACAGAAGCCTGGCTGCATGTAAGTTCGGAATTGGCACGATTTCCCCGTCCTCCTCTTCCTGGACCGTCGGGATCGTTTGTGAGGACAGGCAGCAGCTCCGCTCACCACGGCGTTCGCACAGGTAGTGGAAAAACAGCACACTCAGTGCTGCACCCAGTAACCTGAATTCAAAAAAACTTTTTCTGCTGTCAAGTTTATATTGCATTATGTACAGAGGGGGACAGAAATGTGGGAGGTAGGTGCAGAGAGGAACTGATGTTGGGGGGGGAGCAGAGGAGAACAGATATGTGGGGGAGGGGGTTACAGAGGTGGGGGGTACAGAGAAGAACAGATGTGTGTGTGTGGGGGGGTTACAGAGGGAAACAGAGGTGGGAGAGGGGGTTACAGGGGGAAAAGAAGGTGGGGGGTACAGAGGGGAATAGAGGTGCAGGGGTACAAAGATAAACAGAAGTGCGGGGAGGGTATAGAGGTGTGTGTGGGGGGGTACAGAGATAAACAGAAGTGCGGGGAGGGTACAGAGGTGTGTGTGGGGGGGTACAGAGATAAACAGAAGTGCGGGGAGGGTACAGAGGTGTGAGTGTGTGGAGGGGGTACAGAGATAAACAGAGGTGCGGGAAGTGTAGAGAGGTGCGGGAGGGTACAGAGATAAACAGAGTTGCAAGGGGGGTGCAGCGGGGAACAGGCGTTCAGGGGAGTGATGGAGCAATTGGGGTGATCTGAGGTGCTAAAAATACAGGAATTGGGGTGATTTGAGGTGTGGAGGTTCAAGTTCACCTTTGTAAAAAAAATAATAAATGCAGATCTTTTTGCAAAAAGGTAAAAAAAATGTGCATTTATTATTATTATTTTAGGCATTGTCAGTGTATCTGTCTGCTCGTATGGAAAGGCAGTTACAGTTAGCCTGTCCGTATACTACCCTAGCCTGTCTGTATACCTTCGTACCACGGCTGGCGCAAGGAAGTGAGCTGGTGCCGCCACTATTTGTCTTCAGGCGCAGGTGTGGGCCTGTGCTTCACGGCTGAAGAAAAGGTGGAGAGGTGCTGCAAAAATCTCCCCCCACCACCTCCAGCATATACATGGGCAGGGAAAAGGGGTGGAGTCAGGGGTAGAACTAATGGGGGGGGGCACCAAAATGAGGTTTCGCCTAGGGTGTCAAAAATCCTTGCACCAGCCCTGGTGCAGCCAGTGCAAGTGAACAGGTACTAGGCTATGCCAGCATCATTTTTGGAAGGGAAGTGATAGGTGTGAAAAGGACCATACTGGGGCTGGAATGGTTGGAGGATTAGGGGAGGGGCAAAAGAAAAAATATACAAATAAGTAAATAAAATTAGATGAATGCATATAAACAGGGTCCATGCTATGCCAATAACACTGTGGAGATGGAAGTGGTATATGTGAAGAAAACCATACTAGGGCTTAAAGGATTGAGAGTGGGGAAACAAAATAGGGGAATGAAATAATCTAAGCAGGGAGTATGCTATGCCATCAGCACCACAGGGAAGGAGTTTTAGATATAAAAATGACCATATTGGTCAAATAGAATATAAATATGGATGGGTGCTCAATATATCTGTTAGAATTTTATTTATTGGTTTTGAAGAGGATAACAACAGTCACACCATCGCTCATGTCTAACATGATGAATGACAATTCATATGGGTAAGTTTAATGTTTAATTTTCCTACAATACAACAACTTGCTTACACATACTGCCATATTACATTATTTTGTAATGTGTAGAGATATATTTATATTGTTAAAAATCCATGCAGGGGCTAAAACACCTGATAAAGATAACAGACAACAATGGTACAATAATCAAACATTTGCAGCAGTAAACTTTCTGGGCCTAACATATATACTTACTTACTATCAACACAAAGTCTCAGTCCCCCATCCTTCTTTGGGACAAAGAA
This sequence comes from Lithobates clamitans, assembly GCA_037952925.1. Classification (NCBI taxonomy): domain Eukaryota; kingdom Metazoa; phylum Chordata; class Amphibia; order Anura; family Ranidae; genus Lithobates; species Lithobates clamitans. The sequence goes on from JBBGZY010000677.1 coordinate 1,381,070, forward strand.
GCATCCTGCTCCTGCGGGAGAAGTGGAGGGACGGATGAAACCCTTAGCTAGGTTTTCCTGGATGTATTCTTGCAAGGCAAGATTCTCTGGCTCAGACAGTGGAAAGACTCTCCCTCGAGGAGGTGTAGTGTCAGGCAAGAGGTCAATGGGACAATCATAACTGCGATGAGGTGGTAAAGTGTCAGCAATCCCTTTAGAAAACACATCCCAAAAGTCCTTATAACAAAGTGGAATCTGTTCCATTCCCACTTGACAGGTAGCCAGTCGAACAGGGTGCTGGATGCAGTTCTTTTTACACTGATTGGACCAAGCTAGAATATTTCCTGTTCGCCAGTCAATTACAGGATTGTGCTTCTGAAGCCAAGGAAGGCCTAGGATCAAAGGAGTGGATGGAGAGTCAATGACAAGACATGAAGTCTTCTCCCAATGCAAAGCCCCCAATTGTACCTGGAAAGGCTTAGTGGCTTGGAGCACTAGATCTTGTGAGAGAGGACGATTATCCACGGAAATCAGGTGGACTGGGCAATCTAGAGCATGAGTTTCCAAGGACAAATAGGTAATCAGAGTCTTATCAATAAAATTCTCGGCACTAGGGGGCGTGGCCAGGCAGCGCATGTAGCAGGACACACTTCTCCTCAGCTCCGCCGAAAATCCTGGTAATTATCCTCTAAATCGCCCATCCAGCCCGCTGATACCTCCGATCGGTACCACACGCTATCCGGGCCACAGCAGACCCATTCACCCGACCGATTTACAGCAGAAAAACATGCCAAAACGGGACAAGACTGGTGGCGGCCCGCCCGCAGCTCAGGCCCAAGATGGCGCCCTACCACAGCGATCTCAAAAGGAGAAATATAAAGAAGCAGCCCAGAAACTCCTGTTTGGTAATAAGCCTTCAAAAGAAATACCATCACCTACATCTGACCTCAGTGAGGAAGAAGGAACCCAGCTGGAGATGGATAACACTATTCCTCTGGAAGATGGCGCTGGATCCCCATCTGACTGGGCCGCAGTGAGTACAGCATCACATCCTTATCATGGCACTCAGACACCAGGCATCCCCCTAGATAGCGCTGAACCCACTCTCAGAGACATTCTATCTGCAGTGACTATATGCAACAGATCCATCTCAACCCTGACTGATGAAGTGAAAGGAGTTAAAGCTGAGATATCCTTTGTGAGACAGGACATGCAAAAGCTGAGAGAGCGCACAGCTGCAGTGGAGAGCAGGGTCAGTGTTATTGAAGATGACTTAGTGCCCATGCAGAGAGATTTAAAGTATAACTGCCATCTTGCAGATCAGCATGCTGCACGTTTAGATGATTTGGAAAATCGCATGCGTCGCAACAATGTCCGCGCCTTGGGATTCCCGGAAAGAATAGAGGGTAAAAACCCTGTCGCTTTCATTGAACAGTGGCTCCACACTACATTTGGGAAAGATGCATTCTCTCCGTTATTTGCGGTGGAAAGGGCGCATATAGTGCCATCTCGCCCACTACCCCCTGGCAATCACCCGCGTGCTTTCCTGTTTAAGCTCTTAAACTACAAGGACAGGGATGCCATCCTTGCTAAGGCCAGAACCATGGGAAGTAAGTTATCTATTGAAAATTCCAAAATCTCCCTGTTTCCGGACTTTTCGGCTGAACTCCAGAAGCAGCGAGCAAAGTTTATGGATGTCAAACGAAGATTGAGAGCCCTTAACTTGCCTTATGCGATGCTATATCCTGCCCGCCTTAGAGTAGTCGCACTCGGAGAGACCCGCTTCTTTGAACGCCCGGACATGGCGGCTCAATGGCTGAATCGTGAAGATAGGGCCCTTAAAGCTGCCAGACCACAAAGAGATGTCCCTGCTTAAGAGATAAATTCTGGATATGCTGCGGCCTGACTAGACCAGGTCTATTTTTGCCGGGATAAACCCCTGGACAGTGGAGAGGCCTTAGGACTCAAAATGATTGCTGGCTATGGAGGCCAGTTCTTACTCCCACATCCGATGTTCAGGCGGCTGAGGAGAACTATTTGTTTGTATCACCCTCCTCCTCACGGGACTGGTATTTTTCTATACTTTATTCTTCCCCCCCTCCCCTTTTTTTTTTTTCCTTTCCTTTTGTACACATTTTTGCCTGCAAAATATGAAGCAATACGTGCCTACCGTAGTTGTGAAACCCCTACGGGAACTACCCTACAGGTTAACTAGGAGTTTCCAGGGCTTTTACCCCCCCCACACCTGTTGTGTGGGAAAAGTTAACACTGCAGCCAAGTGGCTGTATGAACTGTTGACCTTTGGATTATTGCCATGCAGAGTAACATGCTTTAAGCTAACAGATTACTGTCTTCTATACATATGTACTAACCTAATAATGTATTTTTCTGTTTCTTGCACCATGATTTCATGTCTACAATTGCCTACATGTTTTCTGAGGAGAGTAAACAAGTATGATTTAAAGTCCTATCCCCCCTTCCAGATAACATGTTACGCTATGACCTGGAGTTTTGTTGAAAAATATGCCGGCCTGGTCGATGATCCTACAACAAAATGGGGATGACTAAATTGTCCATCGTGACTTGGAATGTCAGAGGACTGGGAACTCCAGTCAAACGAGGGGCGGTCCTTAGACATCTCAAGTCGCTGAATGCGGGGGTAGTGTGCCTGCAGGAGACCCATTTCTCTGCAGACCCGCCCCCAAGCCTTAGTCCACGATTGTATACTAACCAGTTTCATGCAACCCACTCCACTTACTCAAGGGGAGCAAGCATACTGTTTAGAAAAGATATTCAGTTCAATTGCATTAGAAAACGCATTGACCCGGCTGGCAGATATGTTTTTCTTCTATGCTCAATTACAGGCCTCAAATGTATTCTTGCTAGTATCTATATACCCCCACCGTATAACTCAGAGGTTATCCGTCACCTAGCAGGTTTTATGGCCCAATACCCAGATATACCATTATTGGCAATGGGGGACTACAATAATTTCTTAAATCCTCTCAAAGATAAATTCCCTGTACCTACTGCTGGTGTATCTCAGATGAAGAGTGGCACCCCCTTTGCCAGATTACTTGAAGAAACAGGGTTGATAGATGTCTGGAGATCCAAACACCCAGATGATAAAAAATTCTCCTGCCACTCAGCCTCGCATGATGGGTTATCCAGAATAGATTTGGGCCTTGGGAATGACAAGATGCTGCATTTAATAGTGGAATCTGACTATACAGACAGGCATATATCTGACCACTCGGCACTTTATGTAACCATCTCATTACCAAGTAGGTATAAACGGCCAATGTGGAAACTCAATCCCTTTTGGCTCTCGCTGTTTGCCGAGCCAGATCCTATAGCCAGAGCGCTTACGCTGTTTCTGAGAGATAATATTGGTACGGCTAAACTGGGGATGGTTTGGGATACAGCGAAGGCCTTTTTGAGAGGGCAACTTATCAAAACAATATCACAGATTAAAACTGACACTAAGGCCTGGGAACTATTAGTAAGAAATAGAGTCACCGAGACTGAAAAAAAGTATATTAATAACCCCACAGGAGACAATAAAAAGGAATGGTTGAGTGCACAGACAATGTCTGGACAATTGGCGTTGCAGCTGGCGGAGAACAAACGCTTTTTTTTGCAACAATCATATTTTGAGGAGGGGGAGACGACTGGTCATATGCTTGCAGTAATGGCGCGGTCTCAACAGTCATCCTCCCTCATCTCCGCCATCTGTGACGCACAGGGCGCTCTAAAATGCTCTACTCCTGATATCCTGACGGTCTTTGGTGATTTCTATGCAGATTTATATACATCTAAAGTTACACCCACTGATAGTGCAATCACGCACTTCTTGGATAGCTGTGAGCTCCCCAGTCTACCACTAGAAGATAGGGTCATGCTCAATGCCCCTTTAACTGCAGAGGAACTGGACATTGCCCTGTTTTAAACTAAGAATAATAAAGCACCAGGTACAGATGGCCTCCCCGCAGAGATATACAAACGCTATGCAGACTCCATGCTCCCCACACTTCTGAAAGTATATAATGAGGCACTAAAGGAGGGTTCACTCCCAAGCTCAATGAACGAGGCAATCATTATTGTTATACTAAAACCGGGTAAAGATGCGAACTCCCCGGGATCTTATAGACCCATCTCATTGCTCACATCCGATATTAAGTTGCTGGCCCGGATGTTAGCAAACAGATTGGCCAAGGTAATACATAAAATAGTGCATAGAGACCAATCCGGGTTCATCCCCACGAGATCCACGGCCCAAAATATAAGGAGACTATTTCTGAACTTACAGCTCCCGGTGGACAACACAGGCAATAGAGCAATTTTTTCGCTAGACGCAGCTAAGGCGTTTGACAGTGTCGAATGGCCTTATCTGTGGAAAACATTACAAAATATGGGACTGGGAGATACCTTTATTCGATGGATACAGCTTTTGTATGCTGCGCCCACGGCCAGGATACGGATTAATGGGGAACTGTCAGAACCCTTTCCTTTATTTAGGGGCACCAGACAGGGGTGCCCACTGTCGCCCCTGCTGTTTGCCTTGGCCCTGGAACCTCTGGGAGCAAAAATCAGAGGAGACTCTAGAATAGCGGGATTCCAAAGAGGCATGAATAAGGATGTAGTGTCCATGTACGCAGATGATACTCTGCTCTACCTAGGAGACACTAAAAACTCACTAAAAACGGTCATGTCCCTCATTAAAGACTTCGGGGAGCTGTTGGGCTTCTCCATCAACTGGGACAAGTCAGTACTGATGCCGCTTGACCCCCTGAACATTCCATTACCACCAGGTGCAGAGATGATACAACAAGTAAGCTCATTCCGCTACCTAGGGATCCAGGTGACCCCTAACCCAGCCACTTATATTGAACAGAACTTAACACCCTTATTAGCCAGATTCAGGGAAAAAGGCAGGGCCTGGTGTAAACTGCCCCTGTCTGTAGTTGGTAGAATAAACCTTATTAAAATGGTCTGGGCACCACAACTGCTTTATATTTTTAATAATTCCCCGGTGTGGATATCTAAAAAGTGGTTTGACAGAATAGAGACCCAATTCAGAGAGCTCATATGGAGGAAAAAAATAGCGAGGAAAAATTATCAACATTACAATACGGCAAAGAGGAGGGAGGACTTGCAGTCCCTCATCCTAGAATGTACTATCTTGCCTCACAGCTACAACAGCTGGGAGGATGGGGCCTGCTGGACCCGAAAGACCCGATCCATAAACTTGTAATACTAGAAGACAATAATTATTCAGCACTAACAAATTTGGAGGCGGGATTCCTGCACTTGGACCCGGAAGCCCCTACAGTTAAATTATTAAACTTACTCTGGGCCTATGTCAAAAAACTAATGGGCATCACGGGCTTTCTGTCCAGCACGCCCCTCTGGCGGAATAGACAACTGAAAGAAATACAAAAACTAAAAGACTTCAAGGGATGGGAGGACGCAGGCATTAAATATATCTCACAGTTATACCAGGATAATACTCTCAAATCATTCCAGCAGATCCACACAGAGTTTGGAATCCCACATAATAATTTCTATAAATACCTCCAATTGCGCCATGCCTTACAAACCCAGAATAGAATTATTAGGATCCAACCGACAGAACATCCGATTATACAAGATGTATTTATGGATGAAGTTAAAAAGGGTATGATATCTAGATGTTATAACACACTCATAGCACGAATACAAGACCCCTCTAGACTACTGTGCAGGCAGAAATGGGAAGAAGATATAGGAGCAATAGATGGAGACACCTGGGAGATATGCCTCATGAATGCCCCCGTGGTATCACTCTCTGCATCACAGAAACTTTCACATCTTTACCTTTTACATAGGGCATACAGAACCCCTCTTCAACTTTATAAATGGGGAATTAGAGATTCACCCCTGTGCCCAAAATGTGAACGGGATCAGGGAAATTTACTCCACATGATCTGGAAATGCCCCAAGCTATTCAGGTATTGGAAAGAAGTACTGGACACGATTTCAGAAATATATATGGTACCCCTTGAGAGAACTCCGGTGGTCTGTATACTAGGAGGAATAGACGAAGAGTTTGCACCCCCACCTACACGTATAGCGCTTCTTCGGTTACTATACATAGCAAAGAAATTAATTGCCCAGTGGTGGATTACCCCGCGAGTTCCCACCAGAGGGCAATGGATAGACAGCGTGAATAGGATCCTAATAAGAGAAAAAATAACTTACCAACGTAGGAAGGCTCCACAAAAATTCCTCTCCATATGGCAGGCGTGGCTAGACGTTCCTGGTTTGGCCCCGCATCAATTAATCAAAGATAGGTTGCTTTTGGGTTGATGTAGACTTGACTACTGTACAGAAACTATATGCATGCAAAGGAACGTAAAACTTAAAAAAGAGACAGCCCCTAGGGGATATGAAACAGTATGTACGATGAGGTACTGCATGGCAAGGCTTTACTCTATTTTGTTCCTATCTTTCTTTCTCTCTCTCTCCTTTTCTCTAATTCTTCTGCTTTTCTCTTCTCTCGTATTTCTTTACTATACCGATGAATATTATATTGAACTAAGCATAACGAATCAAGCTAAGGATGTTTGAAATATACTATAGTAAGAATTGATTCTGATATTGCTGGTAAATGAACAACGGTTCGCCATTTTTACACTCTTATATGATTAGAGCTCATCAGAACGTTCAGCATATAAGGGTAATGCTATTAAAGCTGATGTCTGCCTAAATCTGTACCTTATGTGAAGTCATACTCCTTGAGAAATATACTATATGTTAGGCATATTACAATTGAAAGACATGAGTACGGAAAGGTGATACTCCTGATAGCGTATCAGTGGATAGGTCTACGGTAATCTATGGTAACTGATAATTGTTCCTATAACATGCTTTGTGAGAAGTCCGAAATTTGTACATGTTATATACGAATGTCTGTACGCTACCTGTATTTGTTTTTCTTTTCTTTTTCTTCTTTATGCAAAATAAAAACCTTTTTGATTAAAAAAAATAATAAAATTCTCAGCGGCTCCAGAATCTACCAAGGCCAGCAGTTCATGAGCCCCTGTCCCAAAGTGAATGACAGCGGGTAAAAGAATATGATTGTCCCCCTGGGGAGATGAGAGCAGACCTAAGGTAACCTCCCCGCAATTACCTAGGTCCTGGAGTTTCCCGAATGTGTAGGGCACGAACGGAGCATATGACCCTTGAGGCCACAATACAAGCAGAGTCCCATGTTACGCTGGCGCGTTTGTTCCTGGGCAGATAACCGGGTGGAGCCTAACTGCATGGGTTCTTCCTCAGATTTGGCACTGGAGGTGGAATAGTCAGAAAAAGAAAAAGGAGAAATGCCCGGTGCTAGTGTCCTGGTAAGGGGTTACTTTAGCAGCACTAATTGAGTATCAATTATTCAATAATAACCAACTAAATTGCCAAAAATTAATTAAATGTATCACTTTATTAAATACTTTAAAACAACATTGAACATGTTGGACAATGAGTTGGATTAAGGTAAAAATTAGATGAGTTATATTGGGTTCCGCTAGAACCCTGCTGCTACGTATGTCATCTGGTGATGGGTCAGACAGAGCAAATTATTGTTGATAATAACATTAGATCAAAAACATTAGACAACAACACAAACAAAAACAAAAACAAAAACATACAACGTGGAACAACGTCCGGACGCCTGTAGGATCTTGCTACGTATTATCTGGTACGGAAAAGTGTTATAAATGTTTGGTGATATTATTTGGTTAGTTAACCAAATATCAGTAATCGAATGATGGCCAAAAGGGTACCAAATAAGCGAACAAGGAAGATCCTAGGGAGATATACGGGGGAGGGTGATGGGGGGGGAGGGGAGTTGGGGTAGTGCTAGTCGTGCTAATTGGTGTACACCTGGTCTGGACTGTAGATTTGAATTAAGGGTACATGAGATGGTAATCAGACCTATTAATAGGTATCAGATGAATGAATGAAGGACACCAATAGGCAGGGTGCTGTTGATGGACAACCGTTCGCATATATAACTCCAACCAAAGTCACTGGTGGTAACTGCAAATGCAAATGCAAAGTACATAGCCAAACAAGTGAAATTTGTGGAACTTTACCGGTCCTTGCACTGTCTGTCCTCCGAGTCCCAATCCGAGCCGTTCATAAGGCTTCCGTCCTCTTTAGTAGGAGATGTGCTGTAGTGTGCAGATTCTGATCCTGTGCAAGTGGCTGAAGGGGCAGCGGGACTTGGAATGGTGCCCCGCAAGCTCGTCCACTCGGTCAGATAAATGCTGCAGATGCCGCCCGATCAGCGAAGTCACTCTGCTACAGAGATTTGGCCGGAAGAGATTGGGTTCACTAGCTAGTGTTAGCAGACATCCCCGTCTGCATCCTCGTTTACTCCCGTGTTCAGAGTGTAGCGTCCGTGACGTGTCGGCGTTGATGACGTCAACGCGTTTCGCTATTGGCTGTAGCGTAGCTTCATCTCGGATGAATTCAGGGCTTGTGAAGGCGCTCCTTTTAACTTGGTGGCTGCGTTCAATCACCGCCCTGAAATGTTTAGGTTTTGCTATGTAGAGATCTTTAATGGACCGATCATGTTCCTAAAGCTCAATCTGACACTTTTTATTCACTATTTTTTGGAATAAAAAGAAAAAGAAAAGGATAGAATTGTTGAACATTAATAAATATTCTGAGAGAGGGGCTGGAATATTTTTAATTCCAATAGCCTATTGTTATTGGTGTATGTCCAGGGAAAGAAAGTGCTATTGGTTCACCCACTGTCTCAATTTTTAAACAGTAAGGGAAGGCAAAAATGAGGAAGGTGAAGAGGGGGGAGGGGACAAGGATAGACAGAGAGGGGGATAGGGGCACGAGTGCATGAGGAAACATAGACATAAACACATAGAGAAAATATGTGTATGTGCCAAGAGATTAGTATCAATCATATCGGAACATACACATATATATACATGGCATCAAAAACACCAAACTAGATTGGACCAAAAGCACAGGGCATTTATAGAATAGGGCAATCGTCTAGGTGGGTAAAAAGGGCTGAAAATTTAGTTCAGTGTTTAGCCCCACTGGGACTAGCGACTTTAGGCGGTACACCCACCACTTCTCCTTTTGTAATAGTATGCGATCAAAGTCGCCATGTCTAGGGGGCAAATTCAAAGCATAAATACCTTTTACCCTCATGCCTAGTGAGTTTCCCCCGTGAAATTGGGCAAAGTGCTTGGCTAGGGGTTTTTCTGGGGTTTTGGTTTTGTCATTAATTTCTCGCAAATGTTCACCGATACGGATTTTTAACTGTCTTTTCGTTTTTCCGATATAGATTTTGGGACACGGGCATGTAATCATATAGATTAGTCTGGATGTAGAACAAATAATCAAGTCATGAATTTTGAATGACCCTTTCCCGTGTGCGTCTGTAAAGGTAGATGTTCTGTCTACATAAGGGCAAATTTGGCATCTATTACAAGGATACATGCCAAGTGTCCGTGGGTACTCTGATAGCCAGGTGTTTTCTTGTTTTCGAGTGAATTCAGATTGTATCAAAATATCTCCCAAGTTCTTTGCCTGTCGGGCAACCAACTGGGGTGATGAGCCTACAATCCTGCCCAGTCCTGGTGAATTTACCAATAGGCCCCAATGTTTTTCTATGTTTTTCTAATGTCATTCCATTGGGATCCAAAGGTAGTTATTATCCTGACTGGAGCATCTTTTTTTGGGGGGATGAATCAGGAATGCTGGTTGGCTCAATTGAAAGTAGCCTTTGGCGTTTTCGAATCGCTGCCTTTTTCCTAGCTCGCTTGATTTGCCGATGTGAGTAGCCTCGCTCTCTAAATCGCATGTAGAGATCCTGGCTCTCCTTACGGTAGTCACTGGCTTTTGTACAGTTTCTTTTAAGGCGCAGGAATTGGCCTACCGGGATACCGTTTTTTATCCAATGGGGGTGGTGACTGGTGGCGCTCAAAAAGGTGTTTGCTGCTGTTTCCTTACGGTAAGTAGAGGTAAGTAATTGTCCGTTCTCAAAACGAATTTGTAGATCGAGAAAGGACAATTCTGTTTGACTGAAGGAGTACGTCAAGTGTATATTGAATGAATTGACATTCAGTTCATGAATGAACTTCAACATGTCGGTTTGGGTACCCCGCCAGATCATAAAAATATCATCGATGTACCGCAACCAGGCGTGAACGTGGTCGCAGTACATCGATGAAGGGAACACCATCATCTCCTCCCAAAAGCTTAAGTGGAGGCACGCATATGAGGGTGCCCATGCTGCCCCCATGGATGTGCCACGTATTTGTTGGTAGTAGACCGTTAGGAATTGAAAGTAATTATTTTTCAACATAAATCTCAGAAGATCTGTCAAAAATTCATTTTGTGGTCCTGATTCGGGATAGATGGTGTTCAAAAAGGTATCGACTGCTTTGATCCCACAGTCGTGGGGTATTGAGGTATACAGTGACTCGACGTCAATACCGACGAGCCAGATTTCACCTAATTGGTCGAGATTCTTAAATTCAGTCAGCTTAGCCAAGACGTGACGGGTGTCTTGTACAAAGGATTTTTGGCTCGTAACCATATCCTTCAGCAGGAGATCAAAGTACCCACCAATGCGTTCAAAAGGACCTTGGCAGGCCGATACGATCGGTCTACCAGGTGGGTCATTCAAGTTTTTATGCAATTTAGGAATTATGTAAAAGGTAGGTGTGTTGAACTCCTGTACTGAAAGATGCTGGTATTCTCGCATAGTCAGCAATCCCTCATCCCTGGCAAAGGTAAGTTTCCGATTTAATTCCTGGATCACTGCTGGAAAGGGGTTATGGTCTAGTCTGCGATAAGTAGTGACATCAGTGAGTAGTTTTTTTGCTATTTTTTCGTAGTGTGTGTCATCAAGGATGACGACATTGCCTCCCTTGTCGCTATTTTTTATTACAATGTTTTTTCTTTTTTTGAGATCATCGAGGGCGATTCTTTCGCCTTCGGTTAGGTTATCATTGCCTCTTTTGTTCCATTTAATTTTCTCGAGATTGCACCATCTCAAGAAATAGGCTTAACCATCTATTCTTGGACAGGGGAGGCATTTTCTGTGATTTGATTTTTAGGTCCACTGATCGTTTGATCAGTGTATGGGGCTCCTTACTATGTACTTGATTTTCATCTAGTAAAGAATTCAGAATATCCAAAGCCTGTTGGTCATCTGAATCTATAATGGAACTGGTTGCTGTAGTCTCATTTTTGCCTTCATATAGGGATCGTAGAAATACCTTTCTCAGGAATAGGGAAATGTCCTTATATACAGTAAACTCATCCATAGTGGATGTCGGTGAAAAGGACATACCTTTGGCAAGGAGACTGAGATGGTCTGGACTCAAGCAGTGGCTGGATAAATTAACCACCTTCAGATCATCAGGCTTGTGTGGTTCACTGTTGAGGGATGGCATAGTTAATGTCTTTTTTGGCTTCTCGTATACGTGCGATCGTGTGCAAGGGAGGTATATAGTTTGCCACAGCTGTGGTTTGTTCTCGTCTCCTCTCTCGCTGGCGGTGGTCAATTCTAATGGCTAGACTCATAGCCTCCTCCAGTGAGGCTGGGTAGGAGAAGTTGACCAGAGCATCCTTAATTGCATCTGAAAGGCCCATTCTAAACTGGCTGCGGTGTGCTGCAGCATTCCAGCCAGATTCCGGGGCCCACCTGCGAAACACTGAGCAATACATTTCAGCTGTGGTAGTTCCTTGCTTTAAGTTACGCAGGGTTGATTCTGCAGTAGCAGCATGATCTGGATCATCATAAAGCAACCCTAGGGCTTCAAAGAAGGCATCTACTGTTAGCAAGGCTGGATGGTTTGGTTCCAGGTTAAAGGCCCAAGCCTGGGGGTCACCCTGTAGTAGAGAGATAATCATTTGAACCCTCTGAGTTTCAGGGCCAGACGAGGATGGCCTTAACTTGAAATATAATTTGCAGCTGTTTTTAAAGTTGCAAAACCCTTTACGGTCACCAGAAAACCGGTCAGGCAAAGGAATTTTTGGTTCAGATGGAGTTTTTGTAGCAGTGCTAATAGAAGGAGATTGCACCTTGGTGAGCTCTGTGGCCATTTCCTGAACTTGATGGGATAAGCGGCAAAGTTCCTGTGCAAACAACTGAGCCTGCTCAGGATCCATGATAGGTTTCCTTTATTATGTATGGCTCGTGTTAATGTCAGGCTAGAGCATATAACAGGTAACAGTTCAGGTGTTCTGATTATGCAAAGAGTTCAAAGAACAAGAGCACATACCATGAGCAGGTCTGAGCAGAGCAGGTCAGCTGAGACTTGTAGTTCACCGCTGTAGATGTAGGTGGATGTTTGCTGGACCTTGTAGTTCACCACTGCAGATGAGGATTGATGGTGTCTGGTGTTTGTAGTTCACCGCTGCAGGTGCAGGATAGATGTCTGGTGCTTGTAGTTCACCGCTGCAGATGAAGGTACTAGTGGTCTCAGGCAAAAACGTAGTCTAGGCAAGCTGGGTCATACACAGGAAGATCAGAGTCCAAACGGTACCGAATCAGAAGCAAGCAAACAGGGTCAAACGAGCCGGGTCATACACGAAATACACAGAGCAGATATCAACTGGATCAAACACAAGGTAAACTCTAACACGAGCAATGATTGAATGCTGATGCAAGTTATTTAAAGGTGAGCTGGCCAATCATTGTTGTTTCCCAGGTAAAGGCTGTGTCAGGTGAGTTGTGCTGGGTCCTAAAGGGATCCTAGTACTGACACTAGACTGGTGGCTGAGCATGCCGGTCCAGGAGGAGGAAGGAGAATGAGAAAGGGAAGGATATACTGTAGTGGAAACTGGTAAGAGAGGGGAGCTGTAGAAACCCCAGAGGAGGAGTGGGATCAAGAAAGAAGATCAGAGGGCAAGAGTTGAGGGAAAGGGTTGCAGGGCATAGGGGGTGGTTACAAAGGAGGGATATGTAGGGATGTATTCCCCTCAGGCTCAGGTCCAGGAACCAAAGAGGTAGGCTATAAATATCTTAGGCTGGAAGAGTTTAAAGTAGGAAAAGCATAAGTAACCCATCATTCCCATGTATTGAGATTGTGAATCATTCAGAATAATGGATAGCTTCTTGTTGGCATCATATTCATGCAGTCCTTGACTTCTTGGAAAAGGACTGTGGGCTTCTTTCATGTTTTGGCTATCATTTGTTTAATAGCCAGGATCAAATATGTAGCTAATTTCAGTTGGTATTTAAAGGTGATCCATATATCTTTATAATGACCTGTATTTTTCCACTCCAGGAACTACCTACAGTATCTCACAAAAGTGAGTACACCCCTCACATTTTTGTAAATATTCTATTATATCTTTTCATGTAACAACACTGAAAATATGACACTTTGCTACAATGTAAATCAGTGAGTGTACAGCTTGTATAACAATGTAAATTTGCTATCCCCTCAAAATAACTCAACACACAGTCATTAATGTCTAAACCGCTGGCAACAAAAGTGAGTACATCACTAAATGAAAACGTCCGAATTGGGCCCAAAGTGTAAATATTTTTTGTGGTAACCAATTTTTTCCAGCACTGCCTTAACCCTCTTGGGCATGGAGTTCAGCAGAGCTTCACAGGTTGCCACTGGAGTTCTCTTCCACTCCTACATGATGACATCACAAAGCTTGTGGATGTTAGAGACCTTGTGCTCCTCAACCTTCCATTTGAGGATGCCCCACAGATGCCCAATAGGGTTTAGGTCTGGAGACATGCTTGGCCAGTCCATCACCTTTGCTCTCAGCTTTTTTAGCATGGCAGTGGCTGTCTTGGAGGTGTGTTTGGGATCGTTATCATGTTGGAATATTGCCTTGCAGCCCAGTCTCTGAAGGGAGGGGATCATGCTCTGCTTCAGTATGTAACAGTACATGCTGGCATTCTAGCTTCCCTCAATGAATTGTAGCTCTCCAGTGTCGGCAGCACTCATTAAGCCCCAGACCATGCCACTCCCGCCACCATACTTGACTGTAGGCAAGACACACTTGTCTTTGTACTCCTCGCCTGGTTGCCGCCACACATGCTTGACACTATCTGAACCAAATAAGTGTATCTTGGTCTCATCAGACCACAGGACATGGTTCCAGTAATCCATGTCCTTGATCTGCTTGTCTTCAGCAAACTGTTTGCGGGCTTTCTTCTGCATCATCTTTAGAAGAGGTTTCCTTTGGGATGACAGCCATGCAGACCAATTTGATGCAGTGTGCGATGTATGGTCTGAGCACTGACAGGCTGACCCCCTACCCCTTCAACCTCTGAAGCAATGCTGGCAGCACTCATACATCTATTTCCCAAAAACAACTTCTGGATATGATGCTGAGCATGTGCACGCAACTTCTTTGGTTTACCATGGCAAGGCCTGTTCTGAATGGAACCTGTCCTGTTAAACTGCTGTATGGTCTTGGCCACCATGCTGCAGCTCAGTTCTAGGGTCTTATCAATCTTCTTATAGCCTAGGCCAACTTTATGTAGAGAAACAATTCTTTTTTTCAGATCCTCAGAGAGTTTTTTGCCATGAGGTGCCATGTTGAACTTCCAGTGACCAGTATGAGAGAGTGAAAGCCATAACACCAAATGTAAGACACCTGCTACCCATTCACATCTGAGACCTTGTTACACTAACAAGTCACATGACACCGGGGTGGGAAAATGGCTAATTGGGCCCAATTTGGACATTTTCACTTAGGGGTGTACTCACTTTTGTTGCCAGCAGTTTAGACATGAATGGCTGTGTGTTGAGTTATTTTGAGGGGACAGCAAATTTACACTGTTATACAAGCTGTACACTCACTAATTTACATTGAAACAAAGTGTAATTTCTACAGTGTTGTCACATGAAAAGATATAATAAAATATTTACAAAAAATGGGAGCGGTGTACTCACTTTTGCGAGATACTGTATATATTTAAATAAAGAGCTGTAAAAGAGTAGTGCATTAGCAGTTATACTAAGTTTTTTGCAATCTGATACTAAGCTAATCATCTGTGTACATTGGGCCATTTGGCCCCCTTCCAGTTCTCTTGAAACCATTGCTAATCTGTGCTCAGGGGGATGTAAGAATGTTTGCCAAATGCCAGTTTTGGCATTCATATATGCAAGTTCTATATGAGAAGTACCTTTAATATGTCATTCCCATTTGCAACACTGATGATAATCCATTGTTTGAAGTGAAAGCAACGTTTCTGGATCCAAGCAGAAACTGTAAAGTTCAAAGCACACCTAAACTCATTATAATTTGCATGTTTTTTACATTTCAGCTTGTCAAGTGATGTACCATAAAGCAAAACAAAAACTATGATATTTTAATACAAGTAGCAGAGACATTATTCAGTTTGAGTCAGTAATTCTGCAAAATGTTAATTGTGTTAATTACATCTCAGTGAATAGGGACCTATCAAACCAGATTCATAATTACACAAAAAAGTATTAGATTGATCATTATAATTTGTTTCCATGTTCGTGTGCCCTTGTATCTCCAAGTTTTACATGCTGAGTACATTTTATATAACACAGACATTTTTTTCACTAAGTTAAACATCAATTTTTTATGTTGTTTGCAGAAGTATTTTGAAGTTTCTTTTCTGGTACATGTGATTACCCTTAATGAAAAGAGGAAACTGTTGATTCTTTGGTGTCCAGATGATGACATGTGGCAGTATGGTTGCGTGCTTGCTTCAGGGACATGTCACTTCTGTCTTGTCAGTCTGAGAGGCATCATTGCTGGCCAGCCTTCATAACAAATCATAACAGTCAGGTACAGCCAACAGCAAAATGTTGGCGATTCCAAAATTTTCGAAGGCTGTCATATTTGTCCTTAAAATAGATAAACATTTTCCCTCTGAAAGTTCAATAATAATCTAGGTATTTATACAGCATAGTATATTGTTTCCGTAGGTATAAGTTTGTTTCTAAACTCAAAGAATAATTAATTTATACTCAGTGCCTACATATCTAGCCATCGCTACAAAGGGCTTTCCTATATTCTAAAAAGAATGTACAGAGATTTCAGCAAAGTTCATATATTCTTGTTTTAGGAAGAACCCTACATAACATAAAAAATATCAGTAAATCCCTTAGAATAAGTGGTTGTGTAGAGAGTAGTCACTGTTTGCATAAAGTGTGCAGGGATTTGTGTTCAGCAGCATATGTGAGCATGGAGGGGTCTTTTGGGGGACTGAACTACACCAGTGATTTTTTGCACCTGTCTTCAATATATTATGTTTTCTCACCCCCTTTACAAAAATTATGCAGACACGTGTTTGAAACCTTAAAGAGTTACTTTAATTGTTTTTTGTCTTTTATTTTTTAAAAAAGTCAGCAAGTACTGTAGCTGCTGACATTTAAGAAATAGACACTTATCAGCCCATGGAGCCCAGCACTGTCTTCATAAGAGCTAATTCTTCACATGGCTTCAACACTTCTGTACCACTATCCAGGTAATAAACGCTGGCCATAGAAGGTTAAAATCTCTGCCAGTTCAGTAGGGTCAGGCCAAGACTCGAACTAAGTATTTGCAGGCTGATTGTTCCCAAATTGATGGCACTAGCAGTAACCACTGTGTGTTCTCCCGGAAGGGATGACTTCCCCTGCTCCCCCACTGGGAGAACACAATAGCTCCATGGGAGGGATTCACTCATTAACACTGACTGTGTTAATGAGGAAATCCAGTGATTTTCTTTCTTGCAACCCGTGCTGCAGGAAAGAAAATTGCACTGTCTATGGCCGGCTTTACTGAAGTCTCACCTGGTTCCCTAGTGTTTATATGTGACACATGGCATGAGACATGCTGTGAGATATGTCCCACAGCCTCCAGGAATGTGTGACATGTCCCAAAAAGGTTGTGTTGGGGAGAAGGACCTGGGCTAGGCTGACATATTTCTTACCTAGGTTAAAAATGCAGAAGTGGGAGCAGGTACCAGTCACAAAAAGGTACCAGCTCTCACAAAGAGAGGAAGAAGGAAGGTAGGTCACGAGTGGTACTTTCATTTTTAAGTGAAGGTCCACTTTAAGATTACAAATCATGATTTTACTTTGTTACCATTTTGTGAGTCAACAAATGTGAACATCTGCAATAACATCTAAGGTTATTTAACATTCATATGGCAGAGATGGACACTGTTTGATTAACTGTTTATGTAAGCTGATGTACATCAACAAGACAAAAAGGCAGCTAAAAGTTAAAAGTTTTCTAACATTTGAGGGTCATTAAGAAAAAGGAATTCTGCAATCCGATTGCAGAACATGCATGACAAAAACATAAAGCATGGGGACTTAAGATAATTGGGGTCTTTAGAGTAAAAATTTCCCCATGTTGGGGGTTATAACAGATTATTGTCGCAGAAAGAGGTTACATGGATATCAAATTTAAATAACATGCGGCCTTATGGTATTGATAAGGAACTAAAGTGACAATGCTTACTGTGATCAACATTATTCAATCCTTTCTTTGGTCTGTGGGCCATTCTGAATTGTAGTGCTTGAATGGGATGCTGCTGTAATAAATGTAGCACATGTTATATGGTTATTCATGTAACTTTAAAGTTAAAGACATGGTCATAACAGGAACCCATTTAGGGAATTTGTTTGAACAAGCAAGCTCCACCTCGAAGAAGTCTCGTGATGCAAAGATGAAAGGTGTCCTGTTATGGTGGGAGTTATGGTATTTTAAAAGAGAGCCTACCAGGCCTAATTGAAAGGGAGCCTACCAAGCCTAATGTGGATTTCCTGTGTTCTCAGTGTCTGCATGGAAAGCAGCAATTGAAATAAATGCTTTTGAGGACATGATGTATGGAGGACCCACATTAACATAATACCCTGGTTGGTTGGATGGAACAATAATTAAATCTTGTTTGACATGGGCACCTGATATTCTGGTTTTGAGGTAGATTGCGTGTTATTGTGTGCTTGAAACACACATGCAGTGTTTTGGTCTCAATACACTTTTGTGGATGTAACTGTGGAGGTGTCTGTATAATGAGTTGGAAACGCTGACTGTATTGATAGATAATAAGCAGCCACACCTGGTTTAATTACATAACTATTTAACAGCATTTTTGTTGAATAGACTATGACTATATTCATGGTGGAGCCATATAAAATAAAAGGTCCAATTGTCCTGATAAATATGTTGTATATCACTGCAGAACATTCCCTGATTCACAACAGGACTGTAACAGACCCACAGACTGTCTCTTTCAACACCTGAACGTTTGAACAACACCTGATACAGTTCTGTCCAACTCTGTTCAGGCACTGCCTGCTCTCAATTCTGTTCAGGTATTGCTCATTTCTAGCTCTGTTCAAGCACTACTCTTTACAGCTCTCTCCAGCTCTGCTCAGGCACTGCTCATTACAGCTCACTCCAGCTCTCCTCATGCATTGTTAATTTCCAGACTCACTCTAGTTCTTCTGCCCCTGCTGCAGCCAAGAACTTCCTTGTGATTCCTAGAAGTTTAATCATAGTTTTCCAATGTGCATGGCACATGAAATGGAAATGAAAGTGACCAGGAGAGTGTTTAAGCACCAGACATTGAACAGGCTGGTGCTGTGTCTTCAAACCAACTGCCTTGGAGAAAGCTAAAACACTAAAACCTTTTTCCCATGGTTGCTGTCCTGGATTCCCTGACCCTTCTGTCATCTCCTGTCTTGTCTTCTGCATTCTCATTGCTGACTGAGACTGTCTGATTGCTCTCTGCTTGCTTCCTGACAAAAACCTTTGCTTGATTTCAACCATGTTTTACTTTCCCGAATCTGCACTGTAGCCCCCTCTCACCCTTTGGTGGGGCAATCCTGAGGGCTATGACCTGGCACCAGCATGCAGCAAAACCCATCTTCACCAACTGGCCTGCGTCACTCACTGGGGAAGTAGTCAAAACAAAACCCCATTGTTGTTCTGAAAAGTATATGAATGCGGTTCTCCAAGGCAAAGGGCTCTAGCTTGAAAGAACTGTTGTGTGTAGGGTTCCTCTCAGCTTTGAAAGGGCATAAGTGATAACTCTCTCCTGGCTGCCTTGTACTTGCAAGAGTATGGCCCCCAATCCCATAGTACAGACTTTGGTTCTTAGCCATACTGGCAAGGAAAAGTCAAAGGCCATCATGGGAGTCAACATCAGTGTCAAATGCTATCTGTTGTTCCATTCTCTATTCCACTTCCATGTGCCCCCTCATCTGACCTACTCTATTAGGAGCTTTTGAATTGAGACAGAGTGATGAGAATAGCACTTGATGAAATGACATTAATATCCTGTCAGCCCAGGACCAGTTTTGACTTCAGTCAGGTTAATTGAGGGCCCCCATGCTGTATGGCCTTCACTTTCTTGGGATTACTTCTTGGCAACAGAGATCTGCCAATACCATCTAGTAAAAGTGTGAACAAAAAAAAATGCCCTTTCCTAGGGCAACAAGGGATTCTTTGATCCATAGAGGATGATATGCAGCTCTCATGGTAACAACATTGGGATGTCTAAAGTACACAACAAATTAGAAGGTACCATCTTTCTTCCTCACAAAGATGACTTAAGCTGACCACGGGCTCTTAATTTCTTTAATCACCCCTTGCTAAACAATCTGTTCTAGTATTTGCTTGATTTCTTGGAAGATTTCTGGTGGTATGCTTCCATTTGGGAGGGCGTGTTTATGTTGTCTTCAATACATCGCTCCAGCCCAGATCATGGCCTCCTGTAAGAACACCTCTGACCAGTTATCCATTAGATACTTTACTGCTTATAGTTAAGTTGGTATCAGTTCCTTGGTGGTAAGGTGTATGAGTGGTAGTAGTTACTCTTCTGCCCTCGCTTGGTTTATTCCTGCTGACCACTGAGTCATTTTCACTCTTGTCATGCATTGATAACCATGGAACTCTCAGAGCTCTATGTGCCCCACCTTGGGGCAATTCTGACATTGTTATCCCAGAGAGCAGGCACAGAAAATGGATGAGTCTTGTGTTTAGGGTTCTAACTGGTACTGTACCTTTCCAGATCAAAGTGAGGGTTCTGGCAACAAATGGAGCTACTTCTGACGTCAAAGGATTCATGAGGACAATGATATCTTGCAATCCATGGTGAGATCTGACCTTAATAGGTAATATGAGGTCTTGATTGGGTGGTACCACAATTACCAGCCCACATGTGCAGGGTGTCCCCACAATATCCCAGCCTTCAGCCCCTGGATGACATTAATGCCCAATATCACCTGTGGTCACCCTCTCCCAGAGGTGCAAATGATCACTATTTCCTTCTGGCTGAGTTGCTGTCCCCACAGCTCCACTTTCATACAGCTACTTTTATAGGATCTTTTTGGCAGCTTTCAGTGAGATCCAAGGTGCTTTCTTGCTTGTACTCCTCCTAGAAAAGTACACAGTGTTAACATCAGAAAATACCATAGAAAAGAGAAAAGAATGGGACTTTGTGTGAGGAATGTCACTGAATGGATACCTTATTCATATCATTCATAGAATTATTTATTAATTACAAATCACATTGTAAAGCATGTCAATCTGTGATACAGGACACAATATACTATGATACACTTGTATGAATATATAGTTATTACACAAAATAAAATACAACATAATTATCTGTACAGTTACATAAAAATACTCATCCATTCATAAAAGTTCAATGAACATAAACAGTTGCTCTTGGTGAGCCAAACTTGTCTGGGCATCAGTTCTATGTATACTTGACGCACGTTTCATGGCTCATGCCAATCATCTGGAGTAAAATGCTCTAAAATTAAATCAGTGATATCTATAAATATAGGATACCCTTTAAATGTAGAACAATCTCTCAAAATAAAGGTCTATAACTTACAATGCGACCCAATGGTGATACCCAGCCTATGTCCAAGGGAAGACAGGGAACAGGGATGATGATCTCCCCTGGGGCTGAGGTGAGGAATTCCATCCAGACCAGAGACAGCAGCCAGGTGAAGACCAGGCAACCATGTCATGACTATGTGAATCTGGTGTATGCTTAACAGTCCTCACTACTCTGCATGGATATGAAGATGGAACCATGTGAAATAAATGTATTAATTAATGGGATGAACCAATGCCTGTGAGTGAGTGAGGTGATGAATGGTGGTGATTGCTACAGTGATATGGAGTGTATTAACTAAGGGAACTACAGCCAGGGAAAATGTGTATACATATACCCACAACAGATAAAACCAAAGCCAAAACCACCATGTAGTGATGGACTGTAAAATTTGAAACTAAAATGAACCCAAAAGTGTTGTAGTGGATATGAGTGAAACTCAATTACCTTGTGTATGATTCTGTGACCATAGGCATGCCTGGAATCCTGCTTGTGTGAACGGCCCATGTGAAATGGTCAGCTGGCCAGCCCGAGCAGCTTATAGGCCCGGTAAGGGGCGGGTCCCCACCCACATCATGAGATCCCGCCAATAAGGTGGGAAATGGTGACAAGCTTTGGCTCCGTTAGCGGCATACAAATCCGCTGTGGTCTAAAGGGTATCCTATATTTATAGATATTACTGATTTAATTTCAGAGCATTTTACTCCTGATGATTGGCATGAGCCATGAAACCTGCATCAAGTATACATCAAACTAATAGACAAGTTTGGCTCACCATGAGCAATTGTTTATGTTCATTAAACTTTTATGAATGGATGAGTGTTTTTATGTAACTGTACCACTAATTATGTTGTATTTTGTATAATAACTATATAGTCATACAAGTGTATCATAGTGTATTGTGTCCTGTATCACAGATTGACACTCTTTGCAACGTGATTTGTAATTAATAAATAATTCTATGAATGATATGAATAATGTATCCATTCAGTGACATGCTTCACACAAAGTCCCATTCCTTTCTCTTTTCTGTTGTTTAATACACATTAGGAATGGAGGCTTGCCACTGCTATAATCAGGTTGCATCAGTATATAAAAAAAAAACAATTCTGTAGGTGTGATAGTACATTATTATTAATATTATTATTATTATAACACAGGATTTACAAATGCCAACATTGTGCACAGTGCCTTACAAAAATGAAGAGAGACAGTTCAGTTACAATACAATTCAATACAGTAAGAATCTGAGGAACCTGCTCATTAGAGCTTACAATCTAAAAGGGTGGGTCAAATAATACAAAGGGTAACAACTGTAGGGGATGAGCTGATGGAGATAGTGGAAATACAGTTGTTAGGTGCAGGTAGGATAGGCTTCTCTGAATAGAAGGGTTTTCAGGGATGGCCTAAAATGCACAGTGTAAGAGATAGCCAAACAGATTGGGGTAGGGAGTTCCATAGGATAGGAGAGGCCCGGAGATACGCATGGGAGGAGGTAACAAGGGAGCTATGGAGTAGGAGGTCTTGAGAGGAATGAAGATAATGATTTGGCCGATATTTTGAGACAAGGTTAGTGATATGATGTGTGGGTGGCTTTGAAAGTATTTTGAATTGAATTAATTGGGCGAGTGGCAGCCAATGAAGGGATTGACAGAAAGGGGTAGCAGATACTGAATGGTTGGTAAGGTGGATGAATCTGACAGCAGCATTCATGATGGACTAAAGGGGGGTAGGCTATGTAAAGGTAAGCCAATGTGGAGGGAGTTGCAGTAATCAAAGTGAGAGATGACCAGAGAGTGAATTAGAAACTTGTGGTGTCATTGGTTTGGAAGGGGCATATATTTTCCAGACTCCAGGATTACACCTAGCACCCTTTGCATGGGGGGTGGGGTTGATGGTTGTGCCATTGATCTTGACAGAGAAGTCAAGGGGAAGGGGCACATGGGGGTAGAAATATTATGATTATATTAGCATCACTTAAGAAATATGTGTATATCACCCTCTAATGTTGATTTTTAGAAGTTGCATTATATAGTGGAGGTTCTACATTAACTACTTTCCTACTGGACATTTTTACCCCCTTCATGCCCAGGCCAACTTTTAGCTTTCAGCTCTGTCGCACTTTGAATTACAATTGCGCAGTCATGCAATGCTGTACCCAAACAACATTTTTATAATTTTTTGAGAAAGAGCTTTCTTTTGATGGTATTTAATCACCACTGGGTTTGTTATTTTTTTGATAAAAAAACAAAAAAGACAGAAATTTTTGAAAAAATAAAGTTTTTCTTAGTTTCTGTTATAAAATGTTGTAAATAAGTAATTTTTCTCCTTCACTGATGTGCGCTGATGAGGCTGCACTGGTGGGCACTGATGGGCACTGATGAGATGACATTAAAGGGTACTGATGAGGTGTTACTGATGAGGAGGCACTAATATGCAGCACTGTTGGGCACTGATAGATGGCACTGATAGGCAGCACTTATGGGAACTGATAGGTGGCACGGTTAGGCAGCACAGATGGACACTAATTGGCGGCACTGATGGGTGGCACTGATGAGCGACACTGATGGGCACTGAAAGGCAGCACTGAGTGGCATCACTGCTGGGCACTGATTGGCATCACTGCTGGGCACTAAGTGGCATCACTACTGGGCGCTGTTGGAGCTGCACTGATAATCATGGGACTGATAATCAGCGCCCTGATGATCTGTGGAGATCTCCCCTATGAGGAAATGCTGCTGATCGGCTCTCCTCTCCTCCCACGCTGTCAGTGTGAGGAAAGGAATGCCGATAACTATCATTTCTTTGTTTACATGTGATCAGCTGTGACTGGACACAGCTGATCACATGGGTAAAGATTCTCATCATAAGCTCTTTACCGAGATCGGTGATGCACCGTGTCCCATATGATGTCATCCCAGAACGAGGGAGCCACCTTATGCACCTTATATTAGAGTACGGCTGGCAGAAGGTGGTTAAATAGATCCTAGTGCAAATGGTGAAATTCTGGTCACGTGGGCAAAAAATATTTTAGTGGGATTTTTCTGTAAATTTAATGCACTTAAATGTTGATTTCTAGATTTTGCAATAGATATAAAGAAACAGCGTCTAGGTCAAACAGATACAATACCCAATAAAAGTACCATCATCCCAAATGTCTATTACAAAAGCACAAAGCAGGAGGCAGAGAGTGGCCGCAGTTAGCTGCATCTGTCGGTCATTGTCTCAATACCCCATGCAAGGGAAAATACGCCCTAGGAGGGCGAGGGGGACTATTGCGGTACTAGATAAGGTCAAGTATTCAGTACAAAAAAGTAAAGGAGAAAATATAAAAAAAATTCATTTTAATAGAAAACATGGTTAAAAGATTATGACAGTGTCACATACAGTTGTAATTAAAAACGGAAGCAGTAAATACAACCAATTGGATTACAACCCATAGTGATAGTGGACACAGATAGAGCTTGGATTCTCGACTGGTTTCGCGGTTTTAACCGCTTCCTCAGGAGAGCAGAATCTGTAGTACAACATACAATAATTATAACCAATACATAACAAAGAAATATATGTTATCGATGCAGCAAGATGTATTAAACACTACTTTAAACATTTACATACAATTTAAGTAGAAAAAGGATGAACTCACCCGTTCAGTAATTCTCTGTGGGTGTACAAGGCCCCAAGTGGTTCCCCCTGTGGCGGACACAGGGGATAACAGACAGCCTCTAAATAAGTGAATTTTATAAAGTTATATACGGAATATAAACTAAGGAGTATATCAAAAAGAAAATTGGAGTAGGGGGGGTGCTGGAAGTGTGCCTCTACAATAAAAACCAGTGTGCAAAGGAAGAACCGAGAAAACAGTGAAGGTGAGTGGCAGTGGGGAGAGAGGAGGGGAAGAAGGGGAGGGGGAAAAAAGGGAGGGAGGGAAAGAACAGGGGGGGGGGGAAGGGTAGTTGGGAGGGGGGGGAGGGGGGAAGGAGGGGAGGAGGGAGGGGGGGAAAAAAGGGGGGAGGGAAAAGGGAGGGGGGGGAGAAGGGAGAAAGAGGGGAGGAAAGGGAGGTGGGGGGGGGTGGGGGGGAAGGAAGGGGAGGGAGTGAGGGCAAAGGAGGGAGAGGCCGCTGGTATAGAGTGTAACAAGAAAAGACTAGATTGAGAGGAGTTGCACACAGGGATAAGGAGCTAGCACTCACCCCTGGAGTACTAATTATTGTAGACACATAGGCTGGAGTGATTGCGGACCATATAGTAAAGGGTCCTGTAGCGGATATAAAGGAGTCATCAAACGCTGTAGGGATGGCACTGCAAGCCCCTCCTCCCCTCCACACACAGGTGGGCTAGGGATGTATACAAAAGAGGGTCACAGCCAAGGCTGCAAACAAAAATAGTAATGGATTACAATAACAACAGAGTCATATAAAAAAGTAGCCCAACAGTCAAGAACAACCATCTAGAAAGGGTTGAGGTAACAGGTTGAAAGTGGTATGAAAAAGCAGGAGTATCAGAAAGGCACTCCAGCATCACAGCAGGCGATCACACAGGGGGCGCCGCACAAGTAAGACACATGAGGGAATTCCAGATTCAACAGGGGTACAGGTAGGGAGAAAGATATTGCTCAGAGCTGGGGAGATAGAGGGAGAGAGAGGGCGGCAGCACTTACCCACAGCGGTGTTCCTCAATTAGTGCAGCGTCAAGAGGCTGTAAGCTCACATAGCGGCCATGTCCGGCCGCTATAAGAGCACCCCAACCCGGAAGTCAGGGACGGCGCAGGAGGCGGTCCCTGACGTCACCGGATCTGTTCGTCCGCACTGCGCAGGTGCAGTGTAGGGGGCTACTGCGCAAGCGCGCGCTCCTGTCAAGGGGAATCAAGTTCCCGAACAAGGAGACACAAGCAGCTGTGAAGCTGCCAGGGCGAACATGTGTCCGCCACAGAGAGAAGGAACTCGAGGCGGGACAGAACCACAGGGACTTGAACTTGGGGGAGGTCATCCTTGCACAGCAAACCACGTAAAACATATTACAATATAATAAAAATGAGCAAAAAAGATCTGTATATAGTATTGTATCTAAGCAACAAGAAGTCAATACCAACGGCATAGAGGAAATTCACTATGGGCAGAAAGGTATAATAGAAAGTATTAAGACCCAATAATAAGGGGGGGGGAGGGGGGGGGGGAAGGGGGAGGGAGGGGGGGGGCTGGGAAAGAAGGGGGAAAGGGAAGGGGAAAAAAGGAAAGGGGGGGAGGAAGGAAGAAACCAACGGAGGGGGAAAAAATGGGAGGGGGGAGGGGGAGAAGGGGGGAGGGAAGGGAAAGGGGGGGGAAAGGGAAAGGGAGGGGAAGGGGGGGGGAAAGAAGGGGAGGGAGGGGAGGGGGGGGGAAAGGGGGCGAGGGAAGAAGGGGGGGAAAAAAGGGGGGGAAAAAAGGGGGGGGAGGGAAAGAGGGGGGAACAGAGGACCATGGAGGATAGTAAAGGGAAAACAGGAAAATTAGGAAAAAAGGACCACACAAGGATCTCATAGGAAAGCCCTATAGGACACGGATTCATTTAAACCAGGGGGAATGGTGGCGTTGAGTCGCTCAATCCACAGAGATTCTCTCTGGAGTATCGAGCGATCCCAATCGCCACCCCTGGGATTAGGTTGGACAACCTCCAGTACCAAGAATTTAACCACGGAATTGTCGAATCTATGATGTAGGCCAATGTGTCGGCCGATAGTTAGTTTACCATTTTCCGAGTCGTATAAGTGATCACCGATTCTCTGCCTAAGTTCCCTGATTGTTTTGCCCACGTAGAAGGCTTTGCATACGCAGTTCATAAGGTAAACCACCCCTCTTGTACTGCAGTCGGCGAAGGTCCGTGGGACCAGAGTCTCGCCGTTAGGTAAAACCACAGTTCGGCTTTCATGGATCCAAGGGCACCGGGGGCATTCCCCACACTGGAAGGTGCCGTTGGGGCCACTTCTAGTGGATTTAGTGGGGTTGTAGTGGCTGGCCGTTAATCGGTCACGTAGTGATCGCGCTCTACGGAAGACCAATTCCGGTGTACGTCTGATGTATTTGGTTAGTACGTGATGATCAGCCAAGAGGTGCCAATGTTTGGTTAAAATGTTACGGAGTATATTGTGGTGTGCAGAATAGGTCGTAATGAGTCTTACAGTTTCTAAGGGGGGAGGTTTATTGCCTTTAAATAATAAAGAGGTCCTTGGGCGTGATAGGGCCTTATTAAATGCTTTGCGCAAATTGGTGGAAGAATAGCCTCGTCGTAATAGGCGTTCGCGTAGTGCTTTAGCCTGGCGTATGAAGTCACTATGGTGTGTACAATTCCTACGTAACCGTAAATATTGGGCATAAGGGATGCTCCGTACCAAGGGGTTAGGGTGGGCACTGGTGGCAAATAACAAAGTGTTACCAGCCGTGGGTTTCCTATAGAGGTCGGTGCCTAGCGTTCCGTCAGGTTGTTTGATGATCAATAAATCTAGGAAGGGGATTTGCTCAGTCTCAATTTTGAAAGTAAATTTGAGGTTTAAGTCATTGTTATCCAATTGACGCAAAAAATGTAGAAGTTTGTCTCTGGAGCCCGTCCATACCATAAAAAGGTCATCAATAAAGCGATACCATAAAAGGATATCGTCTAGGAATTCTGTATATTGGTCATGGGCATGGATAAGTCGCTCCCAACCGCCTAGGTATAAATTTGCATATGCTGGGGCACACGACGTCCCCATTGCAACACCCTGTATTTGTAAAAATAATTGATTGTTGAAAGTAAAATAGTTTTTGGTCAGTATAAAGTGTAATAGTGTCAGTATGAACTGATTCAAAGGCCAAGTAGTTGTATCTTGTTCAGCTAAGAAGGAACCAGCCATCCGCACGCCCTGCTCGTGGGGGATACTGGAGTAAAGAGACTCAATATCAAGGGACTTTTTTGTACTGAATACTTGACCTTATCTAGTACCGCAATAGTCCCCCTCGCCCTCCTAGGGCGTATTTTCCCTTGCATGGGGTATTGAGACAATGACCGACAGATGCAGCTAACTGCGGCCACTCTCTGCCTCCTGCTTTGTGCTTTTGTAATTTTGCAATAGATGGTGGGGTCCTTCTCTAACTATGGGGTAGTACAAAATAATAAATGATGGTCAAGTAGGCACAAAAATATTTCTGATAGCATGTTGATATGATAAATTCTCTTTATCGAAACATTAGGGGTCTTTAATATCCTTGGTGTCTCCTCTGCCTTAGACTGAAGATAATGGAGCACAGATCATGCTCAATTATCTTTTTCTCTTGACACAACAGTCATGTTTATTCAACATAGGGGAAATTGGTAAATATGCATTCACTTCTCTTCCTCTGTTCCACCTGCTGACACCTGCTATTCTGGTGTCGGGTCTGTAGAAGGGACAGGGGAACCCAAAATACATGGGAGGGCAGTCAGATGTAGCGGTACCTTCAGTAAGCTGTGAAAGGCATGACTTCCACATTAAAGCCCAGCACCTGCTCTACATATTTAAACACTCAAAACTAGATGAACGCCTACCTGATCTCTTAAGCTGCAGTCTTTTTAGCATGCCTAAATAGACACTATGTAATCAGTGCAATATACATAGATTTTTCAGTGAATCATACACTTTCATTTAAATTCATTTAATTGGGCGTGGCCAAGATGGCGGACTGAGCGGACGTCTCTTACGAGCTCTCCGGAGTGTGATCCGCTAATCTGATCCGCACTGCTTTACTACGTGACCTAGTAGATCCCTGCATTATCTGGATGCCTTCCAGGACACCGGGTTACCAAAAGAGGGGTAAGAAATTGAAGTTCCCCCCGAATATCCCGGAGGAAGAGAGCCCGACAGCCCGCTCCATAGGATCCCCTGCGCGCCATAGCAACATGGCGTCGCAGACTGAACACGAGGCAGGCCCTGCTGATACTCCGCCGGGACTGATAGATCTTATGGCTATAAACTCCTGCCAATCGGCCGTCACCTCCTGTCAGACTACCTTAGCCTCAAAGATAGAGGAGGTCCAGCTAAATGTGGGTATCATAAGACAGGACTTGGACAAGATCAGGTCGTGGGTTTCGGAGACTGAGAGGCAGATTGGGGAGGCGGAAGACACGATCACGAATCATGATGCCTCCATCCGCACTCTTCAGACGAAGGTTAGAGCCCTGGAGTATCGTGCGGAAGATGCGGAAAACCGCAGCAGGAGGAACAATCTTAGGATTGTGGGGCTCCCAGAAGGGGTGGAGGGGCGCTCCCCGGCCCTGTTTGCGGAGGAACTTCTGCGATCCTTGTTGCCAGCAGCTCAGCTCTCCCCATACTTTGTGGTTGAAAGAGCCCACAAAGTTTTTCAGGGAGATAGATGCCTACATAGGATCCTTCCTCTGGAGAGGATCCTCCCCTCGGATAGCTAGATCGACCCTTCAACTCCCTGTCAGTTGTGGAGGCTTGGCCCTACCTAATTGGTTAGTGTACTATTGGGCGGCCATGCTGGTAACAATTAGATGGTGGTTTGAACAGTCTAAGGCCAATGCTGCAGTCTGTCTGGAGGCGGCAGTTGTGGGCTCCTTTAAGGAGCTTGGAAATTTGGTGTATCGGGGAGCCTTATCTAGCCCGGCCTTACTGGGCCTCACTAAGGCCACCTTGCGACTATGGGGGGTGGCTAGAAAACGTTTTTTAGCTCCGGATAAATGGTCCTCCTACTGCCCATTATGGGGAAATCCGTGCCTCCCACATTTTAGGACAATTCCAGACCCACAATTGTGGGCTCGTCATGGGATTAAGGTACTGGGGGATATTGTCTCCTCCGGGGCCCTGATTTCTTTCCGGGACCTAGGAGAGAGTCATGGCCTTCCTATGGGGATGCTGTTCCGCTACTATCAACTAAGACACGCTTTCCGGGCTCAATTCCAGACACCGCCTGTCCTTGTGGTGGACGCGGTGGAAGGACTCCTAGCTCAGGAAACCCTCCAGAAACCTCTCTCAGCACTATACTTAACGCTGCTGCGAGTGGACTCTAAAAAAATAGATGCACTATGGGAAAAATGGAAGGTCGATATCCCATCTCTGGACAGGGAAACTTGGGAGGAATGCTTTGAGGATAATTACCAACTAGTGATATCTTCCAGAGATAAATTGACTCAGACCAAGTTCATACATAGAATTTACTTTACGCCCCAGAGACTGCACAGAATTTACCCGCAGAGATCCCCAAATTGCTCAAGATGCCAATCCACAGACAGCACCTACTTACATATGTTTTGGACATGTCCTAGACTCTCTCGATATTGGTCTGATATCTTCGATTTTCTAGACATACGTCTCCAGCTGCAGTTACCTAGAACGGCAGAGCTGGCCCTGCTGGGCATACAGGATGATGACCAAAGACCTAGGTATACTAAGCTTCTACTCTCCTTATTACTCTTTTATGCCAAAAAAAGAGATATTGCTGAAGTGGACCTCCCCCCTCCCACCCACAATTGGGTCTTGGATGGCCTCGGTTAATGCCGTATTACCATTGTATAAGTTAACATATATGAATAGAGGATGTCCCCAAAAATTTGAGAGGGTGTGGAGGCCATGGACTGATCCTATGTAAATCACACTATCATGCAGGCACGTCTATGTATCTGTTCCATGTATGTTGAAGACGACTAATCTTGTCATGGGGGGTTTCTGGCTGCCCCTCCCATCCTTCCCTTTTTTGCACTATTAAATACGGGGGAAGACAACACTGCCTACGACTTAGTTGGGATTGGATATGTGTTTTTCTACTATGAATGGTATATACTGGGTACTGCCACTGTATTATTGTCCTCTCATGATTGTATCCACTGCAATATTTCATGCCTTGTAAATGCAATGTGAACCATTTATTTTTCCAATAAAGACCAACCTTGTTGTTAAAAAAAAAAAAATCATTTAATTAAAAACCTACCTGTTTTCTCCCAGTAAAACTGCAGCCTTGTAAATATGCTTACATACCGTGGCATGAATCTGCACAATATTTTAGACATGTGCAATTAATTTCGGTCCGAATACAAATTCGGACAAATTTTTGCTTATTCGATGATTCGGCTGTATCTGAATCTCCAAATGAAATAGTAATGAGTAATAAACAAATTTCGTTGAAATCTTTTAAAATAAATTTAATTTATTAATTTTTTAACAAATTCCAACTCTTCAAAACAATTAGAATTCGTATTGGTTGAAAAACGGTCGACCGATCCAAATTATGTGTGAAGAAAAAGCTGGTTGTTAAACAGTGAGCCGGAAAGCCAGCTGCCCGCATCCCTAACAACCATAAGTTGTCATCCGTCAGTGGGCTTTCCCACTGACAGATGAATATAAAGAAAAGAATGCCGACAATTGCCCAGCAATAGAAAAATGTAAAAAAAAAATGGCGTAGGTTCCCCCCAGTCCATACCAGGCCCTTTGGGTCTGGTATGGATTTTAAGAGGAACACCATGCCAAAATGTAAAAAAAAAACAGCGTCGGGTCCCCCCTCAAAATCCATACCAGACCCTTATCCAAGCATGCAGCCTTGCAGGTCAGGAAAGGTGGGGATGAGCAAGTGCCCCCCCTCCTGAACCATAACAGGCCACATGCCCTCAACATAGGGGTATGGTAGCTTTGGGGCAGGGGGGGCTTGGCGCCTGCCCGCCCCAAAATACCTTGTCCTCATGTTGATGGGGACAAGGGCCTCTTCCCGACAACCTTGGTCTGTGGTTGTGGGGATCTGCAGATGGGGGGCTTATCAGAATCTGGAGCCCCCCTTTCAGAAGGGGGCCCCCAAATCCCCCCCTATGTAAATGGGTATGGGGTACATCGTACCAAAAAGTGTCAAAAAATAATAAAAACACAGAGACAGTTTTTGACAAATCCTTTATTAAAAAATAGTGGAAATAGCAGTGACGTCAATACGCTCATGATTTGTTTCCAATGCCTCTGATTACAGTCTTGTTGTAAGTAATTTTTTAATAAATTGCCCATTGTTAATCTGGACGCTGTGCAATGAGTTTCCCTTTTTATGATCACTGATTGAATCGGCATCTGAGGATATCATGTGGCTACATTTTTGGCTCATTTTCACCAACGATCCCCTGCTGGAAGGCTGGATAGGTCAAGCTAATCTGCACCTAATGTGAATGCTAATAGAGCTAACAGATGCGAGTATAGACCTTGATAGGTCTTTGGATCTGGCAAGGAGACAATTTTGCCGGATCTATCTAAGCACTGGGTGTCGCACTGGTTTTAAGGACTTTTGCACTTTAACACTATGGACTTTATTGTTCTATATGATTATTATTCATAATATTTGAAGGTTGATGCACTTATTTAGACAGCACAACATTTTTTTTATATACTTTTGGATGTTGCTGTGTACAATGTTGTGAGTGCTGCTGTTTATCATTTATCATTTATTATTCATTCATTAATTCATTTAATTTTATTTTTATTTTTATTCACATATACACCATGCACATTATATTTTTAATCCATTAAAAATAAGTGTCTATACTGTTTAAAATCCAGTAATACACTGTCTTACCCTGCTTTGCACATGCTAAGTTGCTCTCCATTTTTAGGCACTTTTAGGCACGGACGAATTTGCAGAGGCCGATCTGCTGACAGCCTTAAAGTGGAATTAAAATCTCCTATCATTTGCAGCCAAGGAAGCTACTTCTGTTTGATCAGCAACTGCCATGGTGCTGCATGTGTGATCAGTTATGACACCAGCCATTTGATGGTTTGACAGTTTGGTTGAGGAAACAAGCAAATGTGACAGTTAGCAATCCCCGCATTCCAGAAATATAACTTTTTTGAAACTGTTAAATCGATAGGTTTAGTTCCACTTTATGATTTACGGCTTTTCAGGGGCTCTGGGCTTCAGCAAAATAGCAGCCTCCAGCAAGAAGAAACCGGTACAATGCTGGAGGCAATTTACAGCACACACTAATTTTGGTAGCATAATTATTAATGTGGAATGTATGTTCCTTGCTAAAAAGCTTTATTTTTTATCAAATTGTTAAGGGTAAAGTTCCGCTTTAGTAACACCATAGTTGGGCTAGGCCCTAATATGTAACCTGTAAGGGATGGAATTAATCTATAAATCGAGTTGCAATAGCTCTTAATATGTAGACAAGACCATAAGATGTGAAATAGTGTTTCCTTCTGTGAGCAGCCTTTCCAGCATAAGTTATTTGTGGAAGGGAAGAATTTAGTGAGGCAGGTGGGGGTCAAATACCATCTGTAGTGATTTTTTTTTGTAATACATCTGGTATAATTATAATGATATTGTATTGCTTGCAACCATTGTTTATCCGTGAAATTTATTTGTAAGTCTGTTTCCCATTGAACTTTTGGAGAAGTCTTAACAAATTTTACTTTAGCGTTGAGAAGTGTATAGGGTATTGAAATCCCTTTTGAGGAGGAATTAACTGATGTCCAGTAGGACCACACTGTCACAGGTATGGCTAGTGTGGGTAACATATTCCTTTGAAAATAAAAGTTAGTTGAGCATAAGAGAGGTAGTCTAAGGTATAGATCCAGATAATTTGCACTAATTGCTGGAAGAATTTGAGTTTGCCACCTGTCATTAGGTCTCAATTTTGGGGCCCCTGTGTTTGATAAAAAAAAAAAAAATTAGGAATCAAAAATTGAAGAATTTCAGGTATTTGGGGATAAGTAACTGCCAACTTTGCGTCATAAGAGTGCAGTTTGCCTAGGCCCATAAGGTTGCCGGAATCATGGGATGTTGTACTTTACATTCCTTGGATAAAAATAAACATGCTAGTGATAAAGAACAAAGGCTCCCTTGTGGAACAAAGTATTGTTCTAAAGAGCTTAGAAGGAGCTGGACATAGCCAGTATCTCAGTTGATCTAAAAATACTGCCTCATGGTAATCCTTCATGTCTGGAAGCTCCATACTTGCTTATGTTTAGCTAAAGTGGAGTATGGGCATCTAGCTTTTTTCCCTTGCCAGATGTAATGGGTAATTATTTTTTTAATGCTGTAAGGAATGAGACTGGCACTACAATGGGGAGAGCTCTGAACAAATATAGGATTTTGGGTGGTATAAGCATCTTAAACAATGCCAGTCTACCAGACCATAATAAATAGTAGTGAGATAATCTGTCCAATTTTAATCATGTGGATTGAAATAATGACTCATAATTAACATGGAACAAATTGGATACATTAGCTGTGAGTTAGATACCTAGGTATGTCATAGCAGAAGGAGACCACGTAAATGCAAATTGCTTCTGTAAGATAGTAGCCTATTTGTGTATCAAGCACTACACTGAGCACATTAGATTTAGACTCATTAACTTTATAGTAGGACACCACATTAAATAATTGCAGGATTGAGTAGACTTAAGGCAGGGAATGAGCCAGCTCTGTAAGCATCAAAATAACATAGTCTGCAAACTATTTAATTTTATGTTCTTGGTCATGGACCAAAATGCCTCGAACAGAATTCTGGGATCGGATTTTCTGTGCTGCCGCAGGATATACTGATATAGGTCAGAGTAAAATGCCAGATGTGCATATTGTTGTGGAATCGTATCCAAATTTCTAGTGGCTCTGAGGAATGAATCTTTGATATGGTAGAAACAAATGTGTACTACCATATCTCTTTGAGGCAGGTGTTCTGGTTTAAGCAATTTGTGGACATAGTCTATGATTAATTCAGTAAGGGATGAGTCCAGAAGAAGGGTAGCTTAGTAAAATAGTCTCTCAAATTAGTTGAGTGGACAGTTTCTGTGATACCACTAATTTTAACATTATTTTGCCTGGAATGATCTTCCAGATTCACAATTTTTACCATTAGCCATTCTATATATTCATCTCTCTCATTGTGGGCATCAACCAGTTCATTGATTGTGGTGGCAAATTCACATATGCGGTTTTCCGTGCAGCTAACCTTGGTACCTATCTCACGCATTTCCTCTTTAAATTGATGGATCAAAGAAGCAATATATGCTTGAATAGAGTTGTGTAAGGACACTAGCATATCTTTCAACATGGTGTCTATGCAGGCTGGCTATGGAGGAATGTGTGTCATTGGAAGCTCTATAAGTATGTGCAGCTGGGCTCACCTCAGTTTGTGCGGGCTCTGCAGGTGTCATTCTCAGTATAGACTTGACCGGACTTGTAGATAGAGAGGAGACTTGTGCAGTATAGGTCCCCTGAGGAGAGTGGTAAGCTGAGCCGGCGCCATTTTTCCCCTCTGTTATCTGCTGTGAGGCATGCTGCTGCCGAGTCAGTGCCATCTTCGCAAAAAGGATGGTGATTCTTCTGGGCTTCCCCCACTCCTTGCACTTCCTGGACATTGCCCTGGGATGTAGGTTGCTGGATGGGGCAGGATTGGCTGTGTTGGCGACTGCTGCTCCTGTTGTAAGCCCTGGTATCTCCCCGCTGTGCAGAACCAAGTTAGTGAGCAGCCATCATGCTTGGCTGCCAACCACACCCCCTTAAATATATATTTTCTATTGGTATATATTCCTCAGACCAGTGCTAAGCTCCCCATGCACTTTATTTAACAACCTCTTCCCTACTGGCCTTGAAATAGCCCAAACTGATTTTCAAAATTTGCCCTCAATTAACTTTCATGGAATTAGGATTAAAGTTTGCAATTTACAATGGGTTTGATGAACTATGAATTTAGCCCAGTCGCATTCACTCATCACTAATCAGGACTGAAAAATACAATTCTAATGCAAATATTATATAGTGTTTTAGTCAGAAAGTTAAGTTCTCAGCTCATTTTACTTTTTTCTTTATTTTTGTTTCTCCTTTGTAGTAAAACATGTGTTGTTTACAGAGGTCAGTAGTTCATTCTGATATTTACACACAAGTGAATGAATTAGAGTAATAATTCATACCTTTTTGGATGGCTGCATCTGGGATTTCAATCAGATTGTGCTCTTTCTTAAAAATACCAAAAGTGCTCTGGGAACCCTTTGTCATGTATTAGATACTTATAATACAAAGAATGGTTATACAGTATAGAGGAAAAAATAAATAAAAGGTTTGAAAAGAAGAATACATTTGAGAAAAAACAGTATAGTTACCTTTTAAAAGCCAATCCAAGCCCACATCCTTCTGGTGCCTAAACTTGGGTTTTGTGCTGCATCCCCATTGTTCTAATCCCCAATGCCACCCCAAGATGTTGCTACCAATTACCAGCCATACCCAATATTGTGAATAATAGCACACTCTATGGTACACTTTTAACAGAATAGGTAATCAGATGAATAATCAGACAAGAAGTAAAGCTGGCCATACACCAGTAGAATGTTGTTTGAATGTTGGCCAGAAAATTAGAAAACAATGTTCACCCAGAGCAACCATTGAGTTAACTAATTGTTAAAAGCCTTTAAATGTCATCCAGACCAGCTTTTTGAATAGAATCATTGCTTGGCACTCTCACAGCATAACTGTTCTCCTCCACTGCTCCTCTTGAATGTAATATAATTTATTGTAATATTACATACATTTAATATTTAATAGTGTGGCAAGCCTGAGTGTCTTGCCACAACAGTACATACAAAACATAAAAACACATCCTAATGCATCTCATGATTGTTTAATCTTTGCAGCATCAACCCAAACAGGAAAATATCAGTTTTGGGTTCACCAGTTTAAATGCTTTTAGTTTTTTGCCTTCCCATGCATATCACAGTACAGTAGATGTCAAACAATTCCTCAAATGGAATGATCAGGAAAACTTATGAGGCAGCTCTAAAGAAAATAATAATTGCAATCATCTGTAATGATCCCCACAGGTATTACTTTCCATTGTTGTTTTTCTTTTTCAAACCACCAAATGCCTGAGAAATTTCTAATGAAGTATGCAGTTAGAATAAAAAGCAATAACAGGAACATATTTTTCTTTTTGCTTATTTATGGAATTATTTAAGGCTGTGGCTGCATTAAATATACTGGAAAGCAGGACTACTTTCAAAGTTTGAAGGCTTATTGCACTGCTTTCTATTTAAGTACCACTTCTAAAGATATATTCAAGTTGGGAGGATTTCATTTTTTTGGAACAGACTGAGTTACAGTAGACTCAAAGCATCCTCACTGCTGCTCACAAATTATTTTCATATATTCATCTTGTGTTACCCATATACAACAATAGAGAATCTGCAGGTTGACAATAAGGCAAAAAACAAAGTAGATCTTTGTTATAGCCTCTTAAAGTCCAGCCTTAGGAATTATAAAAACACTACCCCACCACCCTTGCTGAGAGCCTCCCTCCCCACACTGTAGTGGTTAAATGCTCATTAACTCTAGAGGATGAGGAAAATAATGTAATACTTGCCTTACTCCTCACCCAGCATGCCCCGGCACTTTCAATTTCTCTGGGTTGTGCACAGTTCCTCGCTGTCCTCACATACAATGCAGGGCTATTGGTCCTGCAGTTTACGTGATGATATCATTGTTTGGCTGTGATCTGGAGTGTCTTATAGAAGAAGCTTTGGGGGACCGGTCGCACAATTGGCAATATGTCTGCCAGAGTGATGAGTAAGGTGTTATACATAGTTTCTCATCCCCTATAGTAAATAAGCATTTGACCCTTGAAGTGCAGTAGGGGGACTCTGCAAGAGTAGTATCATGTACCTGGTGATGACTGGAATGTTGTGGAGGCCCCTCTTACACCTCCTACCCAACACTAAGGAAGGTGGAGACAGAGACTGTGAGGGCACGGAGTGGCGGTTGGTGAAGTCCGCTCTTAAATGGATTAAGCTGGGGGTCGCAGTCCTAGGAACAGGATACTGAATCTGCCTGGCCCCAGAGCAAGAGATGGTAGCAGAGCCAGTATGCAGGCAGTGACCAGCATCAGCTGGGTAACAAGGACTGAGTCAGCAGGCAGAGTAAGTCCAGGAAGCAGGCCAAGGTTGGTAACAACTGGGCAGTGCAGTACAGAATCAGCAAGCAAAGACGAGTCCCGTAAACAGGCTGAGGTAAGAGAGATCTGGTGAACAAGCTTGATGGAGAGCAAAGGCAAAGTCCAGGAGAAAGCCAGGTCATACACAGGTAAGCAGGTTCAATGTATCAGGTCACAGGAATATACGGTAGGTACAAGCTGAAGACCATTCAGCAACTGCTCATGGTGACATGCCAGTTTAAATAGACAACTGGGCATAATTCGTAATTCGTAAGTCCTAATTCGTATGTGCACAAGTACGTGTGCGAGTGCATGCACAAATGCGAGCATGGTGAACTGGAAAAAAGTACATCTATTGTCTCTTTTCGTAGAAGTATTAGCATGTAGTGCAAAGATCATGTGTGAGAGGTGGGGGGAGCTCTGTCACACGATGATGCACATTTGACCATGTTGGACATGGGCACATGCCAGGCACAAAGATTTTTTGCATTGAAACATGCCTATTAAGGGAATTAATGTCAATTTGATTTTATCTGTGGATGATTTGGTGGGTTTAATTTTGCTAGGAGCCACTTTCCCTTTGATATTAGGAGACTTTCTATAAGCAAATTGGGGGACTGTTGAAATGGTGGTTTTGAGATGGGGGTCATGCTGTAGTATGGACCAGTGTCTTTTGAATACATTCTCCAACCTCCAGTGTTTGGCTTGGTATTCTGTGATAAATCTGACACCTGCATTTTCTTGTATTTGTGATTTTGGTTCAGGAATTTCATCAACATTGTAAAACATATTGACCTGATCAATAAGGTCTGGAGGATAACCTTCATCAGCAAATTTTAGTTTCAAGGGGACACTTTATGTGTTATAATCCTCTATCCTGGTAAACGACAGAATTGACTCTTTAGAACATTTTTTACCCATCTCGGATTATGACAGCTGGAGAAATGCAAGAAAGAATTTCTAGCTGTGGGCTTAGTATCATTTTTGGCTGTAATGGTGAGCTCTGGGTGGCTGAGTTTTAAATCCAAAAAGCGGAGGGAAGTGGTGTTTGTCTCTGAGGTAAAGGAAAGACCAAAATCACTGGAATTATCAATGTGAAACAAATTCCTGTATGGTGTGGATGAGGCCATCCCAAATGATAATTATATTGTCTATGTATCGCCCCTAGAAGACCAGGTGTGCCGCAAACGGGTTGTAATCCCGGACACACCTGGTCTCCCATAGGCCCATAGTTAAATTGGTGTAGCTAGGGGCAAAATTTACCCCTATCGCAATGCCAGTTTTTTAAGATAGTATTCATCCTCAAATTTAAAGTAGTGGTGTTCCAGAAAAAATCTGGTAGCAGCCAGGATAAATTGGGACTGTCTGGAGTTGATTTCGGAGTCAGTGGATAGAAAATGCAGAACTGCTTGGAGACCTACATTGTGATGAATGGATGTATATAGTGAACATACATCTAATGAAACCCATTGATATGTGGGTTTTCAGGTGTATGAACTCAACAACTCCAACAGATGTGTGCCATTTCAAATGAACAAAGGGCGGGCTTGAGCTAAGGGTTGGTGAAAATAATCGCTATATAGAGAATAGCTGGTGGTGATGCTTTCCATTGATGCCACTATAGGGCGTCCTGGGGGATTATCAAGATTTTTATGCACCCTAGGAAGATGATAAAAATAAGGTACATTGTAGAAATCTCTATAGAAAAAGGAAGCTTCAGATTTGGAAAGTATTCTATCTGATAGCGCTGTGGCAATCAGATGTTTTTATTCCTTCATAAATTCTAGGAGAGGGTCTATTCTCAGTTTGGTATACTTTTTTTATCACAAAGGAGGCAATAGAATTCATTCAAATATGTGACTCTATCCTGAATCAATATACCCCCACCCTTTTTGGCCATTCTAATGATTATCTGTTCGTGTTTACTTAATGTGTTCTAGGCTAAATGTTCTAAGGGCTTAAGATTGGATCAACTATATGTAGGTTTTGAATTTAATTGTTTACATATATTCAGTAATTCTGAATATACTACCTGGTAAAAAGATTCTATATGGGGTCCTTTATTATGTGTGGGATTGAAAACTGTCTTGGGCTTTAGTGTCAAGGCTGGGCTCAGCTCTTCCTTCTCTGAGCTGGCCGCTCAGCTGACGGTTAATTGCCAGCTCCCATCTCTCTCCATAGTTACTCAGCTGTTGATCATATCCTGCTCGTCAGTCCTGCCTACTTAAGCCGTCCAGTCCAGAGGAGCTTTGCCTTCCCCTTGGTCAACATCACAAGAAACATCTCCTGCATTCTTGTTTAAAGACTGGCTTTGCTGACATCCCTGCTGGCTCCAGGTCCTGCTTGCTGTTCCACTACATTGATCCCTGACTTCTGGCTTGGTTGACTATCCGTTCTGGTTACTGAACGTTGGCTATGTTTTGACTATGTTTGTTCTTTTACTTTTATTATTAAACAAGTGTGGTTTAACTGTACTTCTGTTTCGTTCATGGTTTCTGACATTTAGACATGTCATGATTTGCTTTCACTATTCTCTTCATCTGTCAGCTGTTTGCTATATTGACAGGTCTGTCAGACTATCATATCTTCTTTTCAGTCTTTCTTCCTTTCATAAGACTGAGGGGTGTGTAAGCCAATTAGGTCTGAAGAAGAAGCAGTTGCTTTGAAATGCATTACCTCCCTATACGCGTCAGCACATAAAGTGCTTCCTTCCTGTGACATTGTTCAGTCAAGCGCCATCTTGCGGTTCATGCTGGTTATGGCAGTGATCGGCTGCCTTCCTGGTTCCATCATAACACAGCTTGTGCTAGAGGCTGAAACACTGAACAGGATGGCTTGGAGAGAATCACGGGACTGACGACTACAATTCCATATGCCTTTAATATTCATCCACTCTGTAAATTGCTATTTCTTTTTAATTAATTAAAACCACAATTTTAATACTGCACTTAGTCTGGCACCCCTCTGTTCCTGCTTTTATCTCCAGGGATAGCCAAGGTGTTCCACTCATATTATAGTTAGCTGTATAATGTTAGACAGAAAGAGGAAGAGAGAGGAGAGAGGATGGTTCTGTAGTACAGGAGTACTTTCAGGGACTAGACCTCCCAACGGTGCCTAAAGACAAATTAGAACACTTAGATGGCCTAATCTCACAGGAAGAAGTAAAAGGACTATAAAAAATATGGCTCCGTTCAACTGAATATTGAGCTTTCTGTAAATGCTTTTTATTTACCTCTAAACAAAAGAAACCTGTTTGGAAAAAAATATATATGGCTCCGGGGAAGAGTCCGGGCCCTGACGAGTTCTCCATACTGTAATACAGAAGGTTTCAAAAATTATTAGTCCCCAAACTATGTTAATATTTTAGTGTGCTAGGAGAGGGGGTGAATTTACAGAAAGAGTCATTGATGGCCTACATAACCCTTATTTCGAAGGAGGGAAATAGACCAATAGACCAATATCACTCATAAATACAGATATAAAGAGACACCTAGGCATGGGGAATAGGGTGATGCAATGGATCTCTGAATTATATCACCATCAAATGGCAAAAGTTAGGGTAAATGGAGAATTATCCCCCCCTTTGAATTATTCACTGGCACTAAGCAGGGATTCCCTGCCTAGTGCCTCCCCTACTGTTCGTAATAGCATTAGAACCTCTCCTGGCCACGATTTGTAAAAACATTAAGGGGGTGAGAATAGGCGATAAGGAGTATAAAGTGGCTGCGTTTGCAGACGATGTACTTTTCTATATCTTCAACCCTAGGTTAACTTTGCCCATCATGTTGGAGGAACTGGACTGGTATGGGAAGATGTCAAACTTCAAAATCGATACAGCAAAATCAGAGATCTTGAACATAACAACTTCAAAAAGAGAAAAAGAGGCTATTCAACCTAATTTTTCCTTAGTATGGTGAAAGGAGGAATTGGGATATCTGGGAGTTAAGTTAACAACATCCTTAATGACCCTGTATAAGGCCAACTATATCCCAATTTTAAATAAGATTAAGGAGAAGCTGAGTATTTTGAGATATAGATCCCTTTCATGGCTAGGGGGAATAAATATATTAAAAATAAACATCCTTCCTAAGTTAATATATATCTTCCAAATGATACAAATTACTGTACCTCAGGAATACTTTAGGAAACTGAGATCTATGGTATTAAAATATGTATGGGCACAAAAACGACCAATGATCTTCTATGCCGTGCTGGCAAAGGGGAAGAAAAATGGGGGGCTAGCAGTACCCGATTTTAAAAAGCACTATCAGGCAATTACTATTTCACAAATAGCGGATTGGATACTCTCAGAAACCATGAAATCAGATCGAGACAGAAGTACAGTTAAATCACACTTTTTTAATAATAAAAGTAAATAGAACAAACGTAGTTAAAACATAGCCAGAGTTCAGGAACCAGAATGAATAGTCAGACAAGCCAATCGTCAGGGAGCCAGAGATGAGCGTAGTAAAACAGCAAACAGGATCTGGAGCCAGAAGGGGTGTCAGCCAAGCAAGTCTTTTAACAGGAATGCAGGAGATAGTCTCTATGATGTTGACTAATGCGAAGGCAGAGATTCTCTGCACTGGACAGCATAAGTAGGCAGGACTGACGAGCAGGATATCATCAACAGCTGAATAACTGTGGAGAGATAGGAGCTGGCAATTAGCCAACAGCTGAGCGGCCAGCTCAGAGAAGGAAGGGCTGAGCCCAGCCCTGATAGATACATAGTAAGGAAGTTAAAAGTTGGGTAGAGATTGAATTTACACAAAGTAAGGTGGATTTAGGTAAAATGGTCTGGATTCCATGGGGTTTCAAAGAATTAGCCAATAGCACAAATTCACTGACTAGAAACACTTTAAGGGTATGGGATGGCCTGTGTGGGTTATATAACTGGGAATATAATGCACCTTTAATTTCATAAGCCATGGAAAGAAGATTATTTGAATTTTGTTAGATGGACAAAAAAGAGGTTATACAGTTACAAGATGTGATGAAAGGGAAAAGAATTTGCACATTTTTTTTAAATAAGACAAAAATAGGGAAATATCCTGTTAGATAGATGGAGGTATACAAAATTATTGCACTTTTCACAGTAACTACCACAGCCACTACGGGGGGAAAAGAGAACCTAAGATCAATAGAAAAGCTGTTTTGCTCCCCCTACCCATAAAGCAAAGTATATCTAAAAAATCCAAGATATTGGTAAAGAAAACAGAACCTGTATACCCACCATACCTAAGGTAAATAGGAACAGGAATTGAGGCCCAGAGATGAGGAAAAAAGGAGGAAGATTTTTAGATTGGCATGTTTCTCATCGATCGATGCCAAAACAATAGAGATGTGTTTTAAGCTCTTTGCCAAATGGCATGTTACACTGCAGAGGGCATGAGGGTTCGGAGCAGATGTGCCCTCAACATGTTGGAAGGGATGCAATGCCCCGGGGACCTTAGCACATCTGTAGTGGGAATGTACAAAAATACAGCCGGAAGGAAGAGGGATTGTTAAGGCAATTTATCAAATTACAGGAGAACACATAGAAGCAGAACCATGGAGCTGTTTGGTCCATGACACAGAGAAAATGGTAGAACAATAAAGAAATACTCTAGTGCCACACTTATTAAATGCAGCTAAAAGCCTTATACTGAGAAACTGGCGAACATCAAAAATCCCAAGTATGCGTGAATGGGTAGCAAAAATCGATTGGGTGAGAGCTATTGAAGAAACA
Organism: Lithobates clamitans; assembly: GCA_037952925.1. Lineage (NCBI taxonomy): Eukaryota > Metazoa > Chordata > Amphibia > Anura > Ranidae > Lithobates > Lithobates clamitans. Next base: position 1,424,551 of record JBBGZY010000677.1, read on the forward strand.
ATGTACAAAGGAGAGGACTCCCTAGAGAAATATAAAATTATATGGGGTATGTGACTGAGTTTAACCTCTTCAGCCCTGGAAGATTTTACCCCCTTACTGACTAGAGCACTTTTTGCTGTTCTGCACTGCGTCGCTTTAACTGACAATTGCGTGGTCGTGCGACGTTGCACCCAAACAAATTTGATGTCTTTTTTTTCCCACAAACAGAGCTTTCTTTTGGTGGTATTTAATCACCTCTGCGATTTTTATTTTTTTGTGATATAAACAAAAAAAGAGTGACAATTTTGAAAAAAAAGCAATATTTTTTACTTTTTGCTATAATAAATATCCCCCAAAAATATATAAAAACATTTTTTTCCTCAGCTTAGGCCGATATGTATTCTTCTACATATTTTTGGTAAACAAAATTGCAATAAGGGTATATTGATTGGTTTGCGCAAAAGTTATAGCGTCTACAAAATAGGGGATAGTTTTATGGCATTTTTATTATTATTTCTTTTTATTAGTAATGGCGGCGATCTGCGATTTTTTATCATGACTGCGACATTATGGCGGACACATCGGACACTTTTGACACTATTTTGGGACCATTGTCATTTATACAGCGATCAGTGCTATAAAAATGCACTGATTACTGTGTAAATTACACTGGCAGGAAGGGGTTAAACACTAGGGAGCGATGAAGGGGTTAAGTGTGTCCTAGGGAGTGATTCTAACTGTGGAGATGGGCTTCCACTCACATGACATCAATTACTGCTCCCAATGACAGGGAGCTGTGATCTCTGTCATGTCACAAGGCAGAACGGGAAAGTGCCTTGTTTACATAGGCACGTCCCCGTTCTGCGGCTCCGTGACACAATTGCCCGGACACCCATGGACATCGAGTCCGCGGATCCCACGGGCAAATTTAAGCATCCCAGAAATAAATTAACAAACCGCCACTGCTGTATGTGTGATTTATACAATTGCCATACATTGTAATATTGTGTAGGTCCAGCAGGGCCATTCAGTCTGTCCATATTGACTCTCCTATTCCCAGTCACCATATAGTAATGTTATGAATTTTCTAACTGTTTCTAATCAAATCTCTTTCTAATTTCTAGTGAATGATAGATGATTAAGCATAAAGGGAATATGTACTGTATGTACTGTACTTGTAGGTATGAATGAACCTAAAAAAATGCCCCCTGTCAGAAACAAAGTAATCTGGGTTGTATCCACATCCATGCAATATAACTCACTCATGTGTATACCTTTACATTATACATTTTTATCACCCCACATTGATTGTACTGAGTTTGGTGTTGTAATCATAAAGCACAAGGTAGTTTTCATGTGTTTAAATGATTAACACAAAATATATTTTTTTCCCTCTCATTTTTGCATGCAGCGTACATCAGTATTAGGCAGTTAATGGTAAGCAAAAATAATGTTATTTGCCACATTATACTTAAAGAAAAACTTTCTGTTCACCATTATTTTAACAATATTTTATTAAAGGAAATTTACTTTCAAACCCAGTCCCACTATAACTAAAACAACACATCCATACAGAGCTATAAGAGCTGTTTGTAATATTCAAATATTGACTTTTAGCTGACTATAATCCACGGAGAGAGATTAGCTGTGTGACTTTTACAGCTTTATTCAACCCTTGATTGCTGCATCCACCTTTTCTTGCTCTGTGCATTTCCAAATGAGGTATGTATTACACCAAAAAATAGTGACATGGTTGATAGCTTCTACACAACTTTGCTGAGGTCCTTGGACTGCATTTAGCTTGGCCACACCTGCAGTATGGCATGTTTTGAGATAGATGACAGCACTAGACACAGAGATACAGCAGTGTCAGATGGAAGATGCAAAAGGACTTTTGGACAAATGTTATTGCATGGGTAAGTCATGATTACATGTGCCACCTCGTGGTGGATTTAGGGAAAAAAGGCGTACTGTATTATACATATATTTTTTAATTAGCACGCATTTGCCCACAGAATAAAAAAACACAGATTACATACCCTAATACATTGTGATCTTTATAAACGTTCTTAGAATAAATAAGAGGCGTTGACCACATCAACCAGTCCAATTTACCTTTACCCTTTTATAGAAAAGGGGGATTCCTGCTTATACCATGTTATCGAAAAAAAAAATTCATTCATCCATATATTGCTTAGTATTTATATATATTAGACATGAAACTCAGCTATCCATTTTAACGTGCTGCCTTACTGTAATTGATAATTCTTTATTTTGAATGTGTTTGCATATTAACACTGGTATAGAAAAGTGGCTTAAGAGGTTTTTATATGTGGATGTATTATTCTCATTTGACTTATACCATGTTATGCTATGTTGGACAAGACAAAGTTGCCACAACAACACACTGGGGGTTATTTACTAAAGGAAAATCCACTTTGCACTAAAAGTGCACTTGGAAGTGCAGTCGCTGTAGATCCGAGGGGGACATGCAAGGAAAATAAAAAACAGCATTTTAGCTTGCACATGATTGGATGATAAAATCAGCAGAGCTTCCACTCATTTCAGATCTACCCCTTAGATTTAGAGCGACTGCACTTCCAAGTGCACTTGCAGTGCAAAGTGGATTTGCCTTTAACCCCCATAGTTTTAACTCCTTTACAACCGACAAACACATATATGTGGTGGCAACAGGGCATGCTTTATTACCCACACGCTGCACATATGTGTAGCTGGACAGCAGATGTTTCTCTGCTGGAAGCGTGCTTAAAGCACAGAGATTGAGTGACTGAGAGATCGATCACAAGACAGCAGGATCAGCTCCCAATCATGTGACCACTGTAATAGTCAATCACAGTGGTCATGTGATTGGTCGATCCTCCTGCCCCCCTGGCATTCAGGCATGTCAAGCTGGGGGGTGGGGGTTTATGAAAGGGTTAAATGTAATTTGGAGCATTCACATTTTGTATTATATAGAAGATAACATTTTGTTAGATCCTATTAGAAGCATTTTCAGATTAGAAAACTTCTCTAAAAAAGCAACAAAATGTGTTTAGCATTTTTACAAAGGTATGTGTAATTAAATGTAAACATAAATTACCTTCAACCCATGTTGTATGATTTTAATTTGTTTTCCATAATTATGTATTTTGTCAAGGAAACCTTGACCCGGCTATTTACAGGAGTTAATCTGTTTACAACAGGAAGCTGCTTTTAAATGCAATGCATTGTAATAAAAACCATTGAAAAAGGAGTATGTAATCTCATAGCATTCCTTCAGTAAAATACATTATAGATTTTCAGACTGATAAGCAGCACCAAGGTTATGTATCTTTCTAAATTACAGGATTTTCAGCATGTTTCTCTAATTTGACAATCCAATGTGAAATTGATACTAAAAATTGATATCCTCTGGATGAGTCTATTTTAGGACTATGATATATCTTGCAGGCTTTTATGCCCTTGGTTCTCCTTGTGTTGTACAGTATCTTCTATCATACAGCATGCTGATACCAAGCTGTCCGATAAATGGATAGGATCCTGCTTCATACAAAGTAAGACAGACACTAAATATAGCCAGATTAAACATATCTTGTCTTTTAAACTATTTTGTCCTTTTATTTGAATATTTAAAAGTAAGTGCAGTTTATGTCATGCCTTAACCACTTCAGCCCCGGAAGATTTGGCTGCTCAAAGACGAGGCCATTTTTTGCGATACGGCACTGTGTCACTTTAACTGACAATTGCGTGGTTGTGCGACGCTGTACCCAAACAAAATTGATGAAAATTCCTTTTTTTCCCACAAATAGAGCTTTCTTTTGGTGGTATTTGATCATCTCTGCGTTTTTTATTTTTTGCGCTAAAAACGAAAAAAACACAATATTTTGTACTTTTTCCTATAATAAATATCCCCAATTTTTTTTTTAAAAAGTAAATTTTTTCCCCAGTTTAGACTGATATGTATTCTTATACATATTTTTGGTAATAAAAATCACCATAAGCTTATATTGATTGGTTTGTGCAAAAGATATAGCGTCTACAAAATAGGGGAAAGATTTATGGCATTTTTATTATTATTTTTTTTTTTACTAGTAATGGTGGTGATCAGCGATTTTTTTTGGGACTGCGACATTATGGTGGACAGATGGGACACTTTTGACAAGTTTTTGGGACGATTGACAATTCTACAGTGATCAGTGCTATAAAAATGCACTGATTACTGTGTAAATGTCACTGACAGGGAAGGGGTTAACACTAGGGGGCAATCAAGGGGTTAACTGTGTTCCCTCATGTGTATTCTAACTGTAGCGGGATGGGACTGACTAGAGCAGATGACAGATCATTGTTCCTAGCTAGTAGGAACACACGATTTGTCCCTCCTCTCCTCACAGAACAGGAATTTGTGTGTTTACACACACACGTCCCTGTTCTGGCTCTCGTGCCCGCGATCACGTGTGGCCGGTGGTCATCGCGACCACTGGCCACGTGCATCGGCACCCCTGAAGTGCAGCGGGCGCACGTCTGCTATCCCTGCTTAAGGAGCCAATGTACAGTTACGATGGTTCGCGGGAACGTGCCGACCTACCGCAGTATATTGACGGCGGCTGGTTAGCAAGCGGTTAAAGTAGCTAAAAGGCCACTTTTATTCAACGTTAGGATTTTGCAGGGAGGGGCTAGAACCCCTGTCAACAGATATGCAAAATAACATTTTGGACGGTGTTTACTTTAAAGTGATTGTAAAGTCTTGTTTTAAAAAAATATCAAACATGTTATACTTACCTCCTCTATACAGTTGGTTTTGCACAGAGCAGCCCAGATCCTCCTCTTCTGGGGTCCCTCTTAACTGCTCCTGACCCCTCCCTCCTGTCGAGTGCCCCCACAGCAAGCAGCTTGCTATGGGGGCACCTGATCCGAGTCACAGCTCCCTGTGTCCATTCAGACATGGAGCCCTGACCCAGCCCCACCCCCTCTCCCCACTGATTGATAACAGACTTTGATTGGAGCCAATGGTGCCGCTGCTGTGTCTCAGCCAATTAGGAGATGAGTCTTTTACAGCTAAGACACTCATTGGCATTACTGGAGAGAGATGGGGCTCAGGTAAGTACCATATTTATCGGCGTATAACACACACTTTTTTCCCCTTAAAACCAGGGGGAAATCGTGGGTGCATGTTATATGCCGATAGCCGCCGATCCCCCCGCTGATTGTGAACGGAGCGAGCACCGGCCGCCGACATACATACATAGCCGAGTGTACTCGGCTAGGCTCGGCTAGTTCCACTCACAGTCCTGCCTAGTCCCGCCCTATGATGGACATAACACAGGGACTGGGCGTGACTGTGAGCGGAGCTAGCCGAACCTAGTCGAGTACACTCGACTATGTATGTATGTATGTGGGCGGCACTCAGCTCCGCTCACAGTCATGCCCAGTCCCGCCATTGGACCTGTGTTATGTCCATCATAGGGCAGGACTGGGCGGGACTACGAGAGGAGACGGGAAGAGCCGAGAGGAGCCGAGGGCCGGCTCTGTGTATCTCAGCGGCATCATTTTCAAACTGCAGTGACACTGACAACTAACTGCAGCCTGGGCAAGGCTGAAAATGTCACTGACAAGGCTGCAGATGGACACTGACAAGGCTGCAAGGCTGCACATGACACTGGCAAGGCTGCAAGGCTGCAAGGCTGCAAATGACACTGGCAAGGCTGCAAAGGCTGCAAATGGCACTGACAAGGCTGCAAATGACACTGGACAAGCGTGCAGATGGACGCTGTGCAAGGCTGCAGGTGGACACTGATAAGGCTGCATTGATGGGCATTTAAATGTAAGTTTTTTTCCTTAAAACGTTTTTTCCTTAAAATTTCCTCCTAAACTTGGGGTGCATGTTATACGCTGGCGCGTGTTTTACGCCGATAAATACGGTAATTATGGAGTGCTGGGGAGGCTGCTACACACAGAAGGTTTTTTGTCTTAATATATAGAATGCATTAAGATAAAAAAAAACTTCTGCCTTTACAACTCCTTTAACTTTCTTGTCAAATTGAAATGTTCCTATTGAAATGAAGATAAAATTTTAATTGCAATCAAATGTTTAGGAAGGCAGAAACATACAGTATAGACATCTTTTACATTTTAAGAGCTTTTAAAATTGTTAACTTTAACCACTTGACGACCGCCTCACGCCGATGTACGTCGGCAAAGTGGCACGGACAGGCAAAATCACGTACATGGTACGTGATTTGCCTTCCGCGGGTGGGGGGTCCGATAGGACCCCCCCCCGGTGCCCGAGGCGGTCGTCTTTTGTCCAGCGGCGATCGGTGGTGAGGGGGAGACCATCCGTTCGTGGCCCCCCCCTCGCGATCGCCGCCGGCCAATCGAATCATTCCTTTGCTGCTGTATGCTAAACAGCAGCAAAGGAAATGATGTCATCTCTCCTCGGCTCGGTAATTTCCGTTCCGGCCCGAGGAGAGAAGACATCAATGTGAGTGCACCAACACACACACACACAGTAGAACATGCCAGGCACACAAAACACCCCGATCCCCCCCCCCGATCGCCCCCCGATCCCCCCCCAATCACCCCCCCCCCCCTGTCACAAACTGACACCAGCAGTTTTTTTTTTTTTTTTTTTTTCTGATTACTGCATAGTGTCAGTTTGTGACAGTTACAGTGTTGGGACAGTTACTGTTACCCCCCTTTAGGTCTAGGGTACCCCCCTAACCCCCCCTAATAAAGTTTTAACCCCTTGATCACCCCCTGTCACCAGTGTCACTAAGCGATCATTTTTCTGATCGCTGTATTAGTGTCACTGGTGACGCTAGTTAGGGACGTAAATATTTAGGTTCGCCGTCAGCGTTTTATAGCGTCAGGGACCCCCATATACTACCGAATAAATGTTTTAACCCCTTGATTGCCCCCTAGTTAACCCTTTCACCACTGATCACCGTATAACCGTTACGGTTGACGCTGGTTAGTTTGTTTATTTTTTATAGTGTCAGGGCACTCGCCGTTTATTACCGAATAAAGGTTTAGCTCCCTGATCGCCCGGCGGTGATATGCGTTGCCCCAGGCAGCGTCAGATTAGCGCCAGTACCGCTAACACCCACGCACGCAGCATACACCTTCCTTAGTTGTATAGTATCTGAACGCATCAATATCTGATCCGATCAGATCTATACTAGCGTCCCCAGCAGTTTAGGGTTCCCAAAAACGCAGTATTAGCGGGATCAGCCCAGATACCTGCTAGCACCTGCGTTTTGCCCCTCCGCCCAGCCCACCCAAGTGCAGTATCGATCGATCACTGTCACTTACAAAAGACTAAACGCATAACTGCAGCGTTTGCAGAGTCAGGCCTGATCCCTGCGATCGCTAACAGTTTTTTTGGTAGTATTTTGGTGAACTGGCAAGCACCAGCCCCAGGCAGGGTCAGGTTAGCGCCAGTACCGCTAACACCCACGCACGCAGCATACGCCTCCCTTAGTGGTATAGTATCTGAACGGATCAATATCTGATCCGATCAGATCTATACTAGCATCCCCAGCAGTTTAGGGTTCTCACAAACGCAGTGTTAGCGGGATCAGCCCAGATACCTGCTAGCACCTGCGTTTTGCCCCTCCGCCCGGCCCAGCCCAGCCCACCCAAGTGCAGTATCGATCGATCACTGTCACTTACAAAAGACTAAAACGCATAACTGCAGCGTTCGCAGAGTCAGGCCTGATCCCTGCGATCGCCAACAGATTTTTTGGTAGCGTTTTGGTGAACTGGCAAGCGCCAGCGGCCTAGTACACCCCGGTCGTAGTCAAACCAGCACTGCAGTAACACTTGGTGACGTGGCGAGTCCCATAAGTGCAGTTCAAGCTGGTGAGGTGGCAAGCACAAGTAGTGTCCCGCTGCCACCAAGAAGACAAACACAGGCCCGTCGTGCCCATAGTGCCCTTCCTGCTGCATTCGCCAATCCTAATTGGGAACCCACCGCTTCTGCAGCGCCCGTACTTCCCCCATTCACATCCCCAACCAAATGCAGTCGGCTGCATGAGAGGCATTTTCTTTATGTCCTCCCGAGTACCCCTACCCAGCGAACGCCCCCAAAAAAGATATTGTGTCTGCAGCTAGCGCGGATATAGGCGTGACACCCGCTATTATTGTCCCTCCTGTCCTGACAATCCTGGTCTTTGCATTGGTGAATGTTTTGAACGCTACCATGCACTAGTTGAGTATTAGCGTAGGGTACAGCATTGCACAGACTAGGCACACTTTTACAGGGTCTCCCAAGATGCCAGCGCATTTTGAGAGACCCGAACCTGGAACCAGTTACAGTTATAAAAGTTAGTTACAAAAAAAGTGTAAAAAAAAAAATATATATATATATATAAAATAAAAAAAAATAGTTGTCGTTTTATTGTTCTCTCTCTCTCTATTCTCTCTATTGTTCTGCTCTTTTTTACTGTATTCTATTCTGCAATGTTTTATTGTTATTATGTTTTATCATGTTTGCTTTTCAGGTATGCAATTTTTTATACTTTACCGTTTACTGTGCTTTATTGTTAACCATTTTTTTTGTCTTCAGGTACGCCATTCACAACTTTGAGTGGTTATACCAGAATGATGCCTGCAGGTTTAGGTATCATCTTGGTATCATTCTTTTCAGCCAGCGGTCGGCTTTCATGTAAAAGCAATCCTAGCGGCTAATTAGCCTCTAGACTGCTTTTACAAGCCGTGGGAGGGAATGCCCCCCCCCCCACCGTCTTCCGTGTTTTTCTCTGGCTCTCCTGTCTCAACAGGGAACCTGAAAATGCAGCCGGTGATTCAGCCAGCTGACCATAGAGCTGATCAGAGACCAGAGTGGCTCCAAACATCTCTATGGCCTAAGAAACCGGAAGCTACGAGCCTTTTTTTGACTTAGATTTCGCTGGATGTAAATAGCGCCATTGGGAAATTGGGGAAGCATTTTATCACACCGATCTTGGTGTGGTCAGATGCTTTGAGGGCAGAGGAGAGATCTAGGGTCTAATAGACCCCAATTTTTTCAAAAAAGAGTACCTGTCACTACCTATTGCTATCATAGGGGATATTTACATTCCCTGAGATAACAATAAAAATGATTAAAAAAAAATAAAAATGAAAGGAACAGTTTAAAAATAAGATAAAAAAGCAAAAAAATAATAAAGAAAAAAAAAAAAAAAAAAACAAGCACCCCTGTCGCCCCCTGCTCTCGCACTAAGGCGAACGCAAGCGGCGGTCTGTCGTCAAACGTAAACAGCAATTGCACCATGCATGTGAGGTATCACCGCGAAGGTTAGATCGAGGGCAGTAATTTTTGCAGTAGACCTCCTCTGTAAATCTAAAGTGGTAACCTGTAAAGGCTTTTAAAGGCTTTTAAAAATGTATTTATTTTGTTGCCACTGCACGTTTGTGCGCAATTGTAAAGTATGTCATGTTTGGTATCCATGTACTCGGCCTAAGATCATCTTTTTTATTTCATCAAACATTTGGGCAATATAGTGTGTTTTAGTGCATTAAAATTTAAAAAAGTGTGTTTTTTCCCCAAAAAATGCGTTTGAAAAATCGCTGCGCAAATATTGTGTGAAAAAAAAAAAATGAAACACCCACCATTTTAATCTGTAGGCCATTTGCTTTAAAAAAATATATAATGTTTGGGGGTTCAAAGTAATGTTCTTGCAAAAAAAAAAAACTTTTTCATGTAAACAATAAGTGTCAGAAAGGGCTTTGTCTTCAAGTGGTTAGAAGAGTGGGTGATGTGTGACATAAGCTTCTAAATGTTGTGCATAAAATGCCAGGACAGTTCAAAACCCCCCCAAATGACCCCATTTTGGAAAGTAGACACCCCAAGCTATTTGCTGAGAGGCATGTCGAGTCCATGGAATATTTTATATTGCGACACAAGTTGCGGGAAAGAGACAATTTTTTTTTTTTTTGCACAAAATTGTCACTAAATGATATATTGCTCAAACATGCCATGGGAATATGTGAAATTACACCCCAAAATACATTCTGCTGCTTCTCCTGAGTACGGGGATACCACATGTGTGAGACTTTTTGGGAGCCTAGCCGCGTACGGAACCCCGAAAACCAAGCACCGCCTTCAGGCTTTCTAAGGGCGTGAATTTTTGATTTCTCTCTTGACTGCTTATCACAGTTTTGGAGACCATGGAATGCCCAGGTGGCACAAACCCCCCCCAAATAACCCCATTTTGGAAAGTAGACACCCCAAGCTATTTGATTAGAGGTATAGTGAGTATTTTGCAGACCTCACTTTTTGTCACAAAGTCTTGAAAATTGAAAAAAGAAAAAAAAAAAAGTTTTTTCTTGTCTTTCTTCATTTTCAAAAACAAATGAGAGCTGCAAAATACTCACCATGCCTCTCAGCAAATAGCTTGGGGTGTCTACTTTCCAAAATGGGGTCATTTGGGGGGGTTTTGTGCCACCTGGGCATTCCATGGCCTCCGAAACTGTGATAGGCAGTGAAGAGTGAAATCAAAAATTTTCACCCTTAGAAATCCTGAAGGCGGTGATTGGTTTTCGGGGTCCCGTACACGGCTAGGCTCCCAAAAAGTCCCACACATGTGGTATCACCGTACTCAGGAGAAGTAGCTAAATGTATTTTGGGGTGCAATTCCACATATGCCCATGGCCTGTGTGAGCAATATATCATTTAGTGACAACTTTGTGCAAAAAAAAAAAAAAAAAAGTGTCACTTTCCCGCAACTTGTGTCAAAATATAAAATATTCCATGGACTCAATATGCCTCTCTGGAAATAGCTTGGGGTGTCTACTTTCCAAAATGGGGTCATTTGGGGGGGTTTTGTGCCACCTGGGCATTCCATGGCCTCCGAAACTGTGATAGGCAGTAAAGAGTGAAATCATAAATTTACGCCCTTAGAAATCCTGAAGGCGGTGATTGGATTTCGGGGCCCCGTACGCGGCTAGGCTCCCAAAAAGTCCCACACATGTGGTATCCCCATATTCAGGAGAAGCAGCAGAATGTATTTTGAGGTGCAATTCCACATAGGCCCATGGCCGGTGTGAGCAATATATCATTTAGTGACAACTTTTTGTAAATATTTTTTTTTTTTTTTTTGTCATTATTCAATCACTTGGGACAAAAAAAATAAATATTCAATGGGTTCAACATGCCTCTCAGCAATTTCCTTGGGGTGTCTACTTTCCAAAATGGGGTCATTTGGGGGGGTTTTGTACTGCCCTGCCATTTTAGCACCTCAAGAAATGACATAGGCAGTCATAAACTAAAAGCTGTGTAAATTACAGAAAATGTACCCTAGTTTGTAGACGCTATAACTTTTGCGCAAACCAATAAATATATGCTTATTGACATTTTTTTTACCAAAAACATGTGGCCGAATACATTTTGGCCTAAATGTATGACTAAAATTGAGTTTATTGGATTTTTTTATAACAAAAAGTAGAAAATATCATTTTTTTTCAAAATTTTCGGTCTTTTTCCATTTATAGCGCAAAAAATAAAAACCGCAGAGGTGATTAAATACCATCAAAAGAAAGCTCTATTTGTGGGAAGAAAAGGACGCAAATTTCGTTTGGGTACAGCATTGCATGACCGCGCAATTAGCAGTTAAAGCGACGCAGTGCCAAATTGGAAAAAGACCTCTGGTCCTTAGGCAGCATAATGGTCCGGGGCTCAAGTGGTTAAAATATATATTTCTGAGGGTGAATATTATGGACCCTAGATATGATACAGTATCTGGACACCATCTATCTGCTGACCTCTTCTGTGTGCTAAAAATTACAAGCCCTATTTGACATGATATTAGACCTTAAAAGTACAAATGTATAAACAACTGCAGCGCCCGTGACAAAATTAGTGCATCAATTCATATATAAACCAAAAGATAAAGCACAAAAGTATTTAAGTGCATAAGTTCCACACTCTAGTGTCCCGTGAAGATGTGAATGCGAATTAAATATGTGTGGCGGGGCTATACATGCCAACGTCATGCCGTTGCTTCCAGTCCTGGGATTGGTGGCCATCTAAGTAGGTGATTGTTCCCACATTGTGCTTTGATTCTCTGCTGAGATGAAAACCTGTTTTTCAATATTAAATGGATGGTTATATGCTCATTTTATAAATAAACTACTACACTACTATATACACCATTTTCTATGGCGCCATGTGGTGAGTGGTTCTCCTAGGCTTGATATACTTGTGATGTGACAGCTCTGTAAGAAACAAAGAAAGGAGGCGCCTCTGGGTGCAGACTTGAAAACAATTTTAATAAAAAGAGCAGCAACAGAGATTGCGCTCACATTTGTGTTGAGTTAAAAAGGCATATGAGAGTGCAGCCGTCATGCCATTCACGGCTTGCTGATTGAGGAAACGCGACGCACGTGTGTGATGTCATCGCCTCTCGCCTGGATTGCTGTTTGCCTTCCAAGCCTCATTCTAGTACTCCTCCATCATTGCCGGCCGGTGGACACAGTGCATCTGAAAGACCAGTCTGATTACACATCCATGGCAGGGATGATCGACCTCATGGACCCCTCCAGTTACATCTGGGACTCTCATATGCCTTTTTAACTCAATACAAATGTGAGTGCAATCTCTGTTGCTGCTCTTTTTATTAAAATTGTTTTCAAGTCTGCACCCAGAAGCCCCTCCTTTCTTTGTTTCTTACAGTGCTTTTTGGGAATATGGTTTCCATCCCCATTGGAAGGCTGCCGTGAATGTGGGCTTTATACCTCATCATCGACTTTATGCACACCATCATGGACTATTATTATCTTTTCTTATCCCTTGTTCCAGTTCATCATTTATATGCATAATATTGTCACTTATGTGGATTATTGCTTTTAACCTTTGCGCCAAACACTTGTTTTATTATGTTATGATGTGACGGCTCCTTGCCAGAGAGGAGGATCATAACAAAAGGTTGTTCCCCCACATTGTGAAGCCTTCTATTTTTTAATGTGCTCTTCACTGCCTTCCCTGTGCAGCTTAAAAGTTCGTGAGTGTGCAAGGGTGGTGGTTTTCAATGATACATGGTGATGCACTTTATTGATGGAATATTGCAATATACTAGTGATTATTGTCACTAATGTTAAAGAAGAAGTCACCTTTATAGCGAACTATTGTATTCTGAACCTACTTATACACTGACACTTTATTGTGTGGGTCTTTTGCACTTAAAGCGTAGTTCCACCCAGCAATGGAACTTTTGCTGATCCGGTTCCTCATCTTTCAGGGGGGAGCAGAAACCTGTCTAATCCAGGTATTTGCTCCCACTTCCAGCGAAGTGGGAGCAAATACCGGGAGGGGACAGACATGGTAAACTACACCATGTCCGGCCCCTCCTCCACCCCCCCGCTGTCTTCTGGAAGACACACAGGTCCCAGAAGACAGCAGGGACCATTCAGAATGTGCAGTGTGACTCACGCATGCGCAGTAGGGAACCAGGTTTACTTCCTGATTACCTTACCCGGAGCCGAGGGATGGGTCGGCTTTGGGTGAGGACATAGTGGGCGCCCTGGACAGGTAAGTGTTCTTATTTTAAAAGTCAGCAGCTGCAGTATTTGTAGACTTTATTTTAATTTTTTTGGCTGAACTCCGCTTTAACTACTTTTGCACTTTATTTTATGGTTTATATATGAATAAATGCACTTATTTTGTCACATACGCTGAAGTTTTATGTGCATTTAAGGTTTTTGTATACTAGCCTTACTTGCAAGATGCCTTGAAGATTTTTTTTGTTCACTCTAGTGCTGACTTTTATTGGGCTTACTATGAAATTAGACTTGCTTTTGTAGTGTTCTACTAACTTTTCTTTGATTTTGATTTTTATTCTCTCTCCAAATACTACCTATACCCATTCTGACAACCTATTCTTTAACCACTTCAGCTCTGGAAGGTTTACCCCCTACACGACCAGGCCATTTTTTGCAATATGGCACTGTGTTATTTTTAACTGACAATTGTGCGGTGCTGTACCAAAATAAAATTGATGTTCTTTTTTTCCTTTCTTTTTGGTGGTATTTGATCACCTCTGTGGGTTTTGAGTTTTGAAAAAAAAAAAAAACAATATTTTTTACTTTCTGCTATAAAACATATCCAATAAAAAAATTTAAAAAATCTAATTTCTTTATCAATTTAGGTCAATATGTATTCTGCTACATGTTTTTTGTATCAGAAAATCACAGTAAGCATATATTGATTGGTTTGATAAAAGTTATAGCTTTTACAAACTATATTATGTACATTTTTTATTGTTAATTGTAATCCTCCCATGGTTACTTCTATTATTAATCTTGCAGCGCATTTTTATACCTGTTCCCTCTCCATTGCCTTTTACTCCCCTTGGCTCCCTCTTACTGCTTAGCATTCCCTTCCCTTCCCTTTCCCTTCCCTTTTATGATGGACCTTTTAAAAGACATAGAAACCCACAGGCACAATGTTTTAGAGGAATTATATACAATATTACCACCCAATATTTTTTCCAGTGATGTTAAACTCTCTGGTGCCACCAGGTATACTCTTTGTGGCAAATTCAAGTACCTAGAGAGAATCATCAACCATACCAACCAGCAATGGTGGGATAAATTTTTCCTAGAAAAATATATTTTCGCCAAGATCTCACCCCGAGGCCTTAGAATCACCAAAGAATGTCCGTTTTTGATTTCCACTAATAAAAAAGAATGGGATAATATCTCAGAATTCTGCACTTCAAAGTGGATGGAAATCCTCATTGAACACAGAACCCATCTCTTTGATAAATTCCGACTCCAAGCTAAAAGCGTCTTCTTCCCTTCTTCGTTCTCGGGCCGCTCTGCATCCATAAAGGGAGGCTCCCGCTGTGTGAGACTTCTCGTCTTCTGACGGTTCTTAAATAATGGAGGGCGGGGCCATGTGGTGACCCCGCCCCCCTCTGACGCACGGGACTTGACGGGGACTTCCCTGTCCGCCCCCTCTGACGTCACAGGGAAAGCCTCTGGGAAGTCCCCATGTGTCAGAGGGGGGCGGGATCACCGGGTGGCCCCACCCTCCGTTATTTAAGAACCGTCAGAAGATGAGAAGTGTCAGACAGCAGGAGCCTCCCATCATGGATGTGGAGCGGCCCGAGAACGAAGAAGGGAAGAAGACGCCACAGAGGAAGATGCCGGACGAGAACACCGGAGCAAGAAGCAGAGGATCGGAGGAAGAAGAAGAAGATGGAGGAAGAAACCGAAGGAAGATAGAAGAAAGAAGATAGAAGAAGGAAGATGGAAAGAAGAAGCATTTAAATAAAGGGATTGTCAAAAACTGTCTCTTGTCATTTTTAACATTTTTGACACTTTTTTGTGAAATGCTAGGGGTACTTTTGTACCCCCTTACCATTTCACACAGGGGGGGCGGGATCTGGGGTTCCCCTTGTTAAAGGGGGCTTCCAGATTCCGATAAGCCCCCCGCCCACAGACTCCCACAACCACTGAGCAAGGGTTGTGGGGATGAGGCCCTTGTCCTCATCAACATGGGGACAAGGTGGTTTGGAGGGGACCCCAAAGCATCCTCCCAATGTTGAGGGCATGTGGCCTAGTACAGTTCAGGAGGGGGGGCACTCTCTCTTCCCCCCCTCTTTTCCTGCGGCCTGCCAGGTTGCATGCTTGGATAAGGGTCTGGTATGGATTTTTGGGGGGACCCCATGCCATTTTTTTTAAATTTTGGTGCAGGGTTCCCCTTAAAATCCATACCAGACCCTTCAGGTCTGGTATGGATTTTGAGGGGGACCCCCACAATTTTTTTTTTAAATTTTGGTGTGGAGTTCACCTTAATAACCATACCAGACCTGAAGGGCCTGGTATGGAATTTAGGGGGACCCCCATGCCATTTTTTTAAAAAAATTTTGGTTCGGGGTTCCCCTGTGGGGAAATCCCATGCCGTTTTTATCAATTAACTTGTATGTGTATTGTCAGACCGAAAATTCATCAATAGCCGCTAGTAGTTTTAAATGGCTTTTTTGCCTTTGAAATGTCATTTTGCTTTCAGACTGTTCTAAACACGGGAAACATGCGCCCCTTTACAGGCATACTATAGACACCCCCCAGGTACGAAATTTAAAGGAATATTACACTTTTATTGTTTCACTTTAAGCATTATTAAAATCACTGCTCTCGAAAAAACAGCCGCTTTTAAAACTTTTTTTGCATTGATCCATGTCCCCTGGGGCAGGACCCAGGTCCCCAAACACTTTTTTTGACAATAACTTGCACATAAGCCTTTAAAATTAGCACTTTTGATTATTGATGTTCGAGTCCAGTAGACTTTAACGGCGTTCGCGTGTTCGAACTAATTTTTTGCCTGTTCGCATGTTCTGGTGCGAACCGAACAGGGGGATGTTCGGCTCATCCCTGGTAATGATGGTGATCAGTGATTTTTAGTGGGACTGTGACATTGCTGCATACAAATCTGACAGTAAGTTACACTTTTTGGGGATCAGTGACACCAATACAGTGATCAGTGCTAAACAAATTCTCTGCCACTGTACTAATGACACTGGCAGGGAAGGGGTTAACATCAGAGGCAATCAAAGGGTTAAATATGTTCCCTGGGAGTGCTTACTAACTGTGTGGGGGATGATTTGACTGGGGTAAGACAGAGATTTGTGTTCCTGCTTAGCAGAAACACTGGATCTCCATCTTCCTCTCTGGCAGAACGGCGATCTGCCTTGTTTACATAGGCAGACCGTCATTCTGCCTCTATCAGGAATGATCGCTGGGTGCATCAAATCACAGCGGGAGCAGGTCGCATGTGTGCATGTGCGTGTGCATGTGCCCCAGACCCGAAAATTTAAATCACGTACAGGTGCCGCAGTACATATACTTGGGGCAGTCAGGAAGTGGTTAAACTATAGCTGTAGCTGAAACAGTTTACTGGGATTTATAAGCCTCATCAGCTCTCTATAAAGCTAATGTCTCATGGCTCAGAGGTCCCACTTTTGTACAAAAACTACTTTAACACCATCTATCTGGTCAGGGTGTTACATTATGCATACATTATTTTTCAATAGACTTTACACTGAACATGTAATATATAGGTGACCAAAAAAAAAAAATATTTTCTTATGAATATGAATATATATATATATATATATATATATATATATATATATATATATTTTTTTTTTTTTTTTCAGAGTTAACTAAATACAACATGCACTAACCATCTTTTTAGAAACAAATTACCCTTTTCATTCTATTTCATTTATCCTCAGTTACCAAACACAACTCACAATAGTTCAAGATTTTAAAATGGATCCAATACTTCTCTACTGTATATAGCTTCATATTCTTGAAATAGATTCTTGGATCTCCTGATCAATTGGTACTGTAGATCTTAAAAATGCTACTAAGCAGTATCTATCAGTAGGGGTGTTAATAATGTAAGCACTGTTATTCACATTTTTTTGTCCATCTGGCAGTGTATACTGTGTTTCAGTCTCTGTAGCTTTTATACTTAAAGAATATGTAAACCCAATATTTCATATTCCTGATATGTGTCTGCTATACTATGTACTTGTATGAAAAAGTATCTTGTTCTCTTTGTATTGCTTCCTTACTGTGAAATACCTGGTGTTCCTGCCAGTTCCTCTGCTTTCCTATTAAAAACTGACCCCACTCGGTATGAAAGCACAGCATGGTCAATGTTCTGGTTGCGCTTGGATCTAATCCAATGATTAGGCTTATGCTGACATGCACCCCCTAAACAGCCATTTACTGGGAGGATCACTGTGCTGCGGTTTCTCCACCCCAGCTACTGCTGCAGCTGAGAACAGAAGGCAGAGGAAATATGATCACTTATAAAAAAGGGGGAAAATATTTATAAAGTCTTTTTTTTATATCTATACACAAATGTTTTGCCTTTCATTTCTATTTTAAATTGATTGGGGTTTTTTTTACAAGGTGAGGGATTACATACTGTAAACTATAACTATTTCCCCTGTGTGAACAACATATGACATCATGGACTTTGAGCGGAGATATCCGAATGATGCCTGCAGCTACAGGCATCATCCAGATATCATTTTTTTTTCAGTCAGCGATTTCCTATAGTGTAAAAGCCATCTTAGCAGCTGTTTAGACACTTGATTGCTTTTACAGGTGGCGGGAGGTGGTTTACCATAGAGCTAGCATCTTTATGACCTTCGGAGGCTGGAATCAATGTCATGACCTCACTTCTGGCTCTGGCAGATGTAAACACTGCCATTTTTTATTGCTGGGAAGCCTGAGATCGATTTTTGATCTCAGGCTTTCCAGCATAGAGGAGAGATGTGGGATCTTATAGACCCCAGATCTCTCCGTGAAGAGGACCTGTCATGCCCTATTCCTATTACAAGGGATGTTTACATTCCTTGTAATAGGAATAAAAGTAGGGTAAAAATAAAAAAATAAAAATAAAATAAACTTTTTTTTTTTTTTTTAAAGCACCCCCATCCCTTCGATGCAGAAGTGAACACATATGTAGGTCGCGCCCGCATATGTAAACTGTGTTCAAACCAGACATGTAAAGTATCAATGTGATTGTTAGAGCGGGAGCAATATTTTTAGTGTTAGACCTCCTCTGTAACTGTAAATCTGTAAAGTTTTTAAGTACCATAGTTTGACACCATTTCATGTGCATAAAAAATTGCAATGACTGCCATTTTATTCCCTGGGGTCTCTGCTAAAAAGAAATGCCAGAATTGGCTTGGATGGCAAGTGGTTAAGAAGAGTTAATCAATAAACAATGAATAGTATTATATGTGTTCCCAGTTAAATTGTGGCTCAAGAATGTTGAAAATTTGAAACAAATTTGAACAAATTTGAAAAGTGTGAAGAATTTACGTATACAAAATATAATATGGATATAATTTTCACAATCAAGTGAAAATACTAACTTCTTTTCGCCGCAGAAATGTGCTGTCCATGTACAAAGCCTAATGCCGCGTACACACAGTCGAACTTTTCGACCAGACTGGTCTGACGGATGCCAAGGGACCAAATCTGGCGAACAATCCGATCGTGTGTGGGCTTCACCGGACCTTCAGCAGACTTTTCCAGTCGCAAATCTGATGGACTTTAGATTTGGAACATGTTTCAAATCTTTACGTCGTAACTCCGCTGGACCCAGAAATCCGCTCGTCTGTATGCTAGTCCGACGGACAAAAACCGACCCTAGGGCAGCTATTGGCTACTGGCTATCAACTTCCTTATTTTAGTCCGGTGTACGTCATCACGTACGAATCCGTCGGACTTTGGTGTGATTGTGTGTAGGCAAGTCCGGTCATTAGAAAGCCGTTCAAAGTTTGCCAAAAGTCCGTCGAAAGTCTGTCGAAAGTCAGTCGGAAAGGCTGTCGGACTTTTGTAGCTGAAAAGTCCGACCGTGTGTACACGGCATTACTCTGCTATTAAAACAAAATTGGCTTTATTTTGTATTTGTTTCTTTTTTCTTTTCTAAAGGATTAACTCTCACATGGGATGGATTTTACAGTTCACTCTTTATGACTTCTTTTAGCTATGAGGAGTAACAATTTTTTTACTAAAATGTTGTAACCAGTTTTGTGACTGCATTTGACTTTCTTTTGGTTCTAGTCTGATGTATATACAAGATATAGCTTTTTTTAATGGTTATAATGGTTCACTACCCAATGTATACTTTTCTCCTGCCTAAATAAAAAGAAAATGTAGAAGCACAAGGCATAATGTGAACTTTATTCACAGTAGATAATTAGAATTGCTAATATAATCTGAAACTCCTGTGTATGACTGTTGCTGAATTACTGGTTTAAATCTTTACCATATCTCAGTTGCTGCCCAGGTCAAGTAGCAAAGAAAAGGATAATACTAAACATTATGGCCTATAAAAAAATATTTTGGTGTTATTTTGTGTCATAACACTTACAGTTATGTTGGCTTCTATTGGGCTAACTTTCAGTCCTGTTATGATTCTGGAAGGCAAGTTATCCATCTCAGAAGAGAAATACAAAAGCTCCATCATAGCTAGATTATTATCAGATCATATTATATTTCTGCATGTTTGACAGACACTTGGAATTCCTCACATAAATAAGGAGCATCTTTCAGATAAAAGTGGTTTATCAGATAATAAAAAGTGATACTTCTTGTGTTATAAGGTTATAATTACTTTCTTGTGTTATATTTTCTTAACTATTGTAATGAAAAGTGTCTGTGGACTGGATGAGATGGAAACAGACTTATCTCATGTCACCAAGAAATTATAGTTTTAAAACAGCAAAAATGTTATCTTGATAGCAGGATATTTAGCCAGTTTTCTAGCTGGGGTAGTTTGCTGGGTCAGTGGTGGTCTACTTGCTAGCTAAAGGGGACCTCAGGTATGTTACCTGATATCACCAATTATCAGACACATATAAGTATATAAA
The DNA here is from genome assembly GCA_037952925.1 of Lithobates clamitans. Lineage (NCBI taxonomy): Eukaryota > Metazoa > Chordata > Amphibia > Anura > Ranidae > Lithobates > Lithobates clamitans. The sequence goes on from JBBGZY010000677.1 coordinate 1,444,926, forward strand.
AACAGTTGTAAACTTTTGCAGCTTAAAATAACACCACTGAAATCTTAATTTGTACTTTGAGGAAAACAGAGGCTACCATTGCTACCTTCCATCTAAAAACATTTGTTGTCTGGCTTGCAGAGGAGGAAAGTCACAGTGAAGCCACATTTCATGATTTGCAAACTTGTTCTAAGTCCCGGTCTCAGAAAGAACCAAAGTCAATAGATCACCTTGATAGCCATGAAACAGGAATTTTCAGATGGTGGTGGACATTAATGATAGCCCCATAATCACACTCCACCACTAGATCAAGCATGTCTTTTTCCCCACTGCTGCCACATTCCTCTTTGCCCCACTGCTACAAATTTACCTTTCCTTTTCTCCACATTCTGCCCATCACCACAGCTGGCTTTACCTATCAGTATCCATATTTGTCTTACTCTGCAGCCACATTGTTTATTCCTCACCATGGTGGCTTTCCTCCTCCACTGTGAATGTGCAGGCCAGTCAAGTTCCCTCACCCCAAACTCACTCATCCGTGTCTTTATGGACCTTTCTTTGGGCACTAGTGCAAATCATTTGGTGGAGGGGGATTATGGTGTGGGATTGTTTTTTAAGGGTTGTGCTTGGCCCCTTAGTTCCAGTGAAGGGAACCCTTAAGGCGTCAGCATACCAATATATTTTGGACAATTTCACACTCCCAAATTTGTGGGAACAATTTGGGGATGGCCCCTCCCGTTCCAACATGACTGCGCACCAGTGCACAAAGCAAGGTCCATATAGACATGGATGAACATGTTTGGGGTGAACGAGCTTGACTGGCCTGTACAGAGTCCTCAACTCAATCTGATAGGATACCTTTGGGATGAATTCAAGCGGAGACTGCGAGCCAGGTCTTTTTGTCCACATCAGTGCCTGACCTCACAAATGTGTTTCTGGAAGAATGGTCAAATATTCCCATAGACACGCCTAAACCTTGTAGACAGCCTTCCCAGAAGAGTTAAAGCTATTACAGCTGCAAAGCGTGGGCCATCTCAATAATGAACTCTACAGACTAAGACTGGGATGCCATTAAAGTTCATGTGTGTCCCAATACTTTTGGTAATATAGTGTATATTTAGCACCCTATGAATTTCTATTGACTCCAGTTGCTTTAACAAAACAAGGTAAATATATGAGCCTGAGAGACTGCTTTATAGTAGTGTGTACCTATTTAGTGCCTTATACCAGTCTTTTAGGGAAGTAGCTCCCGTTGTAGAGCTAAACTAAGTGGGTTGCCTAAAATAAGCACATAACCTGTAAAGCTCCTATAATTAAAGGTGTATTACTGTACATATACAAACATGTAGGAGAACTATTTTCTTATTATTTGCACCTCCAAATGTGGAGCTGGCTATGAATGCATTGAGTTACCCTGGATATTTACATAGTTACATAGTTAAGGTTGGTAAGGTTGAATAAAGACAACAGTCCATCCAGTTCAAACTGTGTAGGTGTGTATGTGCGCATGTGTGTAGAAAAATAATTTCCCATATCTCATATCCCAAATGTCAGAGTCTTTTAAAACTATCCATACTGCCTGCTGTTACCACTGATTTTGGAAGAGTGTTCCATATCTTTACCGCACTGACAGTGAAACCCCCCCTAGGCAGCTTAAGGTTAAACCGCTTCTCTTCCAGTCTCATTGTGTGGCCCAGTGTCCTCTTACACTCTCTGGGACTGAAAAGTTTCATACTTACGCTGGGATCACCGTTGAGATATTTGTATATCGGTATCATATGTACTCTCAAGCGTCTCTTCTCCAAGGAGAATAAACCTAGCGCTTGTAGTAGTTTCTCGTAATTGAGGTCCTCCAGTCCCCATATTAATTTAGTTGTCTTTCTCTGGACTCTCTCTAGCTCTAACACATCCTTTCTGAGTATTGGTGACCAGAACTGGACAGAATACTCCAGATGTGGCTGAACCAGAGTTTTGTAAAGTGGCAGAATAATCATTTTATCTCTGTTGTAAATTCCCTTTTAAATCCATGCTAATAATCTGCTGGCTTTGGTAGCCGCAGCTTGACATTGCATGCTATTGCTCAGTCTGTCTTCTACAAGGACCCCTAAATCCTTCTCCATCCTGGAAGCCCCTAGGGGTTCTTCCCCTAAAAAGGACTTGCGTTTCAATTTTTACCCCTCAAGTGCATTACCTTACAATTTTCAATGTTAAACTTCATTTGCCATGCAGTAGCACACTACATTAATTTATTCAGGTCCTCTTGTAAGGTTTCTATATCCTGCTGTGTTGTTATTGCCCTACATATCTTTGTGTCGTCAGAAAACACTGAGATTGGGCTACCTATTCCATCCTCTCTATCATTTATAAATAAGTTAAATAGAATTGGTTCAAGGACAGAGTTTTGGGGTACCCCACTAACCACTCTATACCATTCTGAGTATACATTATTTATTACAACCCTTTGGACTCAGGTTGTTTTTTCTTTTTTTTACTCTCCTCTGCTATGTGTCTCTTATAGTCTTTTTTAGCTGTCCTGATCGCGTTCTTACACCTCACATTGCATACCTTGTATTGTTAGAATGCTGACACTAACCCTTCAGCTATACTTTTTAAAGGCTTTTTTTTTGTCCTTCATATGACATTTTACGTTTTGGTTCTGCCATCCAGGTTTAACCTATGTTCTTTATATTTATTACCCCTTGAACCCAGTGATAAATTTATTTAATATATTCCTAAAGCATTCCCATTTTTCCTCTGTGTTCAATGCAGCCAGGATTTGGTCCCACTTAATATTCTGCATCATTGACCGCAGTTTAGAAAAGTTGGAAATTTAGTGTTCTTGTACTCCTCTCAAGCCTCCCTTTCCTATGATTTATGCGGAATGTAATAATTATGTGGTCGCTAGTTCCCAAGTTGTCCCATATTTCCACATCTGCAATCAGACCTGTATCATTTGTAATTAAAAGATCCACCAATGCATTACTCCTAGTCAGGAAATCCACCAATTGGGACGTGAAGTTGTACTGTAGAGCATTTAGGAAATGGCGGGCCTTTAATGAGTGGGGTGTCGGGTTTAGTTAAAGTCCCCCATTATGATGACATTTCCTTGTTATGCTGCCATTTCTAACTTTGCAAGGAGATCCAACTCCACCTCTTCCCTCAGGTTAGGGGGCCTGTATAATACAACCACTAGTAATGTCCTGCTTAATTCCATCCATATGGACTCCACCTCCCCCCTTGCCCCGTCACTGATGTAATTCCTTTCTTTTACCCTTAAATCATTCCTGATACATATACACACACCTCCCTCTCTCCAAGTTTCTGTTACTCCCATGAAGTCCACATCCTCCTCATGTAATAGCAACTCCAGTTCCTCCATTTTATTGACCAGGCTCCTGGCATTTGTGAACATTCCCCTGAGTTTTGTATTGTTTTTTTTTCCATATGATTTCCCAGGCTTTTCTTTTTTTAATTGTAACTCATTAACCCCTAGATTAGATGTTATGGATATACTATCACTAGTGTCTCCACTAAACCCCTCTGTCCTATGCTGGCTGCCAGTTATTGCTACCCCTGAACCCCCCCCCCCCCCAACACCTAGTTTAAAAGCCCCTCCAAGTTTGTGGCCATCTTTCTTCCCAATAGAGCTGTACCATCCCCATTAAGGTGCAGTCTGTCCTTACTAAAGAGCCGGTAACTGCTGAGAAGTCAGCTCAGTTCTCCTTCTCAGTTCTCTTGTTGTTAGCATGGTTGTATTGCATATCTGTTTTCTGGATTATCTGGAAACCAACCTGGTGCATCTGCAAGATAATTAACTGGGAATTTATTAATATTAAGCATTACTTATCAAATTAATATGATGAATAGCAGGGAATGTTTTTAAGTTTTTAAGGTTTTAAGTTTTTTTTTTAATGCATGTTGTATTATTTCTGTGTCATTTTTTTTATATAAAAAATAAAAGGTAACAAGAAAAGATTTATATTTTTGGCCCGGCCAGAGTTGTAAGTATGAGACTACAGCAATTTGTTCCTGTAACTGCACTGCACATATAGTGCCATCCCACCCTACGTATATGCTAACAGCTTATGTTTAAAGAAGAAGGTCACCCTAACACTAAACGTTGTAAATCTACAGGTATTGGAAATAAAAGCCTAACCTATTTAGCCCTGCAAAGACTAAATTGCTGTACATACTTTTCTGAAACCGCTCCGTCCAGTCCCATGCTGAGCTATCAGCTGCGGCTTTGCTGTGGAGGCAGGTGCAGAGGAGGCAGCCAACAATGGAAACCCCATAGTAACTCTATGGGTGACGTCACTTCCCTGGCATTTCACAATCATTGTCAGCTGCTTCCTGCACAGAGCTTCCACCGCTGGACCGGCTTCAAAAAAAGATATGTATAGCGATTTCTTCTTTACCGGGCTAGATAGGTTAGTCTTAGATTGTGGATGCCTGTAGATTTACAGATTTTAGTTTTAGGGTGAACCTCTACCTTAATACTTGCACAGTGGTAGCACCTGGGACTTTTGGCTACTTTTTTCTAGTTTGAGACTACAGCCAAATCCCTTACCAAACTCTTCTACAGCTGACTGCTATATCTATAGGCACTGGTAAATCCTAGAGGACAACCTTGAATGATACTTCTCGGAGGAAATAACCCTGTTGAAACAATTGCTTTTCCAAAATATTTTCATATTTAGGTATATACAGTATGTTATGTGCATTGGCATACTTGATTAGACAATAATAATATACATTTCTATGTAATTATCTCTTAGAGAATATTAGAACTAGTATAATGCATGCATGACTGCCAATTTTTTGCCTGTAACAAGCTTTAGAGCAAACTTATTTTAATCAATTCTAGTTTTGATAATTCTATGAGTACTCAGTAATTCTTATATTATTTTATTATTTTATTATTATTATAATTACCAATCCTTCTTCATATGATCAGAAGCATTTCAGTATTTAAAATGGAATCTGGAAAAATAGGACCCCAAAAACGTAAAGAAGGGTCAGGTTCGCAAGTATCGGCATCAAAACGCACCTCACTTTCTGATCGTAATCGACAACCTCCTTACTCTCAAAATAAAACTTCTCATGCACGATCCTCTTCTAACATTGTTGGTGATATGGGATCCATTTCTCCTTCTTCTTTGTCTCAAGGTGTACCTATTGCTTCTAAGGTAAGCCCAGCCACACCCATTACTAGTTCAGGGGATTCTTGACCAATATCTTCCCTGGGGAACGTACGCACGGCACCCATCTTTGCTCCACAGTCCATGGTGAACCCGAAAAAGTTTTTTAATACACCAGTCACAAGTTTCCTCAAATGTGACCAGGACAGGTTCCAAGTAGTAAACCTTTTTCACTCACTCTTTAACCAAAGATCAGATCCAGGTTCTCAGCCTTGGTCTAACCTTCTGCCCTACTCAAGAAGCTGACAGTTTTGAGGTGATTAACCGCTTCCCGGCCGCCTCACACAGATATACTGTGGCAGAAGGGAAGGTACAGGCAGATTAACGTACCTGTACGTTGCCCTTTAAGAGGCGGCTTGCCGCCGGGAGCTCCGTGAGCGTGATCGCGGGTCCCATGGACCCGATGTCCGTGGGGATACCCACGACCATCTCACGGAGAGGAAGAATGGGGAAATGCTAATGTAAACAAGCATTTCCACCTTCTGCCTAATGACACTGACACTGATCGCAGCTCCCTGTAATCGGGAGCGGTGATCAGTGTCGTGTCACACATAGCCCATCCCCCCACAGTTAGAATCACTCCCTGGGACACACTTAACCCCTACAGCGCCATCTAGTGGTTAACCCCTTCACTGCCAGTCACATTTACACAGTAATTAATGCATTTTTAATCGCACTGATCGCTGTATAAATGTGAATGGCCCCAAAATAGCGCCAAAAGTGTCCAATCTGTCCACCATAATGTTGCAGTTGCGATAAAAATCGCTGATCGCTGCCATTACTAGTAAAAAAAAAATATTAATAAAAATGCCATAACACTATCCCCTATTTTGTAGATGCTAAAGCTTTTGCGCAAACCAATCAATAAATGCTTATTGTGATTTTTTTTACCAAAAATATGTAGAAGAATACGTATCGGCCTAAACTGAGTAAAAAAAAAAATTTTATATATTTTTTGGGGATATTTATTATAGCAAAAAATAAAAAATATAGCTTTTTTTTCAAAATTGTTGCTCTTTTTTTATTTATAGTGCAAAAAATAAAAAACGCAGAGGTGATAAAATACCACCAAAAGAAATCTCTATTTGTGGGAAAAAAAGGACGTCAATTTTGTTTGGGAGTCATGTCGCACGACTGCGCAATTGTCAGTTAAAGCGACGCAGTGCCGAATTGCAAAAAGTGCTCTGGTCTTTGGCCAGCCAAATGGTCCAGGGCTTAAGTGGCTAAGAATGTCCAGCTATTCGCTAGAAAACTTATGTATAATACTATTTTCGATACAAATTACCAATCATCCAGGTCGAGATTCCCATCCAATGATATTTGGAAGGTGTGACGGGAGGGCCCGTGGATCTCAGAATCCCTTGAAAAGTAGGGGATGCCCTTGTTCCAGCTCCCCATACACCTCTTTTGTCTAAGTCACCCTGTGCTATCCTGGCACAGGGTGAGTGAGAAAATATATCTTGGACTACTTAAAATGGGACAGTAATATTTGTCCACAATATCTCCCACGATGTATGTAGAGACTATTATTGGTTTGTTTGATTCTGAACTCAACCTGTTAATTGAGTGAGCTGATCACATTAGCCTCCAGGACTGGCTAGGAGACGAACAGTCTAGTCTGGCTTACCACAGGTTCTAAGGGTATTCCACACATTGTTGTTTGTTCTAATTAACCCTGTGTTGATGTTTATGGTAGTGTGTATTGAATAGTCTCCTAGTCTGGGTAAATGATTTAGTAAACTAGCTCATGTTAATTAGGTTACAATTGTATTGTTAGAGGAGGTTCCAACGGCATATAAAGTCTTGTAATTTTGATTCTAAATAAAAAATAGTCCATGTTAGCATCTAAGCAAATCTCGTCTTGTTTTATGCTTGGGAGCGGTTGGAATATCTGATATCTGTATCCAGACTACAAGGAAGTGGTATACTGATGGAAGCACTCAAGCGGAGCGTGGGACGTTCCGTGACAGAAGAATCTCTCTCTAAATGACATCAAGGCCCTTGATGATCTGATGGAGCTGTGGGAAGAAAGTAACTCCCTCGATGACTCATTTGAAGAACGTTCAAGTGGTTTGTTGATTGCTTCCTCTGTTTCTGATACATCTGCTGTAGTGAGATGTTTTCATCCTCCCCAAATGTATAAACCAAAGTGTTTCTCTTTTCCTGTTCTCCAAGGAAATCCCAATATTTGGGCTTTTACCCAACAAGTCACAAAAGAAATACAATCCATGACTTGGCGTAAGAACCATAGATTGTCCAACCTTAGTCCTTCTCAACAAAAGGCTCTGACCGCTCTTAAGAAAAATCATGACATAATTATCAAACTGGCGGACAAGGGTGGGAATATATATGTTATGGATCTAGAAAAGTATCAAAAAATGGTAATGGACATCTTAAGAAATTGTGAATGGTACACAACAATACCAGGCTTTCAGGTAGAACAAGTAAAAACGAACTATGCCAATCTAATCGCTCATGCATTTTACAAGGGCATTATAGATTAAAAAACTTGGAAATTTCTTTCAGCAAAAACACCCAGAATGCCAACTCTGTACACATTACCGAAAATACACAAAAGTATGGACTGTCCACCGGGACGTACCATTGTGTCAGGAAATGGTTGTCTAACGGAATCAGCGAGCCAACTCATGGATGACTATTTAAGATGCCATGTGATGGCTCTAAGCTCTTATATTCAGGACACCGCTGATCTTTTAAGAGCTCTTGATGGAGTTGTGGTGCCTAAGGGAGCTTGGCTCATGGCCATTGATGTTGAGGCCCTCTACAACTCGATCCCCTATGACTTGGGGGTCAGAGTTGTAGAGCTTTTCATTTTGGAGAGTTGGTGCAGGGGCTTGCGATGGGGACACGTTGTGCCTCATCATATGTCAACCTGTACCCGGGGGGTGGGAGAGACACATTTTTTCATGTGAAGAATTGCACGAAAGCCATAGCAAGGTACTTATATGGTGAAGGTTCATTGATGATATTTTTGTGAGATGGACAGGGTCTAGGGAAGAATTGCTTTCCTTTCTGGAAGTCCTTAAGTTGAATGATTTCCACCTAAAATTCACAATGAACTACGATCAAAGAACAATACGTTTCCTTGACATCCAGATTTTCATCAATGATGATGGGAATATTGGTTCTGCAAACCTTCAGCAGGCAACACAATTCTTCACTCTACAAGCTCCCATCCTAGACCCCTAGTTTTGAGCATACCGTACAGCCAATACCTCAGGTTGTAAAGAAATTGTAGTCGACAGGTAGACTATGAAGTGGAGGCCAAGGCCTTACAAAACCACCTCTTAGCAAGAGGCTATACTCGATCATGCCTCAAAAGAGCCTACCATAGGGCCAATCTGAGGGATAGAGACACTCTAATGTTTGCCAAAAAAAATAGAAAAACAGATCAAAAAGTCTGATTAATAACTCGTTTTTCAGGACAGCATCGGCAGGTCCGAGACATTATCAATAAATATTGGCATCTATTAGTAGCTGATGATGTTGTCTCTAAATATGTTTGTTATTATCCTCAAATTACATACAGAAGTAGTCACTTAACAACCAAATCTAAACATCAGGCTCAAAAAAGCACAGGGACTAGGTTATGTGGAAAATGTAATTTTTGCAGAAATCTGATGAATGCCAGTCAGGTAATGCTTCCAAATTGAGAAATCTATAGGCCCAACTTTTATGCTGATTGCCAGACAATAGGCGTAGTATAGTATATGGAATGCAAGTGCAAGGCCTTTTACATCAGCAAAACCAAAATACCTTTTTTTTTAAGGGTCAGGGACCATTAGTCGTTGGTCTCCAAAAAGAAATTGGAAACTTCAATTAGCCAACACATGGGGCTCTATCACAGTTTTAAGCTATCCATGATGACATTTTTTGCCCTTGAACATACATCTGTACTGTACATGAGAGAGGGGGGTACACTGGCAAACTACTTCTGCAGCATGAAAGTAAATGGAACCATACCTTATCAGCTTTGAAACATCCTGGACTGAACGAGTCCACTAGTTACAAGCCCTTCCTTTGAGCCATTCAATTCTTCTTTTTGCAAAGAGAAATTTTTAGATTATGCTTAAATCATGATCATATCTTTGATCTGATAGATTAAAGTGTATGCTTGCTTTGTTTATTTTCGTATATCTTTAGTGTAACTCAATTTGGCTCTGAGGGGAGGAGCTATTTTTGCACAGTGGCCATTTTGGGCGTCTGCACATCTACCGGCGCCATTGGACGCTGGTGGAGGTGGAGGGGGTATAAGAGGACCTCCTTAGCTGCTCCTTCTTTGCAGCGGCCATTTTGTGTGAAGAGATATGTGAGGCACTGTCCTGTTGAAGGTTAATAAGAGTTTTGGTTTATTTTCAATACGTTCCTTTTCTGGCAGAAAATGATGTGGATTGTTTTATATTGAATCATCCTCTCTCTCATTTGATGTGATTCAAGATGGGTAAGAGATTATGATTTTCCTCATCGGAAGATTGATGTTCTTAAAAAAGAAACAACTGTGAATTTCCTTCAATGTTGGGATGAGTGTTATTATTTCCTTGTCAATTGAAAATTAATTTTCATACCTTGGATTTATCAGTAGGTTAACCCTTTTGGTTAATACCTATATATGTGTTTTTTATGCATTTCTCGGTGGCCCTTAAAATATCCTCCTACTTCACAGGCCCATTCATATTGGGGTTCCTCTATTGCCCTCTGTGGTGCACCAGATATCTCCTAAATATTAATATCCACCTGACATCTGAGCCGTAATTTGATGTTCATAGGATACATGGTATTATCAAGTGGAGATGTTTTTGATATGTATATTTTTCTTGTTTATGTTATCATTACAATGTCATATATAACAACTAACTACATGACTCTAATACTCTGCTTTTAATCTGTAGTGACCATATATGCAGTACTTATCCCCAAGGAAGCCATTGTATGGCGAAACATGTAGAGCAAGAAAATATTGTAGTCTATTTCCTACATATGGTTATTGTATGATGATAACCTGATGATTTTATTATATTTTTTGTATAAATAAATGTGATATTTTTATATATTTTGGTTTTTGATTTGCTCTTGGTACCTAAATTCCTCAGCATTTAGACATTTTAATCAGATCCCATCAAGGTCTAGCATGTGACCCTAGATTGAAACAATCAGCATTTGGGCCTTAGTCATGCTACAAAGTGCCCTTTAGCATAATTTAATGCCAAATATTCTGTAACATTTTTACTCTCGAAATCTTGATGACAGCTGTCTGTCATCTGTGGGCCATGCTGGAGAAAGGCAAAGCAATTTCCATGTTGCCAAATAATAAATAACTTGTATTGTATTATTATATTTCTGATATACCATATGTTAGCAAATGATAACAAGTATAAGTTGTCTATATGAGCTTCAAAAATGAAACCAAATATGTTTAAAAAAAGAAACAATTGTTATAGCAGCCTAATACATCAAAAAGTTATCCTGCATAAAACATGCATCTCCAAAATAAAAAAAAAATTCTCTGGTTAAAAAGGGCACAAAGCTTCTAGTCATGACGTGATTAAGAAAGTGCATAATGCACATACAGCATTAACATTTCTACAGCTTCCATGATAAATTTAATATTGCTGTTAGGTAGGAGATGCTTTTAGGATGGAGCACGTTGTTCTTATTTCAATCCCAGGCATGCCATTCATTTGAAGACAGAAAATAAATGTGTGCTCTTGACCTGGGAAAGAGCTCTGTGGCAATACCAAAAGAGGCAAATGAAGAAGGGATCTGAAAGAAAGCACTGATTCATTTCATTTCCTCTTACTTTTAATGCATTTGTGACATAATTTCATAAGCTCTTATGGAAGAAAAGTTAGAAAATGGCTGTGTAAGTGATTTCTTAGTCTTTTATGTATGGCTAGAAGAAAAGATAAAGCTGTGTTTCTGTTTTTATGTACAACATAGTGAAAAAGCATAGCTAAAAAAAAATTCAGATGATGGAAATGAGAAAATATTGCTAAAACTATTCCACCATTGTTGTGATCTATCTGAAAATCAGAGTATTTCTAATGGCAACTTGCAATACCTGTTTGAGGATTTAATTTGACTTGGATAGGAAAACTCCTGACAAACAGCGATTCAGGAATTACAATGGCCTCATTCCTTTTATGTTTTCCAGATAAATCTCTATTAATATGTAAAGATATGCCTAAACAAATTCTGCATAGAATTTTGCCATGTGGTGCAATGGATGGCGTTGTTAAAACTGACAATATTTATGATATTTTAATGTGATAGATCTTCTTTAACCTTCACCACTATTTATTTTTTATTTAAAGATCAGCATTCGGAAGATACACATTGACAACAAATAATAGCAATTGGAAATTAATAATGGAATACAAAGCTGTAGTCGTATGGATACAAATAGACAAGGCTATAAGGACACAAAGAACTAGGAGTGCAAAGCATTTGAACTGCATCACTCAAAAGAGATGCTCTGTCAGTGAAGTCTAGCGCTCTGGTGCATACCAGGTTTTCCTATAGATTCATGAAGGTGTGGGAGGGTAGGACTAAAGAAAAGAGGAAAATGGAAGGGGGAATAGGAACAGAAGAAGATGGAGGGGTAATAAGAGAGGGAGGGGAAAGAAAGAAAAAAAAGCTTAAGAGGTGGAGGAGGGCCAGTGGAATTGGGCGGCTGATGGGGCACACCCTGATGTGCATAAGAAAGATTCAGGCAGGAACCTATGCATACTGAAGGTATTTTTTGAGAGTTGGAACAGATGCCAGAGGTAAGTTGCTCCATGCATTAAATATCATTTACCCTGGCTAACCATTAGGTGGGGACTGTTGATTCCACATACTTGGGATGCATGCTCTTGCAATATTTTGAATAGTTTTAAGGAGAAATTTGTGGTAGTGTTTCCTGGACAAAGGTGTCAAATTTAACAGGACAGCAACCAAGTTATAGAGAGAGAAGTCAGTGAAGTCAGGGGGCCTGTTGTCCAAAGGGGTGTATGACAAGGCAGTTCCAAAGGATATGTCTCCAAAGGATATGTCAAAGGAACAGATTGCTAAGGACAGATGGGGTCTTGTATGTGGTTTCTTGGTACATAGTGAGGTTTTGTGGGAAAAGGATGGAATGCGGCTCTTTTGCTTTTCAGTGAATGTAGTATTCAGGTCCCTTTCCTTAGCTAGGTAGGGCGGGTCTTGTTGAGAATGCAAGCCTAGTAAGAACCAATAAGACATAGAAAGGGACCATCTTACTGGCACAGTTTTTTTGTACAGAGTGAGTCACCTGTGAAAGGAGGCAGGTTTGGGAAGAAAGCAGAGGATGTGTGTGAGTTGTAAAGTCCTCCACATTCCCAGTGTTGGAGTTGAGGGATCTGTTGAGAGGGCAATTATGGAAGCCCATTTTTCAGTGCATACATAGTGGGCAGCTTGTAGCAGTCCAGTTGAGTTCATGAGAGGAAGACTTTGTCTGACAACCCTGAGGTAAACTCCGGATGTCTTATGATGGGCATCATAGGGGAGGGAAAGCTTTCTACTGCTGTAATTTTGTAACATCTTTCTAGTTTAAATAAGGTGGGTCCAATCAGGGGGTGGGTATAGAGAGCCTGGGTATGTGGTTGAGCTGCCCATGGGAGTCCAGGGTCACGTATCATGTATTTGATAAATGCTGTCTGAATGGATCTAAAGTACACTTATGGGATCCTCTGTAGCAACGTCTGCAGCAAGTATCAGAGGCATGGCATTACATTTATTTTGAGAATGTTATAACTGCCAAACCAAGAGAGGGCCAGTGTTTTCTATTTTTCCAGGTCACCATTCAGAGTGACCAGCAAAGGCGAAAAATTCAGTTTGATTAGGTTGAGATTTAATTAGATTTTTGTTTCCTAAATACTGAATAGCTTGTGTGGCCCAGGGATGGAAAGCTGAGGTGTATAAATGAAAGGACTGAGGCAATGTTTTGTAGAAATGGTTCTAAGGGGAGCACAAAGACAATGGGCATCCCTGTCTGGTACCATTGTGGATGGTTAATGGGCTGGACACAAAACTATTGGCTCTGACAGTGGCTGTCGGGGTAGAGTATAGGGCCCCTATTGTTTAAGTGCTTTGATAAGGAAGTCCCAATTTACCTTGTCAAAGGCCTTTTCGGGATCAGTTGACAGGAGAAGTAAGGGGGTATTAGACATTTTTGCCTTTGCAATGGCATACCCTTCAACACTAATTGTGTTATTAAATAAATCTGTAAAGCCTCTTAACTATTTTCATTAACACAGCCTTACTTGTTATACTGCATATTACAGGAAAAAAAAAAAACTCTGAGCTCTTTAAATAATACAATATTGTAGCGTGGAATATTGATCCTAGGCATACAGAAGTACATGTATATGTCATCTATCATCTGTAATTCAATAATAGATTAATGTCTGTTTCTGCATTTTCAACTTGTTAAGATAATGCATCAGCTACTGCGGTATAAGGGATGGACAGTAACATTAGGCTTTATGAAACAAAGATTGCCTAAATAGAAAATTAATTTACTCATACCAACCAATAAGATTATAGCTGTCATTTTTTCTGATGTAGCTCCTGAAAGAATAGGAACAATATGATAGGGTGCGATTAGTGATGAACAAACCTCCAGGATTTGCTAACTTGCAATTTACTGAATATGATCATGTAATTGACTCTCCTGGGTGAATGGCTTGGGCAAAGTGAACCAAGCATTCCTTAACCACAGACCGAGCCTCTTTTTCAGACTCTGTATTTACAAGTTAAAAACAAGTTTTTTTGCTAGAAAATTACTTAGAACCCCCAAACATTTTACATTTTTTTCTAACACCCTAGAGAATAAAATGGCGGTCATTGCAATACTTTTGTCACACCGTATTTCCGCAGCGGTCTTACAAACACAATTTTTTTAATAAAAAATAAGACAACAGTAAAGTTAGCCCATTTTTTTATATTGTGAAAGATAATGTTACGCCGAGTAAATTTATACCCAACATGTCATGCATCCCCAAAATTGCACCCGCTCGTGGAATGGCGTCAAACTTTTACCCTTAAAAATCTCCATAGGCGATGTTTAAAAAATTCTACAGGTTGCATGTTTTGAGTTACAGAGGAGGTCTAGGGCTGGAATTATTGCTCTTGCTCTAACGATCACGGCAATACCTCACATACCTCACGTCGTTTTCATATGCGGGCGCTACTCACGTATGCGTTCTCTTCTGCGTGGGACGGGGTGCTTTAAAAAAAAAAAAAATTATTTATTTTACTTGATTTTATTTATTTTACACTGTTTTTTTTTTTTTTTAAATAAAAAAAACTGGGTCACTTTTATTCCTATTACAAGAAATTTAAAAATCCCTTATAATAGAAAAAAGCATGACAGGTCCTCTTAAATATGAGATTTGGGGTCAAAAAGTCCTCAGATCTCATATTTGGACTAAAATGCAATAAAAGAAAAAAAAAATTTGTCTTTTGAAAAAAAGAGGTATGGGCGGAAGTGACATTTTGACATCGCTTCCTGCTATGGTATGGAGACGAGTGGGGCCATCTTCCCCTCACTCGTCTTCATACCCAGCCCCGGACAGGTCCCGATTGCCTCCGCCGCTGCCGACTACTCTGGTAAGCGGCGGAGGGCGTGGGAGAGCGGCGGGAAGGGGGGGCCTCTCCCTCCTTCGATAATGGTGATATTGTGGCGAATCCACTGCAGAGACCACCATTATCGTTAACAGGGCAGCTCACTGAAAAGATGGATATCTCGGTTATGGCAGCAGCTGCTGCCGTTACTGAGATATCCATTTTTAAAGTGCCGACATATATGTACAGGAGCCGGTCGACAAGTGGTTAATCCCTTTTTACTTTACTTGAACCAATTGAGAGTCCATGCTTCATTTAGGAGTGCAGACTTTCCTTTTACCAAGTGAACTAACAAATCAGCCAAAAATGTCAGCCAGCGGAACCTTTTGAACACCAGAAGATCCTAAAACTGCAATTACCAGTTTACTGATTGACACCCCAACAATTCTATATTGATCAACTATAAATCCTGGATTACTCCCCCCTAGCTTTTATAAACAGGCGCAGAAATTACTTTTCATATGTCAAGCCCATTTAATGTATAGAAAATTAAATGCAAAACAATATAGTGAACAGTATATAACTTAAACATGACACAATGGGACGTCCCGGAGGACAGTCCATTCTTTTGTGTATTTTCAGTAATGTGTACAGAGTTGGCATTCTGGGTGTTTTTGCTGAAAGAAATTTCCAAGTTTTTTAATCTATAATGCCCTTGTAAAATGCATGAGCGATTAGATTGGCATAGTTCGTTTTTGCCTGTTCTACCTGAAAGCCTGGTATTGTTGTGTACCATTCACAGTTACTTAAGATGTCCATTACCATTTTTTGATACTTTTCTAGATCCATAACAACTATATTCCCACCCTTGTCCGCTGGTTTGATAATTATGTCATGATTTTACTTAAGAGCGGTCAGAGCCTTTTGTTGAGAAGGACTAAGGTTGGACAATCTATGGTTCTTTTGCCATGTCAAAACTTAATTTTCATCACTTTGATGTGTAATTCGTATATTCGCATATTGCTGTATCAGATCAAGTGCTTATCATAAATGGTTTATTTTTTGGCCAATCCAAAAAAAAAAAATAGGTCAAATTTACACCAAACCTTTTTTCAAGGAGACCATTAGAGATGGGCCGAACAACCCCCTGTACGGTTCGCAGCAGAACTCCCAAAATAGCAAACTCCATCGAAGTCTACGGGAGACTAATATGACAAATATGAGAAAGTGCCCATTTTGAAAGCTTATATGCAAGTAATTGGACATAAAAGGGGTATGTGGGTCCAGGTATTGCCCTGGGGGACATGTATCAATGCAAATGTTTTTTTTTTTTAAACAATCGTTTTTTTCAGAAGCAGTGATTTTAATGATGCTTAAAGTGCAACAATAAAAAATAAAAATGTATTTAAGCATAGTGCATGGGGGTCACCTTAGTCTGCCTGTAAAGTGGCGCATCTGTAGCATATATTGAATATGCTGCAGCAAAAATGAAATTTCTAAAGAAAATAAAAAACACAAGTCAAATCACATTTAAAATGATTTGTGGTTGCAATTGCCTGCACCCAGGTATTGAAAAAAAATAAAGAAAAAAAATGTTGTGGGGTCCCCCCATTCCATTCCAGACACTTATCTGAGCATGCAGCCTGGTAGGTCAGGAAAGGGGGGCGAGCAAGTGCCCCCCTCCTGAACCATATCAGGCCACATGCCCTCAACATGGGGGAGGTGCTTTGGGGCGGGGGCTCCTCCAGGCACTCCTCCAGGCACAAGAGGGCTGCTGTTTCAGCAAACACAATGCGGTTTCTATCCCTCCCAAAATCATTGGCTCCTGGTCCACAGTGGGGAACACTTAACCCCTGCTCCCAAGTACCATCAGGCATCCTCTCACTCTCAAACTGATCTCATTATCTCCTAACAGGATAGCCACCATTTGTTTCTCCACTCCCTGAACTACCAGTGCCTATGCACACCATGTTACCTCCATTCGAATGTAGACTTATGTGGAAGGAGGCGCTATTCCAGAAAGCGGACATATTCTGTATACAAGATACACACGTTGCCGCACAGAAAGCTCCCCCCGCCACCATAAATCATTCTCTCACAGTTTTTTTGCCAAGAAGAGAGGCGTAATGATTGCTGTCCAAGACTCATTTCAGATTTAATTTCAGCTACTTGACGTCATATCAGACCCTAAAGGTAGATTCCTAATCCTATCAGCTATTTTTATAATCAACTCCTAGTTCTAGCCAACATATCAGCACCTCATGTGCTACACAAACATTTTTTTCACTCCCTAATGAAAAAACCTAGCCTGTACCCAAAACACCAATTGATCATATGTGGGAACTTTAATACAGTCCTTGACCATTCTCTTGATACCTCCAATGTCTGCAGAAGGCACTCCTTGTGCAGTTTGAAAATCTCTACGATCCCTGGAGATGTTTCCGTGCCTTGGAAATAGATTACGCGTATTACTCTTGATTTCTTCCTGGTCAACACGTATCTACTGCAACCTGTTACCAGTACACAGATTGGTCTAATAACATGGTCTGATCATGCTCCAGTTGCACATTATCTAAAAAATCGCAAACGATTTGGAGACTAAACTCCTCCCTCCTCTCCCATACATCTCACCAGGAAAAGATTAAATCTGAGATCCACCACTTCTTTCAAACATATTCTGGTACTGTTTTGGATGATGCTCTGCTTTGGAACGCGCACAAGGCTTACATCAGGGGCCTACAAGATGAGGCGGAACTGCATTAATTAAGAACACAGTTGCACTCACTCCTATGTGCTAATTATGACTTTTATGTTAAAAGATTACGCACCACTTGTATGTCCAGGGCAACAAACCAGGTGCAATCTTGGCTAGGCAATACAAATGAAAAATGGCAAAATCCAAAATCCCCTTTCTATCAGACTCCCAGGGCAATAAATTATCTAACCCCCAAGACATTGCCCACAAACAGATTTAGGCCTCATGTACACTGCTGCTGGTAAATGGATGTTCAGAGGCAGTTGGATGCTTTTTCAACTGCTCCTGAACTCATCCAATGTTATCTTATGTGTACATGTACACAGGCTTGTTTAATGTCGTTTTTAGACAGTTGCCTTTGAAGGCTTTTCTTTGAAGGCAAAAAAATGAGTTCAGACGCCGAAGTTTCCGACTTTTCGGACGCCAAACACGGATAAACGCGGCTAAATGCGGTAACTCGTGTTTAGCTGCAATTCGTTTACAGGCATTTTTCATTTTTGGCTTTTTTGAAAAAAAAAAATTTTTTTTTCAAACGTTTCTAAACACAAACGCGGCTAAACACAGCATGTAAATGCGGCTAAATGCAGCATGTAAACGCGGCAAAATGGACATTTTAAAGGTGAGTTACTATCTGTCAAGTTAAATCGTTCAGGAGAGGTTGTAAAAACGTCCTGTGTACTTTAAGCCTTAACCTAAAAGATTCTTCCCTAGATCCTCACCCCACTCCTGAAGCCATTCAGAAATTTTTATCCACTATTAACTTGCCCTCCCTCTAACCTGAACAACTGCATGATCTCTCTTGATCTCAAATCAATCTCCACAATACCTCTTCACAAAGCTCCAAGCCCAGATGGGTTCAGCAATGAATGTTATAAAGTCTTTAATGACCAGCTTTGCCACTACTGATAACATCCCCAAGGAGTCCTTAGAGGCACTTATTGTGACAATCCCCAGCCCTGGAAAATCCACAGAGAATCCTGACAATTACAGAACTATTTCACTTTTGAATTCAGATATCAAAATCTATTCAAAAATACTAGTGACTAGGATTTCCCAATATAGCCCAAAACTTGTTCATAAAAGGGCTTACCGCTTACCGCTAAATGCGGAGAAGGCCTTCGATAGGGATCATTGGATATATTTAAGAGAGGTGCTCATAAAATTTGTATTTAAAGATACTAATTTCTCTGCTGTTTTGGGTCTATATGCCCTCCCTAGCGCTAGAGACTGGACCTCTGGACTTTTGTCCAATGGCACTCGCCAAGGTTGCCCACTCTCTTCAAACATATTTGCTTTAATCATGGAACCCCTAGCAGCATCAGTTATTATTAGGTCCAATCCTAATATTTCAGGTATCCCAGTTGGCTCGGAGGAATTTAAAATAGGACTATATGTGGACAACGCCCTCTTATCCCTGTCTAACCTCCTGGAGTCGCTCCCTGCTATACAACATACTCTGGAGATTTTTGGCTCCATTTCCCTTTATAAAACAAATTATTCTAAATCCAGTACGATGAACATTAGCTTAGACACCACTCTTAAAACCCAAATCTGCAGTTTGACTCCGTTCCCCTGGGCACCAAATAACACTCTGTTGTACCTTGGTGTACAGCTAACTGCGGCTTGCAGTAATCTTTTGGTCACCAACTTTAATCGCCTAGTCGAAAAGCTACTTAATATATCCCAAGATATGAAAAACGGTAAAGTTTCATGGCCTGGTCTGATAGCCCCAGCAAAGATGTTCCTTACTACCCTACATACTATATTAACCTTACCTCTTCTGCTTTGACAGCAACATCTGAGAAAATTACAATCTACCTTAAATTCCTTCATCTGGAACAAAAAACATCCCCGCATCAAAGCATCACTTCTCTGTGCCCCCTCTACACTGGGGGGCCTTGGGGCTCCTAACATTGCAGCCTATTATAAAGCCATCATTCTAGAACAAATCAAGCACTGGTGGCTGATTGAGAGACTAGCTCCCCACTTTCCACCTAAGAATGTTCTCTCAGCAATGATACTCAAATACAAGCCCGCTCACCACAGCTTTACCTCTATTGCAGCATCTCTACTCACCTGGTCCTCTAAAACGCAACTGACCACAGGCATTCCCACTCATATCCTACATTCACTCCCCATTGCAGTGATGGAATTGCTATCTCCAGACCTTAAAGTCAGTACTTGGACTCAGAGTTGTATCCGGCAAATTGGAGATCTTTGTAACAACTCTCTTCTCCTATCCTTTCAAGAACTGCAACAAAAATTTAACATTGATCTCAATGATTTCTATAAGTACTTGCACATCAGAGCAATTCTTCAAGCTCTTAAACTCAAGAATAATAAATTTCTGTCGGACATCCTTCAGCCAAGAAAGGAATCTCGTATCTCTATCGCCTAGTTTCGAATCAATCGGCACAATGCAAATCCCATTCCATGCTGTATTGGGAACAACTACTTGTGTTCCTTGTCCTTCTACGCCAGTGGCATATCTCCCTACAACTGCCTCTAAAGATTTCCAAATGTATTTTACACTAGGAGTCCTAAAAAGCACAAAAGGTATGTGACTTTGTTAGAAAAACACCATTCCCTCTTGCCCAAGTACATTAGATGGAATTGGGAAAGGAAATATTTGACTTGTTTTGTGTACTCTGCAGAGAACTTTGCAAAGAGTTGACATTTAAGATAATACAGTATTTGGAAAGATGGAACAACGATTCCTATACATGAATGGGTCGTTATGACCTTTTTCTTGAAGTCAGTGCCTTTATTAGATTTGTGTGGGCGAAAATGCATTCACGCCTGTCCTATTCATATCTTGTCAGGGTATTAGCATGGTGTAGAGATGAGGTATATAAAGCATGGGTATCGATTGAACAATTCTGTACGGAGGTTCCTTTACAATGTCTGCCATGGCTACACCCAAGATCTTTCGGAACCTTACGGCATCACCCTCTTATTGGGGTGACTCTTAAAATAGTCCAACAAAGTCATTTTTTCTCCAAGCCAGAAGGGGAGATTCCTGGTCTCTAACCAGTACTGGGAAATCCAGCATTCCCCCCGGCCAGACTGATAGCTGTTTTAAACAAATCTTTGGGCAAGGTAAATTTGTTTTTGTGACAACCTTGTAGACTTAAAAGCAGGTGATGCTTAATCTGCCATTAGACCCGTGGCGGCTTCAGCAACTTACCAATTTCCTCAGCTTTCTCATTCGCATGGGGTGGTCAAATCGACCTAACTCATTATTAGAACATTTATGTCTGATAGAGGCTCCCTCAGCACATGGGGTATCTGAGGCTTACAAAGTGCTAATACATCCTCTGAAGGAATTTGTCCCTGGATCTTGGGAAATGGGAGAGAGATCTGGATACCACATTTTCAGATGAGTAGCGGGATTATATCCCTATTTTGCTTACTACTTTTCAGTGGCTAGTACATATCAAGAACTTAGCTATAAGATCCTTGTAAGGTGGTACAAGGTCCCATCTCTCTTACAGAAAATCTATCCCAATGCAATAAACAGCTGCTGGCGCTGCAGAGAGGCAGAGGGTACCATCCTGCATATTTTCTGGTCCTGCCTGAAATTGGAGAGTTTCTGGTCTAAAGTGCACGATATTATAAAACAGCTCACTGAATTTGATTTGGGATCCGACCCATCCAGATATCTTCTCCACCTCTCAGATTTCTCAAAGCGTAAATATAAAAACTCATTGGTGGCATACCTTCTGAATGCGACTAATGCCGCGTACACACGAGAGGACTGTACGGCAGACTTTGCCCGGGGGACTTTTCGACATACTTTACAACGGACTTTCTGAATGAACGGACTTGCCTACACACAATCCACCAAAGTCTGTCGAATTCCTACGTGATGACGTACGACCGGAGTAAAACAAGTTCATAGCCAGTAGCCAATAGCTGCCCTAGCGTGGCTTTATGCCCATCAAACTCGCATACAGACGGCGGACTTTTCAACCGGACTCGATTTCGACGGATTAATTTAAAACATGTTTCAAATCTAAGTCCGTCCAACTTTTGAGAAAACAAAGTCCGCTGGAGCCCACACACGATCGAATTGTCCGACCAAATCCCGTCCGCCGGGCAAAGTCTGCCGTAAAGTCCGCTCGTGTGTACGTGGCATAAGGCCTGCATACCGGCCATATGGAAGCAGGAATCACCTTCCTCGATTTCTTTTTAGCTTACTAAGATAGCTGATATACATGCCATGGAAAATATTACCACAACTATGCAAGGTAAAGAGGATAAATTTAACAAAAAATGTACCAATTGGTTCCCCTTTACCTGTTCCAAGGACTATGGCCATGCACTAGTGGAGGAAGAATGAGTTTTTTTTTCTATATCCACATTTCTTCCCGTTACCTTTTTTTTTCTCTCCCTTTCTCTCTTTTTCTTTCTTTCTTTTTTTTTTTCCTTATATAGATTTATGTTATAGCAGTGTTTTGTGTTTTTTGTGGATCATCATATAGTCAGGACGGCAGAGACCTGAGAGTCTGTTAATTTAGTTATTATAACGAAAAGAATATGACTTTTTGATTTTTTGATTTTGTGTGACTATTTAGGAAACAATTCGTGTTTCAGTTGTATCTTATGATAATCACGTAATTATTTCTCCTGTGTTTGCCTGTATGAAAAGCTGTTTTTTAAAAAAAAAAATAGAAAATAAATAGTATTAAAAAAAAAGATAATACAGTTTTTGAAGTTTACCCCACCCTTAAAGTGGTTGTAAAGGCAAAAGGCGTTTTCTCTTAATGCATTCTATGCATTAGGATAAAAAGCCTCTGTGTGTAGCAGCCCTCCCATCCCCCCAATACTTACCTGAGGTCCATCTAGATCCAGCAATGTTGGACGAGAGACTGTCCGGGACTCCCCTCCCTATTGGCTGATACATCAGCACAGTGCTATTGACTCCCGCTGCTGTCAATCAAAGTCAGTGAGCCAAGAGGAAAGAAGGGGGGTGGGGAGGCCCACGGCTCCTTGTCTAAATGCACACAGGGAGCTGCAGCTCGGCTTGGGTGCTCCCATAGCAAAATACTTGCTGTGGGGGCACACAACAGGAGGGAGGGGCCAGCAGCACCGAAGAGGGACCCAAGAGGAGGAGAAGGTTTTGGGCTGATCTGCGCAAAACCACTGCACAAAGCATGTTAGTATAACAAGTTTGTTATTTTTAATGAAAAAAAAAACGAGACTTTAGTATCACTTTAATCCTATAAAGCAATTATGAACAGGAAACCTGTGATTTTAAATGCATACACTCAAATAACAATAGTTGCCAAAATATACTGTGATCCCTCAACCATCATTCATCATCAAATAAAGTGACACTAAACGCAAAGTTTTATTAAAGTGGAATTCCAGCCTCACACTAACTAGGCATAAAATATTCTCTCCTCCTTCTGCTACCTATGCTACATAGCCTGTGTAAAAATATACATATTTTCCCTTTTTTTGGCCACTCTGATCTGGTCACGTGATCCTGTGGCTCCATCTCCCCTGTGGCAGTGAGAGGCTGCAGGGGAGTGGAGGGAGCACTGACAATGGCAGGGACATGGGAGCCAATGGGTGATGTCATGGCTTCAGGAATTCCCAGCTGTTATTGAGAGATCCCTTCTCTCCCCTGCTTCTCACTAGCACAGGGGTCATGTAACAAGACCAAAATGGATTAAAAATAGGTAAGTACACACATCTTTTTTTACATAGGTAAGGCAGAAGTGGTAGCAGGAGTGGGATATTTTTAAAGCATTATAATATTAAAAATGTTAAATCAAAATAATACATGTCACGCTTGGTATTGTAAACAATGGCCCAGAACTTCCTCTTCTGGGGTCACCCACTGGTGCTCTTAGTTCCTCCTCTTCTGTGCCTACCCCTATTGCAAGTGAATACTATGGGGACAAACATGTGGGCTCACTCCCAAACCAGGCTCTGTGTGTCCGTGGACACACACGATGCGACTTGGCCCCAATCTCTCCTCACAGGATTTGATTGGCAGGAGGAAAGAGAGCAGCTATGCTGCTTTTAGGCATGGAGCTGGTTTAAAAAGAGAAGCCATGCAATTATAGTTACATAGTTACATAGTTAGTCAGGCTCAAAAAAGACACAAGTCCATCTAGTTCAACCAAAAAATAAATAAACAAATACAATTCCATATACACAATCCTTCACTCACAGTTGATCTAGAGGAAGGCGAAAAACCCCAGCAAAGCATGTTCCAATTTACTACAGCAGGAGAAAAACTTCCTTTCTGATCCCCCCGAGAGGCAATCGGCTTTTCTCTGGATCAACTTTACTTATAAATGTTAGTACCTAGTTATATTGTGTACATTTAGGAAAGAATCCAGGCCTTTTCTTATCTAAGAGGAACCATTATGGAGAAAAAACTCCATTTGTTGTTGCCACCATCCCAAATATAGCATACACAAAGAAATAAGTACTCCCCGGTACAAAGTTTGTACCGGGGGGGTACTTATTTCTTTGTGCAGGCCTTTTTTTAAAGCAATCTACTGAGCTGGCCAGAACCACCTCTGGAGGGAGTCTATTCCACATTTTCACAGCTCTTACTGTGAAGAAACCTTTCTGTATTTGCAGATGAAATCTTTTTTCCTCTAGACGTAAAGAGTGCCCCTTGTCCTCTGTGATGACCTTAAAGTGAATAACTCAACACCAGGTTCACTATATAGACCACTTATGTATCTGTACATGTTGATCATATCCCCCCTTAATCGCCTCTTCTAACGAGAGAATAAATTGAGTTCCTCTAATCTTTCCTCATAGCTGAGCTCCTCCATGCCTCTTATCAGTTTGGTTGCCCTTCTCTGCACTTTCTCCAGTTCCCCAATATCCTTTTTGAGAACTGGTGCCCAAAACTGAACTGCATATTTTTGATGAGGTCTTACTAATGATATATACAGGGCCAAAATGATATCTCACTCTATGGAGTCCATACCTTTCTTAATGTAAATGAAATGAAATGTAAAAAACCTTAAGCCTTTGGAACTACTTTAAGACCAGTTAGTTGTTAGACTGGAATTCTGCTTTAACTAAAATAAATGCAATATAAATACATATTTGTAGAATCTACCTTCTATCTCACCATTTCTTCAATTTATATCTGAAATGCAAGCTTTATTCCAGTATTCTGACACTTCCTGTTCTAGGTGGCTATGTTCATTCTCTATGCCCCTCTTGTCTATGTGAAAGTAGCTACCTGCACTGCTTTCCCCTGTGAAGTACTGCACTTCTACAGGCAGATGCATTAGCATCTACAAGGTCCCTGACTTCAATTAATAATTAATAATTTATAAAATTCAGTGGTTCTGTGTATCTGACAAGCTTATCTCTCACTTTACTTCTCTGCCTTTACAACAGTCTCTCTCTCTCTCTCTCTCTCTCTCTCTCTCTCTCTCTCTCTCTCTCTCTCTTTCTCTGAGCTCATTGTAGAAGGAGAATTGGGTGGGAAAAGCCAGCATTTGTCTTTTTTTTCTGGCACACGTGCAAGTGGCTTGTTATAGCCCAAAGAACCATTGGAATTGTAGAGCACACAGTGGAGCAGGTGACCGAAAATAACGGTCACCGTTCACTCTACACTAATGCCCTGTACACACGGTCGGACATTGATCGGACATTCCAACAACAAAATCCATGGATTTTTTCCGACGGATGTTGGCTCAAACTTGTCTTGCATACACACGGTCACACAAAGTTGTCGGAAAATGTGATCGTTCTGAATGCGGTGACGTAAAAAACGTACGTCGGGACTATAAACGGGGCAGTAGTCAATAGATTTCGTCTCTTAATTTATTCTGAGCATGCGTGGCACTTTGTACATCGGATTTGTGTACACACGATCGGAATTTCCGACAATGGATTTTGTTGTCGGAAAATTTTATAGCAAGCTCTCAAACTTTGTGTGTCGGAAAATGTGTGATGGAGCCCACACACGGTCGGAATTTCAGACAACAAGGTCCTATCACACATTTTCCGTCGGAAAATCCGACTGTGTGTACAGGGCATAACAGTGATGAGGTGCATTAGTACACAGGACACAAATGAAGTGTGAAAGCAGTGGTAAAAGAGTAAAATACATTAAAAAAACAGAGCTGTGGTATACTTTATTATTTATTTACTTATTTCAGTTACTTATATAGCGCCGTCAATTACACAGCGCTTTTTCATATACATTGTACATTCACAACAGTCCCTACCCTCATGGAGCTTACAATCTAAGGTCCCTAACCCACATTCATACATACTAGGGACAATTTAGACAATTAACCGGTGTACCCAGAGGAAACCCACCCAGGCACAGAGAGAACACGCTAACTCCAGACAGGTAATGTTGTGGGTGGAATTTGAACCAGCAACCCTTTTTACTGCTAGGTGAAAGTGCTATCCACTACACCACTGGGCCGCCGACAAGAAGATCAAGAAGGACTGATGTTAAAAATTTGTTTTGTATCACTTTAATTCATCCACTATCCTTTATTTTAGGCTTACATTATTCTACAGCTTTAGTTAGTCTTTTTTTGCAGAAAAACAGGTTTACAGGTCTTCAATATTACAACAATGGCTCTGAGCTGTAAGGGCAAGCCGTCTGTAAAATACTTCTATAATGAATAATTTAAGGAAGAGGATGAGAGCAAGACTTGTGCCTTTTTAAATTCACTTGATGAAGGTCATCTTGATTCTACTTGTGAGAAGGAGATGTATTAAAACAGTGTTAGTGATCTATTTCTACCAAAGCTGTGTAAATGAATCAACATTTCCCTTTATCTTTAAAAACCACCATAGCGATTGCTTGATTTTAGTACAGTAGGTCCAATGAAGGCTGCTGCACGTCAAATATAATTAGCTATTATATAATAGTACAATATGGAAGTTCACTATTAACACAAAGCCAATTGTGTAAAAAGATCAAATGAAACATGTATTATTCCCTATAAAAAAAAAAGAATGAAACGTTATAGATGTAAAGTTGAAAAATATATTTTTTTAAGTACACTCTATAGTAAGTTTAAAGCCCATGTTGTAGATTTTAGGAAAGATTTTTGAGTGCATAAAGCCCATATTACTGTAGCTCTCATCATAATGCCCCATACATACGGTCAGAATTTCTATCAAAAAAGTGTGATGGGAGCTTCTGGTCGGATATTCCGACCGTGTGTATGCTCCATCCAACTTTTTCTGTCTGAATTTCCGCCAGCAAAAGATTGAGAGCTGGTTCTCTATTTTTCCGACGAAAAAGTTCTTGATGGAAATTCCGTTTGTTTGTATGCAATTCTGACGTGCAAAAGAACACGCATGCTCGGAAACAATTCGACGCATGCTCGGAAGCATTGAACTTCATTTTCTCGGCTCGTCGTAGTGTTGTACGTCACCGCGTTCTTGGTGGTCGAAAGTTCAGAGAACTTTTGTGTGACCGTGTGCATGCAAGCCAAGCTTAAGCGGAATTCCGTCAGAAAAACCATCCAAGATTTTTCCAACGGAAATTCTGCTCGTGTGTACGGGGCATTAGGCAAGATAACAGTAAAATTACAAATTAACCACTTGCCTCCCAAGCCAATTCTGGCACTTCTCTCCTACATTAAAAATTATATTTTTTTTGCTAGAAAATTACTCAGGACTCCCAAACATTAACATTATATATAGCATAGAGCCTAGGGAATAAAATGGAGGTTGTTGCAACTTTTTATGTCACAATATTTTCAAAGAAATTTTTTAAACTAAATTTTTTGGGAAAAAAAACACTTTCATGCAAAAAACCTCGTTAGTGTGCGTTCGCTCCGGCTCCCAGGGAATTACTGGCTAAAAAGAATAATATCTGCATGATGCCTGCAGTTGACGTCATATGACGTTAACCCGGGTGAAGTGGTTAAACTTATCCTGAGGGCTGGATGTGGTCCTGTGCCACTCAACTATCATCAGATCATTATGACTCAACAATCAGTGCAGGAAAAATATATGACAGTTCACTTATACTTTATAGTATATATCTTCAATATGACCAGTTAGAACTTGGCTTGCATTTTCTGATGTTTGCAGTAGACGTCCAGTAGTTAAAAACAGGGGTTTAGTTTGCACACATTTGCAAATACATGCATAAGCTGCAGAGTCACTTCTTGGCACCCCAGTATTATCTGTAGTCATAACTCTAAATGATGAAAGCCTCCACAGTGGAAGCACATGCATTATAATGGATAGGCAGAGGGGAGGTGAGCCTGGAGGGAGCCCTAAACCACTGTTTTTAATGCATACTGTTAGACAGGATAATTTGGTTGGTTGCAGGATGGTCAGTAAGTTGAGCTGGGAATTTTCTTTGGTTTTGTTTGAAATGCATCGCCCTTCCACATGCTCCTAGCTGCTAAGACCAGTTATAGGTGTGGGCAGTGGCCATTTGTTTGTACTGTTGGAATACTGGTGAGTGGACACACTGAAAACCTTTGCTGCCATTGTGCTATATGCTGGGTTTCAAGTGTGCGCCTGTGTCTTTAAGGGGGGTAGGCTCCCTCCAGGCTCACCGGCCCTCTGCCTATCCATTATAATGCATGGGCTTCCACTGTGGATGCTTAGGATTTAAATGTAGTTTTAGAAGCAGGTAATTTTAGATAGTTCAGATGGATTTCCAAAACCTGGAGATGATTTTAATATTGATAGGAACTGGGACAAATTGACCCCCTAACAACACTAGTAAATTAACTGACTAGATCAAACATTTTTAGCCTGCGGTGTTGTATCTTTGGGTTAATGGTAAATTGTAATTAAACAGAACTCCTTTAAGCCACATCATATAGTTACATAGTAGTTGAGGTTAAAAAAAGACACAAGTCCATCAAGTCCAACCTATGTGTGTGATTATGTGTCAGTATTACATTGTATATCCCTGTATGTTGCGGTCATTCAGGTGATTATCTAATAGTTTCTAGAAGCTATCAATGCTCCCCGCTGAGACCACCGCCTGTGGAAGGGAATTCCACATCCTTGCCGCTCTTACAGTAAAGAACCCTCTACGTAGTTTAAGGTTAAACCTCTTTTCTTCTAATTGTAATGAGTGGCCACGAGTCTTATTAAATTCTGTTCTGCGAAAAAGTTTTATCCCTATTATGTGGTCACCAGTACAGTATTTGTAAAATGAAATCATATCATCCTTTTGAAGCTGCGCTGACACCCTCCACCCCAGCTTCTGGCTTATCTCAACAAAGCTGCTTCCTGTTACACAGTGTACTCCAATTTAATCAGAAGTCTTTTTGGCTGCTGAATGCACATGCGCATTGAGCCTTTGTAGACTTGTATAGAGCTGTATTCCAATGAGGGAGCTGCTCATGTCACAACCCTATAAAAGTCTAGGAGAGCTCACTGCACAGGTGCGGCCAGTAACTAGGGGTACTTCTGACTACATAGTTAACCCTTTAGTATATATATATATACAGTATGTAAGTGCAGGTCAAAATGAGCAGCACTTTCAATACTCCTGCTAACATTAAAGGGAACCTGCCACAACTGGCTTCATATAAACTTTGAACATTCAGTATCGAATTGTTATAATTTTTCAGACTTGCAAGACATACAGAAAAGTTTTTTTATATGAAACATCAAGTGTGAAATTTTATTGCTTTTGTTTTTTAATATAAAATACATATAGAACTTTACAAGGAAACATTGTGGGCATATTCAGATTTTTAAGTAAGCTCTCTCATGACTATTTTCTCCTAAATCTCTAAATCTAAGAGCTTTAAAACTAATTCTGACAAGCATTTACTATCCAAGTTGCACCCATAATGTTTCTCCATCACTATGATTTTTATTTGATGGATTTTGTATTAAAAGCAAAAATCAATAAAAAGTAATAATGGATTTTTCACATAAAACGCCTTTGTTTTGGACTTCTTACAATATTTTGAGAGCATTTAATACCCCAAATAAACTGGATTCTAAAGTTATTTTGCGTAGCCAGCCATTGCATTGACACTCTTTTACAGCTCACTGGTTTTATTTTTGATAGAGTTAATACAAATCATGAGAATAGAATGTGCTGTAATAAGACTTATGGGATGAATAAATGTATTTAATATCAAAAGGTATACTTTAGACCATTGTGTCTTTGATATGAGAGACCTCTGGTGTTTTTTTTTTTATTTTTTTTTATTTTGGTACCTGCCATATTTCCATCAATAATTAACCTACAAAGCAAAGTACTTTACAAGGCACTGGACTACTACCATATTGAGCATTACCTTGAATTTAAGGGTGTCCTACTGTGGATGACAGCAGAGATCCTTTAAATGATCTATTAAGAGCATTATGTTTTCCATCTTTCTACAGTTAATATTTTATAAAGTACTTTGAAGTCAGTCCTATAAGATGTATTGTGCTGCCTAAGGTTCTTGATTTACATGCACTAAATTAATACAAGTTAATATTTCTTCAACAGGGTGGGTGGAATGTCTGTAAAAACATATGAAGGGGAGGCTGAAAATACAAAATACTATTAAGATCTCAGGTTTTATACATTAGAAAACAGAAAAAATAGATCCATCATCTATAGGAATTAAAGTACACTTAAGAAAAATTATAAAAATAAAAGGCATACACCAAGTTAAGTTAAGTTATTTACATCGTAATTGATCATAAGTCCACAGTTTGTGGCTTAGGAGGACATTAACCATTTGCCTACTGGGCACTTTCACCCACTTCCTGACCAGACCAATTTTCAGCTTTCAATGCTGTTGCACTTTGAATGACAATTTGCTTGGTCATGCAACACTGTACCCATAAAACAATTTTATCATTTGATTTGAGACAGCTTGAACTTTCTTTTGGTGGTATTTAATCATCACTGTTTTTAATTTTTTTGCTAAACAGACAAAAAAAAGCCAAATTAAAAAAAAACACCCTTTTCTTTGTTTGATATAAAAATTAGCAAATAAGTAATGTTTCTTCTTCACTGATGTGCGCTTATGAGGCTGATGGTTACTGATAGGCTGCACTGATGGGCATTGATTAAGAGGCACCAATGAGACTGCACTGATAAGGGGGCACTGATGGAAACTGATACGCTGCACTGATAGGCCACTGATGGGTACTGATAAGCTACACTGATATGCTGCATTGATGAGCACTGATAAGCTGCACTCATTTACACTAATTGGCGCAGATGGGGATGCACTGATAATCAGTGTAAAAGTCTGCTGTCACTTTCCTCACACAGTGACAGTGCTGAGGTAAGGAAATGCTGATAACCAGCATCTGTTTACATAGGATCAGCTGTGATTGGACACAGCTGATCACATGGTAAAGGGCTGCTGTGATTGGCAATTTACCTTGATCTGTGATCGGTTGTGTCCAAGGGACAGTTCCTATCCCTTCATAGGTAATATTTTTTTCCACTGTATCTTTAGAATGAGCCGTGGTAGTTACACAGGCAGACCTTCAAATATATCTGGCTTTGTTTATCTCCATTACATGATGGATTGATAAAACTGGTAGTATACCCAGGAAAGATAAGGTGTTTTTGCTTTCGTTTAAGCTCAGTTAGTGGTGCCAGTGGAGAGTGTAGATGAGTTAAAAACATGTTTAGATGTGTTTATTAGTGAACACAATGAACAGAGATATGAAAACAGTAGTTTTACACACACACACGCACACTCTTAGGTTGAACTGGATGGACCGATATAACTATGTAACAACAGTATATACATTGTAAGATGTGATAAGTATTTTCTGTAGATTCTGAAAATGTTAGCCTGAAAATGAATGCAGCCATCTACCACATCTAATCTGTTTGGGTTTAGATAGACTTCAGTGTAAATTGGTAATTGAAACTGGGTTGATAATAACATTGAACTTTAATCGGAACTCACCTTCACTGAAGAGTACTATTGAAAACAACCAGTAAGTCTAGAGATATAGGCAACTGAATTATATGCAGATCGTAACTTAAGTTTAAACTGACAAAGTTTAGCCAGGTCCCATCACCTGACTTATTTAGCCTCCCTACTGGTATTTTGATAAGCACCCTCATTGACCAATAGTCATAGGCACAGCACGCTCTATAACTCATGTAATAAAGCCTCCCCCGCCTCCAGCACATCTGTCAGTTATATACTTATCTGTCCCTGGTCCATCACTTTCTGTGGAGAGTAGGGATGGACTGATGGTTTGGTTTTTCTACCACCTCTATATATGACAGCTTTGTATTATCAATGATTCCGAATGAAGAAACAGATGCAGGCACCTACTGCATTCCTAACAACTTTCCTAACAGCTGTCCATGTCAAAGGGAATGCCCAGCCACACAAGCAAAGGGGCAGAAATAGCAGTGACCTCTCTGCTAAAAATAGTCACTGTCATGGCAGTCACGTGATCAGAAAGCTTTCAGTTAGGCACCAGCAACTGTACTGGGAGTGCACAGGGCACATTGGCACAGCTGTATTGACCGAAATTCACGCAAATATGCAGCCTCTCGAGGCCAAAAAAAGGGCCCGAGATGCCGCATATTTGTGTGCGGCTGGCGTCAAGGTGTTAAACATTTTTTGGTGACAGATAATGCATGTATGTCCGAAGAATGGCTATGTGCTTTTCTTAAGCATACAGACATAAGTTGTTCTATGTCTACACACAGACACACACACACACTTTTGAATATCAGTGCTCTGTATTTTAGCACATTGTGGGGTTTGGTATAAAAACATCAGTATGTTTCTAATGAGTGTCATTGATTAATGGGTGCTCTTGATATATGATACTACTTTATACCAGGCCAGATGATTGCTGTCAAGCAGTGCCTTTATAATGGTGAAGATTCAGTAATCATGACCATAAATTCTTATTGTGAGGATTTACTTTGACACCTGTCTTTGCAGGCTGAGATACTTAACAAGATTAATAATTACAGTCAAGCGATATGCCAAATGGAAAGCTTTGACTCGTACTCACCGATGCACATTGATAATTATTCTGTGGAATCAAAGGCTAGAACATTTTCTACACTTTGCAGAAAACACAGCCACCATAAAATTCCTCTTCAGTAAGCCGCTGTCAAGGTGGACATATTTTTAAGTCTAAAGCTTATATTTCCCCTGCAGTGATTAAATGTGAAGCAAAAATTGGTTGTAACAAAAATTGAGTTTCTTTGCTGACACTTTATATAAATGAAAAACAATATAGTATCTTGCTAAACATACCTATTTTTTTTTGTAAACAGCACATCTAAGTGAGGGTTTCTCATCTTTTTGCCTTTAGGGCTGATTACATTAATTTTTTGGCTATGACGGAATAATCACCAACACTGTAGACTGCATATTAAGCATTTTTGACTGCCAGTCTGTAATAAATAGAAAACAGTATGTTCAGTAAAATATTTCCTATGCTGCCCTTTATTTCATGAAATGTTTACAAAAAATAATGATGTAACCAACTCCTATGCTCTTGGGCCAACTTAAATATTAGGTTTTACCAAGTTTCATTTTTCAGTCGAGCTTGAGTTCGATGAGTTACTCACTGGCTTTTATATATTTGGAGATTTCATTAGTGAAACATAAATGCTTAGCTCCTGGATCTTTTTATGCCCACCTTGAAGTTTGAAATATTCCAACCCACCTTTTGGGGATCTCTTTCTCCATAATATAGGGCAAAGAAAAGCAACAAGGAGAGTGCAACACTTTCCTAATAGCCACAGAAGTTATGCTAAACTGGGTACTGTAAGCACCTTGTTGAAATATTGCAAAATATTGTGTTATGTACCCATATTAAGGTCCTGAGATGACAAGGGTGGTCCTTTGCACAGTTCCTGTCCGAGAACCCCTGGAAGTTAAAACAGGGTCTGCAGGGGTGATTGAAGTGCACAAGTACCAGGGTTGAGATACTGAAGACTGAAACTTGGGAGTGCTGGTATTAGATAAACAGGGGTACAGCTGGTAGTACTCAGTGGATACACCAAATTTTGTTGTAAGTGGAGTGAATTCATAAGCCTAGTCTGGTAACAGCTGAGTAAGAAGGCGCAGAATCTTAGACAGTATCGAAGCCAGGAACAAGCAGAGCTCAGCAACATTCAGACAGTGAGGCAAAATTGATTGGCTAAATTTTGGTCAGATATCCAAGCAGAGGTCAGTAATGGAGATAGGCAGCAAACAGGCAGACAAGGGACAAGGGCTCTTGATGCCGCCGCTGTTTCCATCTCCTTGCTCTAATGTAAGTGTGCTATATTTGTTTTTAAAAAATCTTATGATAGATTCACTTCTGTGCTTTGACCATTTATGCTCTCCATACACTGCTGAAGATCCCCCTTGGTCTGTATTGCCTGTGCTATGGAATATGTGATTCACTCATCCACCCCATCATCCATCCATACATCCATCCACCCATCCATGCCATCATCTTCCATCAATTTAGAGATTCTTCTTGATGTATCCCAGCTGCAGACCTGTCTGATCCAACTCTTCACTCATTCATCCATCCGCCCATCCATCCATCCAACCATCCATCCTAGATTTTGCACAGTTGTTTATCTTACGCAATCATTGCCTCACATCTTCTCCTTGTGGTTTCATTCACTTCGGACCAGAATTTCCTGGAACAAGTACCTTTTTTCCCTCATGCTTATACACACTCAGCTGCACCCCTCACACCTGTACACACTCAATTGCCCCCCTCATACCTGTTCACACTCACCCCCTCACACCTGTACACATTCAGCTGCCCCCTCACACCTGTATACACTCAGCTGCCCCCTCACGCCTGTACACACTCAGCTGCCCCCTCCCACCTGTACACATTCAGCTGCCCCCTCACACCTGTGCACACTCAGCTGCCCCCTCACACCTGTACACATTCAGCTGCCCCCTCACACCTGTACACACTCAGCTGCCCCCCTCACACCTGTACACACTTAGCTGCCTCCTCACACCTGTACACACTCAGCTGCCCCCCCTCACACCTGTACACACTCAGCTGCCCCCTCACACCTGTACACACTCAGCTGCCCCTCACACCTGTACACACTCAGCTGCCCCCTCACACATGTACACACTCAGATGCCTCCCTCACACCTGTAGACACTCAGCTGCCCCCCCACATCTGTAGACACTCAGCTGCCTCCCCCTCACACCTGTACACACTCAGCTGCCCCCTCTCACCTGTACACACTCAGCTGCCCCCTCTCACCTGTACACACTCAGCTGCCCCCTCACACATGTACACACTCAGATGCCTCCCTCACACCTGTAGACACTCAGCTGCCCCCCCACATCTGTAGACACTCAGCTGCCTCCCCCTCACACCTGTACACACTCAGCTGCCCCCTCTCACCTGTACACACTTAGCTGCCCCCTCTCACCTGTACACACTCAGCTGCCCCCCACTCACACCTGTACACACTCAGCTGCCACCTCACACCTGTACACACTCAGCTGCCCCCCTCCTAAACCTGTTCACACTCAGCTGCCCCCTCACACCTGTACACACTCAGCTGCCCTCCCTCTCACCTGTACACACTCAGCTGCCCCCTCTCACCTGTACACACTCAGCTGCCCCCCACTCACACCTGTACACACTCAGCTGCCACCTCACACCTGTACACACTCAGCTGCCCCCTCACACCTGTACACTCTCAGCTGCCCCCTCACACCTGTACACACTCAGCTGCCCCCTCCCAAACCTGTACATACTCAGCTGCCTCCCCCCTCACACCTGTACACACTCAGCTGCCTCCCCCCTTACACCTGTACACACTCTGCTGCCCTCCCTTACACCTGTAGAAACTCATCTGCCCTGCCTTAAACCTGTACACACTCAGCTGCCTCCCCCCTCACACCTGTACACACTCAGCTGCCTCCCCCCTCACACCTGTACACACTCAGCTGCCCCCTCACGCCTGTACACACTCAGCTGCCCCCTCACGCCTGTACACACTCAGCTGCCCCCTCCCACCTGTACACATTCAGCTGCCCCCTCACATCTGTACACACTCAGCTGCCCCCTCACACCTGTGCACACTCAGCTGCCCCCTCACACCTGTACACATTCAGCTGCCCCCTCACACCTGTACACACTCAGCTGCCCCCCCTCACACCTGTACACACTTAGCTGCCTCCTCACACCTGTACACACTCAGCTGCCCCCCCTCACACCTGTACACACTCAGCTGCCCCCTCACACCTGTACACACTCAGCTGCCCCTCACACCTGTACACACTCAGCTGCCCCCTCACACCTGCACACACTCAGCTGCCCCCTCACACATGTACACACTCAGATGCCTCCCTCACACCTGTAGACACTCAGCTGCCCCCCCACATCTGTAGACACTCAGCTGCCTCCCCCTCACACCTGTACACACTCAGCTGCCCCCTCTCACCTGTACACACTCAGCTGCCCCCTCTCACCTGTACACACTCAGCTGCCCCCTCACACATGTACACACTCAGATGCCTCCCTCACACCTGTAGACACTCAGCTGCCTCCCCCTCACACCTGTACACACTCAGCTGCCCCCTCTCACCTGTACACACTCAGCTGCCCCCTCTCACCTGTACACACTCAGCTGCCCCCCACTCACACCTGTACACACTCAGCTGCCACCTCACACCTGTACACACTCAGCTGCCCCCCTCCTAAACCTGTTCACACTCAGCTGCCCCCTCACACCTGTACACACTCAGCTGCCCTCCCTCTCACCTGTACACACTTAGCTGCCTCCTCACACCTGTACACACTCAGCTGCCCCCCCTCACACCTGTACACACTCAGCTGCCCCCTCACACCTGTACACACTCAGCTGCCCCTCACACCTGTACACACTCAGCTGCCCCCTCACACCTGCACACACTCAGCTGCCCCCTCACACATGTACACACTCAGATGCCTCCCTCACACCTGTAGACACTCAGCTGCCCCCCCACATCTGTAGACACTCAGCTGCCTCCCCCTCACACCTGTACACACTCAGCTGCCCCCTCTCACCTGTACACACTCAGCTGCCCCCTCTCACCTGTACACACTCAGCTGCCCCCTCACACATGTACACACTCAGATGCCTCCCTCACACCTGTAGACACTCAGCTGCCTCCCCCTCACACCTGTACACACTCAGCTGCCCCCTCTCACCTGTACACACTCAGCTGCCCCCTCTCACCTGTACACACTCAGCTGCCCCCCACTCACACCTGTACACACTCAGCTGCCACCTCACACCTGTACACTCTCAGCTGCCCCCTCACACCTGTACACACTCAGCTGCCCCCTCCCAAACCTGTACACACTCAGCTGCCTCCCCCCTCACACCTGTACACACTCAGCTGCCTCCCCCTTACACCTGTACACACTCTGCTGCCCTCCCTTACACCTGTAGAAACTCATCTGCCCTGCCTTAAACCTGTACACACTCAGCTGCCTCCCCCCTCACACCTGTACACACTCAGCTGCCTCCCCCCTCACACCTGTACACACTCAGCTGCCTCCCCCCTCACACCTGTACACACTTAGCTGCCTCCCCCCTCACACCTGTACACACTCAGCTGCTTCCCCCTCACACCTGTACACACTCAGTTGCCCCCCCCATGCCCCCCACACACACACATCTGTAAACACACATACACAGATATGCCCCCCTGTACACAAACAGCCTCCTCCCTTGTATTCACAGCCCCCACTTGTAAGGTGGTCTTCCTTGTCCCAGTTCTTGATTCCACTAGCAGCACACACAAGGGGCGCACATACATGAAGCAGCCAGAAGTGGCAGTATAGAGCCCAATGTGAGCTCAATGACATGGAAAAACATAAGCTGACAACTTACACGGACACAGAGAGCCAGCACAGCTACAGAGCACCTCCTGCACCTGACACTGCATTGTCCCGGCTCTGATAGCTGGCCTGACACCCCCCCAATGTGTGCCACCCAGGGCGGACCGCCCCCCTGTAGGTACGCCACTGGTATTTAGGCTCTATTTACACCAATGCATCTTTTCATGCTTTTTGCTAAAACACAGGACTTTTTTTTAACATGGGTGCCTATGGAACATGTTCAAATCAATGCATTTGTGTGCCTCTGATTTTTGGAAAGGGTCAGGGACTTTTTTAGATACAAAACTGTGCTTTTTTGCATTTTTGGTTTAATAGACTTCAATAGAGAAGCTACAGAAAAGCATGTAGCGTGTTTTATCACTGCAAAATCGCAAACTGCATTGGTGTGAATGGAGCCTTATAGTGTATGTGTTTGGGACTTTAAACTGTGAGCTCTGAGAGTACACCTTATCTCAGGTAAAAGCAGGGTCAATAACAAACTCAGAATAAGTTTCAGGATCAGGAACACAGGAGAAAATACTAAAAAATTATAAAGCAATGATCCTGTGCAAAGCTCAGGTTTAAATAGCATTGCCAATGCATATGTAGTGGTATGTAGTGGTATGCGCTGGCTGGTGAGCAAATGTTTGCAAACTATATCTCATGTAGTTAGGCTTCTATGCTCATAACCATGCACCTTTACTCACATTGTATTAAACTGTATTTTTTTACACTTTTATTTTTCTCTTCTACATTTCCCATTCATCACCACAGAGACCCTGGGAATATACTGGTTCCCCTAATCCTCACTCAATAGCACATTGCCAAAATTAATTTTGGAGTAGCAATTCAGGCCTTAATATAGTACAACATGTATTGATCAGGGATATTGTGTTTGCATATCTATTCTATTGCCTTTTGTCGTATGAGCTATCTCTACCCCTCCTATCCCATCTCTATATATTACACTTCTATATATTACTCCTATTTAAGGTTCCTACCTTTTTCTTCCCCAGTCCTGTCCACCTTTCTCTTCTCTAACCCTCCATACTCCACTGGCACCCCTTTACCTCTCTCTCTTAAAGTGGTTTTAAAGGCTGAAGGTGTTTTTCCTTCATGCATTCTATGTATGAAGGAAAAAACCCTTCTGTATGCAGCCCCCTATTATACATACCCGAGCCTAATATCAATCCAGCGATGTGCACAAAAGCAAATGCTCTCCCAACTCTCTCCCTCCGTATTTGCTCAGACACAGCATTTCAATAATGTATTTTAATTTTACTTACAGTAATATTATATTATTTTACACTGTTTACATTTTTTTACAGAGCTGTCATTGCCATTTCT
The DNA here is from genome assembly GCA_037952925.1 of Lithobates clamitans. Lineage (NCBI taxonomy): Eukaryota > Metazoa > Chordata > Amphibia > Anura > Ranidae > Lithobates > Lithobates clamitans. The sequence goes on from JBBGZY010000677.1 coordinate 1,483,578, forward strand.
TCATAATTGATATCAGCACAGTTAGGAATTTATTGTTTTGGAAATAAACATTAAAATAATAATTTTAATAAATTATGTTTTATTTTCATGCAATAAAACCTGCAAGCTAAATGGATTCAATATAGTTCATTAATGTCCATGACTGAAATGAAATATGTATAATTGTTTACTGGCAACAAAAATCTCATATGGCAGCACAAAACTGTTTGTTCAATAAAAATAATGGTAATGACAAATGAAAGCACTAATGGTTATTTAAGGGAATTTTTGTTGACAGCTTAAATTACTGTATTTATTTTACTACATTTTCATTAGGTTTACACTAGAGTAAATTGTAGATAGAGTAGAATGGCTACATTGTATAGTAAAAAAGGAAAGGACACAAAATTAAATGGTAGTCACTGGTTAAACACACCTTTTTCTGTAAGGCCTAGCTATACCTTCTGATAGAAATCAATGTAAATAGAGTCAGTGGGTTGATTTCGTAAAAAAGCAAATAGACTGTTCACTTTGCAAGGAAGTTTACCCAGAGATCAATGATTGTGGTGAAGTTTCACTTTGCAAAGAATTCCAAATCATGTGCAAGGAGAATTAAAAAAACTGCATGTTTGCTTGCACATGATTGAATGATAGAAGTCAGCAGAGTTTCACCACATTCACTAAGCTCTTGGGAAAATGCTCTTGCAAAGTGCAACTTACCAAGTAAGTTGAACAGCCTATTTGCCCCTAATAAATCAACCCTAATGTGTTTTGTTGGATAAGATGAATTAATATGGATGGATGTCTCAGCCCAGCAAACAACTGCTAAGCATCCCAAAAATATATTCTGTCTAGTTTATTTTCCGGCTGCAACCTTTCCTAGTGGACCCTAGTACAACACAGGTTTTTCACCAACAAACAAGAGATAACTTGCACCTCCTAAGATGGAGTCAAGTTAATAACAGTAAAGTAAAAGTAGCATTTTAAAATATTTAATAGTATGGATACTCTATAAATACTCACCTTTGGTGCATTTTAATGGTAAGAAAAATATAAGGCCTTTTCTGTGGACTGGGCCGTGTTGTTTGCTGTCCGTGCGTTCTCCTCTTCCGGGAGCTGTGATGTGCTGGGCGGGCCTCCTCCCACCCTCGGCCCCTTTCATGCCTGGGGGGGTGGTGGCGCCGTCACCACACATCAATGTCACTCATCCCGTGCTGGACGCCTGGCGCCCATGGCGCTCTGGCGCCCAGCGCGTGGTAGCCACGTTCGCAAACAGTTCAGGGGAGTGGCAGTGGTGAGGGGTGGAGCGGTCATTGTCTGCCCTGCCTCCTCCTGCTTCCCCCCGTCATCCTGTTACGCTGGCGTGACGTCGGCGGCGTCCTCGCTGCGGCGCCTACTTGGCCCCCTTCCCAGTAGGTTCTGTCACTCAAGGCTCCCTGCACACTCGCTCGCACGCCAGTCCAGGCTCTGTCTCCCTGGAACCTTTTCCAATCATTCAGGTAAGTCACCTCTATCATCGTCCCTGGTCTTTACCCTCACCCCCCACTGTTACCCACTGTCCCCCTTTTGGTTCACCCTTCTCAGCTGCACTCCACCTTGCTTCCAGCCCCCTTTGGCTGTCTACTTCACTTATACCTTCACTTCCCCCTCTGGGTCTCTTACCCACTTCTTCACACTTGTCCCCTGATACTAATTTCCTGCACTCCCCTGCCTATTCCCACCCAGGTAGCCTTGTGTCCCTCTGCCTGCCATGGTTGTCACCTGTGGGGGCGCTTCGGATGAGATGTCCGCCGCGGCTCCCGGGTGGGAGTATCCTTTCGGATGGCCTTGTTGCGCGGCTCCACACCACCACCATACGAACCCAGTGAGTCTTTTGGTATTTAGATAGGGGGTTCCACCCCGCTATTCTACATGTTTATCCACAGACCATCAATTGAACCAATCTTTTTACCCCCAGATTCATCTTGTGCTTGCTCCTGACGAGTGACCTTCTAGTCACGAAACGCGTTGAGCTGCCACGCGTTTCATTACCAATCAGTACCTTTGATACTATGTCTACCCTTTATACCCCCCCTGTTTTGGATCTTGTGGTCATAGGCCGTGCAAGGATTATGATGTATTACCAATTTTTATCCTTACCTGTCTTGGTGAATTTTGGAGGTTCATTACCTATTATAGGGTAGGGCCTTTTGACAAAGATAGAATTAAACTTTAGGAATATGTGTTATTATATTATAAAGCATTCCTTTTTTGGGCTTCACTTTAAATGTTTGTTTTTTTATATTGTGCTTTGTTGCTATTTCAATAATGTATTTTAATTTTACTTACAGTAATATTATATTATTTTACACTGTTTACATTTTGTTACAGAGCTGTCATTGCCATTTCTTCATAATTGATATCAGCGCAGTTAGGAATTTATTGTTTTGGAAATAAACATTAAAATAATAATTTTAATAAATTATGTTTTATTTTCATGCAATAAAACCTGCAAGCTAAATGGATTCAATACAGTTCATTAATGTCCATGACTGAAATGAAATATGTATATTTTCTGGCTGCAACCTTTCCTAGTGGACCCTAGTACAACACAGGTTTTTCACCAACAAACAAGAGATAACTTGCATCTCCTAAGATGGAGTCAAGTTAATAACAGCAAAGTAAAAGTGACATTTTAAAATATTTAATAGTATGGAGACTCTATAAATACTCACCTTTGGTGCATTTTAATGGTAAGAAAAATATAAGGCCTTTTCTACATTTATTGAAAATGTATGTTTTCTCTTTGTGTAATTTTCTCCAGGAACCCCTGCTTGTTTCTACATTCTAAAACCTACTGGAAGGGTAGTCAATTTTCATCTAAATCAGACATTAGTTGCATTTAAAATACATGCATGGCCCAATGACACTAAAGAAATCCATTATGGTGCATTCATGCACACTCATTATGGTGAAACATACTGTATTTAGACAGCCAATTCAATATTATGGGCTGTCAACACACTAAAACAGATGAATAAATGTGCAAGGAACCTTTTTTCAAAACACAGGAAGCCATGTGCTTACACTAAGTATTGTGCAATCGCTTTAAAGGAGGAAGTAGCAGGGGGAGCCATGTGAAAGCAAGTATAAGTGAACTGGAGGCTGAAGGGGATTTTTATTAAGGCTGCATTCACACCAGAGCAAAAAAAAATCCTGCAAAACGTCCAACAAGCAAAATCCCATTCATTTCAATGGCACCTGTTCACATCTGAGCATTTTGTCACATGAAGCAAAATGCCTGAAAAACGCCCTAACCTCAAAAAAGAACATGAGCTTTTTGGGGCAGATTACAGGTGTTTTTCTGCCTTTTACATTGATGACCTGAACAAAATTGTGGCAAATTGTGGTAAAAAATGTGGTAAAAATGTGGCAAATCATGGTAAAAACGCAGCAAAACAGTGGTAAAACCACAGTAAAATTGCAGTAAAAAACGCACGACTTTGAAATGCTCAGGTGTTAATGCAGGCTAAAAGGACTCTTTCGCTGTCAGGGCCATTTTTTGGAGACATGATAATATGCACTTTTTAGGCCTGAATATTAGTTAACCCCTTCTTTAATATTCTATTTATCTGAAAGCATAGACTCTTTTTTTTTTTAATAAAAATTACACTAAAGTTAATTCTAGTGCACACAAATTTAATATATTAACAATTGTTTGGTAAAAGATGAGGTTGCTCTCTGTAAATAGATACCCAACATATCAAATTGTGTGCACCCATGAAACAGCAACAAAGTTTGGTACACAGTTTTGTCCATAGGTTATGCCGCATCCATGTTAGCCCCTCTTCCTTCCGGGGGCCACAGACTCCGGCTCTGTGACTGGCCGGAGCCGCATGACGTCACTCCCGTGCATGCCCACGGGAGCTGACAGTCATGGCACTCGCTAGTAAAGAAACGGCATGGAGGGCCGCTTCTTCACAGCTCATGCATCGATTAAATCATTGTTGAAGTACAAAGTAAATATCCCCTAAACGGCACACATTTAAGAGATATTTACTGTACATATAGGAATGCCTTATTATAGGTTTACCTATAGGTAGAAATTGAAAATGGAGGTTTACAACCTCTTTAACTGTATTGCTATCACATAGGGGAGTGACAAGCCTCCTAAATTAGTGAAAACTCAATGATTTGGCACCAACAATATATAGTGAAAGTCCAAGCAAAAATCAATTGAATATATAAACACATACAATTAAAAGCCCAGCTAGATAAAGACAGATAAACAAAAAAGTCCATATGTTGTGTTAATAAATGATTATCTTCAACGTTTTACTTCTGCTGGGAAATAAACACACAATTTGTTGCACACACCACCACCGTTAGCAGCTCACATCACTATTTTACCTACCCTTAAAAGGTCACTTGTGCATGTCCCTTTCGGGGATGCAAATAAGATTTATCAAATGGATAGGTGTACCTCTTGATCCAAATAAACTGTATTAATGCTCCCACACATACAAAAGAAAGGCTCGGGAATAAAACATATGAAAAAATCAGAGCACTTTCCATAAAAAACACACTAAGCTATTTAAAACAACCAATAAAAAATACACTCACAAGAAACATGCACAATGACTGGTGTACTACAGATCACTTGCATATGAGACTTTGCAGACCACCACAGAGAACATCAAACATATAGGCTGCAACTTGTGGACACTCTGATATCCATAAATGTAACTTTAAAAGTGGCCACTGGATTCTGCTCAGTGTGGAACACAGGTACAGTATCTCACAAAAGTGAGTATTCCCCCTTACATTTTTGTAAATATTTTATTATATCTTTTCATGTGACAGCACTGAAGAAATTACACTTTGCTACAATGTAAAGTAGTGAGTGTACAGCTTGTATAACAATGTACATTTGCTGTCCCTTCAAAATAACTCAACACACGGCCATTAATGTCTTGAACCGCTGGCAACAAAAGCGAGTACACCCCTAAGTGAAAATGTCCAAACTGTGTCCAATTAACCATTTTTCCTCCCCGGTGTCATGTGACTCATTAGTGTTACAAGGTCGCAGGTGTGAATGGGGAGCAGGTGTGTTAAAATTGGTGTTATCGCTCTCACTCTCTCATACTGGTCACTGGAGGTTCAACATGGCACCTCATGGCAAAGAACTCTCTGAGGATCTGAAAAAAGAATTGTTACTCTACATAACGATTGCCTAGGCTATAAGAAGACTGCCAAGACCCTGAAACTGAGCTGCAGCATGGTGGCCAAGACCATACAGCGGTTTAACAGGACAGGTTCCACTCAGAACAGACCTCGTCATGGTCGACCAAAGAGGTGGAGTGCATGTGCTCAGCCTCATATCCTGAGGCTGTCTTTGGGAAATAGACGTATGAGTGCTGCCAGCATTGCTGCAGAGGTTGAAGGGGTGGGGGGTCAGCTTGTCAGTGGTCAGACCATATGCTGCACACTGCATCAAATCGCTCTGCATGGCTGTCATCCCAGAAGGAAGCCTCTTCTAAAGATGATGCACAAGAAAGTCTGCAAACAGTTTACTGAAGACAAACAGACTAAGGACATGGATTACTGGAACCATGTCCTGTGGTCTGATAAAACCAAGATAAACTTGTTTGGTTCAGATGGTGTCAAGCATCTGTGGTGGCAACCAGGTGTGAGTAGTACAAAGACAAGTGTGTCTTACCTAAAAGTCAACCATGGTGGTGGGAGTGTCATGGTCTGGGGCTGCATGAGTGCTGCCGGATCTGGGGAGCTATAGTTCATTGAGGGAACCATGAATGCCAACATGTACTGTGACATACTAAAGCAGAGCATGATCCCCTTCCTTCAGAGATTGGGCTGCAGGGCAGTATTCCAACATGATAATGACCCCAAACACACCTCCAAGACGACCACTGCCTTGCTAAAGAAGTTGAGGGTAAAGGTGATGGACTGGCCAAGCATGTCTCCAGACGTAAACCCTATTGAGCATCTGTGGGGCATCCTCAAACAGAAGGTGGAGAAGTGCAAGGTCTCTAACATCCACCACCTCTGTGATGTCATCATGGAAGAGTGGAAGAGGACTCCAGTGGCAACCTGTAAAGCTCTGGTGAACTCCATGCCCAAGGGGGTTAAGGCAGTGCTGGAAAATAATGGTGGCCACACAAAATATTGACACTTTGGGCCCAATTTGAACATTTTCACTTAGGGGTCTACTCACTTTTGTTGCCAGTGATTTAGACATTAATGGCTGTGTGTTTAGTTATTTTAAAGGGACAGCACATTTACACTGTTATACAAGCTGTACACTCACTACCTTACATTGTAGCAAAGTGTCATTTCTTCAGTGTTGTCACATGAAAAGATAGTATAAAATATTTACAGAAATGTGAGGGGTGTACTTACTTTTGTGAGATACTGTATATATATATATATATATATATATATATATATATACTTCAATTATATTTGTTTTATTAACACAAGTAGGTGTGCACAAGGGGATTTGGGGCAGATCATGCTCCATTCACTTCTTCCTTGGCCACAGTTTCCACAGAAAGCGACAGCTGATACTGAAAGTGATGTAATACACATAATTTCTTTGATCCTTCAAGCTAGGGGGGATCAGTGAATGGCTATTCAATAATCTTCCTGCCCTCTACCTGGCAACACCTGCCATGTCAGACATGTCAGTCTCAGGTGGAATAGTGGAGCCTGGTAAATATGGTGGGGGTATATAAACCAAGAAAATATGAGCTATCCCTCAAACAAAGCCAACCCCCAATAAAACAACCCAGTAGTTGCTGTGCAAATATTCCAAAGAATAGATAATGTATGCAAACAAATGACAGCACTACACCCTTTTAAATAATACAATATATATAACCCCCCCCCCCTGTGAAACACCTTTAAAGTGCATTCATTCTACACTAAAATATTAATGAATGCATTAATACACTAATTCTGAAAAAAAGCATACCCATAAAGCCATAACATCAAAAAAATGAATAAACTGCCTCAACTAATAAGACACCCTCAAGGGGGAACAATAAACTAAAGCAGTGCAAACAATGTACAAAACGACCCAAAATCAGAGCAAATAATCTAACAAACAACAAATACAGTGTAAGTGGTCCAAAACATGGAAAAGTGTTGTCAAAGTATTATGGAAAAACGAAAAAAAGAAACTGCGCTAAGATATATGGAAACAACTGAACATATGTATATATATATGTATCACATAAATTATCTGTGAGAATATATGTGGAAAATGTTTAAAAGCAGCGATTCTCCTGCATAACATCAATACAGTATATAAAATCAGCAGAAATGAAATGAGGTGATTTGAGAAGTAATGGTTCTGCTGGGTGTTTTTGGAGATTGCACTAATACCACAGGCGATTTGAAGTGTATTGGTTCCACCTGATACACCCTGGAGGGTATCCACCATCACAGGCTTTCCTAGATCCTCTGTAACGGGGGATCATGGGTATCTGGTAAGAAGTAATTCCCTACACAGCGGTGGTGGATTGAGCACGATTTTCTCACACTAACACTGAAGATTTTTTTCTTATCCATGGATGGACTCTTATATATTTCATTTACACGGGTGGATGTCACATATATTTTAGTTACATATATGATTGGACATTATGCATTTTTTATTTTTTATGTTATATATTTGGTCACTTGGTTTAGTTGATTTCTGATCATTCACTATTTAGTGATTTAAAGTTTTTTCCATGTGTGTTGGTACATATGAGATTGACAACTATAGTTCATAACGCACATGGTTGAATATTTATGTCATATTTGGGATCACTCTCTAATTAGTGGATTAGTGCGGTAGTTTGCACTTATTGATCACTTGAGTTCACAGGTTTAGCACGATTCTAGTTTTTCCCCTTCTCAAAGTATTAGTCCACCACACTGGTATATGATGAAGATCCACTCTCATTCTTGGTGCATATGGAAAATTGCTTTATTTCCATACTCAACTCAGTCACCCACTGGTAGTGCCACGCTCACCACTTAGGGTAAGGTGGTCAAATATAGCATGTACAAAAAGGGGTTATCCAGCCAAACTTGAAATCTCCAAAGGCACTGGCAGCTTCCAGAGACTATCACATACAACTTCATCAATTATGCATAAAAGAGAGCTTGAAAAACATTTTGCACAACATATTTAATTTATTAAAACTTTTAAAAACATAAAAAGCCATTTACTCACTTTAAACATAGGTTTATTCATTTTTGGAGGCTTTATGACTTTATGAGTATGTTTTTTATTAAGTTTTGCACAATTATATGCACAGTAAAAGAGTTTTACAGGGAGAGTTTATATCTATTGCATTATTTTAAACTGTATAACATTTGTTTGCATACAAACACAGTGGGGTGGTCACCTGGGGGAAGTGATAATTCCAGAGGTCTGTGGAGGCAGCCCAGTTATTGTATAGCTGCTATAGTCTGTTTATAATGTTTATATTTAAAATTCCCCACTGCTGCTGATGTAAACCTTACTTTGGTGGCAGCTACAAATCATTTAAATCAATTAAGTAAATTGGGAAACTTCATTGTAATGATTGTATCTCACTTCCATCATCCATGTACAAACAAAAATACATTTTTTTTCCTTACATGTGATTGGTTATTCTTTGCAAAGTATGTTTGCACCACATTCCCTTGAAAAGTGAACAGCTTATGTACCTTTAGTGTGTCAACCCTCATGGTCTGTATTTTCGGGGAGGACAACTGTTTTAACAAAAATAAAAAAAGTTATTACATTCTGATGAGAGGATCTCTGAAGCATGCTTTAAAATGTTTTTCCACTTTTGCTGTCAAATTTGAGAAAACTCCACTATGTTATGTGTTCCCATTTACACAGCATACCTAAAAAAGATATTAAAAAATCTTTGCAGTCAGCCATGACACCTTCTCCTTAGAAACATCTAAAAGGTAAAAAATATGTAGATTTTTGAACAGCGTTAGAGTGGACATTTCATAAGTCTGTCCTCATTAACATACAAACCAGGAAACTCAGCCTCTAAACCTTTACACCATTTATAGGACAGTCAGTGTTCAAATCTAGTTCTAAAAATGGATGAAATAAATATTGCAATTGAAATAACTTCTAAACTTAATATTATCCAATGTTTATTCCATATATGTATTAATTTGTCTATTCCTATAGTTAGCTAGTCTATTAAACCTCAGATAGTTAGTGTTGATAGCGCAATAATATAGGGTTAGCTATGAAAACAAACACACTGCTTAATAAAACAATATCTTATTTATTTTCCAAGAAAATAGGAAAAAGCTAACATGAAAATACTATAGAAAGATATTACAAAGCATATAACAAAAGAACATATAACACAAGGACATCAAAGATACTTATCGCACAGTCTCCTCAGCTGGGCTCAAGATGATAGAGAGAGAGAGCTATGAGGCTCAAAAATGGTAGAGAGAGCTCTCTGACTCGTTCAGCCCTTCTATACTTCAATCATACACCGTCTAGACCCAACCCCATCTAGACTTTTGACAAATCACTGTATTTATGGGGCAGTCCTCCTCAATATATTATATTACTGTCTGTCCTGCTGTATTGGCCTCTAGGGGCAGGATTGTCCATGTGTCATGTCTCCATATCCCAGGTGAAACTTCAAAGCTTGTTGGTCCTTTGATCCTTTGATCCCGGCAGCCAAGGCCCCCTTTGAAGCTAACTTGCATAGCATTACAACACCAGACGGTCCAGAGCCAAGCTTTTGTTCAGCCTTGATGGAGGCCTGATCTCTTCTCTCAGATGCTACAAAGCTTTGATGTGCAACCTGTTACATTCCAGACCTGGTATCAACCAGAAAGGGAAACTCCAGAAATATGATATTAAACCATGTTGCCTTCCAACAATGAAGATCTTACTGCACAGTAAAAACCAGTGTTAATTTTGGCAAGCACAGCTGCCCAGTAGCTCATAAATAAGTTAGTCTATGTGAATGAGAACATATACAGGCATACCCCACTTTTATGTACACAATGGGGTTTATTTACTAAAGCTGGAAATTGCAAAATCAGGCTCACTTCTGCGTAGAAACCAAAGAGCTTCCAGGTTTTATTACCAAAGCTTATTTGAACAAGCTGGGGTTAGAAGCTCTTTGGTTTCTATGCAGAAGTGAGCCTAATTTTGCACTTTCCAGCTTTAGTAAATAAACCCCATTGTGTACTTAAAAGTGGGGTATGCCTGTAACAGATAAAAAGTTGATGTTATCTGCAAAAGTGGAAATACACTTTAAGAAGCACAGCTTACCAACTGTATTACATTTAAGAGTTCTCTTTTAAAACAATTTTTCATATTGGACTTTTGACTGCAAGGAAAGGAAGGTAGATCCATTTGACACCTTTGAGGACACGATTCAAGGAGAACTATTTGTTGGGACTTTAAATGAGGATTTATGGGGTTGTTCAACTCCCCTCCTCATCCCGATTTTGGTACAAAAAAAGAAAGGTAGAACGTAGGGCGGGACTTTGAGTGAGGCACACGGAAGCAGTAGATATGGGCAAAAGACAAATTTAATTGTAAAGAGTTAATACATTTCCACATGGCATTACACAAGGTCAATATAAATACTTAATATTATATCACAATAAGCGGTCCAACATGGACTCGTTTGCAAATATGTAATAAATGGAAAGCTCAATGGCGTATAACATATAATATACAAAGATACCAATGTTTACAGAATATAGAGGAGAAGAACACAAGAGCACAAATAAAATGGAACGTCCATACATAGTTAATGGTTAGGTACACCTTTCGGTAGTTGTAAGCTCTACGCGTTTCGGGACCTTTATGTCACTCTTCAGAAACAAGACCTCAAGGGTCACCTAGGAACATGAAATGACCACATTTGAAAAAAGTTCAGAAAAAGAGGTGGACAAATGTAAAACATGTCCCATCACATATATACACCTGACCCACCAACTTACATGCATGTATGCGCGATGGCGAGCCGAGGGGGCCCTCCTCCACTGTCATGCCTCTGTGCCGGATATCTGGCGTCCTCATGGCGTGCTCCTACCCGGCATGCCTGCTTTCCATCTCCTGTGCTTGAGGGGCTTGATATGACGCATCCGGGTAAGCTGCTTGATCGTACCGGCGGTCTCCCCATGGCGCCTCCCTTGCCCCCCATAGCTCGCTGGTACATGACGTTGGGGGCTCATGAACGGTGACACTCCCTGCCTTGGCCTCCCCTTGATTGTGGGCTTCACATTCTGTCTTTCCTCACTCTTCTTCTCCTGGTTGATACTCACCTATGGCGTCCCTGCCTCATTCACCTTTTTAGCAGGTAATTATCTTTGTTCACTTTTCACACAGTCCCTTTCTCCTTCTTTTTGTTTATCTTTCCTGGCTCACTTACAATATTTTTGTTATCTATCACCTTTTGATTCACTTTGTTTTTCACAGACCCTCCCTCGCAATTGGGGCAGCCTGTCCCATCTGCATCCTCTTCTCCCTCTCATCACCATCACCCCCATATGTGACCCACCTGGGGCATTGCTTTGGGCTGGTTGTGTGTCGCTAGGAAGGGCCCCCTCGGCTTCGGGGGTGGTATTACTGGCCGACCTGGCTTTCTTGGCGGTGTCGCCATCGCGCATACATGCATGTAAATTGGTGGGTCAGGTGTATATATGTGATGGGACATGTTTTACATTTGCTACCTCTTTTTCTGAACTTTTTCCAAATGTGGTCTTTTCATATTCGTAGGTGACCCTTGAGGTCTTGCTCCTGAAGAGTGACATAAAGGTCCCGAAACGCGTAGAGCTTACAACTACCAAAAGGTGTACCTAACTATTAACTATGTATGAATGTTCCATTTTATTTGTGCTCTTGTGTTCTTCTCCTCTATACTCTGTAAACATTGGTATCTTTGTATATTATATGTTATGCGCCATTGTGCTTTCCATTTATTACATATTTGCAAACAAGTCCATGTTGGACCACTTATTGTGATACAATATTAAGTATTTATATTGACCTTGTGCAATGCCATGTGGAAATGTATTAACTCTTTACAATTAAATTTGTCTTTTTCCCATATCTACTGCTTCCGTGTGCCTCACTCAAATTCCCGCCCTACGTTCTACCTCTCTTTTTTTGTACCTTTGAGGACACCTTTGCAGGGACTTAATGTTTGGCCTTTGAAGTAACAAACATTTCTAAATACCTTATGATTCAAAAGATATCAAAAATATTCTCTATAGTTGTTCTGTATTCATCATTATCTGTATTCCAACTCAGAATATACAGACAGCTGTATCAAATATGAAAAACTGTACTATGTTATCCCTATAAAAATATGATTTTTATAACACTAAACAATATGTGATAAAAGCCACTTTCGCATATGCATGGCTATAACACACTCTATTAAATATTTACTGTTATCACTGATAATTTCCCCGTAAGCAGCTTGTTGCAGCTGTAAGTCCATTGTCATGGATGGAATGTTCAAAAAATGCTAATAGCTTGTCATTTTCCATCACAGCATATGTTGGACACATCCAGCTGAAATGAATTTAAAGACTTAAGTAAAGGATGAACCATGATCATATCTTTTATTGTATTAAAGTGTCTATCAGTTTAATATTTCAAGAGACATGCAACAGATTTAATCAGAAATAGTTTATTGTGGATGAGCTGCTGAGCCATCCGCCTTGAATATAAATGTCCGTCAGATAACAGAACACCTGCAGCCAGCCAACTGACAATACAATAGTTCTCAATTTACTAGCTAAACAAGTGCTAGTTGAGATATAAAGAGGGTTACATGACACAATAGTTTTTCTTTTCTCTGAGATACTGTATCCACTGTAGTAGCCAGAAGAAGATGTGAGAGTGATTCTAATGAAGGTTATACTATTAGATAAATGGGTTGGCTTTCAATAAGTAAGCGAAAAAATCTAAATTAACCCCTTCAGAAAGATTGTACTTTTTTCAGCCTAAGGTCTGACTAGGGTCAATTTGACTGCAATTAGTTTACTTTGTATATTTTTTTGAAAATCATTATTCTTTTAAAGCCAACAGGTAGTAGAGCCATGCTTACATTAAACTTAGCCTATGCTTTGTCCATTCTGTGTGTGGTTCACTTGATAGCCTGCCTCCTACTATTGCTTACCTTCTTCAAATTTTCACACTGATCAGGTCACCAAATGGAGCCGTGGGAAAAAGCCCAAAAGTGTTCTTGTTGGTTTAAGTCAGAAATTACACAGGGTTCGGGGGTCTCCACCCCCCACATCTAAGTCATGATGCTTCAACCTAGCATTTGTATTTTTAAGTACCCAGCCCTGCATAGTAAGAAAATAGGGTTGTACGCATGTCTGTGCGTATGTATGGGAGAGCTTTTATTTAAACCCATTACTTTGTCCTGAAGAAGAAAAGTGCATATTCATTTTAAAATAGCAACCATTTCATGTTTCTGAATTGTGCAAGCTCCATGCTTGATACACATCTGAAGATATATGTTCACCCATGAGAACATGCATGAGCATGGGGACGTTCACTGAAGATTGTTTGTCATCTACAAGAATTGAATCAACTAACAGAAGCCTTCACTATTACTTACACAGTTTTTCTGCAATGTGGCCACTATTTATTACTACAGGTCAAGGGTGTGTCTCCCTATGCACCAATAGCTACTGGATTAAAATGTAACCTTTATTTAGGATTTTATTAAACTGTATATCAAGAACTGTGTGTGCTTATTTACTTATAGGAAAAGGCTAAAATCTACCACAAAGAAAATGGTAGTGCATATAAGTATATATAAGTATATTTAAATGCAATGGTTTGTTGCTGTCCAGAAACTAAAAAGTCCCTACCTACAGTTCTACACCACAGCTCTTTGCAGGACTCAGGGACATGCAAAGGACTCCATATTCAAATCAAAGTCTCTGCATGAATAGTCATGGAATGGAGGTTTTATTGGGACTCAATAGTTTGGATGAAAAAAAACACCTTAACTTGGAAATAAAGATAATTGGTACAGTATTATACCCCTTCAAAATCAAAATGCCATTAGAGGTGCCATATTCAAAATCAAAATCAAAAGGTATAGTGACTTAAGGGACAATAATTCAGTGAGAAAACTGGACTATTCCAAGCCTACCATAAATAAAACAAGGAGTCACCAGCCCCCCTCCCCAATAAACCATTAATACCCTCAAAAGAAATCTATCCAAACAGAGCTTCCAAAGAAACCCAGTAGTTGTTTTGATTAGTCCAGTTTTCAGGAAACAGGAATGGAGAGAAAATATTCTAATTAGAAATGTGTTTCTGTGACAACAATTTCCCTTTCGCTGAGGCTAGATATTCTTTTACTTCCTGCTGTAAGACAGCAAATAAATACATAATCTCCCCAAAATGAAACCAACATCAAAATATGAAAAACAGGGGTTCTAGCCATTTGCTATTTTATCCAAAGCTTAAAAAATTGAAAGTGCACAAACTTGAAAGTGGTCTCATTTGATATCACATGCAACTGTTTTACTTGTTTTTTAAATGAAGTACATAGTTTTACTTTTTTTAAAAAAATAGGGGTTGATAACCAAATGCATTGACTCTAAGATATTAAACCCAGTTTATTATGAAGGACTGCCTGATAAAGTGTTTCTATAGCAAGTGAATCTATTTCTCACTGACCATTATTAATGAAAGCAGGTGAAGAAAAATGACTGCAGAATATTTATGCTATTATCTAAAAATGATAACACCTACTGACCATAATGACTCTGTTATGAAGACATAAAGTAGGTCCATTAATGAAAAGGAAAAGTCACAGTAAAAAAAGAACAAAAGAGTAACACTATATGTTTTAAAAGCAGCCTTAATCATAAATTTGTATGTAAAATGATCTGTGTCTAAAGTTGACAATGGTGATAATATGATGCAGAATTATTGGAGCACACTGTGTCATAAAGATGCTCTGCATGATACGTGCATTTGCAATATGTAATGTACTGATAAATGGATTCACTTATCACAATCCCTTTTATCACATGGAACTACATGGCGATTGTCTTGACATGCATAAGCAATGAAATTACAGTACAGATACATGAGCCATAATTAATTCTATCTATGCTGAATACATTTAAATATTTAAGCAAGGACTAACATTTTAGTACCAGTGTGTATATATTTGTTAGAGTATGAAATTATATATTGTTGATACAAGAAGTTTTATTTTAAAATATATCGTAAATAGGGAAATTATTGAAGTTTGCACATTTCTACTAAATATTAATAAAACACCAGAATAAACTTTTTGCTATTGTTTTATTAATGCATTCATTTGCCAGCTGAGCAATGGTTTGTTTGCAAGAAATCTAGGTGAAAAGTGTTCCCAAGCCTGCTTGTAGATTCAATCCAACCAATATATTCTGACTTTACAGTTGGACTTAACTGTTATATTACCAATTGATGGAATGTGCTCTCTCTCTCTCTCTCTAATGCTCTCTGTGGTGAATAATTAACAAAATGTTTGATTTCCAAGTACCAGAAACTGTTCAATTGTGAGCCAATGCAAGTAGTAAAATGCCCTTGAGTATGTCTCTGGGAATGTTTCTTAGTTTAACATAATAGTTTTGGGCAGAATGGTTAGGCAGGAATACTACCACAAAATAGATAAGTTTTGTAATAAATGGATAATAAGATAGGTTAGTGACAAAAGGTCTGCGATAACTGTCAATAAATTTAATGAAATTTTCAGTTATGGAACCGTTCCCTGAAATGATGGGACGGCCTGGGGGATTCTTTGAATCTTTGTGTAGTTTAGGGAGACAATATAGTGTAAGGATACGGGGGTAAGACGTCCCTGTCAATAGCCCCATTACAGAATGCTCCATCCACTAGATCATAGAAGGCGTCATTGAACTTCTCAATGGTACCTTTTGAGATGGGCTTGTACCAGGATTTGTTTGTGACAATCTTTTGACACATTGTTCATTACTTGTAATGACGATGTTTCCACCCTTATTGGATGGTTTGATAGTTAAAGAGTGTTCCTTTTTTTAGGGATTCTAAAGCCCCCTGTTCGTCATTGGTAAGGTTACTGCAAGATACATATGGCTTTAAATTTCGAATCTCTGCCGTGGTGGATGTTATGAAGGCAGCAAGGTTGGGATTGCCTGCAAATGAGGAAAATTTATCAGACTTTTTTTTAAATGTATGTATCTAGTGGAGGCGGAGGTTCTTTTGAGATATGTTCCTCCAAAAGAGTCTCAATATCAAACGAGTCAATAAGATCACTAGGATCCTGTTCTTCAAGAAGAGTCAGAAGACCATGGAGGGACTCATCTGATTTTTGAGTATCCACTTTAGAAATGGATACTCAAAGACTTTAGAAAAAAGACTTTTATAGTGAAGGTTTCGAGAAAATAGATTCAAATCTTTAATTATTTCAAAGGTGTCCAGGCCAGCATCTGGACAGAAACTAAGGCCTTTACACAGAAGGTCTTTTTCAGCTTGGGTGAGTGAGTAATTTGAAAGATTGATGATGTTTGAAGTGTCAGAGTTGGGAGAAAAATCTGCTATGGGAATAGATTGTAAATCTAAGTGTCTGGAGGACTGTCCTCCATTTTGTGAACTAAAAAATTCTTATCTGTTTTCGATAAAGTTACAAGTGTAGATGAAAGCAAAGAATCACCAGTGTGTGTAGTTGAAGTGGAACCAACACCAGAAGATCCTGTAGAGCAAGATTGGTTAGCACCACGTGGATTACCTTTACCAAAGGATGAAAGGATAGGTGATTGTTGAGTGGAAGTAAAGTCTGTGATTCTTTTCTTGTTTAATAATGGATCTTCACCAGATGATGACCTCTTGTTTTTTTGTGGTTTACGATTTCTATATCTATTTTGAGAAGAAGAAGAAATAGAAGAGTTTAAAGATGAATTTGACCCTGAGTCCTTCGACTTTTGACCCATATTTCCCTTTTAATGACGTTGTATTTATTTGGTCTGATGCCATTTGTAGGCTTTCCCTTCCTGGAAAGCTCTCTTATCTCGCCAAATTTCTTTGTCTTTAATTGCTAGTTTTTTTGAGTTAACTGATTAAGGTGAATTTTATTTTTTTCTTCATATTCTTTAAAGATGGGAGATCCCTGAAAGGGAGAAGTTTGGCATAAATGGTGTCATTATTTTTATCAAGAATAGCAATGCATTTTTTATACTCCTCACTTAGGAGTGTCATCATAGTTTTAGTACATAATTGTAGATTCTTCCCCCATTCTATTTTGAAAGAAGAATCAACTTCATCTAGAATGGGAAAAATTTGGATCCGTAATCCCAGAGGATTGATATCTTCTTTAATGAATCTATCGAAGCTATCAGCATGCCAAAAATATGCAACCGTTTTATAAACGATTTTGACCAGCTGAAAGAACAACAAAGAAATTTCAGATTGAGAAAGTGATTTTTTGCTGTAGTCTTTTGAGAAACCAGCCATAAGAGTGTACCATTCTTTACCCTGAAACATTGCGGATAAAAAAAAAAGAAAACACAATTGCTCCTATTTTTGAAAGAAAAAATTATATGAGAAACATCAAAAAAATATTGAAACTTAAATAAATTCAATATTAACCGGTTCCCGACCAGCGCACGCCGATGTACGTTGGCAGAATGGCACGGCTGGGCAAATGAGTGTACCTGTACGTCCATTTAAATTCCCCGCCGTGCCATTGTGTGCGCGCCGCTGGTGGCGTGCGCGCGCGCTGGCCGGGAGCTCCGTGAGTTGGGTCGCGGGTCCCGCAGACTCGATCGCTGTGGGGATACCCGCGATCGCCTCATGGAGAGGACGAACGGGGAGATGCTGATGTAAACAGCATCTCCCCGTTCTGCCTAGGGATAAGTGTCACTGATCACAACTCCCTGTCATCGGGAGCTGTGATCAGAGTAATGACACACACAGCCCATCCCCCTGACAGTTAGAATCACTCCCCTAGGACACACTTAACCCCTCCCCGCACCCTAGTGGTTAACCCCTTCACTGCCAGTGTCATTTACACAGTAATCAGTGCATTTTTAATCGCACTGATCGCTGTATAAATGACAATGGTCCCAAAAATGTGTCAAAAATGTCCGACACGTCCGCCAAAACGTCACAGTCACAATAAAAATCGCTGATCGCTGCCATTACTAGTAAAAAAAAAAATTATTAATAAAAATGCCATAAAACTATCCCCTATTTAGTAACGCTATAACTTTTGCGCAAACCAATCAATAAACGCTTATTGCGAATTTTTTTTACCAAAAATATGTAGAAGAATACGATCGACCTAAACTGAGGAAAAAAAATGTTTTTTTATATATTTTGGGGGGATATTTATTATAGCTCTTATTTTGTTTATAGTGCAAAAAATAAATATCACAGAGGCGATCAAATACCACCAAAAGAAAGCTCTATTTGTGGGAAAAAAAGGACGTCAATTTTGTTTGGGAGCCACTTCGAACGACCGCGCAATTGTCAGTTAAAGCGACGCAGTGCCGAATCGCAAAAAACGTTCTGGTCAGGAAGGGGGTAAAATCTTCCGGGGCTGAAGCGGTTAATATGTGTGAGTATGGTTCAAAATGGGGGGATGGGTATTTGCTACCCTAATCGCATAACAAAACTTAGAGGGATTGCATATCCCACCTCAGTCTTTTGTAGTTGCTATTGACGTTGAAGCGTTATATAGCTCCATTCCCCATGACCTTGACCTTTTGGCAACAAAACGTGCCATTTCCCAATCCCATAAGGACAATCTTAATTTCAACTCTTTCTTGATAGAGACATTAGACTTTATTTTAACACACAATATCTTTTACAAAACTGCGCAAATCTGAACTCTTCACAGCAATGTCTGATGACTCAGTCATGGTCACATGTGGCCACATAGCATAGTCTCTATGAGACTCTATAACAAAGGGAGTCTAGCCAAGAATCACTACTTAAAGTGAACTCCATCCAAAAAGGGCCACTTTAAGCCTCCCCCTCCTCTTTAACATTTGGCACATTTTTATTGGGAGGGTGGGGAGCAGGTACCTTGTTTTTAAAGGTACCCACTTTCACTTCCACTGCTCAGGATTCTGCTCCCCCTCTGTACCAACAGTCTTCTGGGACACGTTACAGGTCCCAGAAGACTGCGGGACCTTTCACAAAGTGCAGCACAGCTCATGCATGCACAATGGGCAGCCGGCAGTGAAGGCAAAAACAGCATTGCTGGCTGTCCACAGTTAGGATGCCAATTCCAGGAATCCAAAGGCTAGTGAAGAACTAGCCTGGGTGAGGATGGCGCTGGATCCCTGGATAGGCAAGTGTCCTTTTATTAAGAGTCAGCAGCTACAGTATCTGACTTAATATTTATTTGCCCTGACTGAACAACCGCTTTTAGTAAAACAGTACAGAAAACAGCTACTTGTGGCTATCCTCATAGGCAGTGTCCCTCACAGTGAAGTCCAGGGTAGCTTTGGTAATGCAGGTGAACAAAGGTATCCAAAGTTAAAGAACCAATCCAAAGGAACTGGAGTACTCTGGTAGCAATTGGGAAGGTTCCCCCTCTACAGTAGCTGGATCCTCTGGAAAAGCTGAGTGTCTTTAAAGTGGTTGTAAAGTCAGAAAGTTTTTTATTTTATTGCGTTCCATGCATTAAGATAAAAAGCCTTTTGTGTGCAGCAGCCCCCCTCGGCCCCCCTAATACTTACCGGAGCCCCATTTCTGTCCAGCGATGTCCACAAGTATCTCTGCCATCCGTAACTCTCCCTCCTGATTGGCTGAGTGGCACCATTGGCTCCCGCTGCTGTCAATCAAAACCAGTTAGATAATTGGGAGAGAGAGGGGGCAGGGCCGAACCACAGCTCCGTGTCTGAATAGGCACACAGAGCTGCAGCTTGGGTGCTCCCATAGCAAGCTGCTTGCTGTGGGGGCACTCAGCAGAAGGGAGGGGCCAGGAGCACAGAAGAGGTACCTGGGAAGAGAAGGATCTTGGCTGCTCTGTGCAAAACCACTGCACAGAGCAAGTAAGTATAACATGTTTATTATTATTAAAACGAGACTTAACAATCACTTTAAGACTCTAGTCTGTCTGCCCAAATGCAATGGAGATCCTCTCACTTGGCTGCAGCTTATTTGCAAAGCACTTCTGCCTCATCAGGCATGGCCTCTGTGAGTGATTATTCTTTCTGACTGTGCCCAGAAACCCAGGGAGTTGTGGGAAAAGGAGTCTGTGCCTGCATCTGAGCATTATGAGTACAAGGATACTTTGCTACACTTTAATTTCCTGTTATGTAATACAACAGTAAATTAGAGGAAATTACTCCAAAAAGAGGGGAATCTCCTGAAAATTTGTTTCCATAGGAAGATTTCCATAAATTCGTGTTCAGAAAAGCTTTAATTTTCCCTAACTTCAGTCTTGATGACAATGGTTGTCAGAATAAATAAAAGGACTGAATCTCAATGGTGGGGACAAAAAAGAGCAAAACATTTCTGACACGGCTTTAAATACACTTTGAAATGTATGTCAAACTAGAATTCTAGAATGTTTTTCTAGCTTTGGATAGTGTGAAAAAAGGTATAGGAAGGGAGAGGGGACTCTACAATAGCAACCCAGACAGAAAAAAAAGCATTTTTTCTTTGGTAGAGTAGGTGGAGGCTACCATGATATAACTTACTGATCTGCACGTATGATACAAAACACTGTTTGATAGGAGTCGATCACTAGGTGATAACAAAGACTATGACTAGTGTAGCGATACCCCCGAAGGAGCTGCTTAAGTTTGTTCAGTCCGTTACTCTGCTTTTCAAACTTAAAGAACTGTCTCAGCCCCTCTGGCATACCTAACAAACAGCATACCTAACAAACAGTAAAACAGACAAAAATGTAGTGAACAGGAAGTTTGTTTACTGGGGGACTTTCCACAAGTGACAGTATATAGTCCGTTTGAATTCCCTGTAAAAGTCTCTGGTCAGTAAAGTCACCTGAACCCCTGAGTCAAGGATGGCTCTTGTGTAAATTCCTTCCACCAAAACAGGCGCTACCAAGAAAGGGCCTACTAACTTGGCAGGAGGTTTGGTGGAAGCTTTTGGAATAAAGGGCTTGCTTGACTGGACTTGTACTTCTCTTCTGGCGTTGAAAATTCTGTTTTTGATGACATCTTGGAGGCCGAAGGGCATTTCTCACTGAGACAGCATAAACTGCAGGTGTTCTCCATTGTTCCCTCACAGGTCTAGGGAAAGTTCTTCTTGAAGGCCCAGATCTTTTCTCCATCCATGGGTCGCTTCTCTGAGGTCCACGCCAGTCTTCTGTCCTCCTCGGTGGACTAAGACATTCTTGCTGGTAGTGACCTACACCTCCACAGTTTAAACATAAGTCTTGATTTGTTGGCCTCTGGCCATACGGGGCAGGTGAGACCAGGGGTACATTCTGGCCCGTGACAACCTTCCTGTCAACTGGTCCATCACTTCCATCATCTGGGATACCTGCATCTTCAGTGTGGCTATCTCAGACTTGAGATCCAACGGTTTTGTCATCATCTCAGTTGTGACACCTAAAGTCTTGCAAAGTTCGACCTCAGAGCTGTCACCAGCTGCACTGGCCACTCTGACCTCAACAACCGATTCAGTCTTTTGATTATTCTTCTTGTTCTCCAGCACGGCCTCTTCTTCCCGCACAATCCTGATCAGATCTGGATACTTCAGGATGCGACCATCTTGTCTGATTCTCAGCAGGATGGTGATAGGGTCCAAAGGCTGGACACCCCGCAAGACTTGTTGTGCATGGACCTCATCTATTTTTCGGGGATCCAAACCCTTCTTTAGTAGGATTGGATGCAGTATCTTATCCAAACGCCTCACATAGTCGGATAACTTTTCCCCTGCGTTCTGGTAAGTATGCTCAAACTGGTACATGAGGTCAGAAGCTTTTTCAGTGCACCCAAACACATCCTGCAGAATGTTCAGGTAGTCTTGAATGACAACGTCTTTCTTACTGAGCTTCAGATTATGGAAGGTTTGAGGCAGGGCCCCTTAGACTCTCTGTAATTCTCTGCTTCTTGTGATTTTTAGGAATGTCCCATTCATCCAGGGCTTGGGTGGCCTGGTCCAGCCACTCTTCAAAGTTGTCCTCTCCTGTAGGCACTGGATGTCTCCCAGAGAAGGTTCTGAGTTTCTGGTACCCACTTTCAGAGTACGTTGGAGTATCGCTCTGGCACTTTGGCACAAAGTCTCCCATGACAGTGAAAAACTCTGGCCCAATCGTGGCCAGGAATGTGGTGGAATCAACTTCTTTTTTCATGGCCTCAGCTTGACTAGAACTTGCTGGAGGCATGTCTGATGTGCTTAGTTGAATTGGACAAGGCTCAGTTTTGTCAGCCAACTGCACACTGGTTCCTTGGAAACTGTCAGGGATCCCTAGCTTCCACTCTAGTAGTGCATAGGTGCGAGAGGTCTCTTGATCTGGTCTGACATCAATCAACCACATCTTCTGGTATATAATCAATATCTTTACCTCTTGGCTGATCTGTTCTTCAGTCCAGGCCTCCCCGGTGAGCTCAATGATTACGCTTGACTCCGACCGGGTGGCTTCTTCACCACACCACTGTGTCGCAGCAGCGGGGTCCATCTTGGCACTTGTAGGGGTGCTGTCTTGGGGAGTTGATTGCAGAGTAGCAGTATCCCAGACAACGCCCCCCACGTGTAGCGATACCCTCGAAGGAGCTACTTAAGTTTGTTCAGTCCGTTATTCTGCCTCTCAACCCCGAAGAACTGTCTCAGCCTTCAGTTCCACAATCAAACAAACAGTGACAGTATATAAACAAGTAATCAACTAGGGATCAATAACTGAGATTTAAGAGCAATATACCTCTCAATCCTATATTCGAGCTGCTTTCAGGGGACTCCAAATCTGAGAATGTTCCCAAGAGCTGAGGTACACTTTAATGGTAAATAAAGCACAATAAGGCATTTCAAATTGAATTGGTTACCTTTACTCAGATTGGCTCTATGAGTCCAGGCAGGAGGAGAGCAGAGGAATGACTCCCTTTGTGTCAGGTCTCTCTCTACTGTCCCCTGACACCACAGGCCCAACTTTACACACCTATTCAAGTCAGCAAGTAATGGCTTAACTTTATAGATTTTAAACAGAGACAGTTCCCCTAGTGGACTTTAAAGGCACATATGAAAAATGTATAAGAGAATATGTAGTAAGTGGACAATAATTTATTCACTACAAAAATCTCATAAAAGCATCAAACATATAACACAAATAGAAAGGATGCGATTTCATGTATCTATACATATGTAGCTATTGATACCAATAAGCTTGTACCCGACGCGTTTCGGAGTTGTTTTAGCCTCCTTCTTCAGGGGTGGTTGTAAGCTTTAGCAAAGGTTTCTATATAAGAGATAGTATATTTAACATAGTCATAGTAAGTATATGTACACATCAGACCATAAGAACATAGGTGCAAATTGAATTAATTTCGTTTACACTTACATTTGTATATATGTAGACTAGCTACGCATTCCAAAGAGGTTTAAAAACAACGGTGCTGACACTGTCTGCCCATCCAGCGTGTTTCCCAATTGTGATATGTAGGAGTTATTTGGTATGCCCAGAGTGTTAGTATTACATCTGTAGAAATGAAAATAGCTGGGTATGGATATATAGGGTAGTTTTACTTCCCTGTGGTAGGAAGAAAGGCCCATCAATCGAGGGCATACAGATATTTTGGATCTGGAATCCCACTGAGGCCAAATGCGGGTCCTGTAAAGTGCGAAGATATATGAATGTATAGTGACCAGTCATATAAGTATACTCAATGATAGGAAAAAAGTTTCTTTAGGTAATACAGATGTATCCTACTGTAGGTGGGCCTACTGTAAAGGGTTCGAAGGGAAGCACCGGAAGATGATGGGTGTAGACCGAATGAATCTCGGATAACTGGAAAAATCAACATAGAGGAGAGGGGACATATAGGAGTCTCATTCGGGTGATTATGTAATTTATCTTGACAGTTTAAGGTGTACATACAGATGTATGTTTTAAGATTTTATATATATAGTAACACAGGTTCAACAAAATTGTCCCTGGTTGTTAGTATTAAAATCGATTGAGTGCTCTTTTAATCAATCACTGGGAAAGGGGGGAGGGGAGGGAGGAGGGGGGAGGGGAAAGAAAGGGGGGAGGGGGGGAAAGGAAAAGGGGAGGAAGGGACAGGGGAAGGAAGAGAAGAGGGTAAGTACAGGGGGGAAGAAAAGGAAGGAAGCAATAGAGGAGACAAACAGGGGGAGTGGAGGGAGAGAAGAGAAAAAGAAAAAAGAAAAAGAAAAAAACAAAAAAGAAGAAAAGAGAAGAGAGAAAAGAAAAGAGGGGGAAGGGGCAACGAAAAAGAAAGCCGGGGGGGCTTAGGGGGGGAAAGGGGAGGGGGGAGGGGAGGAAAGAGGGAGAAGAAGGGGGGGTTGTTTTGAAAGGAAGGGGAGGGGGGAGAAAAATAGGGAGAAGCAAAGAAGGGGAGGGGGGGAAAGGAAGAAGGGAAGAGAGGGGAGAGGAAAAGAGGAATGAAAATACTTGGATGTATTAAGAGATTAATGTCTTCTAATTACAGTAGTGCAGGTATAGATTGGTGAGTGTACATAGATTTGATATAGGTATAGTGTCCAGGTCACTTACTATGTGTTGCAGCAGCTCACACCGACAGCGTCCTGCCCACAGCAAAGGACGCTCGGTGTGAGCATTGCCTGAGTATTTCAAGCCCTCCCCACCAATCAGCTGTTGGTGTAATAGCCAACAGCTGATTGTGGATGGTGGAGGAGGGACAGACGCGCTTGGACTGGCCCCCCGGGTGGAGCAAGCGCCGCCAAGTTCCCACGGCGCATGCGCACGCATCCGCGGTGAGGCGTGGCCACGCCCACTACACCCGCCGGCACGTCTGGCTTCCCCGGCGGACTGCGCATGTCCGCCGGGGTCGCAAGATGGAGGACAGTGTCAGCAACACTGTATCCTCACACAACGCCGCTGTGAGCCAGGATCGCTCAGGCGGCTTTGTGTGCCGGGTGGATGACAGATCACAAGGTGGAGAGAATAAAGTTTATGAAAAGGGAGGCACCAATATTGTGCATAAATATAAAAGAATATATAAGTATGTTATAAGTTTATCACAATTTTGCGGGAAACAGCGTTGGTGGGCGGTGTTTACAGGTTAGGATAATATCTAATGGAGAGACATACATTGTAAACAGTAGCTTGAATTAATATATACACAAAATGCATAGCTCAAATAAACATTATGTGGGTAGGAACCAGGAATTCAAGCTGATTACATATACAGTCCGGATTACTGGGACCCAGAGTACCTTAATATGAAATAGGCATATGCGTAATAGTGGTCTAATCAAAATATCCAGGACATGTCATTAGAATACATTATAAAACATTTTACAGGTCCCACTTCTATATGTAAACAGGAACACAGGTTATAGACATCAACCGAGATGAGTACATGTAAATATTGCATAGCTCAGAAAGCAACTTCTGAGTTCTGATCGAAAGTACTTTGTGACATTAGGAGTCTATAGTCAATACTGCGGAATATGCTAGGTATGTATATACATCTAGTCCATACTTAAAAGATGTATCCTTACATATATACATGTCATATTATATAGAAAGAGGAGGAGGCACAAAGCAATAGATGAATTAGAATTGGATCGATATAAAAGGGAGCAGGCAGTAGTGCCAGAGAGATCAGAGATGTCAAAGGGCAAGGTGTTTATATACTCGAAAACTAGGTTGGTGGCCCAGATGTGTATATATATTATATATATAGTCATCTTATTCATTGCTCTCTACGACCCGATGAGAAACCTTCGAGAAAAGGCTTGAACCAGATGGTTTCGTTCAAGCCTGGGGGTTGGGTAGCTCTTAGGTTGTATATCCAATGGGATTCTAACTGTAAAAGTGTCTTGTTCCAGTCACCTGACCTAGATTCCGAATGTACCCGGTCCAAAATAAGGAATTTAATCTTTGGAAATTTACCCTTATGCACTATTAAAGTGTGTCTCCCAAGTGGGAGGTCAGGGTCACATGTTTCCATGCTCACTATGTGTCTATATGCTCTCTTCCAAAATTCTGTTTTTGTTTTCCCTATATAGAAGCATGTACATTCGCACAGGAGTAGGTATATCACCCCATATGTCTTACAATTGGCGAAGTGTTTGGGGTGGAAAGACTGGCCATTCGGGAGGGTCGGGTTTTTTTCTGTAAGCATATATTTGCAGTAGTTACATTTTCCACACCTGAACGTATATTTGCAATGTGTTTTGTTTGCCCCTTCCTTAAATTCACTTGCAGTGACTTTATCTCTCAAGGAGGTAGTTCTTTTAAAGGTAAAGAGGGGTCTCTGTGGGACAAACGGTCCTAGTGTTGGATTGCACTGTAACATATGCCAGTATTTTGTTACAATGTTCCTGACCTGTCTGTGTTGGTTATTAAATTTGGTAATGATCCTGAGGGTGTCAGTATCGTTCTTGTCAGTTTTGTTTACTTTTTTAGAATATAGTAGCTCATCTCTTGACTGCATAAGAGCTTTTTTGATAGAGCGTTTGAGTGACGCATGGGAATACCCCCGTAGTAATAATCTGTCACGTAGCTTATTTGCCTCTATTCTGAAGGTGTCGTCGTTGGAGCAGTTGCGTTTCACTCTAAGGTACTGGCTATATGGAATTGAATTAAGGAGGGGTTTGGGGTGGAAACTAGTAGCGTGTAAAATTGCGTTACTCGCAGTGGGTTTTCTGTATAATCTACTTGTAATGTTTCCTTCCTCGCCTCTGCAGACCTCTACGTCCAAAAATGTGACGCACTGTTTATCAAATGACATAGTGAAGTTGAGGTTGAAATCGTTGCGATTCATCCTCAGCAAACATTGCTGAAGGAGATCGATCGATCCATCCCATATGATGAAGAGGTCGTCGATGTATCGGTGCCATCCGAGTATGTGGTCCGTATACATCGATAGACTTTCGTCACCCAAGAACATGGCCTCCCACTCCCCCAGGTACAGGTTGGCATACGATGGGGCACAACATGTCCCCATCGCAACCCCCTGCACCTGGAGGTAGTGGGAGCCATTAAAAGTAAACACATTGTGGCTGAGAATGAATTCTAGTAGTGAAGTAGTGAACTCCCCATATGTGGGGTCTATGTCTCTGGCTGTGCGAAGGATATGTTTGATGGCTGCTACACCCTTCTCATGGGGAATGGAACTATACAAAGATTCAACATCAATTGTAACAAAAACTGCATGTTCGGGGATTGCTCGTTTGTCAATAATTTGTAGGAAGTGTACTGTGTCTTTTACGAAGGAGGGTAAGGAATAAACGAATGGTTTCACTCACTTCGTCTATCAGTTTACTTGCATTTTCGCTGATTGCCCCTATACCGGAGATGATTGGTCTGCTGGGGTTTTTTTTTATGTCTTTATGGACTTTTGGTAGCGAGTAAAAGACCGGTGTACGAGGGAAATTGCCTCTAATGAATTCCCATAGGGATTTTGTGATTGTTGAATTGGAATAGGCCATATCTATAAGTGTATAGAAGTCCTGATTATATTTTTTGACCAAACTCGCCGCTATCGGGCGATACCATTCTCGGTTGTCTAATAATCTATTGCACATCTTAATATAGTCTTCATTATCGAACACCACAATGTTCCCACCCTTATCCGCATTCTTGATTGTAATTTGGTCATTCTTTGACAGTGTTTCAAGTGCTGCCTTCTCACTTTTAGTTAAATTTTCAGGGGATTTAGTATGGATTCTTATCTTGTCTAACTCTTTGTCAACTAGCTTTAGGAAGGCCGCTGCATTTGGATGGGTACTCGGTGCAAGGCAGCAATCAGATTTCTTCTTGAGTGTGGATATGCTTCCCTTGGGGGGTTCATTGGGTGTTTCGATTGACTCTAATATTTGAGAAAGGTTGATTTCGTCTATGAGGTCAGTTGGGTCGTTTTCGTCAAGGAGGGACACCAACTGCTTCAATGCTTGATGTTCTTGTGAGGTAAGATTGGTAGGTCCCTCCTGTCTGTGATATAGTTTTTTTAGAATCAACTTGCGTATGAACAGTTGGAGATCCTTGTAGATCTCGAACTTATCCAAGTTTTGATTAGGACAAAAATTTAAGCCTTTTTTAAGGACATTGACTTCATCGTGAGAAAGTTTATAGGATGAAAGGTTGATTATATTTAGATTGTTTGATTTTTGTTCTTGGTCAATATCTGGGACAGTTAAAGTACTATTTGGGTGTAGGTATTGGGGTTGGATTGTGTGGGTTGTACACCCATCAAGATCTTTTCTAAAAAAGATGGGTCATTGTAAATAGTGTCTAGTGTCGTGACAGTGGAGGGATTAGACTGAGGATTAATTTCCCTTGTCGGGGTATGTGTATTGCTTTGTGCATTTGGTGCTTTAAAGGTTGGCTCTTGTGTGGGTGTAGAGGGATTGGTTTATAGATTAACTTTATAGATTAACTGTCCCACACACCCAATGCATATGCAGAGCCCTGAATATGTGTGTGTGGATCCGTATGGCCCTAACAGCTTCAGTCCTTTTTGAAGCAAAGATAAGCTTTGGTGTCTTCAGCTAGCCACTTTTGTTGGTGCACTTTAACTCCTGGGTAGCAGGGCCAAACAACACAACTGGCCCAGATTATCAAGTGAAACAGGTAGGGTTTTGTTCAACAAGGTGAGAGGACAATGGTGTCTGTATACATTGTCCCAGAAATGGGTAGCCCTATCCTTTATTCCTGTGGTACTACAAGTGTCAGTAAGATGACTACCATCAACGATTTCTGTATACAGAGTTCAAATAACTCCTTCTGTAGTGCAATGTTTCTGTTCCCTGCAGATGGGAAAAATGCCCTCTCACCACATGTGATCAAGGCCCAAATGAACATCGTGGAACAGGCAGGCTTTTATGGCTGGACGTCCCGACTGGCGGCGGAGGCCTGAATTGCGCAGAGAGAACCTCTGAGAGACAGCACCTCTCTCTCAGTTCTGGTCTCTTTACTCCCTCATGGCTGACTGACTTTTACCTCAGGACACAAAATAGAGTCTTCCGGCCAATAGGGGCACAAGAGAGGCTGCTAAATGCACAGCTCTGTGTGTGTCAGCTCACATTACATTACTCAGTCAGTGAAAACAGGATGAAGGAGGGGGGTGAAAAATCCCCTTTGGAGCTGCTGGCTGGCAGCTCTCCCTAACTCAAGCTGGAAAGCCTGTGTACATTGTTCTGGCCAGCTTGGCGGGATCGCGGGTTATACAGTGAGACACCCGCTACACGAGGTATCAACATCAAATAATAAAGGTGGTCTTGGTCTTCTGAATATTAGTGTTTACAATATGGTTTGCTTATTTTTCTCTGCTTTATTACATACTAAGATATGAAATCTGCCTCCGGGTTTAGCAGCAAATCTTCTTTATAGGGATACAATAGTTGTGTTGAAAGAGATGAGGTAAAAACAAAGAATGTCTCCCTATGTTTCAAAGCACTTGCCAATTCAGAATAATCCTTCATTCCTACAGAGTAGAGAGTGTGTAGCTTTTCAAACCTAGAAACAGAGTTGACTACAGCAGGTCAATTGAATCATAGTAACTGTTAATCACTGCAGTCAATTGAAGAGAATTCTATGGAATTTATTATTGTGAGGCAGTACTATCTCTATTATCTACAGATATCTAGTTATTGAGGCTCTTGCTTCAGTGACAGGAATTGAGCTTTTTAGGTTCAGTTTTCTGGACAAGTAGCTATAAAGTGACAAGTACTCTATATCTGATATATATCATCCCTTAAATGACACTTTTTCTAAATTAGTGGAAAACATAGTTTTAAAAAAAACTAGAGTACTGATTTTCTGCATGAAAGTTTTGTGGGAAAATGATTGGAGGGATATCATATACTGTAGTTTGTAAATTCATCATAAACAAGAGGTAGAGAGAAACTCAATTTAATATTATACATATAGCATATATTCCTTTCATATTAAATCCCTCCTTTATGAATGCAGCAATTTGTCCTAAATGTAAAATATAAAGCCTTACGTTAGCACATTGATTGTGCCATTATCCCATAATTTTTCCTTTATTTGGGAGCAGGTATATGGATATCTAAATTTGGTTACAGGTATGTGTATTCAAAAAAATCCACCAATGTTACTGCTCAGTTGTGGTCAGGTGGAGGCAATGGGTGCTAGGAATAGCCAGATATCTAATCAGCAGTGAATTCAAAAATGTTTATTAACAGCTTGAAGACATATTATGAGGCACTGGATTACTAATGCCTCCCCTACAGTTGCTGAGTTAATAACAGATATGAAAAAACAGCTGTGTATTGGAAAATTATGTGTGCAACTTTCAAATTATTCTCAAGTTAAACTTTTTTTAGAGGTGAAAACAAATTATAGACTATTTAGAGGAGATACAACAATTTTTGTTAACGCTTAAATATACAGAATTAAAGCAGATGTAATCGTTTGAGTAATATTCAACTTAGCTAAAAGTAAAAATGTATATCAGGGATTAGCTGTTTAGTTAGTTATGTAATTGAGAAATATGGCCATACCAAGGATGTGGGCAATTAACTACTCATTCATAGTGTAAAACACAAAATATTTGTTAATCTCCACATAAAGAGAACCAGCTCAATATAAGTTGACTCCTGTGCAAGTCCATTCTTTATTTACTGTTGCTCATTCTTGAGGCTACAAATAATTTTTCTGCTTTCCGGTGGTTTGTTCTGTGGTCATATAAAATGCATTTGTAAAAAATTGCAACTGGTATAGAATGTAGTTCATCCTGCCCTTTTCCTTGTATTCTTCAAACACATTTGAAGCACACTTGTCAAAAAATCAATTTATCCCCATTTTATAGGACTGACCCTGATTACAATGTAGCTGCCATAAAGCCAAAGGGTTATTTGGCTAGCAGAGAAAAACATATAATAATGCAATGATTCTCCATCAGAAGATAATTTAGAATTTTTTACAACACATGATTCAGCCTTGCTGGATGATCTAGTGTAAATGTATTTGCTACTGACTTGCTACATTTATATATATTTTTTTAATCATTAAAGCAGAACCCCAAGCTAAAATTAGGATCTTAATTATCTGTCCAACATATAATTCTTAGCTTTCTTATGTAGCAGCTAGCACTAATCTTCTGCACAGTCTAATAACCTTCTTTTCCATAAATCAAAATTACATAGGTTGAAAAAAAAAGACACAAGCCCATAAAACCCAACCAATAACAATAGTAAAGGCTCGAGGGTGACAATAAGCTACCAATCCTGTTAAAAAATCATTTAGTTCTACAAATATGTAGACTGTACACAGACAACCCAGGTTTGGAGTTTCCATTATTATACAAATTGCCAAAAACAGCACAATATACTTGCCTCGAAACATTTTGCCAATGTGGCTTAGAAATGAGGCCTCACGATTAAAGTGATTGTGAACGATCACCTTGTGAAACAATCTATTCAGTTTAAAATAGAAATGAAAGGCAAAACATTTTTGTATAGATTTAAAAAAATATATAAAATACCCTTTTTCCCTTTTTTATAAATGATTGCATTCCTTCTGTTCTCAGCTGCATAAGAGCTGAAGAGAAGAGAAGCAGCAGCACACTGAGCTTGCCAGTGAATGTCTGCGTAGCGGGGGGCGTGTCAGGATAAGTCTGATCATTGGAGGAGATAAGGCTGAGTTCCCAGCATAGATCACAGTGTGCTCTCCTGCTTAATGTGGTCAGTTTCTAATTGGAAAGCAAGGGGACTAGCAGGAACACCAGGGATTTCCCATAAAGGAAGCAGTACAACGAGAGCAGGATATTTTTTCATACAAGAAAATGATGTAGCAGCCACATATTGGGAATATGAAGTGTTGGGGTAACAAACACTTTAAGCTACAATAAATGGGTCAAACACACCAATGTTACTACGTTTTACCATTTTTGACATTTTGTATAATACAATAGGCTTGGAACTTACTTTGTCTGCACATGATCTACAACTTTTCGGAACAGGAAGTGCAGTGGATTTAAACAGAGGACTAACCATTGCTAGCTGGATTTAAGGCTGGCTTATGTGGGAGACTGCAGCAATTTACCTAGATCTGTTTTTTTAATAGCAACATTTTTAAAAAATGGGGTGCCAACATGAAATGGCTGCCTGATCTGCTCGCTCTTCTCCAAAGAGGTCCTGCAAGCTGTCTATCGGAGCCTTTCACCGCAGCTAACATGATGAAACCAAAAGAAAAAACATCTCAATCCCGGTACCGATCCCTGAGAGGTATGGACTCGCAATTCGGGCGCAGCATTCCGGAAATATTCAGGACCCAATCACGCAAGGCCGCGGCTCCAACTCTGGCCTACACAGGGACACGCTCCTCCAGCCTAAGCCTGACTGCAAGGAGAAGTTCTCAGCGCATGGAGAGCCCCTGGGCCACTCACCCACTTAATATGAATGACCTCAAATCAGTAGCAGTGGACATAAAGGAATCTTTTGCAGCTGCAATAACAGATCTTTGGAGAGGTATACAATCGGTGAACATGTGAATCGATGACCTTGAAGACACAACAGCCCGCCATGACACTGTCATACAGCATCTGCAGCACTCCTCACAGGCCTAAAACAGTCAACTCAGAGACTTACATAGGCACATGGAGGACTTGGATAACCATGGACGCCGCCATAACTTGCGGGTAAGAGGCATTCCTGAATCCATAGAACAGAATCACCTTGTGCAAGCCACAGTTCAGATCTTCAATGATCTGCAAGGCAGACCCCCTGAGACCCCCACTGAATGTGAACATCTACACAGAGCACTTAACCCAGGGGCAGAGATATGGATCCTCCCAGGGATGTGGTATGCTGCCTTGTGAATTTCAGATTAAAGGAAGACATCATGAGAAGAGCCAGGGACCGCCGCAGTTTGCTATACCAGGGAGCAGAGATCAAGATATTCCAGGACCTGTCTCCCATAACCCTACAAAACAGCTGAGACTTACGCCCGCTACTCGATCTGCTACGGTCTAAAGCAATCAAATTCCGCTGGAAATTCCCCTTCTGTCTTTCCGTATCAATAGCTGGACGCACTGTCAATCTGAAAGTTCCGGAAGATCTCAGAGGGTTCTGCAACACACTACAAATACCACTCATCGAGCTCCCAGATTGGTATAGTGCTTTCTGCATTCCTCATCTCCATTGAACCAATTCCATGGATGCCATGCCGGTAAGAGATGATTTTCACATCAGACGGCGCAGATCCTCTTCTCCAAGATTACTTCCTCAAAGGGAACAGAGGGATAGAGATCACCATAGCCCGACGGCGTCCCCCGCTCATAGGCGGGCCAAGCCAGACAGGTCTGAATGACATCCTTACGATGACAGCAAATATGCTACTCAGAGCCGCCATGCTTTTCAGATACCCCCCGTCCTTACCTCCCTTTCCGCTAATCCAGGGAAGGTTGACAAGCTCACCTCCATCTCAAACTTGACCTGAACTGGCCTATCCAGCTTGCTTCATGGACTTACCCAACCATTTATGGACAGACATTGCCGCTTCTTCAGATCTGCAAAGCTCCCTGAGGACCATGCATACCCTCCCAGCATACAGGCCCACCAGCAAAGTATTCCTTCTGGAGAGATGATCCTGCTCTACAGACTCTTACAGAAACCAATGTATTCTACCCCTACCGCATGCCAGCAAGCCGAATCCAGCACAAATGGGACTGCTACTGGCCGATCAGCGGCAACCCTGTGGTTCAGCTGTGCCCTTACCCCACCTCCAGCTTGAGATCAGCTTGTGCACGACAACATTGGACAGATCTCCCCTAACCTAAGCTTGGCCCTCCCCTGTTTTGAACAAAACCTGCTGGGACCCTCTACTTTTTGCCCTGCTCCTACCCTTTCCCTCCCTCCCACTCCCTATCCACCACCCCTTTTCCTTCCTTCCCTCCCTCTATACTCAGGTTTCTTATTTAGGACCAAAGGAGATGTGCCACCATTATAGAACGAGTCTATGGTACTGGTGTACATAAGGTTTACACCCAGTTACATCCAACTTTGTTTTTGGTTCTTTCTGTTGTTTTTTTTTTCTTTTCTCTCCTTTTTATCAATAAGTTTTCACTTGATGCATATATCTGTAAAGGGGGGTCCATCCCACATGGAGCTTACTCCTTTCTCTGATCACCACCCTGACGCACGATGTACCAGCACAGGGGAACTCCATTTTGGACAGCCCTCTAAACTGTGGACATAGACAATTACCTAACAATCCCAAGGCTAACACCACCGGTATATAATCTAACCATTTTACACCTGTAGGCCGTTACTAAGTTACTTAATAGTACTACTCTGTTCAGCCAAAGGCCACTGTTGGCAAACACGAACATATGAGGTGAGGTACTGTCCTAACTCTAGAATTGCCCAATTTTTGGTCAGCCCATGGACCTACATCTCACTGAATCCTCATTCCCCCTCCCCAAGGCCAACTTACTTCTTGAGAGCACTTCGACCTTACCTTCAAGATGGTGCTCCCCTACACTCCTAGTGCTTTCATAACTCTCCAAGGCAAAATACTAACCTCGCCTATTGAAGACTAGGGATGAGCTTTCTGCTTAGGTTGAACATGATTTTGACTCGAACATTGGCTGTTCGCCCGTTCAATGAAAACCGAACAATATGGGCCGTTTGCGCCAAATTCAAGCGGCATGTAATGGCCCATAATACACTGCGGGAGCGTAGTGCATTGCTGTATGATGATTGGCCAGAGCATGCACCATGACCTTTCATGCTTTGGCCAGTCACAGTGCCCTCAGCTAAGAGAGCCATAATTGGCCAAACTCAGAGTGCCTTTTGCCAATCATGTCTCAGGGGGATTAAGTCCACGCCCCACACTATATAAGGCCGCCTGCACATCAGCCTCGTGTAGTGTGTTGTTGGCGTGGATGGAGGGGGAGTCTCATTTAGATTGAGCAGGCAGGCAAATTATTCAGTTAGCTGCAGTGTATTTTTTATATATATATATATATATATATATATATATATATATATATATATATATATATATATATCCACTGTATCCAGTTTAGCTATATCTGACTGCAGGCCGTTTCTGGTGTTTCTTATATACTTCAGGCGGTATACACAGTATATAGTGCTGTGCACCCATAGTGCAGTTGCTCATACTTTTCTGGTGGTTAATACAGTACACCCATAGTTGTTATTACACTTCTGTTTGTGTACACGGTATCGTGCACCCCTAGTGCAGTTGCTACTGTTTCCCTGGTGGTTTGCACAATACATACAGTGCACCCATAGTTGTTATTACACTTCTGTTGGTGTACACAGTACCATGCACCCCTAGTGCAGTTGCTACTACTTTCCTGGTGGTGTACACAATACATACAGTGCACTCATAGTTGTTATTAAACTTTTGTTTGTGTACACAGTACCGTGCACCCATAGTGCAGTTGCTACTACTTTCCTGGTGGTGTACACAATACATACAGAGCACCCATAGTTGTTATTAAACTTCTGTTGGTGTACGCAGTACCGTGCACCCCTAGTGCAGTTGCTACTACTTTCCTGGTGGTATACACAAGATATACAGTGCACCCATAGTTGTTATCAAACTTCTGTTGGTGCACCCGTAGTGCAGTTGCTAGTGCTACTACTTTTCTGATGGTGTATACAGTACACAATACATACAGTACACCCATAGTTGCACTTCTGTTGGTGTACACAGTACCGTGCACCCCTAGTGCAGTTGCTACTACTTTCCTGGTGGTGTACACAGTACACAATACAGTGTAGTGTTCTTTTACTAAACAAAAATTACAGCATGTCTGGAAGGCCACCAAGGAGAGGCAGATGCTCACAGGCCACTAAAAGAGGGCAAACAGGCTCTATGTCTACAGTCGACAGTGCTGGTCATAGACATGGTGCATCCTCAGCACGTGGCTGTGGGGCACGCTTGTTCGTTTTTCCTGCAGCTGGCCGTGTTATTGAGCCACAACATGCAGAAGAGTTGGTGGAATGGATAACAAAGCAATCCTCATCCTCCTCATCCTCTGTCACCCAGGCTCAGAGTAGTTTGCCTGCCAATGCAGCTGCCAAAGCGCCCTATTCCATCGGCTCCATGTCTACAGTCACTTATTCCCTAGCCCATCGAAGCCCACAGTGTCGGGTACATGCTGCAGGAGGGTGCACAGCGATTTGAAGGCTCCAATGATAGTACTCAGGTTGAGGAAGGGAGTAACGTGAGCCTAGAGAGAGGGAGTGCCCAAGAAGGTCAAGAAACTGGTAGTCATGTTCTCCCAGCTGCAGCATACTGCCAAGTTTGCTCCAGTGATGAGGAGGGAGGGGATGATGAGGTCACTGACTCTACTTGGGTGCCTGATAGAAGAGAGGAGAAGGAGGAGGCACATCTCCAATGAGGTTGCATGCCCTCCAGCGAGCAGTTTAGGGGAAGCCACCCTATTGCATCACACTGCAGAGCTAAGCAGGTGCAGGGCACTGCTGACTCCCCACATATTTTGAAAAGTTCTTTGGTGTGGGCCTTTTTTGACACGTGTGCAGCAGATTGCACTGTTGCTGTTTGCAACATATGTCTGAAAGGTATCAAGCGTGGCAAAAACAGCAGCCACTTGGGCACCACATGCTTGACCAGACATATGACGACCTCCCATGCAGTCCATTGGCAACAGCACTTAAAAGACCCACATCTACAGTCAAGGTGGACAAGGTGGACCTCTCCTTGCTCCTCATCAGCTGGGTTCTCCAACCCCACTATACCTCCAGTCCTCTCAGAAACCTGCACTGAAAGGAATGAAGGTATAGCAATAGGTGTCCCAAGTACTTGCAGCCAATCTGATATCAGTACACCTCCATCTGATTTTAGCAGGCAAATTTCCCTACCCCAGTTGCTAAACCATCAAAAGAAATTTGGTCCCAACCATCCACATTCTCAGAGTCTGAATGCTAGCTTAGCCAAATTGCTAGCACTGCAACTGCTGCCTTTTCAGCTG
The DNA here is from genome assembly GCA_037952925.1 of Lithobates clamitans. NCBI lineage: Eukaryota > Metazoa > Chordata > Amphibia > Anura > Ranidae > Lithobates > Lithobates clamitans. The sequence goes on from JBBGZY010000677.1 coordinate 1,520,658, forward strand.
GTAGACTCTGCCCCCTTTCGTGAATTTTTGGAATGTGCGGTACCTCAGTGGCAGGTTCCCAAACACCATTTCTTTTTACGGAAGGTCATTCCAGCTCTCTACCAGCATGTGGAAGGCAATGTCTTGGCCTCGTTGGATCGTTGGATAGGGCGGTCAGCAGTAAGGTGCATATTGCTTCTGGCTCATGGTCCAGCAGGCATGGACAGGGACATTACCTTTCTTTCACAGCGCACTGGGTAACATGCCAGCTTCAGCCAGAAATGGTTGTATGCGACAATGGCACCAACCTCCTCTCCGCCCTCCAACAGGGACACTTGACCCATGTTTCCTGTTTGGCTCACATCCTGAATTTGGTGGTGCAGCGGTTCTTGAGCAGGTACCCAGGCTTACAGGATCTCCTGAGGCAGGCCAGGAAAGTCTGTGGTCATTTCTGCCTGTCATATAATGCCAGTGCTCAGCTGGCTGACAAAGAGAAAGGAACCTGCCCAAGAACTGCCTCATTTGTGACATGCCCACGAGGTGGAACTCAATGTTGGCAATGCTGCAGCGGCTGCACATGCAGCAGAGGGCCATCAATGAGTACCTGTGTGAGTATGGCACCAGGACAGGGTAGCTTGGCTTTTTTTTTGCCATGCCAGTGGCTACTGATCAAGGATGCATGCACTGTCCTGTCACCATTTGAGGAGGCCATGAGGATGGTGAGCAGTGACAGTGCATGCACCAGTGATACTGTTCCTCTTGTCTTCCGGTTGGAGCACACGCTTTGTGGAATAATGGACAGGGCACTTGAGGCAGAACAGCAGGAGGAAGAGGAAGACTTCCTTACCTCTCAAGGCCCCCTTTATCCAAATACTAGTATTCCTGCAGGCCCACCAATCACACAGGAAGAAGAAGAGGAGGAGAAGGAGGAGGAGGATTGTGTCAGCATGGCGATTGAGGATAACACTCAACATCAGCAGCAGTCTTCAAGGGATCATTTGCAGTCCCCAGAAACCCATGGAGTTCTACATGGCTGGGAGGAGGTGGTTGAGGATCATGTGATCCTTAGTGACCCAGAGGACTCAGGATCGAATGCCTCTGCAAACCTACGCTGCATTGCCTTCCTGATCCTGCAAAGCCTGTGAAAGGACCCTAGGATTTATGGTATCAAGAAGAGGGATCATTACTGGCTGGCAACCCTTCTTGATCCACGTTACAAGGGTAAGGTTGCAGAACTTATCCAGCCTTCACAGGGGGAGCAGAGAATGAAACATCTTCGGGAGGCCTTGCAGAAAGGTTTGTGCAATGTGTTTCCAGAGTCTGGGAGGTTACAATTTCCTGGTGCTGGACAACGTGTTGCTGAGGCTTCGTTCAGTTACAGAAAGAGCGGTGGAGAAGGTGGCTGACTGATGCCTTCAGGCAATTCTTCATTCCTCAGCGCCCAGGTCTGATCAGTTCCAGCAACCATCGCCAGCGTCTGAATTCCATGGTGCAGGAATATCTAGGGGCAAGAGCAGACTTGGAGACCTTTCCACCAGAACATCCACTGGGTTACTGTTTCTTGGGGATGAACCACTGGCCAGAGCTTGCTCAGTATGCAATTGAGCTACTGGCCTGTCCTACATCCAGCGATCTTTCTGAACGCACATTCAGTGCTGCTGGAGGCTTTGTAACCGATCACAGAGTGCACCTGTCCACAGACTCTGTTGATCGGCTCACATTCATAAAAATGAATCAGTCTTGGATCACCAGCTACCAAGCACCTGATGCTGATGTAACCGATTGATTTTTCTATGGATGTGGGATCCCTTGAATACTGCATATGCTGAGTGACTATCCTATTATGCTGAGTGACTATCCTATTCCTCCTCAATTTTCATGATGATAGCATCTAAGAATATTTTCTGTTCAGGGCACCACCACCACTACCTAAGGCCCAATTTTTCTGCCCCTGTCTAACAGGGGCGCATAATTACAATTTTTGATCAAATATTTAACAGCAGAGCTCATTCCTATGCTCAACAAGAGTATCTGTCAGGAGTTGCAGTGTTGTGGCACCACCACCACAGCCTAAGGCCCAATTTTCCTGCCCCTGTAAAACAGGGGTGTGTAATTACAGTTTTTGATCAAATATTTAACAGCAGGGCTCGTTCCTGCACTCAACAAGAGTATCTGTGAGGGATTGCAGTGTTGTGGCATCACCACCACCATCACTGCCTAAGGTCCAATTTTTCTGCCCGTTTAAAAGCAGGGCCTGTTCCTGCATTCAACAAAAGTATTTGTGAGGCTTTACAGTGTTGTGCCACCACCACCGCCTAAGGCCCAATTTTTCTGCCCCTGTTTAATAGGGGCATGTAATTACAATTCTTGATATAATATTTCATAGCAGGACCCGTTCCAGTGCCCACCAAGAGTAACTGTGAGGGCTTACAGTGTTCTGGTACCACCAACACCTAAGGCCCAATTTTCCACAGAGTGTATAGGGCTTAAAAATAGATTTTTGGGCTGGAGCTACACTTACAAAATGTACCTGTTCCAAGTTACAAACAGATTCAACTTAAGAACAAACCTACAGTCCCTATCTTGTTTGTAACCCGGGGACCGCCTGTATACTGCTGCTGTTCAGAGTATATAGGGCCTGGGGACCCAACGCCTTTTTTTTTAAATTTGGGTGCAGGGTTCACCTTAATACCCATACCAGACCCAAAGGGCCTGGTAATGGGCTGGGGGGGCAACATTACATTACAGCCACAAGCAGTTTTAAATGACTTTTATTCCTTTATAAATGTCATTTTATGAAGGGACTGTTCTAAACAAACAAATGTGCCACTTTACAGGCATACTATAGACACACCCCAGGCATGATATTTAACTACTTCCATACAGGGCATTTTTACCCCCTTCCTGCCCAAGCCAATTTTCAGCTTTCAGCGCTGTTGCACTTTGAATAAAAATTGCGCGGTCATACAACACTGTACCCAAATGAAATTTTTATCATTTTTTTCCCACAAATAGAGCTTTATTTTGGTGGTATTTGATCACCCCTGCGGTTTTTATTTCTTGTGCTATAAACAAAACAAGAGTGACAAGTTTGAAAAAACACAATATTTTTTACTTTTTGCTATAATAAGTATCCACATTTTTTTTTTTAAACAAATTTTTTTCTCATTTTAGGCCGATACGTATTCTTGGTAAAAAATATCGCAATAAGCGTATATTTATTGAATTGCGCAAAAGTTATAGCGTCTACAAAATAAGGGGATAGATTTATAGCATTTTTATTATTTTTTTTTACTAGTAATGGCGGCGATCTGCGATTTTTATTGTGACTGCGATATTGCGGCAGACACATCGAACAATTTTGACACATTTTTGGGACCATTCACATTTATACAGCGATCCGTGCTTTAAAAATGCATTGATTACTGTATAAATGTGACTGGCAATGAAGGGGTTAACCAGCAGGGGGCGCTGTAGGGGTTAATGTGTTGCTAGGGAGTGATTCTAACTGTGTGGGGAGGGGATTCACAAGGGGAGGAGACCGATCGGTGTTCCTCTGTACAAGGAATACACCATCGGTCTCCTCCCATCTGACAGGACGTAGATCTGTGTGTTTACACACACAGATCCACGGTCCTGCTCGGTTACCGGGCAATCGCGTTGCGGCGGGCGCGCGTGCGCTCTGCCGGCGGGGCGCGCGCGCCGCCTGGGCTGCCTGGAAGGCTGCGCCATCATTTGACGGTGGCCCAGGATAACAGCTGCACCGTCCCGCCGGGCAGCAAGTAGTTAAAGGAATATTTCATTTTTATTGTTTCACTTTAAGCATTATTAAAAATCACTGCTCTCGAAAAAAATGTCCATTTTTAGAACTTTTTTTTGCATTGATTCATGTACCCTAGGGCAGGACCCGGGTCCCCAAACACTTTTTATGACAATTACTTTCATACAGTATTAGCCTTTAAAATTAGCACTTTTGATTTTTCACGTTCGAGTCCCATAGAGTTTAACGGGGTTCGTGTGTTCGCGCAAATTTTTGGTCTGTCCGCATGTTCTGCCACAAACCGAACAGGGGGGTGTTTGGCTCATCCCTGTTGAAGACAAGACGTACTGTTTCAATGAGTGCAACTTACTAAGAAATGTTTTTTTGTATAATGTTTACACAGTTTTTCTTATTTTGAATTGTTTGTTATCATAGATGCTAAGTCTCCAAGGCCAGCATCACAGAGCATTATTTGCTCCGCACAAAGCCTAAAGCTTACTGTTTATAATGTTGACTGCTTGTTATATCACGACACCGGTCTGAGCTCCTAAATTGACTCTGCCTAACCTCTCTCTCTTATGCCAAAATGCAGGCTCCCACATCACAAATTAGAGACATTTGATGACCACCTGTGGACCAGATGTTCTATAGACCTATATACGGACACCTCCCACTCCTCCACACAATGGGATAGTGGCTACTACCGTTAACCCATACCCGACCACACAACGTTCACCAGGGTAAGGTAGCTGGTCTACACATACCTATGGTTACTACACCCTCTTCCGCATCAACAACCCCCACCCTACTAACCCATTCCTCTCAGTTTCAACTTCTTTTTCCTACCCCCTCCCCTTACTTTCCCCTCCCCCCTTTTTTTTCCCCCATTTATCTTCTTCTCCGGGTCTTGTCTCCTCTGGTTTCCACCACAGCATTCCATGCCTTAATGCCTGAGAAGTCCTCAAGGGCTCCCAACCCCTCCCAGGTTCAACTCACCCACATCAGCAGAGTATACAAAAGGCTGGTCCACCACGTGCCTAACCCAACAACCCTACCAGGCCCAGACACCATGGCCACCCCAAACTCTAACATGAAACATGCCACACTTCAAGTGGTTTCACAAAACGTTAAAGGGCTAAACAACCCTGAAAGGAGCAGCCAAATATGGAGGAATCCAGCATGGTAAAAACAGTCATATACCAATGATATCGGTGCTAATTATGTGGGTGGGCAATCTGGCAGTAAAGTCTGTTGTGGTGTTGATAAATGCAGTTAGGTCATTCACGTAAGGTTACAGAACCGTAAGCATAAATGAATGAAAACAGCTTATAAATCAAACTGCATAGCAAGACGCTTCCAAATAACAGCATAGGATGATTTAAATATAACATGCAGGAGCAGCGGGATATAGTTCCATATGAACAGCAGGGGAGGATGCTATAAATATTGACGTTTGGAAGTGCTGAGTGGGGCATGGAGATCTCACCACCCGCACAATATCCGTCGTCAGACTGTAGCGATCCTTTATCCTTGAGTCGCTGTGTAGACAGAGGCCGCTTCACTGCTCAATGGATAGAGACAGACAGGGAAACGTCCCTCGCTGTGGGGCCGCTGCCTTCGTGTAGTTTGTGGCTGAAAGAGGAAGCAGACATCAGCTGTTGGTTCTGTGTGTCGACAAGCCAGATTGAATAGCGTGCAGTTCCCGATGACGTGTTGACGTCACACCGCTAACGCGTTTCACCAGCCAATGGACACTGGTTTCTTCAAAGCAAGGAGGAGTCAACAGAGAAATGCTTAAATAGGTATTAAAGGATGCAATTGCTGCCTAAATCCACTAGATGTCATCCAAAACACCTCATATGTACGACATTCAGCAGAGGGAGAAAAATTACTCAATAAGTATATTTGTAATGTGATAGAGACAGAGATAATCGTGGGGTGGGGATGGGGGAGAGGAGGGGAAAGGGAAGAGGGGGAAGGGAATAGGAAAGGCAAGGGAAAGTAGGGCGTAATGATTTAGTGAAGATGGCAAAGATGGGAAGAGTAATGAACCTAATTACTTCATAGATGACTTTATTTTAAGCCTACCCAGTACATGGGAAAGCTAGTCATTTCTCCAAAAAGGGCTGTAGACTACACTCAGTGTTTAAACCTTTTGGTACCAAGGAGTCCAAGTAATACGTCCACATTTTTTCTTTTTGAAGAAATATGGTGTCAAAATCACCTCTTCTTGGGGGCAGATTCAACACATAAATCCCCTTGACTCTGAGGCCTTTTGGGTCAACATTATTGAATTTGGCAAGGGATGGGTCGATCATCGTCCTTTTTCTTAATGCCACTGATGTGTTCGCCAATCTTGATACGGAGTTGACGTTTGGTTTTTCCTATATAGTTTTTATTGCAAGGACATGTGAGCATGTATATGACACATGTTGTCGAACAATTGATAAATTGTTTAATTTTGTAATCCTTGCCTCCTCTTGGATTGGCGAACACATCAGTATGGTGGACGTATTTGCATATGGTACAATGTCCACATGCATGCATGCCAGGGGGGGTTTGATCCGGTGAGCCAGTTTTTACTGATGGTTCTCGTATATTCAGAGTGGACTAAAACATTGCCTAGGTTACGTGCCCTTTTAGCTGTAAGTAATGGTCTGGGGCTAATTATGTTGGCGATTATTGGTGAAGATTTTAAGATATGCCAGTGTCTATTAAGGATCTCCTGGACTTTAGTCCATTGTGAGCCGAACCTTGTGATGATCCTTGGAAAATCGTGTTCTGACTTATCCAGTTTTTGGGTATTTTCCTGTGTAGTTAGAAGATCCTCACGTTTCTTTCTTAATGCATTGTTTTTTGCTTTTTTAAGAGAACTATGTGAGTATCCTCTATTCCTGAACCTTTGGTACATCTCATGTGCTTCAATGTGAAACTGTTCCTCCTCTGAGCAGTTTCGCCTAATCCTTAAATATTGTCCTGTGGGTATCCCTTTAATCAGGGATTTCGGGTGATGGCTCTGTGCTAGGAGGAGGGTATTGGCTGCTGTTTCCTTTCAGAAAGTACTAGTTACAATCCTATTTCCACATCTGGTAATTTGTAGATCAAGGAAAGAGAGGGTGTCAGCATGGTAGGAGTAAGTCAGATGTATATTTCTTTCATTAATATTTAATTGAGACAAGAACTCCAATAGTTGTTCTGCTGAGCCCTCCCATACCATGAGCACGTCATCGATGTACCTCAGCCACAAGGAACAGTGGCAGAGGTACATCAAGGACTTATACACAACCTCCTCCTCCCAGAGGCCAAGGTGGAGACAGGCATAGGAGGGGGCCCAGGGGGCGCCCATACTAGTGCCTCTCACCTGTTGATAGAATTTCCCCAAAAACTGGAAAAAATTGTTGTCCAACATGAATGCAAGTAATTCGACAATGAATTCATTGTGGGCTCCCAGTAGTGGGTAATGAACATCAAGGAAGGATTTAGTGGCTTTGATCCCCCAGTCATGGGGAATTGATGTGTATAAACTCTCCACATTAGTAGGGCGTCGGACGGCAAGGAAAAATTGGATAACTTGGAGAGTATATCTCTACTATCACGGACGAAAGATGGTAATTTAGTTACCATGTCTTTGATAATCGAATCCACAAACTTACCAACTTTCTCCAGGGGACCCTTGATGGCTGAAACAATAGGCCTCCCCGGAGGGTTGGTAAGAGATTTGTGTAATTTGGGGTTTATGTAGAAGGTTGGGATTGTAATGTCTTACTCAGCTCTGAGATATAGGTATACCTTTTTGGTCAGAAGGCCAGCTTCCATGGCTAGTTTTAGTTTGGTGTTCAAAGTGTTCAAAGTGTCAACCAAGGTGGGAAATTGGGTCCTAGTCAGTTTTTGATATGTGGAGGTATCACCCAGCAATCTTAATGTTTCATCCTCATAGATTTTTTCACTGAGTAGGACCACATTACTGCCCTTGTCACTTCTTTTTATCACCAAATTAGGAGCTTCCTGTAGTTCGCGTAGTGCCTTCCTCTCAGAGGTTAGGTTGTTAGGTCCCATCCATTCCCAGTTAATCCTCCCGAGGTCATATTTGACCTGATCAAGGAACAGTTGAAGCCATTTATGCTTGGATAGAACTGGCATTTTTGTGGATCTGATTCTCAAATTGGATTTCCTGCTAATTGGGTCACTGGTTTCGGTTTCAGAATCACTATCTGTGTTTTCCTCCAATAGAGATATTAGATTATTAATAGCCCCTCTTTCGTGTTTATCAAGGTTAGGGTCGGGAGTGAGTACGTTATCATTGCCTTTATAGTGCCAAAGTTTAAAGAGGACTTTCCTAAGAAATAAATTAATGTCCTTAAACACTTCAAATTCGTTCATAGGTGCAGTGGGGGAAAAGGAGAGTCCTCTTTTGAGAAGTCTAATATGGTTGGAATCCAGCTGAAAGTCAGATAAATTGACAATGCTCAGATCCATAGAGGATGAGCTAGAAGATTCACTCAGCGTCTTTTCTGACTCCTTAGTCTCCCACTGCGCCGGTTCTGAGTTGTGTCTCGATCCCTTCCTCTTGATTCTGTGTTTCCTTTTCCTACGTCCCTGGGATGATTCTTTTCCACTAGTTGTTTCAGGCCTTCCACAGTCGTGTTGCCCTCGAGTTCCTCTAAAAAAGTGACGATTTTTTCGGAGTTTCTTTATCAAGGTCACTGTCTGAAGAGGAACCTGTCCTACTCCTCCTAGTACGTTGTGGATGTCTAGAGTTTCTGGAGGTGGATCTGCTTCTATTTGGCAAAATAGGGTTAAAAATGTCATCCCCTTCCCAGTCAGCAATATTTTGTCTGAATTTTTCTTGCTTAGTGTATTTAAGATTTGTTTGTATTCTTTCTATTTCTTTTTTTGATAAACTCATTATTTTTATCAAAATCAGGTTCATTTTTATGAGGCTCCAGGGCTTTGGCACTGACTTCCAACTCCCCATGAATCTCCTGGAGTTGGGTCTCTTCTTCAGAAATGATGATTTTCATTAGTGCTAGGCCCCTGTTTAAACATTCCTCCTTCCATACTTCTAAGAATCTAGGAGTGTGGAGATGTTCAGCGGGGACAATTCTCTCCCTCAGTCCTCTAGGAATGATGTTGTGAGAGATGTGTGATTTTAGAGAGGAAATGTCCCATTTGCGATTTAGGAATTTAATCATAAGTTTTTTATGATTTTTGAAAAGTTTACGTGTTGATTCCCCCTCTATTTCATTACTCTTTCCATCAATAGAAAAAGCTGTATCAATCTCATCATCTAAATCAGGATCAATCATATATGCCATGGGTATACTAATGAGTGTGGTCTGTGTAAATAAGCCGTCTATCAATCAGCTAAATAACAAGTAATAATACAATATAGTGGTGGGATTGCTAAGGCAAAGAAAGGGCAAAGAGTACCCCAAATACAGACAACAAAAACAGGGAATTTGCCAGGATCAACCCAAACAATTAATCAATAATTGGCCATAATTGCAGGTGAGTATGAATATTATCCCCTGTGACAATGTTGTCCATTTTTAATTAGGCCTGTGATAGCCGTCTATCTATACAGTTTTTTTAATTTGGTGTATTTATAATTTTGGTATATTTTGGTATTTAATAAAGCTGGTTTGTATCTATCCCTGTGTTCTTTGTTGAGAATCATGGACTGGACAGTACACAAAAGTCTCAAAGATTGGGTGGGGCTAGAAGACTCTTTCTCATACTTGCCAATCAAATATATCCCTTGGATGCATCCTCCCCTGCCACATCCCCAGAATCTTAAAAGAACATCCCCTTATCGATTCCACCATGAGTAGCTTTAGAGAGGTGTGTAAGAAACGCTAACATTCCTCAAATCCAGCCTCTCACACCTATTCGACTTAATCTGGCTTTTGCTCCTGGGATGTCCAACCAATTCCTGGTGGGCACATAGCCACACAAGGACATATTAGCTCATCACTTCTTTCAAGATGGTACCTTTCTAGACTGTAACTCACTCCCAACAAATTTCAACAACCCCTTCCCCTACTGGACTTATTTCCAGATATGCCACTTCCTTAAAACATCAAACCGAGATTCATCCGTATCTCAAGCCCTAACCCCATTTGAAAACCTCTGCTCTCAATCTACACTACAGCAACATATGATTTCTAACATCCATTCCATGCTCTTTGCATCGGTCTCCCCCCCAAAGCCGGAAAAGCATGCCAGACATGGGAAAGGGAATTACAAATAGACCTATCCAAGGAGAACTGGGAACGCATTTTCACAATAGCACACAAAGGCTCACTCAATGTTGCGACACAATAGAACAATTACAAAACCCTTATTCGGTAGTACCGAACACCTGAACTACTCAACAAATTCAACCCAGATACATCAGACAAATGTTGGAGATGTGCAAATGAAACAGGCACACTCTTACACATTTGATGGTCCTGCCCACTACTTCAGACATTCTAGACGCAAGTACATGGCATCACCTCACAAGTGACCACATATTCTCTGGACTACACCCCAGCTCAGCTCATTCTTCACCACTCCTCCACATCAGCTCACTTGCACAGGAAATCTTTGGTGGTTCATATGATCAATGCAGCTAAACTATGCATCCCAGCTCACTGGGGTTCATCCTATGCCCCAATTATCTCTGAATGGCTTACCCAAGTGGGAAAAATAGCTGAAATAGAGGAAGTAATCCATATTGCACAAGACTCCCCTTTGCAATTCTCCCAGACCTGGGCCTGCTGGACCCACTTTTGTACCACAGAGAGATATGCCTCCATGATGGGTTTAAATCGTCCTGAACCCTCTAATAGCTAATTGAGATACCCCAAATAGCACTTTTTAGGAAAATACTCTTCTAATATGGCACACAGAACATCTTACTTTTACTCAAAGGCCGATCCCGGGAGGAGACCCCTCCAGACAGGGATCCTCTCACGAGCCACTACATATCCGCCGCGCCCTGTGGAGACCGAGGAGGTGATACCCTTGGAGCTCCATCACCCCCCCTTTTTTTTGTATTCCATCCCCCTCTTTTCTTGCCTTTTACCTCTGCCCCCTCCCCCTGCTGTTTCCCCCCTCTTTTGCTCTTGCCCCACCTGCCCAGACGATACCAGCCCACATACATGTCCCCATTTACACATTAGCCCAGGTGATTGACTGTTACCCCTACTCTCTACACAAAACAAAACAGCCAAGACCGCTCTCCCACACAATCCCACCCCACTTTAAAGACCCAACCCTTCCATACCTACTCAGGTACAGACAAACATATATATACATGTAAGCTAAACGCTACCTCTACAATGAGCCCCAAACCCCATGGGCTGTGATTAGAGTGACTGCCCTGTTTATATCTAGTTACAGACCCCAGATGACTGTGGGGACTCTCGATTTTTTGATTATTTTATCTGTTTTGCTATGTTCTTGCAAGTAGGGTTACACCAATTCTGTAGATGTTCACTATGTTCAATCACCTTCGGTTTGTATAAAAAGTGTGTATTAATACTTTGTTCTTAATAAAAATTTATATGGATAAAAAAAAATACTAAACTTCCTTAAAATAAAGTATTTCTTCACCAAATACTGCAAAACTATTGTTTCCATGTATTGCATATAGGTAGTATGTTCTTCAGGAACACTGCCTGACACTAAGGGGTTTAAACATACATGTTATTATTGAAGATTGACATAATCTTTACCAATGATTTACAAATTTTTAGATCTAAATCAAAGGTGAAAATGAGTGAATCTTGGGTGGAAAGTTGGGTGAACCTTGGGTGAAAACATTGCTAAACAGACCCATAAGGTCCACATATCAGGTTACCTCTTTTAACAAATGCATATGGTCTATCTTTTTCTCTTTGAATCATTTCCTGTATGGATCAACTACCAAATGGTAGATGGGTAAAGTGGTACCGTCTTGGTGGTATGCTAAATGTAAGTTTGGACCTGTCCTCATGCAGATTTGTCTGCCAATAGGCTAATTTGGCATCCAGACCACTGAAGTATTTTACAATAGCCAGGTCACTGTACAGCATATAGTCTTCCAGTGCAGGCATTTGATAACACTCCCACATTACTGAGTTTCTTAGGTCTTTGGATTCTCTGAAATATACAAGGAAAAGAGAGCGCACGGCTGCCCTAGTGTAATTCCATTTTAATGACACAAATGCAAAATCAAACAATAGAGGATTGCACTCACAAACATGGGACTTAGATCGTATGTACAGCAGGATGTATGTCTCCTTTCCTGGCCTGTATAACTGGGTTAGCTCCCAAGAACGAGTAGTGACGTTATGAGAAGTCACTGCGGACTCTGTTTCATTAAAATGGAATTACACTAGGGCAGCCGTGCGCTCTCTTTTTCTTGTATATTTCAGATTAAAGGGGTTGTAAAGGTAAAAAATTAGAGTGGTCCCGAACCTGCTCTTCTGGGGTCCCTCGGCGGCTGCTTAAGCTCCTCCCCGCAAGAACTAACCACCTTAATGCGAGCTCCCTCGCATGGTGGTTAGTTATTGCGGGCGCGCTCCCGTGATACAGCCGGCGGCTATAGCCGCTCACTGTATCACTCGGCCCCGCCCCCCGGCGTGCCGCGTCATTGGATGTGATTGACAGCAGCGCGAGCCAATGGCTGCGCTGCTTTCAATCCATCCACTGTAGCCAATCAGCGACCAGGCTGAGCTGCAGTAGAGATGACTGGAGCGAGCAGCAGAGATTCGAGGTGTCAGGTAAGTAAAACGGGGGGGCTGGGGGCGGCGGTATTGTCAAAAGTTTTTTCACCTTAATGCATATAATGCATTAAGGTGAAAACATTTTTACCTTTACAACCCCTTTAGGTCCACCTCCCAGTGGATCTTTGAGAGAGCTGCAGCACCTAGAGCAAGAGAACTTTTTCTATATAGACTATGAACATTTGAGAGTTGGTTGTGGGGTCAGCGCTGACTTTGTTTTTTTTTGTGTTTGGACTTTTTTACCCTTGGGCATCAGACAGCAGCGACCCATAACCCAACCCATATACCGCCTATCCTGTGTCTTACATTCATCCAAACCTTTGCAAATAACAATTTTTTTTCTTTTTTTTCTTTTTTTTCGCCTCTATAAAAGATATTTTTATCTGTATATATATTTTCTGTATTTATATATTTTTATGTATATATTTTCTTGTGTGTGGGCTATATAACTCATATTCAGTCGATATGGCAGACCCCTCTATTTTTCATCATGAGGAGGTGGAAATTAGGGAAAAAAAATCAACTGAGATTTTTAAGGCACTGTTTTCTAACACACACCTAAAAGCTGTAGTTGATGATGTGGAAAATCCCCTCCCTACAGCTTCAGGTGCCACTAATAGTAACCTCAACCCTCCGGATGTTGCACTTGAAAAATAATTTTGAGTTTGTGTAAAAAAGCTGAGGATATGTTTAATTATCATATCAGACAATGGTGGGATATAAAATTCCTGAAACAATATCTCAGTGAGGCACTGGCTCCAAGAGGGCTGGGTAATAAGAAGAGATGTGGCTTCTTGGAGCCAGACCTACAAAGCACTTGGGATAAAGTCTCTACAATGTGTAGTGCACAATGGATGGAGATTATTATATGTATGCAGAGAGATAGAATGCTGCTTGTTAGCCAAAACAAACTGAGTACATTATTGAAATTATTTGAAAAATATCATCGAGTCCTTAGCTATCAGAGGTGTAGGGATCGTTTGAATGCTAAGAGAGTTAGCTTTGAAGAAAATCTCATTACCAGCAAAAGAAATAAGTTTGCTAGGGACATAGCGGATTATGAAAAGGGTACTATCTTTCAGTGGGGGGAGGGTCGGTTTAAGGCACATAATGTTGAAGGTTCACAAAGATCCACAAATGCTATACATGTACCACCACCACCCAATAAACATAACCGTCCCCAACAGCAACCCAACAAAGGAGGGGGCCCCCATAAGGAATCTAATTAAGCCCACGCAAGGCAACAAATTCCAGCTCATTCCACACAGAGACCAGGACACATTGGTACTGAAACTAACTCCAGAGGAAGGGGATTTAAGAAGTCAAATCATAATCATAATCACAATCATAACATGTCAAATCCAGCTAGAGGTTATCCCTCCAGGGATCAACTACCTGTACCTCCTAGTAATAGTAGTCCCTCAGGTCCTAAACCTCGGATTCCACAACATGGGCCTGAGAATAATGAACCTTGGGTCCACTATAAAGAAAAAAGGAGTACACAAACACCAAAAACTAAATATGATAATAAGAACAACAATAATAGTAAAGCAAGTAATATTAACCCTATGGTAACCCGAGAGACAAAAGAAAAAAATGGGAGACCCAGAGAGGGTGAGACGGAGGCTTATACACCTCATCCTGAGCCACATATCCCCCTTGTTCCCCCACACCAAGGGGTACCAGAGGATACGTATACCATTAATATCCCAACTTCTAATCAATTTGAGGCCTTGAGGTCAACTAATCAGAAGGGTGCCACTGTGGGTACTGTTACACCTATAGATAATAGTATCAACATCAGTCACTCTACCTCATCGACATCTAGGGGTATATGTAGTTCCATAGAGCCGATTGAAGACGTTAGTAATAATTTTTTAGTGCTTCCCCCTCCCCTCCCCGAAAAAAGAAAAATAGAAGAAAAAGGGGAACTAGGGGAGGGGTCAGAGGAAGAAGAAACAAGGGTATCAAAGAGGGGAAAGATAGAAATTTGAGGTCCACTGTGAAGCTCTTTAATCTATCATCACACCTATTGGCAGAGAGTGAGGTTAATTTTCTACAGAAAGGTTTAAACTTTGCCCCAAGCAGCAATGCCAATATATTTGAACTGTTTAGGGATCTACATAAGTATATCCTGTGGGGCGGCACAGTGGTGTGGTGGATAGCACTTTCGCCTAGCAGTAAGAAGGGTTGCTGGTTCGAATCCCAACCATGACACTACCTGCCTGGAGTTTGCATGTTCTCCCTGTGCCTCCGTGGGTTTCCTCCGGGCACTCCGGTTTCCTCCCACACTCCAAAGACATGCTGGTAGGCTAATTCTATCCTGTCTAAATTGTCCCTAGTATGTATGAATGTGAGTTAGGGACCTTAGATTGTAAGCTCCTTGAGGGTAGGGACTGATGTGAATGTACGTTGTATATCTTAAGCGCTGCGTAAATTGACGGCGCTATATAAGTACCTGAAATAAAAAATAAATAAAATAAATATATCCGTGACATCACAGTAAATATATACTATAGTCTAAAAAAATAGTGAGAACACAAATACTATATCATAAAGTAGCACCAAAATAACACCTATACCCCTAGTAGATGAAACCAATGATCTAAGCATGGATGGAATGGATAAAGAGGCAATAAATATTCTAGAAGAATTGTAATGGGAGGGAGGTTCAGAAGTGGAAATCCCTATATCTACACCATTTTCTAATGGGATAATACATTCCACATTCCGTCCGAAGTCCACGTTTTATCCATATCATATTAAAAATGAATTTATTAAAACCTTTTATGCTAATGTGTTTGCTGATTTTCGAAAACTATGTCACCACGGGGGAAGGTGAATATGCACAATCTTTCGATATGGGAAAAAGAGGCCTTACTCGCTTTTAAAGAGAATCATGATCTAGTTATCCGCATAGTGGACAAAGGAGGAGGTATAGTCGTTCAGGATAAGGTGGAGTACTTGAAAGAAGCATACAGATTTCTATCATATGAAGCTACATATGAAATACTCCAACTTTCTCCCTGGGTATAAGTTGGAACTAACAGAACTGATGAACCAAGCTTTTACCCAAGGTATAATACAAAAATCAGAGAAACAATTTTTTCTGGCCAACTATTTTAAGACACCTTATTTCTACCACATTCCAAAAGTCCACAAGGACCCCTTATGCCCACCAGGTAGACCCATAGTGGTGAGTATAGATGGAATTACCAGTCGGGTGTCTCAGTATGTGGATGCTTTTCTTCAACCCCTTGTCACTTCTCTCCCTGCTTATATCAAGGATTCTGCAATGTCCTGGATAACCTACAACATTATAAGTGGTAGCCAGGATATCTATGGTTATCCTTGGATGTGAGTTCACTTTACACGTCAATTCCCCATGAGAGTGGACTTCGGGCAGTTGAATACTTTCTATCAGAATCAGACCATATTAATCCCATCCAATCCGAGTTAATTTGTCAATGTACTCGATTTGCCCTGCAGAGGAATTATTTTTCTTTCCAGGGATAGTTCTATAGATGGGTATCTGGCACTGCTATGGGTGCACATTTTGCACCCTGCTATGCCAACCTGTTTATGGAGTATTGGGAGAAATTTCATATTTGGTCCTAGAATCCCTTCGCTAAACATCTGGTATACTATGGGAGGTATATAGATGATGTTATTATCATTTGGGATGGGCCCCCTGATACTGTGAACCAGTTTGTCTCCTATTGTAACACCAATAAGTTTGGCATTCACTTTACTTATGTAGTGGACCCAAATGTCTTGGTCTTCTTGGATCTTGAACTGGGTAGTGATGTTGATGGTAACATCACATCTAGAACCCATTTTAAAGAAACAGCTGGCAACTCTTTTTTTTTCAAATATAATTTTTATTAACACCCACAACGGGCAAAATCAGGTCAATACAGAAAAAAGAAGATATAACATATAAATTACAGCTGGAATATAACCTCATTCATCTAGTATATATCGGCACCGATCAGTAAAGTCGCCTATGAAGCCAATCCCTGACCGGCTCCACCACATGTTGTCTTCTAGAGGAGGTACATAAAGGAATTTAAATAGCAGACCTGACATCACTCATTCCTTTTTTCCTATTTCCAAAAAAGAACTAAAAAAGAGTGTGAAACAGAGAAGGAAGAAAAGAGGGAGGGGGGGAGTGAAGGGAATAAGCAGCGGGAGGGGGAGGGGGTGTAGAAGGAAAGAGAGGGGGACTGGGTTTCGTTTGGTTCCGGATAGCCAAGGCATATAGGGGATATTATTCATATATGGCTCTACTGTCCAAGGAGGGCCAACCCCTCCACAGACAAGATGAACTGCTTCCAGGCACTCCAAGTCATGGAATATTTGTCCTGTTGTTGTTGCTCAACTGCTAACATGTCCTCCATTCCACTAATGTCTAGCACTTTACGCAGCCAGCCATCCACTGTGGGTGGTGATTGTTTTTTTCCAAAAGAGTGGAATGCAGGACTTTGCAGCGTTAAGGAGGTGCCTTACAATTGATTTTTGATAACATTTGGCAGGGAAATTGGAAACATGCAATAAGAAAAATGCCGGATCACCAGGAATCTTATATTCCATACATTTTTGAGTCACTTCCTGGACTGTCGTCCAGAAGTCAGTCAACTTAGGGCATGACCAAAATATGTGGAGTAACGTACCTCTGTCTCCCTGACACCTCCAGCAACGGTCAGAAGTGTCTGGATAATATTGGTGCAAGAGGTGGAGGGTGAGGTACCATCTCGTCAGTAATTTATAATTGAATTCTTGAATTTTCGTACAAACTGAAGACTTCAAAGCGAGTCTAAGTATATTCTGAATTTGAGCCGGTGTAAATTTTCGTTGTAGGTCCTGTTCCCATTTATCCAAGAATGGCAGATGTGGTGGGACTGCTGGGCAGTTCAGCATGGAGTATGTTATGGATAGAACCTGTGTTATATTGCCTTCATCGGAACAGTATTCTTCAAGCATCATCAGAGGATGAGCGAAGTTCAGAGTGTTTGATTTGGATTCCATAAAATGTTGTAACTGGAATGCTGGTCAGAAGGTCAATTTAAAGGGACCCTCCTCCATCATTAATTCCTCAATGGAGGGCCATCTACCATTCATTAGAAAGTGGGATGCCTGGGTTATGCCCAACCGACATAGGTTACTGAACGTGTGAGGGCAAAAGCCCGGAGAAAATTGTGGGTTCCCCAAAATGGGGAACAACGGGGAATCCAAGGAGGAAGGGAATGTTGTTTACTACAGCTACATAACCTATACGAAGCATCGTCCCCATTATGGGGTGGCTTTTCAATAGTGGTTGGAGGTGATCATAGCACCACAAGGCCCTTGAGAGTGAAGTGCGTGTTTGGGCTTGTTCTATCTGAGCCCATAGTTTGGATCTGCCATGACGGCACCAGTCAATAATTCTGCCTAAGTGGATCGCCTGATAGTATGCTCGGATATCCAGAAGAGCTAGGCCGCCATGTTGCTGAGGTAGGGTCATTAAGTGAAAAGATAATCGCGGTTTCTTGTGCGCCCACACAAACTTGATAAAAAGCGAGTTAACTTGTTTAAAGTAAGGTATAGCGATCCTAATTGGTAAGGCTTGAAGTAAGTAAAGAAATTTAGGTAAATTACACATTTTCGGTAAGTTAATTCTGCCAAACCATGAGTGCATGCCCCTATTGCAGGTCTACAAAAGCATGCAGATTTTGGACAGTAGCGGGGGAAAGTTAAGTTTGAATATACGTGATGTATCCGTGGGGATACGCATGCCCAAATACTGCAAAGCCGTCGCTGTCCATTTAAAATTGAAATTGGACTTAAGTGTAGACAACACGGGAGGGGATATCCCTATCCCCATGGCTTCTGACTTATGAAAATTAATTTTCAAGTTGGAGAGGGATCCATAGATCTCAAACTTGCTTAATAGTTAGGGAGCGAGATAGCAGGGTTTGTCAGGGAAAAGAGCATATCATCCGCGTAAGCCGATATTTTGTACTGGTCCCCTCCAACACTTATGACCTGAATGTTCAGACGAATTCTATTTAAGAACGATTCTAAAGACAGGGTGAATAACAGTGGGGAAAGCGGACATCCTTGTCTGGTGCCGTTCTGTATAGAGAAAGAATCAGAGAGGGCCCCATTGGCTTTAACCTGAGCTGTAGGTTGGGAGTAGATTGTAAAGATCCATTGAATAATGATATCTCTTAGGCCCAGGTGTCGAAGGACCGTAAACATATATTGTCAGTTCACCCAATCTAACGCTTTCTCAGCGTTCGTACTGAGAAAAACGCAGGGTGTGAGGGAAGTTCTGGCTATGTGAAGCAAGTTTAAAACTTTGGTCATGTTATCCCTCACTTCCCTAGTGGGGACAAAGCCTACTTGGTCCAAATGTACCAGGTCTGATAGGTGACTTGCTAGGTGAGTCGCCAGAATTTTAGTGAACAGTTTGAGGTCAGCGTTCAAAAGAGAAATCGGCTGGTAACTGCCACATAAGGTCAGGTCTTTGCCTTCCTTCGGGATGACAGATATATGTGCTTTTAACGTATCTCTAGGTATGGCCTCATCTTTACCCAACTCATTAAACAAGTCTACCATATAGGGTCCTAGGGTAGGAAGTAGAATTCTATAGTACTGCAGAGTAAGGCCATCCGGGCCGGGGGGCCTTTCCTGGTTCGGTAGAGTTCACCGCTAGTGTCAGTTCCTCTAAGCTTATCAGCTCGTCTAGTTTGATTTCAGGTGTAATAGTGGGCATCTGAGCTGATTGCACGTATTCGTCCATCAGCGATTGGGAGTTTGTAGCAGGTGGTATGTTATAAAGGGACGCATAGAAATCTCGAAAAAACCCCGAGATCTGCGAGGGCAAAGCTATCTTCTGGGCTTTCGAGGACATAATATGAGGTATGTATGATTGGAGTTTTTGTTCCCTAATCGACCTGGCTAATGTTTTCCCGCACTTATCCCCATATGCGTAACTGATTTTCCTTCATTTTTGCAGTGCCGCCTTGGCCCTATATTGTAGAAGATCATTAATTTGTATCCAAATTTCAGCAAGTTCCCTTTCTATAGCAGGGGAGGATGCATGTTTATGTTTAGACTCCGTAGCTTGAAGTTTGGTCAGGAGCAGTTTTAGTTGTCGTTCCTTGTTTCTTTTAAGTCTGGAACCATGTTTGATAAAAATGCCTCGTATGATTGTCTTGTGTGCTTCCCATACCATGCCTGGACTACTGTCAGGAGTTCGATTCGTCTGGAACAGCTGGCAACTTTTATCTCCACCAAAAGAGTTGCCATCATCCCAAATGGAAAGAGAACATACTTTACAGTCAGTTTTGCCGTTTACGCAGAAACTGCAGCAATATTAAGGATTATGAGGATCAGGCAATTATATTAACTACAAAATTCCTAGAAAAAGGATACAAACCCCAACATATCCAGAGGGCAGTGGACCAATATAGAGAAGGTACCACCATTAGGGATATGCCTATACCTGTTAAAGATCAGTATGGCACCCTCTTTATTACAAGATTCAATGACCAACATTGGGCCATCAAAAAAACGATTCAAAAACATTGGCCAATCCTGGGGCAAGATAAAGCTCTTGGGAGAGTTCTCCCAAGTAAACCCAGGTGGTCTTTCGACATGCAACAAACATCAAAAACCTTATTGCCCCCAGTCGACTAAAAGAAAAGCAGATTTCTAGAATGGCAAACATCCCCTAATTTTTTAATACCACAGGATGCTACAAGTTTAAAGGTATCAAGTGTAAAGCCTGTGGATTTATCTCACATGGTCAAAAATCTTTTTGTATTAAAGATGGACGCACCTTTTACATCAAACAGTTCATCTGCTGTAGCACAAAGTTTGTCATATATGGACTGAGTTGCCCATGTGGGTTATTTTATGTAGGTAGGACAGCGCGTGCCATTCGGACACGTTTTGGTGAACACCGTAGGCTTATAGAGAAGGGAAGTGAGAAGCACAGTGTCCACGTCATTTTAAACACAAACATGGGGGTAGCACTGAAGGCTTGGGACTATTTGGCATCAAGTCCATATCCATGTCAATCCCAGACTGTGAAAGATTTGCCCGTTTATGTAAACAAGAAACCTTTTGGATATTCACCCTTAACAGTATGACGCCTGAGGGGTTAAATGAGGAACTCGAGATAGGTACGTTGATGTAAAATATTATTGTATTGCCAAGTAGTATATTGTTCTCTATATGTAAATACTCTCAGTTCCCTTTACAGATGTTAATAAATTTATTAACTGCATACTTATTGACCGACCATATTTTATTCAAATTAATTTTATTCCTATACACTTTTATTCATATAATTTATTTGTATCGATTTTCTTCCCTCCTTTTTTTTCTCTGCAATTTCTTTTTGCAATTTCTTTTTGTGACTTTTAGTGTTTTTTTTTGAATTATTGAAGGCGATTAACTACTTTAGGTTAGAATGATGATTTTAATAGATTAAGATTTTCTTCCCCCTTTTTTTTTTCTCTGCCCTCTGCCCCCCTCGTTCCCCCACACCAAGGGGTACTGGAGGATACGTATACCATTAATATCCCAACTTCTAATCAATTTGAGGCCTTGAGGTCAACTAATCAGAAGGGTGCCACTGTGGGTACTGTTACACCTATAGATAATAGTATCAACATCAGTCACTCTACCCCATCGACATCTAGGGATATATGTATTTCTTTTTGTGACTTTTAGCGTTTTTTTGTGAATTACTGAAGGCGATTAACTACTTTAGGTTAGAATAAAGATTTTAATAGATTAAGATTTTCTTCCCCCTTTTTTTTTTCTCTGCCCTCTGCCCCCCTCGTTCCCCCACACCAAGGGGTACGGGGGATATGTATACCATTAATATCCCAACTTCTAATCAATTTGAGGCATTGAGGTCAACTAATCAGAAGGGTGCCACTGTGGGTACTGTTACACCTATAGATAATAGTATCAACATCAGTCACTCTAACCCATCGACATCTAGGGGTATATGTATTTCATTTTGCGACTTTTAGTGTTTTTTTTGTGAATTATTGAAGGTGACTAACTACTTTAGGTCAGAATGATGATTTTAATAGATTAAGATTTTCTTCCCCTTTTTTTTCGCTGCAATTTCTTTTTGTGATTTCTTTTTGTGACTTTTAGCGGGTTTTTTTGTGAATTATTGAAGGCGACTAACTACTTTAGGTTAGAATGATGATTTTATTAGGTTAAGGATGAATTCCTGTAAAAATACGACAAATGTTAACCACTTGCCGACCGCCTAACGCAAATATACTGGGGCAGAATGGCACGGGCAGGCAAAATCACGTACCTGGTACGTGATTGCCTTCCCGCGGGCAGGGGGTCTGATCGGACCCCCCCCGGTGCCTGAGGTGGTCGGCTTTTGTCTGGGAGCGATGAGAGGCGAGGGGGAGACCATCCATTCGTGACCCCCCTCGCGATCGTTCCCAGCCAATGAGATCATTCCCCTGCCTCTGTATAGTACACAGAGGCAGAGGAAATGATGTCATCTCTCCTCGGCTCGGCAGTTTCCGTTCCGGCGCCGAGGAGAGAAGACATCTGAGTGAGTTGCACAACACACACAGTAGAACATGCCAGGCACACTTTACACCCCTCTTTACCCCCCAATCACCCCCGATCACCCCCTAATCACCCCCCCGTCACATAGACACCAAGCAGTTTTTTTTTTTTCTGATTACTGCATGGTGTCAGTTTGTGACAGTTAGTGTGGTAGGGCAGTAAGTGTTAGCCCCCTTTAGGTCTAGGGTACCCCCCTAACTCCCCCTAAGAAAGATTTAACCCCTTGATCACCCCCGTCACCAGTGTCGCTAAGCGATCATTATTCTAATCGCTTTATTAGTGTCAATGGTGACGCTAGTTAGGGAGGTAAATATTTAGGTTCGCCGTCAGCGTTTTATAGTGACAGGGACCCCCATATACTATCTAATAAATGTTTTAACCCCTTGATTGCCCCCTAGTTAACCCTTTCACCACTGATCACCGTATAACCGTTACGGGTGACTCTGGTTAGTTCGTTTTTTTTTTTAGTGTCAGGGCACCCGCCGTTTATTACCTAATAAAGGTTTAGCCCACTGATCACCCGGCGGTAATATGCGTCACCCCAGGCAGCGTCAGATTAGAGCCAGTACCACTAACACCCACGCAGGCAGCATACGCCTCCCTTAATGGTATAGTATCTGTACGGATCAATATCTGATCCGATCAGATCTATACTAGCGTCCCCAGCAGTTTAGGGTTCCCAAAAATGCAGTGTTAGCGGGATCAGCCCAGATACCTGCTAGAACCTGCGTTTTGCCCCTCCGCCCGGCCCAGCCCACCCAAGTGCAGTATCGATCGATCACTGTCACTTACAAAACACTAACCGCATAACTGCAGCGTTCGCAGAGTCAGGCCTGATCCCTGCGATCGCTAACAGCTTTTTTGGTAGCATTTTGGTGAACTGGCAAGCACCAGCTCCAGGCAGCGTCAGGTTAGCGCCAGTATCGCTAACACCCACGCATGCACCGTACACCTCCCTTAGTGGTATAGTATCTGAACGGATCAAATTCTGATCTGATCAGATCTATACTAGCGTCCCCAGCAGTTTAGGGTTCTCAAAAACGCAGAGTTGGCGGGATCAGCCCATATACCTGCTAGCACCTGCGTTTTGCCCCTCCACCCGGCCCAGTCCAGCCCATCCAAGTGCAGTATCGATCGATCACTGACACTTACAAAACACTAAACGCATAACTGCAGCATTCGCAGAGTCAGGCCTGATCTCTGCGATCGCTAACAGTTTTTTTGGTAGCGTTTTGGTGAACTGGCAAGTGCCAGCAGCCTAGTACACCCCGGTCGTAGTCAAACCAGCACTGCAGTAACACTTGGGGACGTGGCGAGTCCCATAAGTGCAGTTCAAGCTGGTGAGGTGGCAAGCACAAGTAGTGTCCCGCTGCCACCAAGAAGAAGACAAACAGGCCCGTCGTGCCCATAATGCCCTTCCTGCTGCATTTGTCAATCCTAATTGGGAACCCACCACTTCTGCAGCGCCCGTACTTCCCCCATTCTCATCCCCAACCAAATGCAGTCGGCTGCATGAGAGGCATTTTCTTTATGTCCTCCCGAGTACCCCTACCCAACAAACCCCTCCAAAAAATATGTTGTGTCTGCAGCAAGCGCAGATATAGGCGTGACACCCGCTATTATTGTCCCTCCTGTCCTGACAATCCTGGTCTTTGCATTGGTGAATGTTTTGAACGCTACCATACACTAGTTGAGTATTAGCGAAGGGTACAGCATTGCACAGACTAGGCACACTTTCACAGGGTCTCCCAAGATGCCATCGCATTTTGAGAGACCCGAACCTGGAACCGGTTACAGTTATAAAAGTTACAGTTACAAAAAAAAGTGTAAAAAAAAAAAAAATAACACAAAAAAAATATAAAATAAAAAAAAATAGTTGTCGTTTCATTGTTCTCTCTCTTTCTATTCTCTCTCTATTGTTCTGCTCTTTTTTACTGTATTCTATTCTGCAATGTTTTATTGTTATTATGTTTTATCACGTTTGCTTTTCAGTTATGCAATTTTTTATACTTTACCGTTTACTGTGCTTTATTGTTAACCATTTTTTTGTCTTCAGGTACGCCATTCACGACTTTGAGTGGTTATACCAGAATGATGCCTGCAGGTTTAGGTATCATCTTGGTATCATTCTTTTCAGCCAGCGGTCGGCTTTCATGTAAAAGCAATCCTAGCAGCTAATTAGCCTCTAGACTGCTTTTACAAGCAGTGGGAGGGATGCCCCCCCCCATCGTCTTCCGTGTTTTTCTCTGGCTCTCCTGTCTCAACAGGGAACCTGAGAATGCAGCCGGTGATTCAGCCAGCTGACCATAGAGCTGATCAGAGACCAGAGTGGCTCCAAACATCTCTATGGCCTAAGAAACCGGAAGCTACGAGCATTTCATGACCTAGATTTTGCCGGATGTAAACAGCACCATTGGGAAATTAGGGAAGAATTTTATCACACCGATCTTGGTGTGGTCAGATGCTTTGAGGGCAGAGGAGAGATCTAGGTTCTAATAGATCCCAATTTTTTCAAAAAAGAGTACCTGTCACTACCTATTGCTATCATAGGGGATATTTACATTCCCTGAGATAACAATAAAAATTATTTTTTTTAAAAAAAATGAAAGGAACTGTATAAAAATAAGATAAAAAAGCAAAAAAAAAAGCAAAAAAAAAAAAGCACCCCTGCCCCCCCCTGCTCTCACACGAAGTCTAACGCAAGCGTCGGTCTGGAGTCAAATGTAAACAGCAATTGCACCATGCATGTGAGGTATCGCCGCGAAGGTCAGAACGAGGGCAGTAATTTTAGCAGTAGACCTCCTCTGTAAATCTAAAGTGGTAACCTGTAAAGGCTTTTAAATGCTTTTAAAAATGTATTTATTTTGCTGCCGCTGCATGTTTGTACGCAGTTTTAATGCATGTCATGTTTGGTATCCATGTACTCAGCCTAAGATCATCTTTTTTTATTTCCTCAAACATTTGGGAAATATAGTGTGTTTTAGTGCATTAAAATTTAAAAAAATGTGTGTTTTTTCCCCAAAAAATGCGTTTGAAAAATCGCTGCGCAAATACTGTGTGAAAAAGAATGAAACACCCACCATTTTTATTTGTAGGGCCTTTGCTTTAAAAAAATATATAATGTTTGGGGGTTCAAAGTTTCCCGCAACTTGTGTCAAAATATAAAATATTCCATGGACTCAACATGCCTCAAAGCAAATAGCTTGGGGTGTCTACTTTCCAAAATGGGGTCATTTGGGGGGGGTTTATGCCATCTGGGCATTTTATGGCCTTCAAAACTGTGATAGGTAGTGAGGAGCAATATATCATTTAGTGACAACTTTTTGTAATTTTTTTTTTTTTTTGTCATTATTCAATCACTTGGGACAAAACAAATTAATATTCAATGGGCTCAACATGCCTCTCAGCAATTTCCTTGGGGTGTCTACTTTCCAAAATGGGGTCATTTGTGGGGGTTTTGTACTGCCCTGCCATTTTAGCACCTCAAGAAATGACATAGGCAGTCATAAATTAAAGGCTATGTAAATTCCAGAAAATGTTCCCTAGTTTGTAGGCGCTATAACTTTTGTGCAAACCAATAAATATACACTTATTGACATTTTTTTTACCAAAGACATGTGGCCGAATACATTTTGGCCTAAATGTATGACTAAAATTGAGTTTATTGGATTTGTTTATAACAAAAAGTAGAAAATATCATTTTTTTTCAAAATTTTCGGTCTTTTTCCATTTATAGCGCAAAAAATAAAAACGGCAGAGGTGATCAAATACCATCAAAAGAAAGCTCTATTTGTGGGAAGAAAAGGACGCAAATTTCGTTTGGGTACAGCATTGCATGACCACGCAATTAAAGCAGTTAAAGTGACACAGTGCCAAATTTTAAAAAGTGCTCTGGTCAGGAGGGGTAAATCCTTCCGGGGCTGAAGTGGTTAATGTTCTCAAAGCATGTTTTCTATTAATGATAATAATGAGAATCTGACCTTTTTATATATATAATGTAAACAATGGGATGTAAACAAGGCAGATCCTCATTCTGACAGGGGACAACATGGAGATCTGCTGTTCCTAGTGATTAGGAACAGTGATCTCTGTGTTGTTCCTGTCAGCACTTCCCCCACACAGTAAGAAAACACACTGAGAGGACATTTAACCCTTCGATCACCCTGATGTTAACCCCTTCCCTGCCAGTGTCATTTATACAGTAATCAGTGCATTTTTTTAGCACTGATCAATGTATTGGTGTCACTGGTTCCCAAAAAGTGTCACTTAGGGCCAAATTTTCCACCGCAATGTTGCAGTTCCACTACAAAATCTCAGATCATTGCCACTACTAGTAAAAATAAATAAAAAATTAAAATTCCATAAACCTATTCCGTAGTTTGTAGATGCTATAACTTTTGCACAAACCAATCAATATATGCTTATTGCAATTTTATACCAAAAATATGTGGAAGAATAAATATTGGCCTAAATTGATGAAGAAATTCGTTTTTTTTACATTTTTTTTTGGATATCTATTATAGCAGAAAGTAAAAAATATTGTTTTTTTTTTCAAAATTTTTGTTTATAGCGCAAAAAATAACAGAGGTGATCAAATACCACCAAAAGAAAGCCTGCACAATCAATTAAAGTAACGCAATACCATATTGCAAAAAATGGCCTGGTTATTAGGTTATTAAATCCTTCCGGGGCTGAAGTGGTTAAAAGAACCTCTAAAGTTAAAGCTGATCTCCATGTATCATTTAACTTCAAATAATTTGTTTAAACCAAACTGGCCTAACCAAACTATTTACTTTAGTGAGTTAGCTTCCTTTGATTGGCTGAGGTGGAGAGGTGGGCTAATGATGTCACAAACTCCATCTCAGCCAATCAGTGGAAGCTTTGTATTCATTCATAGAATACAAAGATCCCTGTGAAAGACTGAGCACCAGTCAGCCTGACTCGATTTTGTTCCGAGGGTGAGCACCGGGCAAGGGATAGTCTTATCCTGCTGTTGGAACACAGCATTGCATACTGTATGTAGCAAATGTTACATAAAGTTTCTATAGTGCACACAGCCACTGCAACTGTTAGCATAGTAAACTGTTCATTTGGATCCGCTTGATCAAAATGACCTATTTAAAGTTACATGAAACATGAAGATCAGCTTTAGGGAGGGCATAGTGTTTAAACATGGTCCACCACTCATAGGGCCACCCAGCATGAAATATACAGTGGCCTGAAGAAGTATTCATACCATTTGAAATGTTCCACATTTTGTCATGTTACCACCAAAAACGTTGGGATTTTATGTGATAAACTAACACAAAGTGGCAATGATAAATGGTTTTCAATTTTTTTTTTACAAATAAATATGTGAAAGATGTGTCGTGCATTTGTATTCAGCCCCCCTGAGTCAATACTTTGTAGAACTACTTTTCGCTGCAATTAAAACTGCAAGTCTTTTTATGTATGTCTCTACCAGCTTTGCACATCTATAGAGCAAAATAGCTCAAACTCTGTCAAACTGGATGGGGAGCATCTGTGAACAGCAATTTTCAAATCTTGCCACAGATTCTCAATTGGATTCAAGTCTGGACTTTGACTGGTATGCTTTGATCTAAACCATTGTATCATAGCTCTGGTTGTATGTTTAGGGTTGTTGTCCTACTGGAAGGTGAACCTCTGCCCCAGTCTCAAGTCTTTTGCAGACTCTAACAGGTTTTCTTCTAAGATTGCCCTGTATTTGGCTCCATCCATCTTCCCATCAACTCTGACCAGCTTCCCTGTCCTTGCTGAATAAAATCATCCCCATAACATAATGCTGCCACCACCATATTTCACGGGGGGGGGGGATAGAGTGTTTAGGGTGATGTTCAGTGTTAGTTTTTCACCACACATAGCGTTTTGCTTTTAGGCTAAAAAGTTCAATTTTGGTCTCATCTGACCAGAGCACCTTCTTCTACATGTTTGCTGTGCCCCCCACATGGCTTCTCACAAACTGGAAATGGGACTTTATATGGCTTTCTTTCAACAATGGTTTTGTTCTTGCCACTGTTCCATAAAGGCCAGATTTGTGGAGTGCACGACTAACTAAGTTGTCCTGTGAAGAGATTCTACTACCTGAGCTGTGGATCTCTGCTGCTCCTCCAGAGTTACCATGGGCCTCTTGGCTGCTTCTCTGATTGATGCTCTCTTTGCCTGGCCTGTCAGTTTAAAGGGTTACTAAACCCTCGTTTTTTTTCTAATAAGTCATACTTACCTCCTCTGTGAAGTTGGTTTTGCACAGAGTGGCCCTGATTCTCCTCTTCTGGGGTCCCTCAGCTGTGCTTGTGGCCCCTCCTCTTTTTGAGTGCCCCGTCGGAGAAGCGCTCACCTGGAAACCTGTGAGGGCGCACTCACGTGTCCTGCTGCTGCGTCTATTGACACAGACAGCAGGACTTGTCCCCGCCAATGGCTGCGCTGCTATCAATCTATCCAATCAGGACACGAGACACCAGCTATAGCTGGTGTACTCATCCCCAGGGTGAGAAAGAACGGGTTCATGTAAGTAAAATGGGGGGTCTGGGGGCTGCTGCATGACAAAAGGTTTTTCACCTTAATGCATCCTATGCATTAAGGTGAAAAAAAAACAAAAGGTTTTATAACCCCTTTAAGTGGATGGCCATGTCTTGGTAGGTTTGCAATTGTGCCATACTCTTTTCATTTTCAGATTATGGATTGAATCATGAGATGTTCAAAGATTGGAATTTTTTTTTATAACCTAACTGTGCTTTAACCACTTAAGCCCCGTAAGGATTTACCCACTTCCTGACCAGGCCATTTTTTGCGATACGGCACTGCATTATTTTAACTGACAATTGCACGGTCATGCGACGCTGTACCCAAACAAAATTGATAACCTTTTTTTCCCACAAATAGAGCTTTCTTTTGGTGGTATTTGATCACCTCTGTGATTTTTATTTTTTGCGCTATAAACAAAAAAAGACCGACAATTTTGAAAAATAGCATAAAAAAGTATATAAATATACATATATATATATAAACAAATGTATTCCCCAGTTTAGGCCAATATGTATTCTGCTACAAGTTTTTAGTAAAAAAAAATCGCAATGAGCATATATTGATTGGTTTGCACAAAAGTTATAGCGTCTACAAAATAGAGGAAAGATTTAAGGATTTTTTTAATTGTTTTTACTAGTTATGGTGGCAATCTGAGACTTTTAGTAGGACTGCGACATTCGGCGGACAAATCTGATCCTAAGTGACACTTTTTGATGACCAGTGACACCAATACAGTGATCAGTGGCACTGGCAGGGAAGAGGTTAACACTAGTGGCGATCAAAGGGTTAGGTGTTCCCTAGGGAAGTGCTTTCTAACTGTCAGGGGGATGGGCTCACTGGGAGAAATCGCTGTTCCTGATCACTAGAAAAAAGCTGATATCTTTCTCCTCCTCTGTTAGAATGGGGATCAGCCTTGTTTACAAAGGTAGATCCCTGTTCTGCCTCTCTTTCCCGCTTCGGACCTGCGGGCAAGCTCCCGCGACGCGTGGGGTGGGCACATGTGCACCTCCGGTGGTGGGCACGCTCCTGAAAAATCGAGTGCATAAACCGACGTACTGCAGCCGAGCCAACTTTGCTCGGCTGCAGTGTATAACTGTGGCGGCTGGTCGGCAACTGGTTAAACTTCTCCACAACTTTATCCCTGACCTGTCTGGTGTGTTCTTCATGATGTTTGTTAACTAAGGTTTTCTAACAAACCTCTGAGGGCTTCACAGAACAACTGTATTTATACTGAGATTAAATTACACACAGGTGGACTCTATTTACTAATTAGGTCACATCTTAAGGCAATTGGTTCCATTAGATTTTAGTCAGGGGTATCAGAGTAAAGGGGGCAGAATGCAAATGCACGCCACACTTTTCAAATATTTATTTTAAAAAACTTGGAAAACCATTTATCATTTTCCTCATCATTTTCCTTCCACTTCACAATTATGTGCCACTTTGTGTTGGTCTATCACATAAAAAAACAATAAAATACATTTATGTTTTTGGTTGTAACGTGACAAAATGTGGAAAATTTCAAGGGGTGTGAATACTTTTTCAAGACACTGGAACCTGTTGGAGTATTTGGTTTTACATTTATTTAGTTCATTTTGTTTCAGTTATCTACAGCCTCTAACACTATGTAAATATTCTATTGTGAGTTTTTATATTTGGAATCAGGATATATGAGATATGCTTGCTGTTCAAAAATTTTACAGAACTAACAGGGCTGTACCTACAACACTAATGCCCTGTACACACGGTCGGATTTTCCAATGGGAAATGTTCGATGAGAGCTTGTTGTCGGAAATTCCGACCGTGTGTAGGCTCCATCGGACATTTTCCGTCAGAGTTTCCGACAAACAAAATTTGAGATCTGGATCTCAAATCTTCCAACAACAAAATCTGTTGTTGTAAATTCCGATCGTGTGTACGCAATTCCGACGCTCGAAGTTCCGAGCATGCTCGGAATCAAGCAGAAGAGCCGCACTGGCTATTGAACTTCATTTTTCTTGGCTTGTCGTACGTGTTGTACATTACCGCGTTCTTGACGTTCGGAATTTCAAACAAGATTTGTGTGACCGTGTGTATGCAAGACAAGTTTAAGCCATCATCCGTCGGAAAAAAAACATGGATTTTGTTGTCAGAATGTGTGATCGTGTGTACGCGGCATTACATTAGAAAGACCACAATATGTTATAGTGGTAACATGGGTTCTTAAAGGTTATTTCCCCAACTGAACCAATGGAGGTTACATAGTTGGTAAGATTGAATAAAGACAACAGTCCATCCAGTTCAACCTGTGTAGGTGTGTGTGTGTAGAAAAAAAATTTCCGATATCCCCCTGTATTGTTTTCGCTAAATTGCATGTCCAAGAGTGTTTTAAAATTGTCCATACTTCCTGTCGACACCACCAAATGTGGAAGAGGGTTCCACATCCTTACCGCCCTGGCAGTGAAAAACCTCCTACACAGCTTAAGGTTAAATAGCTTCTCTTACACTCCCTGGGAAGTGTCTCTTCTCCAGGGAGAACAAATTTAGCTTTTATAGTCGTTCCTCGTAATTGAGGTCCTCCAGTCCCCATATTAATTTAGTTGCCCTTCTCTGGACTCTCTCCAGCTCCAGCACATCCTTTCTGAGGATTGGTGACCAGAACTGGACAGAATACTCCAAATGTAAGAAAACCAGAGCTTTATAAAGTGTCGCAATAATTGTTTTATCTCTGGAGTACATTCCTTTTTTAAGGCAAGCTAATATTCTTCTGGCTTTGGTAGCCACTGCTTGACACTGTATGCTATTGCTCAGTCTTGTCTTCTACTAGGACCCCTAGATCCTTCTCCATCCCAAGAGCCCCTAGGGGTTTTCCCCCTAAAGAGTAACTTCTGTTTGTATTTTTACCCCCTGAGTGCATTGTCTTACATTTACCAATGCTAAACTTAATTTGCCATGCAGTAGCCCACTCCAATTATTTATCCAGGTCCTCTTGTTTCTATATCTGCTGCTCAGTTACATCATTTATAAATAAATTAAACAGCATTGGTCTTAGGACAGAGCCTTGGGGTACCCCACTAACCACTCTAGACCATTCTGAGTATACGTTATTTATCACAACCCTTTAGACATGCCCCCCTAATCAGTTTTCTATCCAGGTACCTACTCTATGGTCCATGCGTACAGACCTCATCTTGTAGATGAAACAAGGTGAAATAAGATAATCACACTTATTTTTTCATAGTGTTTGAAAATAGGCAATAGCATCCATTTTTAAAACTATTAAACAACACTGCTGTATAATACAATAATACAGGGTTTATAATACAGGGCTTATAATACAGCCTAGAAAGTTGCAAGAAAAAAACTGATCGGTGTTAAACATTGACATTCATAAATGGCACTAACTACATTCTAAGAAATGTGTGTTCATTCAGGATATTTCAGACTCTCTTCATACAAATAGATATTTTACACAGCTACCAGCTAATGGAATGTTCTAGAGGATAAGTGGCTCTCATTTATATGTGCAGCAAATGTATATAGGCAAGAATAATTTAAACACTCAATTTAGTTCTATAACAATTATGTTTTTCATTATCACCAGCTTTGTAGAAAAATCTGTTCCACTAATCAAGATAGATATTATCTGCGTAATACATTCCATTCATGCTTAGCTACAAGTGCTATTGTAGCCACTTCAAGAAAAAATAGATTGTTTTATTGGCATGGAATAAAAGATGTTTTGCATTAAAGCTAGAAGGAAGCAAATAAAAGTAAGCAGCTGGTAATTCTACATGTATATCTGTTTGCATTAACACATGTAGCACCTGCATCAGCTTATTTGCATGTGCAGTACACAAAGATCTATCACTAGCAATTTTCTTAAATGACTCGTAAGCTTGTCTACTTTTATCACAGATATAAGCTGCTATATTGTCAAGTTAGCATTTTCTATGTAACTGTCAACTATGTAAAAAACATCACGGTCTTGAACAGCAAAATTAACTTAACAAGATGACCTATCTTAATGATTGGAGACATCTAGGCTAACCTTTCTTCCTTGAAAGCTTATGTGATTTCATTGTGCTCATTCTATGGTGCACTGTGTGCCATAATGCAACTGTCTTGCAATATGTAATGCTTGCCAATGAAGTTGACCTTTGCACTTCTTCTCCACACTGTGAAAAGCATCAATTATGCATGGCATGGAAAATTTACTAAGGCCTGCCACACATCATACAATTTCCTTGTACAATTTTCCTTAAGATTTACCAAAACCATATGAGGTCAGTCCTAAACAATTTACATTTGTATGCAAGCAGGCCCTTATACTACATAGTTGAAGGTAAATCTAAAGGAAAATGAATAAGAAAATTGTAAAATGTATGGCCAGCTTTAGAAACTGATTTACTACAGTAGAAAAAACATGATGAGGGAACTCAAGTTCGAGCAACTTTCTATGTTATGGGTACCTTCACTATTGTAGCATTGTTGCAGTAGACCTGATACACTACAGTATGCTAAAAAAATATACTTGTCATTGGTGATATCTGTTGTAATGTACAGTGCTAAATAGTCTTGCCAGTAGTGACACTTACTTCTGAGATACAACACACTCTTAATTTTCTATCCAATTTCTTTTTCTCTGTTTTAAAAGTGCATTTTATCAATATTAGAGAATTTTCAGTCTTGCATAAATCATGGCAATTATATTGTGTCATAATAATTTAAATAACACATGGTTCACAATAACTTGCCTTTTTTAAAGCTATTAATACAGAAATGACTGCAACTTGTAAAAATTCTAACTAAAAATCAGCAAACTAAAGTAGTCAGATTAAATCTAAATTGGGAAGACTTGCGTACATCTGGATAGCTGCAAAACCTCCAGCAGTCTGCCTATTCCACATTTCGTTTGTAGTGCAGGTGTAGATCCAAGGGGATAGAAAGGACTAATATTTGTGATATCTTTCAAGCCTCTGTCAGCTTATTTATTTTGCTGTCTGTGTCCCACTGGAGGGATTTCCCCCCACTTTGTTCTCCTGGAGATACAACAGACAGTTGTCACTATAACAAGTCTCTCCCTTTGGAAGACTCAGGACAACTGTACACATTTGATTTTCCTCACTTTCTGCTTAGGTGACAATGGTCAACAGGACAAAGAGAAACGAGAGACAATTGCTTTACAGTAGCATCTGCTGGATAAAGTAAACTGTCTAGGAAGAAGCTTTCTTCAAGAGGCATCATCTTAAAGGGACCACACATTTGTTGTATTTTTCAATGTGTAGTATCTTAAAGAGACAATACATTGGTTGTTACTTTGTTGCTTTTAAAAGGAATTTGTGACTGAATAGTTGTTCAGGGCCCCATACACAGACCTGTGAGCTCACCGACGGACAAGTTTGGGGCATATAGTTAATTTAGTTAGATAGGATAAAGTGAACAACTGTATCACAGCTGCTGATGTTCTAATACCAATTCTGTGACTCCACTTTAAATTATTGCGCTTGTTACTCTGTTTACACTAACCTATTTTCTTAAGCTGGCCATAGATGGATCAAAATTTGTCCAGTTCCACAGAGACCAGACACGTTTTGATTAGTGTGTGGCCCTTCCTGTTCAAAATAAGTAAATCGTTAGTCAAACAGACAAGTTTGAAAACTTCCCCTCATTTCAGATCTACCCCTCATATTTACAGCGACTGTACTTCCAAGTGCACTTTCAGTGCAATTCCAAGTGCACTTTGCACTTGTAGTTTGCACTTGTAGTGCAAAGTGGATTTGCCTTTCGTAAATAACCCCCAATGTCTCAACCGGGGGAGGGGTGAGGTGGTGATTCCTCCATCCACACCTCATTTATGTGGATGGAGGAACCTGTTCATTTTTTTTTTTGGTCAGGCTGCTGACTGAACACAAAAAAAAAATGTACTTATCTATGACCATCTTTATTTTCAGCATGCAGCCACCACTTAATAAAGTTGCATGTTATCTACCATTGTTTGGTGATTTACTAAAAGTGGTCCACACAGAATGTGGTGCAACTGTGTATAAAAACCAATCAGCTTTAACTTCAGCTTGTTCAATTAGGCTTTGAGAATAAAACCTGGAAGCTGATTGGTTTCTTTTTTTTTTTGTTTAATAAATGTTTATTGAAGACTTTTTAAAAAAAAAAAAGAAATACAAAAAGACAGAGTGAACTTAAGACATATGAAAAACAATCTTATAAGTACAAAACAAGTAGGTTTCACAAGGCACAAATACTCATCGAGAAGTAAAAATCAAAGAAGTGCCATCGTAAGAGCTGAGAGGATTAAACGAGCATACATAGTCTAGAATCAATCAGCTGTTTAAAATATATATGAACTTAATATTCATAGTAGACATTATGATTGTGACTAAATAAGATTTGTAGTTGAAAGAGAAAATTAATGGACTGAAAGAGAAACAGAGAGAAAAAGGAAAAGAAAGAAAAGAAAAATAGAAAAGGGGGGGAGGGTAGAAAATGGAAAAAGGGGGTGGTGGGGAAAGAAGGCGGGGGGGGGGAGGGTTGGCATGCCTGTCGTCATATCCCAAGATTTTAATATCCTTTAGCCTGGTAATATGTGGAAGGGAAGTCATTTAATTTAATTTAATTTGCGGTCAGAAAAGGGAAAGAACTCTGAGAATAGGTCCAATGAGACCCAAGAAAAAGTTAGAGAGGTAGGCTCATATATGTTGAGTTATAATGTCTTTATAATGAGTTGAAGATGTGAACACTATCCAGGGCGTCCATGTAAGAGTGTGTCTCTGGGAGGTACCCCTGATGCTGTGAGTTATGTCTTCTAGGTGGTGAACCTCCGAGACCTTACGCAACAAGTTTGTATAGAGGGGATTGTAGGTTGTCCCCACAGTGTGGGGATTAGAGCCTTGGCAGTATTTAGCAGATGTGGTATGAGGGACCGTTTGTAAGTACCTATGGGTTCTTTAGTGGCATGGAAAAGGACAACCCATGGATCATGGGGGAGACTAATGTCTGTGATAAGTCTTATGAGGTTAATAACACTGGTCCAGAAAGGACGGATGAGCGGGCAGTGCCACCAAATATGTGCGTGTGTAGCTTCGTTCCCGCAGCTCCTCCAACACAACGGGGAGCTATCGGGGAACATTCGATGCATTTTAAATGGGGTGTAATGCCACCTGGAAAGAAGTTTATAATTGACTTCTGCCATCTTGGAAGCGGGTGAGGAGACATGTGTGAGTGTTAGGATTTTATCTTTCAGAGTGTTTGTTAGGGGGGAGTCTAAGTCTGATTCCCATTTTGCCAAGAAATGCAGATACCCAGGGTTAGAGAGGTCGGTAAGAGCCTTATAAAACAGAGAGATTCCATGCAAAGGGGGGTCTTTTGGGTAAAATATTTCTGCTATGCCATTTAAATCTTGTAGACCTCGTAACGGGTGAGGGAGGGAATGTAAAAAGCGTTGTAATTGATGATATCTCCACTTGTCCAAAAATGTAAGTTGTGTGGTTCTGAGAATCTCAGAAAGAGGTTTAATTGTGTTGGCGTGTATAACGTGATGTAGCAGAAGAGGTTCTTCTGGGGACCAGGATTTAAATCCCGGATCCAGTAAACCTGGTAGGAAATAATGGTGATTGAGGAGAGGCATCAGGGGGGAGTCATAAGTCCAGGAAAATTTACTGCATATGGCATCCCATATATCTAGTGAAGACGTGGTGAGTGTGGAGACAGTGTGGGAAGTGTGCCTATGGGTTCTGGGTATCCAGGGGATAACAGAGAGATCGGCTCCACTCAGAGAGTATTCTAGTTGCACCCATAATTTTGAATTAATCGCATATTTCCAGTCTGCGATTCTGGATAATATGACAGCATGATAATAGGTCTTAAAGGTTGGGAGTGCCAGTCCCCCAGAGCATTTGGAGCGGAAGAGGACGTCTCTGGATATTCTGGGGCGACTGTTCCCCCAAACAAATCGGGAAATCATTGCTTGTAGTATAGTGAAGAACCCCACCGGGACGCCTAGTGGAATCATTTGAAAAATAAATAATACGCGGAAAAGAATGTTCATTTTAATTATGTTGATTTTCCCTAACCAAGAGTGGGATAGATTGGACCACTTTCTTAGATCTGCTCTGATGCTGTTTAATAATGGAATGTAATTATATTTAAAAAGAGAGCGTAGTCTAGGTGTGAGGTATATGCCCAGATACTTCATATGGGTCTGTTCCCATCTGAATGGGAAGAGGGGCTTCAAAGAGGTCGCTTCTGCCCTAGGGAGGTTAATATTGAGGATTTCCGATTTGGAGAGGTTTATTTTAAAATTTGATATCATCTGGAAGGTAGAAAATGCTGACATTAAGTTGGGCAGAGAGATACGCGGTTGCTGGATAAAGAAGAGTATATCGTCAGCATAAGCAGCGCATTTGTGAGTTCTACTTCCTACCTGGATACCATGTATATTAATATTGTGTCTAATTGTGGCTAGGAACGGTTCTAAAGTGATAGCAAAGAGGAGGGGGGAGAGAGGACATCCCTGCCTAGTGCTGTTGTGTTGGGTGAAGGGATCACTCAGTGAGCCGTTTATGCGAATTTGCGCAGATGGGGCGGAGTACAGTGAAGAAATGAGATGGAACATCTTCGGGCCCAAACCAAAATGTCGTAAGGTCAACTTAAGATAGTCCCAGTCCACCCTATCAAATGCTTTTTCAGCATCAGTAGAAAGGAGTAGGGTGGGCTGGGCACACCCTTGAACATATTGGATTAGGGAAATTGTCCGTAAAGAATTATCTTTAGCCTCTCTATGCGGTATGAACCGGTCTGGTCTGCCGAGATCCAACTAGGTATGAAAGGGAGAATGCGGTTGGCCATCACTTTGGCAAATAATTTAATGTCCGTATTTATCAAAGAAATTGGTCTAAAGCTGCTGCAAAGGGTGGGATCCTTACCGGGTTTAGGTATAACAGTGATATGTGCTGAAAGGGATTCTGGTCGTAAGCCTGAGGTTTGGGAAATAGAATTAGCATATGCTGTGAGACGAGGGAGTAGGATATCTTGAAATGTCTTATAATAAAAGATAGTGAAACCATCGGGGCCGGGGGCTTTACCCGATGGGGAGGATTTTAAGGCTGATTGGAATTCTTCAATTGAAAAGTTCTCTTCCAATTCCTTAAGGGCTGTCCTAGATAATTTAGGGAGGTTCGCCGCCCTCAAATAGGAGAGGATTCGGGAGCGCCTCTCAGATGGGGGTAGAGGGGCTAAACCTTTCTTAACATTATAAAGATCTGCATAGAATTCTCTAAAGGCTTTAGCTATGTGTGGGGTTGCATGCACTAATTCACCCGATGGAAGTTTAATTTTAGGGATAAATGATTGTGTTTGTTTCGCTTTAAGGGACCTAGCTAGTAATCTGCTTGGCTTATTACCCCATTCATAAAATTTTTGTGATATGCGGTGAAATCTCTTTTTAGTGTCTAAGTCTAGGAGGGTTTGTAGTTCTTCGCGTTTAAGCGTGAGGGCTTTAAGATGTGCGCTATGGAGTGATAGTTTATGTTGTTTATCAAGGTCAGCTATTTGTTGCAGGACCTGTGCTATTTGATGACCATGCTCCCTCTTCCTCCTAGCACCGAGCTCAATTAAACGTCCCCTTATAGTTGCCTTATGCGCTTCCCAAACAACAGATGGGGAGGTCATAGAGGATGTATTCTCTTTAAAATAATGCTTCAGATGAGAGGCTAACATGGAGACTTCAGTTTGGTTAGAAAGGAGAGCTTTGTTAAGTTTCCAGTGATTTGTGGTACGAGATAAGGTGGGCATGGTCATACACATCGTCACAGGTGCGTGATCGGATAGGGTTGCTGTACCTATATGGGCAGATTTAAGGAGAGGAAGATGGAAGTGATCAAGGAATATATTATCTATTCTTGAGTAAGATAAGTGTGTTGCAGAGAAATGTGAATAGTCTTTATCCTTAGGGTGGAGCAGACGCCATACATCTATTAGTTGATGATCTGAGAGCCTTTTTTTAACAAAAGCTAAACGTTTAAATGAAATGTTAGAGCGGCCCTGGGACGTATCCATTATAGGATCAAGGGGCATATTTATGTCACCAGCGAGGACAATGATGCCTTTAGCAAATTGTAAAAGTTTAGTGAGGGTTTGCGAGAGAAAGGTTGGTTGATTCTGATTTGGGGAGTATATGTTTGCAAATGTGCAAAGGGTGTTACCTATAAAGCCCTCGAGGAAGAGAAAACGACCATGGTCGTCTGTAAGCATTTCCTTTAGACGAAAAGATACCCTGCTACTGAAACCAATGGCAACACCCTTTGCTTTGTTAGTGTCAGAAAGACCGTAATACCACTGCGGAAAGTGGGGTGAGGTCAATCTGACCGATGTGGTGTGGGTTAAATGTGTTTCCTGAAGGAAGGCAATTGAGCAATTATTGTGCTTTAGCTCACACATCACTTGGTGTCGTTTAGCAGCGACATTAAGGCCTTGAACATTATATGATGTAATTGTCAGAGTTGCCATTGGTGCAGCAGAGAGGTATATCTTACTCTAAAATTCCACGCATGCCAACATGAATGGGGGAGGGAGAGGGAGGGATAAAGAAAAAAGGTTTGAGGGAGTAGGAAAAAGGGGAAATAACATACAGAAGAAGCATACAAATAGATCAAAACAAATGTGGGAATTACGAGAAAAACACGCAGAAATCTGCAGTGGTCCCTGAGGGGAGAGAAAGAACAAGCGGCCATCTGGAACTCTGCGAAGAGTCCAGGTAAAAGATCCTATAGGCCACTCGGTCTCACCAACCCCAAAAGGAAGGGGGGGGGCGGAGGGCGCCCCGAGGTGAAAGAGTGAAGGAGCAATAATATGCCCCGCCAACATTCGGCCTGTTGAGAAAGTACATTATAAGTACATAAAATAACATAACATGAGTTCCAGTAAAAAATTTTAGAGAAGGAAAAAAAGAGAAAAAAAAATGCAAAACAATAATATTCCTTCCCTTTCTTCTCTCTTTTCTCCCACCCTTCCTCCTCTCCTTGCAACCATTGATAACCAAAAACATTAAAAGTGCAAACTATAATTGGAACAAAAAAAAAAAAAAAAAAAACCCAAAAGAGGAAAACTGTCGGGTCTAGATCCCTTAAGCCAAAAAGGGCTAAAAAAGAGTTCAAAGGGTCTGACCAGAGTCAAACAATTATTGAAGAATGGGCATCAGTATACACAGAGAGGAGAGAACAACAAAAGGGTGGAAGGAGAGGCCAAAACAAGTAAAAAGAGGCATATCTCAGCCATGCTTCTGTGCGGATCTGGGGATCGACGTGTGCTTTTTCTTAGACAGAGTTTTCCGCCATGGAGGGTCAAAGGGGTTTGAAAACTTCGGAACATGGTCTTGCCAGCTCGAGAGCTCAACTGGAGGAAGATTAAGATCTTGAAGAAAGGTATGGAGTTCCTCCGGGAAGCGTAGGGTGTGGGATCTGCCATTTTTGGTGGCTATCAAGCAAGCTGGGAACCCCCATCTGTAGTTGATTCCATCCGTGCGTAAATGCTCAAGGAGTGGTTTTAGGGCTCTGCGGCGGTCAAGAGTTTCTTTGGACAAATCAGGGAAGATGTTAATGACTGCGCCATCAAAGTCAATGTTAGGGGTGTTGCGAAGTTTTGTCATGATGGCGTTTTTATCCTCAAAATAGTGCAGACGGCAAATGACATCTCTGGGTTGGTCTGAATTGGCATTACGAGGGCGCAGTGCACGATGGACACGATCAAATCGCAGTGGGTCAGTGACAGGCCTCAGGATGGCGGCGGGCCGCGGCGCTCCGGCCTATAAACACAGGGATCCCGGGCGGTGTTCTTCGGATTACCGGCCGATCTCGTGACCCCAGCCACCCAGCAGACAGCTGGCCTCCTGGAAGCGTCCAGATATCTCCTGTATTGAGGCGATAGGCAGGAGGCTCGGATCGGACAGCAGGGCCCAAGATGGCAGCCGGCGCCCGCACTGCGGCGTGGCCTGTAGGCCCGGAACGGAGCGGGCGCTCCGGG
The DNA here is from genome assembly GCA_037952925.1 of Lithobates clamitans. Taxonomy (NCBI): domain Eukaryota; kingdom Metazoa; phylum Chordata; class Amphibia; order Anura; family Ranidae; genus Lithobates; species Lithobates clamitans. The sequence goes on from JBBGZY010000677.1 coordinate 1,561,305, forward strand.
CCCTCAAGGGGGAAGGCAGGAGGGACCGGGAGGCAGATGGAGCGCGATGGGGAATCGCCAGGGTGTAATAGGGCTGGGATGGCAGTGGATTGAGATTGCCTGTTCGGAGCCCAGCTTCCACACGTCCTCCTCAGTGTGCGTCCGGACACGCCCCCCCAGCTGATTGGTTTCTACATAAGAGCTGCACCAGCTTTTGCACGCTGCAGTTTTAGTAAATCAACCCCACTGTGTCATGGGGTTTAATGGTGTCACCAGATCGAGGTATGAGCTGTACTCACATACTTATCAAAGTCAACAACTATGGGAGCACTACACTTATTATATTTTAAACATTCATTTAACCACTTGCCGCCCGCCCTATTACAGAATGACGGCGGCAAAGTGGTTTGATATTCCTGATCGGACGTCATATGACGTGATCAGGAATATCGAGCCGCTGCGTGCCCCCGGGGGCACGCATCACGGCGATCGTTGTTGCGGGGTTTCAGTCTGACACCCTGCAACACCGATCTAGGTAAAGAGTCCCCGACGGAGACTCTTTACCACGTGATCAGCCGTGTCCAATCACGGCTGATCACGGTGTAAATAGGAAGAGCCAGTGATCGGCTTTTCCTCACTCGCGTCTGACAGATGCGAGTAGAGGAGAGCCGATCGGCTGCTCTCCAGACAGGGGGGGTCTGTGCTGATTGTTTATCAGCACAGCCCCCCCTCAGATCCTACCCAGGACCACCAGGGAAGCCGCCCAGGACCACCAGGGAAGCGATCCACACTGGACCACCAGGTATGCCCTTAGACCACCAGGAAAATGCCACTGTGTGCCCAGGCAGCTGCCGATCTGTGCCCAGGCAGCTGCCAGTCAGTGCCCACTTCAATGCCTACCACTGCCAGTGCCACCAGGGATGCCCATCAGTGCCTCATATCAGTGCCACGTATCAGTGCCCATCAGTGCCACATATCAGTGCCCATCAGTGCCCAGCAGTGCCGCCTATCAGTGCCCATCAGTGCCCAGCAGTGCTGCCTATCAGTGCCGCCTATCAGCGCCACCCTATCAGTGCCCAGCAGTGCCGCCTTTCATTGCCCATCAGTGTCGCCCATCAGTGCCCATTAGTGCCAACCAGTGCCACCCAGTGCCACCCATCAGTGCCCATCAGTGCCGCCTATCAATGCCCATCAGTGCTGCATATGAGTGCCACCCATCAGTGCTGCCTACCAGTGCCCATCAGTGCCGCATATCAGTGCCCATCGTCAGTGCCCGTCAGTGCCCGCTCATTGGTGCCACCGTATCAGTGCCTGTCAGTGCCGCCTTATCAGTGCCCATCAGTGAAAGAGAAAACTTACTTATTTACAATTTTTTTTAACAGAAACAAAAGCAAAACTTTTATTTTTTTCAAAATTTTCGGTCTTTTTTTTTTGTTTAGCAAAAAATAAAAAACGCAGAGGTGATCAAATACCACCAAAAGGAAGGTCTATTTGTGGGAACAAAATGATAAAAATTTAGTTTGGGCACAGTGTAGCATGATCGCGCAATTGTCATTCAAACTGCGACAGCGCTGAAAGCTGAAAATTGGTCTGGGCAGGAAGGTGTCTAAGTGCCCTGTATTGAAGTGGTTAAACTTCTTTAAAAGAAATTTAACATGCTAAAATAAATCGTAGTATACTGTTTTTGTTTCTTGTATTAATAAAGTTTTACTTTTCAGAGCCTGACTTAAACATTATATTCCTCAGTTTATTTGATCTATATAAAACCCTGGCAGGTCTCAATCAGGCAATGATTTTGAGAAAAAATACTTTGCTTAGTGAACTATGCCCAGCCTAATCTCAGTTATCACTGAAATCTTAACCACTTGAGCTATAAAATATTTTACCCCCTTCATGACCAGGCCATTGCTATTTAGGACTATGCAACTTTAACTGGTAATTGTGTGTTCATGCAATGCTGTACCCAAATCAAATTTATATAATTTTGTCACACAAATAGAGTTTTCTTTTGGTAGTATTTGATCATCACGGTTTTTTGTGATATAAATAAAAAAAGACCCAAAAATTTGAAACAAGAAACATTATTTTCTACTTTCTGCTATAAAACATAACCTTTAAACTGGAAACTGATTAACTGCTACTGACATCACCAGTGACACTAATACAGTGATCAGTGATAATACTATACAGTGATCAGTGATAATACTATATACTATCACTGTACTAATGACACTGATTGGGAAGGGGCTAACATCTAGGATGATCAAGGGGTTAAATGTGTGTCAAACAATGTTTAGTGTGTGTATTGTGTGATGATTTTACTAAGCAATGTGCCACTAAGCTGTCTGTGGAAAGCCATGTGTTGCTCACCAACATAGGGCTCTCTTCTGTCATTCACTCAGCCGATCAGCAGATCCCATCCAAAAATCATTGGCTGGGACCTGCTGATCGGCTTGTGCTACAGCAAATGGCAGCACGGTCTTCTGGGTCTGCGCACACACATTCAAGCAGACTTGGAAAAAAGCCATGATGTACAAGTACGTGACTGTGCCTGTATGAGCTACCCTGCTGCAGTAAATGTACTGCGGCAGGTTGCCAAGCAGTAAAACTGTTGCAGAATCCTAGAATTTGAAGATCAATCTGGAAATGGAACATTAGTTTCCAGTGCTGACAGCTAAGTGCTGTTAGCTTTCAGCCCTTGGTCTCGAGAGTATTTGTAAATCCTGCAGTTTACCTAAGTGTGTCTATGTTACAAAGTGTCCCTAATATGAATGTACCCCCAAATATTTAATATTTTCCCTGCCTGAACACTTGACTATAATTATAAATTATAAACTTTAAGTCATGTCTTAACATTTAAACATTGAAATGCCCAACTCTTAAAAATTGTCATTTGCCATAATATTTAATCCCAACATTTAACCATCACCCTAACTGTATATTTAACCTCTAAAGTAAGCCCTAACACTTAACCCATAGCACTGTCACTGCCCCAGGCATATCTAAGTAGTTAAGTCTTTTTGAGTAAGCTCTACCTTTGTATTCTGATTATTTTAGTAAATGAAAAGCTAAATATGCCTTAGGCCTTTTTTTTATTTACAATTACTGTTTAACTTTAAATGATAAAAATAAGAGAAAGAAGATGCAGATTCACACTTCTTTAATTATAGTAAATTTCCTGACTCCTCCTAAAATACGCTGCTCAAAATTTCTCCTATGCATCTCTTGCTAACTTTCTGCACAAATGTGTGGTGAACCAATTAGAGGCATCAAATTGACATTCAAATTTGTTTTCGACTAAAGTGATGAGAAAATTCGAAGGAGCAGGATGGAAAAGTATTTCTTGAATGTAAGAAATACCTGACAGTGTATGTGATTTTCATTCTGTAAAGTCCATTCATTCCAAAATTGAATGCTAAAAGCAAACAAACTCTTGCTACTTTTGAGCAACATTTTAATGTTCTGGGAAATTTTGTATGCATTTCCATTCAAAATTCTGCTAGAGTATACCCAGCTTTGTGGACAGACTATGGAAACAAACAAAAAAAATTACAATTTGTTAATTTTGTGGCATGGGACTGCTCTTGTTGCCTTGCTGTTTTAGGCACAGGATAACAAATTCCTTTATGGTAAATGCAGCTTTTTCCCCTCCCCTTAAAAATCCAGACTACTTAACCCCCCCCCAAAGAAAAAATCCTTAAAATGAAACTGTACCTCACACTAACATATACCCTAACTAATTCCTTTTGCTATACAACCCTCTTCATCAAATCTTCAGCGCTTGGCATTGAAAGAAACCAACTATGAGCTTTGAATGCTCATAACTACTGATTCAAGTTGGAAAGCACCTCGATAGGCTTTTCCCTTACACTAACATTTAAAAAAAACTATCCTACCCAAATACAAGTCTTAGTTTGTTTTGATGCAATGACTCATAGCAACTATTTATTTCAATATTCAAAAAAGTAATTGGCTACAAACGAGTACAGGATTCAGCAGAGTTTATTAAAAAGAGACTGCATAGCAAGGTAAACAGGATTATGGAATTGGTATCCAACCATCTTGCACTCACCTTACCTGCTCTACATCACGGCTTCTTGTTTCTCTGCAGCTGAGGACATTACCCAGCACTTCTGGATATTAGGAAGCATATGGCTTGCTCCCCTGTAATGGTGCCCAAGCAGCGAGATACTAGGTCGGAGCACTTTCATATTACCAGGGAATGGAGTCACCCCTGCCCTGGTCCAGTGGCACAGCTGATTCCCATACCAGCTGCAAAGAAGGAAGGATGTGCAAAGAAGTGCAGGCAAAATGAGGTATATAGGGTTGGGGATGCACTTTCCAATAGACATTTGGAAAGACATGCCTTTCTCCTTTCAAAGGAAATTTTGACTTTTAAAAGGCACATTCCCTTAGTGAATGTGGGCTGTGCTGACATCAATCACCCAATCATATGCAAGCAAAAATACATTTTTTACAATGGCCATTGCACATGTTAGATATTCTTCGTAAAGTGAACTTTCACCACATTTACAAAACTAAGAGAAAGTTTTCTTGCAAAGTTAACAGCCATATACTGTATATTGATGATATATCACTTGTATTTGCTTACTTTGCTCTGTACTTATCCTGTACTTGCTATCAATAAACTCAAATAGTTATTTATTTATTTATTTTTTAAACAGCCTATTTGCCTTTAGTAAACCAACCCCACTGTCTCTAAACATAGCAAAACAACTGTAGCACAGAGCACTTTGTAGTATACTGTTATTTTGCTATGTTAAAATAGAGGCTTGCTGGATCCTGAACCAGTTTGAATCAAAATGTTTGTGAACAAATTAAAATGGTTCTGCAGTTGGGCAAAGGCTGGCACCTCCAGTGGATACCAGAAAGGAGGCATGCTGGATTATCACTTTGAGGTAGTAGTCTTTCCTTTTAAACCATATTTCATTATTTGGACCAGTAAAATTGTTTATGCTTCATTGTTACGTTTTACTGCACATTATTGCACAAAATATTAACACTTAGAACTACCATGAATAACCTTGATTACTTTGCCAGAACACAATAAATTAAGCAAATGACTCCCTAGAAACTCAGTTTGACAGTATAAATCTTTATCTTGAAGTTGCTGTTTTCCAAGAAATTGTACTATTTGTACATGTGGATTAACAGGATTAGTGAAGATAGATTGATTTAACTGCTCAGTGCATTTGATAGTGGAAAGAATGCTCTTTTATACTGTATATTTTAACTTGTAATATGGTTTCAGATGTTTGATATCATTTTTTTTTTTTTGCATTTTTATTGAGGTATTTTTCAGTTTACTCTCATATGTGGATAGTGCATTAGATTACTGGATAGGGATAAATAACTTTATCCTATAAAAATTATGGAAGTTGAACAGAGGATGCTATACCTTTGCTGTTTTATTGTTTTTTAAAAGATATGCAACATCCATTTTTGATGCTTAAAAGTGCGCCTTTAAATTGACTCTGTAAAAAGAGCTGTATCTAGGAAAAATGTTCCCAATATTTACATCTCATCCAGCCTGCACTATTTAATTTAGCCACTATGTTGATAAAGAATTCACCTCTGGAATGTGTGCAGAAACATAAACTGGCAGTACACTGATCAAAATTTTACCGGTCGGCATGTGGCCATAGACACAATTTGATAATTTGATTGACTTCTTTGAAAGAAACATGCTGGAAAACTTTTATTCAGTCAGTGTCTGCTTTCAATCAGCTGAAGCTGCTGACCAGTGTATTCTAATAGTGCTATGTCCTGTTGTCAAAATACAATGTCCAGTTTTCGGGGATTCCTCCATCCACCTTACTTGTGCGGATGGAGTAATCTGTTCAGCCCCCTGGCTGAATGAAATCAAATTAACTATCTATGGCCAGCTTTACACTTCCAGGAGTGTCAATAAGCTGTGTTCCATGACTCTGACGTCTAGGTCATTACTGTATCCTGTAATGAATTGAAATTCCGTGGGAGGAACCACTGAACACAGCAGAAGACACAAAAGATAGACACTCCTGAACACGTCACAAGATTTTAGAGGATTTAATATCAATGGAGCAGCATTTAGGAAAAAGGGCAATAGATGAAGTAGGTATTTATAGTCTTCTTCCAGGTACAGCTGTTATTCACAAATTAATTTAACCACTTACAGACCGGAAAATTTTCCCCCTTAATGACCAGGCCATTTTTTGCAATACAGCGCTGTGACATTTTAACTGACAATTGCGTGGTCGTGCAACGCTGTACCTAAACAAAATTGTTCTCCTTTTTTTCCCACAAATAGAGCTTTCTTTTGGTGGTGGTTGATCACCTCTGCGGTTTTTATTTTTTGTGCTATAAACAAAAAAAGAGCAACAATTGTGAAAAAAAATCTATATTTTTTACTTTTTGCTATAATAAATATCCCCAAAATTAAAAAAAAAATGTCTTCATCAGTTTAGGCCAATATGTATTCTTCTACATATTTTTGGTAAAAAATATGATTATTGATTGGTTTGCACAAAAGTTACAGCGTCTACAAAATAGGGGAAAGATTTATGGCATTTTTATTTTATCTTATATTTTCTACTAGTAATGGCGGCGATCTGCAATTTTTAGTGGGACTGCGACATTTCTTGGGACAGATCGGACACTTTTGACACTTTTTTGAGACCATTGACATTTATAATGTGTAAATGTCACTGGCAGGGAAGGGGTTAACACTAGGGGGAGTCAAGGGGTTAAATGTGTACCCTGGGAGGTGTTTCTAACTGTGGGGGAATGGGACTGACTGGAAGAGGAGAGAGATAGCTGTTTCTAATCACTAGGAACAGCAGATCTCTCTCTCCTCTCCTGCCAGAATGGGGTTCTCTTTACCGCGATCACGGGTGGCCAGCGGACATGGCGGCTGCTGGCCACACGTATCGGGTCCCCGCCATGCAGTGGGCGCATGCCTGCTATAGCTCTTAAAGGAGCCGATGTACAACTACGGCGATTTGCGAGAACGAGCCGACCTGCCGCAGTATAATGAGAGCGGCTGGTCAGCAAGTGGTTAAACAGCTAAGTCACTTGAAGGGGCAGAACATTAAAATTCTCCTTGTTGATTGTTTGACTTCTAACCTAAACTGTAGCCTGTCTGTCCACCACCCTACCGACACCAATCTCTGCTCTACTGACACCGTCCACTGCTCTGCTGATATACATGCATGTGTGTTTGTGCTCTGGGGTGCACACAGTAATGCAATAGACTGCACACACCAATGGTTCAAAATCCCTTTTCTTTTCCATTCTGATGCTCGGTTTGAACTTCAACAAGTCATCTTCACCACTTTTAGATGCCTAAATGCATTGACTTTCTGCTATGTGATTGGCTGATTAACAATTTGTGTTACCAAGCAATTAAACAGGTGTACCTAATGAAGTGGCTGGTGAGTGTAATTTCCTAGTTAACAATTTATCTCTTAGATCTAGGGGCACTTTCATTCCACCAGCTCCTTGTTGTAACTAAAGAGTCATAATACATTTTAACAGCCAGCCAGGCTACACCTACCAGTTTATGGATTCTCGCATTTACAACTGCTTTGCAATCTCCATACTGATCTGACACAGCTGTAATTCAAGTAAGCTTTAGTAGTAGTAGTTGTAATAATAATATTTAATTGTAGCTATAAAAGTGGTAGTATTTAATTGTTGCTATGAAATTCAAGTTTGACTTTGAGTTGTAGGTTATATTCAAGGCTTTCACACTGTCCTACACAAATGTTTGGGTGCCCATGTCTCTGTCAGAGGGACTCCTATTTGCTATCCAGTGATAGGGTCCCAACAGACTTTGGAAGACTGCACAGCTTAAGAATGTCATGAACAGGAGACTAGTTGGTAGAAGCACAGACTGCACTGCTGGATCATCTGTCTTCACACCAGGAAGTAGGGTCAGCAAGGAACATGCACAGCGGATTCAGGTACTGAAAAAAAGCTGTTAGAGAGTTTATATTTTAAAAACGGGAATGGGTGGAAGGGGGGTGGTGATATTGTGTATGCCCAGAGACAAGCTATAATGTGTACACTGAGATTTTGTAAGCTTATTATAATAATAGTTATAATATTAAAATAATAAAAACAATAATAACAGAGGACTTTGCTTTAATAAATACTATGTTGGACTAGTATGTTAGCTACAGCACAGTGTAAGCTTTCATAAACTACTAAGCAGCCAACAAAAGCTACTATATGATATAGTTATTTTTCAAACGATACTTAGCTTCCATGGTAAAACTAACATACTTTAACCTAATGATGATGCAGAACTGATTAAACAAAATACACTGAACTATAAAAAGTGGTAATTTAAGGGTAATAAGTGTGTGCTTAAAGTAAAAGCAATGATTTATTGAGAATAAAGTCACTTATTTTATTGACTTAAGCTATACCATTGGGCTACTTGCATTAGTTATTGATTTTATCATAGATTTCGCTGCCAGCTAGTCTCTCAGTGTGATGTATCAATGCATATGTTATTTACCTAATTCCCCTCAGTGCTGTATTGTTAGATACTTTTAAATGCATGCTAATGAAGATGATCAAACTTCCTTCTGTTTATTTACCCAAGGCAAACATTTAAGTACAGTAATTATAAGCATTAAGCAAATACCATGTAGCTCTAATGTACATCATACATATTATTTAGCACATATATTAAACTCATTTGTTTAGTGCCTGTATCACATCAGAGTTTATTTTAGATTATAACATTGTATTAAAACAATTTTTGGGTATATTACGTGTTTCATTTTTATGTATAGCGTATACCTCTTGCTGACGTTTTATGCAAAGCTTGTGCTGCTCTAGGTAACAGAACTCTGGAAATACAGCTACACACAGATGAACCACATATAAAAAATCTGTTTACCTGTCAAGGAGTGTATTTTTCTGTTACAATAAAGTAATACAGTGGCATTTCAACACCAGCCTACTAGACAATAGTGAAATAGCAATAGTAGATTTATGATGGAAACCTTGTGCTCACTCTGCTCACTCTTCATATTAACATGTTCCTTATCAGCATTCTCATGTGCAATGCACCTGATTGGCTACCATCCCCTACTCCATACTGCACAGGGGAATTCAAGAAGATAATATCAAGTCAAATTGCAGTACTTACAGTAGGTGCAATAAAAAACAAAATTGAAGTAGAACTATAGGCAACACTTTTTTTGGATACATTAAGGAAGGATTATAACCCCTGTAAGTTTTTATTTTTGCTATCTGTGTCCCATTTTGAAAGTGTCTTTTTTCCCACATTTTAATGCAAAATTAAGAAATAAAAAAAATGTTTTTTTTCACAATTTTTTTTTGCATACTGTCACCAGTGCAATACAGCATCATCATATAACTGGTGTGGCGGTGATCAGGGACACTGACTGTTGACAGTATGTTAAAAAAAAATAATGATAATATATTTTTTTATTTCTTTTTACATTTTTTTTTAAATGTATTACATTTTTTTACAAATTTCTTTTACATGCCATGACAAGAGCAGTACAGTTTTATACCCAATATGATTTTTTATAACAGTGATAACTGTTTTAGGCAACCATTTTTTATGAATGGCATCCATTAATCCAGTGTGTACTATTGTGAAGCTGTGATTGGTCAAAGCTATCACATGGTACAGATGCATTATGATTGGCCCTGTCTGTACCATGTGATCACTATGACCAATAACAGAGATCAATACAAAAAATACACAATGAATGACTATAAATGGAAGCCATTCATTGTGTATAATTGCCATGTGATCTGCTGTGATCAGTCACAGCAATCTCATGGTATAAACAAAAAAGTCAGTGCTACTACCCATACATAACATAGAAAGCAGAGATCCCAGGTGCTCGATCCACAGTCGCTGGCTGAGTAGGTAAATGAGGAAAAGATGATCTGCACTCCGGTGATTGCTCTTAAGAAGTATAATATTTATTGGCAAGCCACAGTGACCAAACGCAAATAAGAACAGTTGACGCGTTTCAGCCTATAAGGCCTTAGTCATAACCACATTACAGACATGAAACTTTGAAAATAAATAGTAGCTCCAAGGATCACTGTCTCCACCCATTAATTGTCTTAATTGACTACAGGCAATTATCCAAAAAAAGGGGAATCAGCTATACTGCATATTGGGTGATCCATATGTATGCCACTATTTGTCACACACCTTATAGTGATAATAAGTACATGTGTGCACACACTCATGCATGCACTCATGCACATATACATGATTAAAACACACCATGAAATACAAAAAACATTAGATACAAAAAGTAAAAAATAAAATAAAAATAATAGTTCAGGTATGTGAAAAAGACACCAGAGGAGGGAAAGAGAGAAGAGGCTCTGGGGAGAGGCATGCTTAATGTAAGTGCAAATCCAGATCCCACCTCAGGTTTAACCCCTGAGGCGATCTGGTTTTTAATCTAAAAATCCACCATGCTTCTCTCCCCAGTAGCCTTATCTCCCTGTCAGCTCCTCTGGGCGAGTGAGACAACCGTTCTATTCCTCTAAAGCGGAAAGTAGAGAGATCGCCCTGGTGACATTCCCTAAAGTGACGTGTTGCATTCGAAATATTTCTAGCATTTGGGGTAATTGTGACACAGTAATGTTCCCCTATACGGGCTCTCAAAGGATGTGTGGTACAGTCTACATATTGGAGGCTGCATGAAATACAGGTGATCAGGTAAATTACATAGTTTGTGCCACAGCTGATGTATTGCTGTATAGTAAACTCTTCACCTGTAGCTGCAGCAACAAATGTTTCACCCAGATCACACATGTTACAGTACCTACAGGTTTTTATATTATAAGAGTAACTGCCAGGATAGGAGAGCCAGGTGGGTTGGCATTGTTTGGATGAAAATAGACTAGGTGATAATGTGATCTGCTGTGATCCATCACAGCAATCTCATGGTATCGGCAGCAGCCCAGTACAATGACTTATCACCCACTGTGTCTGGTGGACATAGTATGTGACAAATCATGGTGCAGCGTGGCCCTGGGAGGACATCAAATGACATCTTGTCAGGATTGCAGCACTCCCACTCTGCCGCTATGCTATTATAGGCCAGGTGAGAAGCGGTAAATTATGTACTTATAAATACCTAGTTGCACTGATTTGTGTCTTTTAAATCTGAGCAGTAGGGATGAGCCGAACACCCCCCGGTTCGGTTCGCACCAGAACCTGCGAATGGACCGAAAGTTCGCACGAACGTTAGAACCCCATTGACGTCTATGGGACTCGAACGTTCGAAATCAAAAGTGCTCATTTTAAAGGCTAATTTGCACGGTATTGTCCTAAAAAGGGTTTGGGGACCCGGGTCCTACCCCAGGGGACATGTATCAATGCAAAAAAAACTTTTAAAAACGGCCGTTTTTTCGGGAGCAGTGATTTTAATGATGCCTAAAGTAAAAAAAAAAAAAGTGAAATATTCCTTTAAATATCGTACCTGGGGGGTGTCTATAGTATGCCTGTAAAGTGACGCGTGTTTCCCGTGTTTAGAACAGTCCCTGCACCAAATGTCATTTTTAAAGGAAAAAATCTCATTTAAAACTGCTTGCGGGTTTAATGTAATGTCGGGTCATGGCAATATGGATGAAAATCAGTGAGACAAACGGCATGGGTACCCCCCAGTCCATTACCAGGCCCTTTGGGTCTTGTATGGATATTAAGGGGAACCCCGCACCCAAATTAAAATAAGGAAAGGTGTGGGGCCACCAGGCCCTATATACTCTGAACAGCAGTATACAGGCGGTGGAAACAAGACAGGGACTGTAGGTTTGTTGTTAAGTAGAATCTCTTTGTAATTTTGAACGGGTACATTTTTAACGTGTTTAGCTCCAGCCAAAAAATCTTTTTTAAGCTTTTTGGAAAACATAGGGAAGAGTTATCACCCCTGTGACATTTGTTTTGCTGTCTTTTCTCCTCTTCAGAAGATTTCACCTCACTTTTTGTCCCAATGAAAAATGTTTTTTGAAAATTTGGGTTTTTTTGTGGAACAAGGATTGGAAAGCATCAGTGGAAAGGAGATTTTTTTTTCCCATATTAACTCTTACAGGAGAGAATTTCCCTTCCTAGGGGTAGATTTCATCTCACTTCCTGTTGTCTCCTTCCGTTTGCAAGTAGGAGTCGTTTGTAAGTTAGATGTTTGAAAGTAGGGTCCTGCCCTATATACTCAGCAGAAATTTGGGCCTTAGGTGTTGCTGTGGCCACAACACTGTAAGCCCTCGCAGGGCCCTGTTGTGAAAAATTAGATCAAGAATTGTAATTACATGCCCCTGTTGAACAGGAGCTGAAAAATTAGGCCTTAGGCACTGGTGCTGGTGCCACAACACTGCAACCCCTTACAGACACTCTAGTTGGAACGCAGGAACGAGCCCTACTGCAAAGTATTGCATCAAAAATTGTAATTACACGCCCCTGTTAGACAGGGGCAGAAAAATTGGGCCTTGGGCACTGGTGCTGGTGCCACAACACTGCAACCCCTCACAGACACTCTAGTTGGAATGCAGGAACGAGCCCTGCTGCAAAGTATTGCATCAAAAATTGTAATTACACGCCCCTGTTAGACAGGAGCAGAAAAATTGGGCCTTGGGCACTGGTGCTGGTGCCACAACACTGCAACCCCTCACAGACACTCTAGTTGGAATGCAGGAACGAGCCCTGCTGCAAAGTATTGCATCAAAAATTGTAATTACACGCCCCTGTTAGACAGGAGCAGAAAAATTGGGCCTTGGGCACTGGTGCTGGTGCCACAACACTGCAACCCCTCACAGACACTCTAGTTGGAATGCAGGGACGAGCCCTGCTGCAAAGTATTACATCAAAAATTGTAATTACACGCCCCGGTTAAACAGGGGCTGAAAAATTGTGCCTTAGGCACTGGTGGTGGCGCCCAGAACCAAAAATGTTCTTACAAGCTATCAGCGTGATGATTGAGGAGGAAGAGGATAATTACTCAGGGACAGTCACTCAGCATCAGCATAGGCAGTCTTTGAAGGGATCTGAGATTTAAAAAAAAATTATTCGGTTACATCAGCATCAGGTGCTTGGTAGCTGGTGGTGATCCAAGACTGATTCATTTTTATGAAGGTCAGTCGATCGACCGAGTCGGTGGACAGACGCACCCTGTGATCGGTTACCACGCCTCCAGCAGCACTGAATGTGCGTTCCGAAAGAACGCTGGATGCAGGACAGGCCAGTAGCTCAATTGCATACTGTGCAAGCTCTGGCCAGTGATCCATCCTCAAGACCCAGTAACCCAGAGGATTTTCGGTGGGAAAGGTGTCCAAGTCTGATCTTGCCCCTAGGTATTCCTGCACCATGTAAAACAGACGCTGGCGATGGTTGCTGGAACCGATCATACCTTGGGGCTGCGGACCAAAAAATTGTCTGAACGCATCGGTCAGACGGCCACCTTCTCCACTGCTCCTTCTTTGACTGACCGAAGCCTCAGCAACACGTTGTCCAGAAACAGGAGTTTGTAACCTCCCAGTCTCTGGGAACGCGTTGCACAGACCTTTCTGCAAGGCCTCCCGAAGATGTTTCATCCTTTGCTCCCTCTGCGATGGCAAGATAAGGTCCGCAACCTTACCCTTGTAACGTGGATCAAGGAGGGTTGCCAGCCAGTATTGGTCCTTCTCCTTGATACCACGAATACGAGGATCCTTACGCAGGCTTTGCAGGATCAGGGAGGCCATGCAGCGTAGGTTTGCTGAGGCATTCGGTCCGGAGTCCTCTGGGTCACTAAGGACAACAACGTCCGCAGCCACCTCCTCCCAGCCACGTACAAGTCCATGTGTTTCTTGGGACTGATCCCTTAAAGACTGCTGCTGATGCTGAGTGCCAGGCTCCACCTCCATACTGACACAATCTTCCTCCTCCTCCTCGTCCTCTTCCTGTGTGATCGGCGGGCACGCAGGAACACTGTCTGGATAAAGGGGGCCTTGAGAGCTAAGGAAGTCCTCCTCTTCCTGCCTCTGTTCTGCCTCAAGTGCCCTGTCCATTATTCCACGCAGCGTGTGCTCCAACAGGTGGACAAGGGGGACAGTGTCACTGATGCATGCACTGTCACTGCTCACCATCCTTGTGGCCTCCTCAAATGGTGACAGGACAGTGCATGCATCCCTGATCATGGCCCACTGGCGTGGGGAAAAAAAAACCAAGCTCCCCTGATCCTGTCCTGGTGCCATAGTCGCACAGGTACTCATTGATGGCCCTCTGCTGCGTGTGCAGCCGCTGCAGCATGGCCAACGTTGAGTTCCACCTGGTGGGCATGTCACAGATTAGGCGGTTCTTGGGCAGGTTAAACTCCTTTTGGAGGTCCGTCAGCCGAGCACTGGCATTATATGACCGGCGGAAATGCACACAGACTTTCCTGGCCTGCCTCAGGACATCCTGTAAGCCCGGGTACCTGCCCAAGAACCGCTGCACCACCAAGTTAAGGACGTGAGCCAAACAGGGCACATGGGTCGTTTGTCCCTGTCGGAGGGCAGAGAGGAGGTTGGTGCCATTGTCGCAAACCACCATTCCTGCCTTAAGTTGGCGTGGCGTCAACCACCTCTGAACCTGCCCCTGCAGAGCTGACAGAACCTCTGCCCCAGTGTGGCTCCTGTCCCCCAAGCACACCAGCTCAAGCACCGCATGGCATCTTTTGGCCTGCGTACTTGCGTAGCCCCTTGAACGACTACGGAGCACCGCTGGTTCCGAGGAAGAGGCCATGGAGGAAGAAAAAGAGGAGGGGGTGGAGGAGAGAGGTGTGTCACAATCATTAGCATTTTGGAGGCGTGGTGGCGGAACAACCTCCAACACTACTGCACCTTGTCCTGCATCCTTCCCAGCTGCCAGCAGAGTCACCCAATGCGCCGTGAAACTTAGGTAACGTCCCTGTCCATGCCTGCTGGACCATGAGTCAGCGGTAATATGCACCTTACCGCTGACCGCCCTGTCCAGCGAGGCATGGACATTGCCTTCCACATGCCGGTAGAGAGCCGGAATCGCCTTCCGTGAGAAAAAGTGGCGTTTGGGTACCTGCCACTGAGGAACCGCACATTCCACAAACTCACGGAAGGGGGCAGAGTCTACCAACTGAAAAGGCAGCAGTTGAAGTGCCAGCAATTTTGCCAAGCTAGCATTCAACCGCTGGGCATGTGGATGGCTGGGAGCAAACTTCTTTCGGCGGTGCAGCAGCTGGGGCAGGGAAATTTGCCTGGTACAATCTGACGTCGGTGTACCAAAAGCAGATTGCCCACAAGTACTTGGCTGTGACACACCTAATTCTACACCTTCATTCCTCTCAGTGCAGGTCTCAGAGAGGACTGAAGGTCTAGTGGGGTTGGAAATCTCAGCTGATGAGGAGCAAGGAGAGGTCCTCTTTGTTCTTTGGTGTGGGTCTTTTAGATGCGCTTGCCAACGAACTGCATGGCAGGTCAACATATGTCTGGTCAAGCATGTGGTACCCAAGCGGGAGATGTTTTGGCCACGTGAGATACGCTTGAGACATATGTTGCAAATAGCAGCGGTGCGATCTGATGCATTTGTCTCAAAAAAGGCCCACACCAAAGAACTTTTTGAATAATGCGCAGAGACTGCAGCGCCCTGCACATGTGATGCAGTCAATGTGCTGCCCTTAGGCTGGCCCCTGGAGGGCATCCTGCCTCGTTGGTGATGTGCCGCCTCCTCCTCCTCCTCCTCTCTCCTATCAGGCACCCACGTTGAGTCAGTGATCTCATCATCCCCTCCCTCCTCATCACTGGAGCAAACCCGGCAGTATGCTGCAGCAGGGGGAGCATGACTGCCAGATTGCTGTCCTTCTTGGGCACCCCCTCTGTCCGTGCTCATGTTACTGCCTTCATCGAGCTCAGTATCATCATCAGAGCCTTCCAAACGCTGGGCATCCTCCTGGAGCATGTACCCAACACTGTGGTCAAACAGTTCGAGGGACTCCTCAGGAGGACATGGTGGAGCTAGGGAAGGAGTCACTGATGACATTGAGCCGAGGGAAGAGGCCGCTGCTTTGCCAGACAAAGCACCCTGGGCATGGGTGAGAGAGGATGAGGAGGATGAGGACGGCTTGGTCATCCACTCGACCAAGTCTTCCGCATGTTGCGGCTCAACACGGCCAGCTGCCGAAAAAAAGGCCAAGCGTGTCCCATGGCCACGTGCTGATGAGGATGCACCGTCTCCACGACCAGCACTAGACACAGAGCCTGCTTGCCCTCTCTTATTGGCTTGTGACTGTGTGCCTCTCCTTCTTGGCCTTCCAGACATACTAATGGCCTGTAGCTGCACTAAGCTGGGATATATATATATATATATATATATATATATATACTGCAGCTAGCAAAATCAACTACCTGCCTGTAGTATGAGAACACATCCAACCTTCTACAGGTAGCTTTAGCTGAACACTGTGAGGTGGACGCACCCCACTAACTTGTAGGTTTAGCTGAACACTGTGAGCAGGACGCACTGCACTAACTGTAAATAGTCTAGCTGCCTGACCGTGGTACTAATAGGATCAAAAGAACACCAGTAATTTTCTTTAGGTAGCTGTAAATACTTTAACAAGACAAGCCTGCCTGTCAGTAGGAAGATAACAGGAATGGATCTAGCTGAACACTGTGAGCAGGACGCACTGCACTAAATGTAAATAGTCTAGCTGCCTGACCGTGGTACTAATAGGATCAAAAGAACACCAGTAATTTTCTTCAGGTATCTTTATATACTGTAACAAGACAAGCCTGCCTGTCAGTAGGAAGATAACAGGAACGGATCTAGCTGAACACTGTGAGCAGGACGCACTGTACTAAATGTAAATAGTCTAGCTGCCTGACCGTGGTACTAATAGGATCAAAATAACACCAGTAATTTTCTTCAGGTAGCTTTATATACTGTAACAAGACAAGCCTGCCTGTCAGTAGGAAGATAACAGGAACGGATCTAGCTGA
Source organism: Lithobates clamitans (assembly GCA_037952925.1). NCBI lineage: Eukaryota > Metazoa > Chordata > Amphibia > Anura > Ranidae > Lithobates > Lithobates clamitans. The sequence goes on from JBBGZY010000677.1 coordinate 1,578,282, forward strand.
ACACTGTGAGCAGGATGCACTGCACTAAATGTAAATAGTCTAGCTGCCTGACCGTGGTACTAATAGGATCAAAAGAACACCAGTAATTTTCTTCAGGTAGCTGTAAATACTGTAACAAGACAAGCCTGCCTGTCAGTAGGAAGACAACAGGAACGGATCTAGCTGAACACTGTGAGCAGGACGCACTGCACTAAATGTAAATAGTCTAGCTGCCTGACCGTGGTACTAATAGGATCAAAAGAACACCAGTAATTTTCTTCAGGTAGCTTTATATACTGTAACAAGACAAGCCTGCCTGTCAGTAGGAAGATAACAGGAACGGATCTAGCTGAACACTGTGAGCAGGACGCACTGTACTAAATGTAAATAGTCTAGCTGCCTGACCGTGGTACTAATAGGATCAAAAGAACACCAGTAATTTTTTTTAGGTAGCTGTAAATACTGTAACAAGACAAGCCTGCCTGTCAGTAGGAAGATAACAGGAACGGATCTAGCTGAACACTGTGAGCAGGATGCACTGCACTAAATGTAAATAGTCTAGAAGATAACAGGAACGGATCTAGCTGAACACTGTGAGCAGGACGCACTGCACTAAATGTAAATAGTCTAGAAGATAACAGGAACGGATCTAGCTGAACACTGTGAGCAGGACGCACTGCACTAAATGTAAATAGTCTAGAATTTAACAGGAACGGATCTAGCTGAACACTGTGAGCAGGACGCACTGCACTAAATGTAAATAGTCTAGAAGATAACAGGAACGGATCTAGCTGAACACTGTGAGCAGGACGCACTGCACTAAATGTAAATAGTCTAGCTGCCTGACCGTGGTACTAATAGGATCAAAAGAACACCAGTAATTTTCTTTAGGTAGCTGTAAATACTGTAACAAGACAAGCCTGCCTGTCAGTAGGAAGATAACAGGAACGGATCTAGCTGAACACTGTGAGCAGGATGCACTGCACTAAATGTTAATATGCAATGGAATTTAAAATTGTGCTGGGTGATATCCAATCACCCCCCGTGACAAAATTAAATTGTGGCGCTCTCTTCTACAACCATTTATCTCCTTCAGTGAGAGATACAAAATCTATTGACTAAATCTAAACCACACCCTAGTGATGGTGTGTATCAACATACTAAACGGCTGTACAACAGGTATTAAAAAATGCCTGCTGATACCCTCACAATGTGTTCATTGTAAAAGGTAAGTGAAAACAACAATAGTGACACCAACAATAACTAACGTGACTTAGTGTTAATATTAATCAGATATTGCTATATGAGTTCCTATATAGTAAATAGGTATACAATCTATATATAAGTGCAAAAACCCAATACAAACAATAGTGTCCGTGATAATAATCAAAAACATAAATTGTGCAACGGCAAGTCCTTCTGCTGTAAGCATGTGAATACTTCTACTCGAAATCTTCCACCACACCTTCGTGCTCAGTGACCACTCTCCCTATGGACAGTCACTCACCAGCTCCTCATGCCTTCACTTTCGTGAGAGGCTAACAAGGCATAGATGATTGCTGCTACTGGCAAGGGTCAAGCCATGTCCATCCAGGAAATACGTTCCATATAGAAAAAAAGACTTCTGATAGTGTAATACCGTAAACGCTTTAATAACTCACACTGCAAATTACACTACAAAAGTTCCACTCACATTGTGTAAAACAACAAACAGCACAGCACAGCAAACTCCACAGCAATCTGCCCGATTGAATATGAAACCACAGCTGAGATAAACCTCCTGAGGGGTATGCGGTCACAGCGGACCCTCTATTCGCCAGCGCTCAAAGTGTCTCTCACCCTCTCGTCGCTTGCTTCATAGATGGGTATAGCTGTCCTCCCCACTGGGTAAACTGAACCGCCAGCTTCTTCCTGTCACTAGTACGTGGTGTTCCTCTTCTTACGGCCACGCCCCCGACATGTTTCGATACGCCTGTACCTTAATCATGGGATAGGCCGTTTTGGACATCCATCACCCCTTATATTCCCTCCCATTGTTAGTATGACTGAGGACGCACCAGTGCGCATGCGCGCCTCCATATTCGACGGCCAATCGAATGTTCCCCATCTGAGATAAGGGCACCCTAGTGCGCGTGCGCCTCTCTCTCCCCAGCGCCTGCGCCCTACGAGTGTCCCCGTGACCGCAAAACCCCGCTGATTTGTATAACACAGCTCATATTAGGGCTGCATATTCTAGCGCTGTAACTTAGGTTCTCCCAGCCAGCATAGATGATGGGTTCCCAAATAGCGCTGTTATACCCTGACATGTTAAACGAACCACTTCCTATGATTTCTTACATATTGCAGTGGTACACCTATACAAAAACATATACCCGCATTATCCTCTCTGTGCTCTTATACATTCTCATGATACAATATAGTAAAAGACTGGTTACAAACTCTTCCAACTATTGCAGTAGTGAGAAATTAGTGAGCTCTAAACATGTATACATATAAAATCAAAAAAATTTAAACATAAATAAATAAAATAAACTAAAATAAGCAAGAATGGCTGAAATACCTTATTTTAAATCCCAACCTTCACTGTTAAGTACGGGATGGGGAATCTATTACCTCGGTAGACTACATAAATTTACACTGCAAATTGATCTGCTCTCAAATACGATAGACAAATAATGCTCATATTAATGGTGAAATCCATTATAAAATTAATTAATTAAATTTACCCATTATTATTCACTCGTAGCAGCATGAGTGAAATATGGAATATTGGACCATACAGTTTACCTCCAGGGACTATCTAGAAATCGTTTATAAAACAGTTTAGATCTAGTTCAATATTTAAGCCTCTCGGGGTTAAACTCTTAAACAGAAATATCCATTCCGTCTCTCTCCGTGATAGGTCCCTTACTCTGTTGGAACCCCTCCAGGACGGATGGACCACATCGATACCGCAGAATTGTAACAGCGAAGGGTCTTGTTGATGTTTGATCTTAAAGTGCATGGATACACTGTGGTACTTGTATCCATTTTTTATGTTGGTGAGGTGTTCACTAATACGGGTCTTTAGCTGTCTTTTCGTTCTCCCAACGTAATACAAGCCACAGGGACACCACATGAGGTAAACCACATGCGTAGTAGTGCATGTGCTAAACTCTTTAATATCAAATTTTTCTCCTTCTCTGTTGGTCACAGTAGTGATACCTCTGTTACTGACTCTCACTGTTTTGCAGCAGATGCACTTCCTGCAACAGAAAAAACCTTTAAAATTGAAGGATAAAGTTCTCGGTTTTGGTGCGTCCAGAATCTTCCTCACTATTTGATCTCCTATGTTCGGAGCCTTTCTATAGATAAACTTCGGATTTGTTGGTAATATTCCTCCCAAGTGTTTATCTTTACACAGAATATACCAGTATTTTTTATATATGTTCTCAATTTCCCTATACTGGTAGTGGAAACCTGAGATGAAACTTAATTGGTGTTGAGGTTCACCTATGGGTGCTTCTTTTTCTTTCAGGCACTGTTCCCTAGGGATGTTGGCCACTTCTTGCACAATCTTGGTGAGCTCTCCATTTTTATACCCCTTCTGAATAAATTTCTCTTTTAGGAAATCCGATTGGGACAAGAAATCTTCCATAAGAGTACAGTTCCGACGGATCCGCAATAGCTGACCCTTCGGAATGTTTTTAATCCATGAAGGATGATGGCCGCTGGCTACAGACAGGTAGCTATTGCGGTCCGTCGGTTTAAAGTACACCTTAGTTTTTAGTGAGTTATTAAATTTCTCAATGGTAACATCCAAGAAATTTATTGATTTATCACTAATCTGGTATTCCAACTTGATATTATTCGTATTTGTATTTAAATGTTCCAAGAAGAGTATCAAGGCTTCCCTAGATCCCTCCCATATCAGCAAGATGTCGTCAATGAACCTTCGGTAGAAGATCAATTGAGATCTATGGGTATTGAATACCTGTCTATCCTCCCATTCGGACATGAACAGGTTGGCGAGGCTGGGGGCATACTTAGCCCCCATTGCCACGCCAACCTGTTGGGAATAGAATTGTCCATCAAACCAAAAGTAACTGTGGGACATGCAGAAGTCTAGTGCATGTCCCACAAATTTCTTCTGTATATAGGGGATGTCGTCCCTTTTACTTAGTGCCCAATTCAGGGCTAATGACGCGTCTTCATGTTGTATACTAGTGTACAACGAAGCTACGTCTGCTGTTACTAAATAAGACGTTGTTGTGGGATTGAATTTCACTAGTTCTAGCTGGCGTAGCAAATCTGAGGTGTCTTTCAGGAAAGCTCTAGTCGCCTTTACGCTGGGTTGGAGAAATCTATCTAGATATTCGCCAAGCCTGGCAGTTACAGATCCAATCCCATTCACTATAGGACGTGGGGGAGGTTTCTCGGTGTTCTTGTGCACTTTAGGTAGTGTGTAAATAACTGGTATACGATTGGCACTGGGTACGAGATATCTTTTTTCCTTCGAATTTAAGGCTTTCACCCCAAAACCCCAATCCACCAATGTAGCCAGTTGGGTACTGTACGAATCTGTGGGATCGGATTTTAGCTTTTTATAAGTATTCTGATCACTTAATAACTCGACCAGTTGTTTATGGTAGAATTCCTTCTCCATAACTACCACACCTCCACCTTTATCCGCCGGGCGAATAATAATGTTCCTCCTCTTTTCCAAGGATTCTATCCCCTCCTTAAAGTACCGGGGGTTCACTCCTTTCCTCACTGGAAGGTCCTCAATATCTTTCAATACCAAGTTCTTAAATACCTCCACATAATGATTGTTTGGAATTTGGGGATTGAAAATTGATCTGTTTTTCAAGCCACTGTCTATTTTGTCCGATGTCACCACAGCTCTCGTGCTTGCTTCCACCGGATGGCTCAAGAAATGCTTTTTTATGTTCATTGTACGAATGAACTTATGTGTATCCATATACACCTGAAATTTATTCATTCTTTTTTTCGGAGCACATTTGAGGCCCAAATTCAAAATGTTAATTTCCTTGTGATCCAACTCAATTCCACTCAGATTGTAAATTCCTGTGTTTACATGTCCCTCGGTCGTTTTTTTGGATTGCTTGGATCTCCCTCCCCTACATCCTCTCCTTCTTTTGGTGGGGGCTTTGTGTTTATGCCTTGTGCATTTGGGGGTCCAGGTCTTCCTCCACCTCTCTGTTGTTGTATCCGGGGGTGTCCTCTCGGGGTGCCCCGCCTCCCCCCCCTCCCCCGTGGTCCTAAAAAAGACCGATTCTGTGATTGCTGATCATAATAGCCCCCTTCTTCCAGGCTCGTGTATCTATTATATACTGGAACCCCATTTCCCTCTGAAAACTGATTTAATGGGGGATATTGCCTCCACTGTTGATATTCATGTGGAGGGGGGTATCCTCGTGGACCTTCACCCCTGTATGGTGATTGAAAATCATATCCTCCCCTTCTCTGAGGGGTGTTATCCCTATACCGTCTGGGTGAATGATAATCATAATCCACTCTTCCCTGTCTGGGAGGTCTGGGGGAGTAAGCATATTCATTATTGTAGTTCCTTACTAAATTTCCCCCTTTGTGGGAGGGATTTGTAGATCCCTGTTCATTTTTCTTTCCTGTATTTTTAAGCCCGTGATTTTTCTGGATTATTTTAGATATAGGTTTCTTAGCAGATTCCACTTCATGACTCGAGTCTCCAACAGTTGCCTCTTGGTTCTCACTTTTTATATTCTGCCATGTATATATTTTGTTGGTTCTAAAATCATTAGAATCCCTCGTGAATTTCTTCACTTTCTTTTTTTGTGTTTCGCGATCTACTTTTTCTAACTTCTTTTTCATATTGGTATTGAAGTCTTTCATTTGATTAGATTCCTTAATGGGTTCCAATTTTTCTTGTATCTGTCTAATACTTTCATTGATCCTATCTAATTTAATTTGTTTCCTCTTTAAAACAAGGTTCTGCAGATCTCTACCAGCCCTATTAAAAAATATCAGCCATTCTTCCATAAAAGCAGGATCATTCAATCCGTCCTGTGGGGGTACATCCCACCTTAAACTTCTAAAAATTAAGTTTTCCTTTTGATAGTGTTTAAAAGTGAACACATCCCACCATGCTTTAATCTGCTTCTCAAGGAGGTTCTCCAGAGATCTCAAAGTTACAGAGAAATCCTCTTCATCCACAGTCATTTCTAAATTATTTGAAAAAACATGTTCAGGGTTCATCTGCCTATTAGACAGAAAATTAAAAGGGTCCATGGCTGCTAGTGGGTGAATAAAAAATATATCTTGTAACTGGACGGTTATTCCTAGATGTAAACCTACCCCTACTAGGTCAACCCCCACAGCGCCTAGGATGTTTCACCCAGATAGTGTTACACCTCCGGTGAACTGACACCTACCTATAGCTGCCACTTAATATGTAAGACAAATATGCAATGGAATTTAAAATTGTGCTGGGTGATATCCAATCACCCCCCGTGACAAAATTAAATTGTGGCGCTCTCTTCTACAACCATTTATCTCCTTCAGTGAGAGATACAAAATCTATTGACTAAATCTAAACCACACCCTAGTGATGGTGTGTATCAACATACTAAACGGCTGTACAACAGGTATTAAAAAATGCCTGCTGATACCCTCACAATGTGTTCATTGTAAAAGGTAAGTGAAAACAACAATAGTGACACCAACAATAACTAACGTGACTTAGTGTTAATATTAATCAGATATTGCTATATGAGTTCCTATATAGTAAATAGGTATACAATCTATATATAAGTGCAAAAACCCAATACAAACAATAGTGTCCGTGATAATAATCAAAAACATAAATTGTGCAACGGCAAGTCCTTCTGCTGTAAGCATGTGAATACTTCTACTCGAAATCTTCCACCACACCTTCGTGCTCAGTGACCACTCTCCCTATGGACAGTCACTCACCAGCTCCTCATGCCTTCACTTTCGTGAGAGGCTAACAAGGCATAGATGATTGCTGCTACTGGCTAAGTATGCCCCCAGCCTCGCCAACCTGTTCATGTCCGAATGGGAGGATAGACAGGTATTCAATACCCATAGATCTCAATTGATCTTCTACCGAAGGTTCATTGACGACATCTTGCTGATATGGGAGGGATCTAGGGAAGCCTTGATACTCTTCTTGGAACATTTAAATACAAATACGAATAATATCAAGTTGGAATACCAGATTAGTGATAAATCAATAAATTTCTTGGATGTTACCATTGAGAAATTTAATAACTCACTAAAAACTAAGGTGTACTTTAAACCGACGGACCGCAATAGCTACCTGTCTGTAGCCAGCGGCCATCATCCTTCATGGATTAAAAACATTCCGAAGGGTCAGCTATTGCGGATCCGTCGGAACTGTACTCTTATGGAAGATTTCTTGTCCCAATCGGATTTTCTAAAAGAGAAATTTATTCAGAAGGGGTATAAAAATGGAGAGCTCACCAAGATTGTGCAAGAAGTGGCCAACATCCCTAGGGAACAGTGCCTGAAAGAAAAAGAAGCACCCATAGGTGAACCTCAACACCAATTAAGTTTCATCTCAGGTTTCCACTACCAGTATAGGGAAATTGAGAACATATATAAAAAATACTGGTATATTCTGTGTAAAGATAAACACTTGGGAGGAATATTACCAACAAATCCGAAGTTTATCTATAGAAAGGCTCCGAACATAGGAGATCAAATAGTGAGGAAGATTCTGGACGCACCAAAACCGAGAACTTTATCCTTCAATTTTAAAGGTTTTTTCTGTTGCAGGAAGTGCATCTGCTGCAAAACAGTGAGAGTCAGTAACAGAGGTATCACTACTGTGACCAACAGAGAAGGAGAAAAATTTGATATTAAAGAGTTTAGCACATGCACTACTACGCATGTGGTTTACCTCATGTGGTGTCCCTGTGGCTTGTATTACGTTGGGAGAACGAAAAGACAGCTAAAGACCCGTATTAGTGAACACCTCACCAACATAAAAAATGGATACAAGTACCACAGTGTATCCATGCACTTTAAGATCAAACATCAACAAGACCCTTCGCTGTTACAATTCTGCGGTATCGATGTGGTCCATCCGTCCTGGAGGGGTTCCAACAGAGTAAGGGACCTATCACGGAGAGAGACGGAATGGATATTTCTGTTTAAGAGTTTAACCCCGAGAGGCTTAAATATTGAACTAGATCTAAACTGTTTTATAAACGATTTCTAGATAGTCCCTGGAGGTAAACTGTATGGTCCAATATTCCATATTTCACTCATGCTGCTACGAGTGAATAATAATGGGTAAATTTAATTAATTAATTTTATAATGGATTTCACCATTAATATGAGCATTATTTGTCTATCGTATTTGAGAGCAGATCAATTTGCAGTGTAAATTTATGTAGTCTACCGAGGTAATAGATTCCCCATCCCGTACTTAACAGTGAAGGTTGGGATTTAAAATAAGGTATTTCAGCCATTCTTGCTTATTTTAGTTTATTTTATTTATTTATGTTTAAATTTTTTTGATTTTATATGTATACATGTTTAGAGCTCACTAATTTCTCACTACTGCAATAGTTGGAAGAGTTTGTAACCAGTCTTTTACTATATTGTATCATGAGAATGTATAAGAGCACAGAGAGGATAATGCGGGTATATGTTTTTGTATAGGTGTACCACTGCAATATGTAAGAAATCATAGGAAGTGGTTCGTTTAACATGTCAGGGTATAACAGCGCTATTTGGGAACCCATCATCTATGCTGGCTGGGAGAACCTAAGTTACAGCGCTAGAATATGCAGCCCTAATATGAGCTGTGTTATACAAATCAGCGGGGTTTTGCGGTCACGGGGACACTCGTAGGGCGCAGGCGCTGGGGAGAGAGAGGCGCACGCGCACTAGGGTGCCCTTATCTCAGATGGGGAACATTCGATTGGCCGTCGAATATGGAGGCGCGCATGCGCACTGGTGCGTCCTCAGTCATACTAACAATGGGAGGGAATATAAGGGGTGATGGATGTCCAAAACGGCCTATCCCATGATTAAGGTACAGGCGTATCGAAACATGTCGGGGGCGTGGCCGTAAGAAGAGGAACACCACGTACTAGTGACAGGAAGAAGCTGGCGGTTCAGTTTACCCAGTGGGGAGGACAGCTATACCCATCTATGAAGCAAGCGACGAGAGGGTGAGAGACACTTTGAGCGCTGGCGAATAGAGGGTCCGCTGTGACCGCATACCCCTCAGGAGGTTTATCTCAGCTGTGGTTTCATATTCAATCGGGCAGATTGCTGTGGAGTTTGCTGTGCTGTGCTGTTTGTTGTTTTACACAATGTGAGTGGAACTTTTGTAGTGTAATTTGCAGTGTGAGTTATTAAAGCGTTTACGGTATTACACTATCAGAAGTCTTTTTTTCTATATGGAACGTATTTCCTGGATGGACATGGCTTGACCCTTGCCAGTAGCAGCAATCATCTATGCCTTGTTAGCCTCTCACGAAAGTGAAGGCATGAGGAGCTGGTGAGTGACTGTCCATAGGGAGAGTGGTCACTGAGCACGAAGGTGTGGTGGAAGATTTCGAGTAGAAGTATTCACATGCTTACAGCAGAAGGACTTGCCGTTGCACAATTTATGTTTTTGATTATTATCACGGACACTATTGTTTGTATTGGGTTTTTGCACTTATATATAGATTGTATACCTATTTACTATATAGGAACTCATATAGCAATATCTGATTAATATTAACACTAAGTCACGTTAGTTATTGTTGGTGTCACTATTGTTGTTTTCACTTACCTTTTACAATGAACACATTGTGAGGGTATCAGCAGGCATTTTTTAATACCTGTTGTACAGCCGTTTAGTATGTTGATACACACCATCACTAGGGTGTGGTTTAGATTTAGTCAATAGATTTTGTATCTCTCACTGAAGGAGATAAATGGTTGTAGAAGAGAGCGCCACAATTTAATTTTGTCACGGGGGGTGATTGGATATCACCCAGCACAATTTTAAATTCCATTGCATATTTGTCTTACATATTAAGTGGCAGCTATAGGTAGGTGTCAGTTCACCGGAGGTGTAACACTATCTGGGTGAAACATCCTAGGCGCTGTGGGGGTTGACCTAGTAGGGGTAGGTTTACATCTAGGAATAACCGTCCAGTTACTAAATGTTAATAGTCTAGCTGCCTGACCGTGGTACTAATAGGATCAAAAGAACACCAGTAATTTTCTTTAGGTAGCTGTTAATACTGTAACAAGACAAGCCTGCCTGTCAGTAGCAAGATAACAGGAACGGATCTAGCTGAACACTGTGAGCAGGACGCACTGCACTAAATGTAAATAGTCTAGAAGATAACAGGAACGGATCTAGCTGAACACTGTGAGCAGGACGCACTTTATTAAATGTAAATAGTCTAGCTGCCTGACCGTGGTACTAATAGGATCAAAAGAACACCAGTAATTTTCTTTAGGTAGCTGTTAATACTGTAACAAGACAAGCCTGCCTGTCAGTAGGAAGATAACAGGAACGGATCTAGCTGAACACTGTGACCAGGACGCACTGCACTAAATGTAAATAGTCTAGAAGATAACAGGAACGGATCTAGCTGAACACTGTGAGCAGGACGCACTGCACTAAATGTAAATAGTCTAGAATTTAACAGGAACGGATCTAGCTGAACACTGTGAGCAGGACGCACTGCACTAAATGTAAATAGTCTAGAAGATAACAGGAACGGATCTAGCTGAACACTGTGAGCAGGACGCACTGCACTAAATGTAAATAGTCTAGAAGATAACAGGAACGGATCTAGCTGAACACTGTGAGCAGGACGCACTGCACTAAATGTAAATAGTCTAGAAGATAACAGGAACGGATCTAGCTGAACACTGTGAGCAGGATGCACTGCACTAAATGTAAATAGTCTAGAAGATAACAGGAACGGATCTAGCTAAACTGAGTACAGTGTATATATATATATGCAACACCTGGGATGCATATATATACACAATACACTGTAAGTGCAGCTAACTGACTGACTGTTCTGCCTAATCTATCTAACTCAAATCAAACACTGTCTCTCTGTCTATCTCTTTCAACGCCGGAACACACACTACACAGGGCCGCCGTGCAGGCGGCCTTATATAGTGTGGGGCGTGTACTAAATCCCCTGAGCCATAATTGGCCAAAGCCTCCTTGGCTTTGGCCAATTACGGCTCTCTGTTCAGGCGGCGCTGTTATTGGCCAAGCATGCGGGTCATAGTGCATGCTTGGCCAATCATCAGCAAGCAATGCACTGCGATGCCGCAGTGAATTATGGGCCGTGACGCGCCACACGAATTTGGCGCGAACGGCCCATATCGTTTGCAATTCGGCGAACGACTGAACAGCCGATGTTCGAGTCGAACATGGGTTCGACTCGAACACGAAGCTCATCCCTACTGAGCAGTAGCTTTAAAGAGGAAGTACTACTATCATTTATAAATGCTTTTGGAATCTCCTAGGGCACCAAGTCTCCTATTAGGGGACTACATTGCAGCACTCTACCCACTGCTCCTTCCTTTGTAGAGTAGAACTGGCATGAATTTGCAGTTCATTACTTTTTTCATTATTGTGAATGAGTGTTGTCTTCAACAACAACTCAAACCACTAGCTTATAGTCTGCTTGTAAAAGATCAATCACCACTCCATCAGCACTGAGAAAGGAGTCAGCAGAGTCAGCCCATGGATGTGATTGCTGTGTCTTCACTTAGCCCTTAGAGGTGAGAAGACATCCTCCCTGCCTGGTCTCTGGGCCCCTCCACACAGGGAGGCAGCACTGTCCAACACAAATGAGAGGGGAGAAAACCCATCCGGATGCCCCATGTCTACTGTGAGTCCAGCTGCAATCCTATGTCACTGTCCACTTTCCACTGTGTGCATTGTCATGGCCCCCTCTACTCTGTGTGCCTGTAAGTCAGACCTTGTTATAGATTTGTCCTTTTTCTAGCAACATGGTCAGACAGTGGTTTGGGAAGCATGCTGTCAACCACAATAGCTCAGCAACCAAGTGCTTAATGCACAATGATTTATAGAAGATTCTGATGCTTATTTTTTAATATACAATACTTTATTCAAGCAAATATGGTACCGTATATACTCGAGTATAAGTCGAGTTTTTCAGCACATTTTTTTGTGCTCAAAGTGCCCCCCTCGACTTATACTCGAGTCAAGCACTTTTCTGCAGCAAAAAATTTCATTTTCCGAACCGAATTTGGGGCCCCATATCTCAGGGCCACTTTGCGCTAGGAGCCCCAAATGTGGTGTGCAAACCCAGTGGAATTGGTGCCATAACATATCCAAAGCTGGGGTTCCTAGCACTAAGTGGCCCCGAGATAGGGGGCCCCAAACCCGGTTCATAAAATGTCATTCTCTGCTGCAGAAAAGTGCTTGACATTTTCTGAACTGATTTTCGGGGCCCTGTATCTCGGGAAAACTTGGTGCTAGAAACCCCAGCTTTGGACATTTTATGGTGCTAGTTCCACTGAGTTTGCACACCAAATTTGGGATTCCTAGTACTAAGTGGCCCTGAGATACAGGGCCCCAAAGTTGGTCAACTGTGTCCATCTGCAGCAATGTCATTTCGGGACCATTTGGGTTCAGAGACACCAAAATTTGGCTGCAGCTAGGGGGCATCTAGGAACCCTTAACTACCGAGTTTGAAGTTCAGGGGACCTATGACTGCAAATGGGCACAGTGAGGCATGCAAATGGGCACAGTGAGACTGCAAATGGGCATTGTTGACCCTCTTTTCCACTTACAGTAGCTGTGCATTTCTCACCCTGGTCTTATACTTGGGTCACTAAGTTTTTCCCATTTTTTTGTGGTAAATTAGGGCCTCGACTTATACTCGGAACGACTTATACTCGAGTATATACGGCATGTTTATAAAATATAAGATAAAAAAAACATTTAATAAGAAACAGTTTAGAAGCTATAATGTAATAAAACCCATTGCTATGTGTTAATCATGCACCATGATGTATTTGGTATTACAGCTACAAGAATGAACAACATATGTTTATGTATGTTGCATAGAGTAGTAACAAAAATGTACTTATTTTCAATAGGATTGCCAAAGTGTCACCTCATCCCTTCATATGTGAACACATAAGAATTACATAGACTCATAGCAACCCATGTAGTTGATATTAGGGCAGAGGACATGAGGGGCCGATTTAGACATTTGAAAATCATTCTTTTTTCTACAAGCATATCCATAAGGGAACAGTAAATGTGTGTGCACAAGAAAATGCATTCAAACTTCTATCACGCTGGTATAGAACACCCCTCAAACTTCATCACATATACCCCACAGTCTCTCCACAATGCTGGAAATGTGAAACAGAAACTGGGACACTGTTACACATCTGGTGGACGTGTCCTAAACTCCAACCCTTTTGGAAGGAAGTCCACAGACTCATCCGCCAGATCACCACCTATGCAATCGAATTCACCCCAGCGCAATTTTTGTTGCACCACCCATCGATACCAAAACATACATATTTCCGCTCTTTAACCATGCACATGGTAAATGCAGCCAAAATGTGTATCCCTGACAAATGTCCCTCCCCAGACCCACCGTCTATAGCAGACTGGTTCCTCTGTATTCACAAAACCATGGAAATGGAAGAACTAATTCATCAGGCAAAAGATTCACCTTCTACATTCACCCAAATATGGTCTTGTTGGCTTCACTACAATGGAAGAATTCAAATGGATCAATATTTGAAATAATATTGAGAGCTGTGGCAAATTAAAAGACACACACGCACCCTCAATCCTTCCTCCTACCCCCCTCCCCCTCTATCTATGCTCAAACCCCCCATCTTTCTTTTACATTAAGCACACTGCTGATGGATATCAGAAGTCCCTAAAAGCACCATATGCTATGTAGATTCCCAAACTCCCTCTACCCCTAATCGAAGGTTACTCAATCCTCAACATACTACCTTCTGACCCAAATCATATGGAATTTCCATAGAGGACCGGATACTATATTGTCATAAATTTACCTATAACCTTCATGTGGCAACAGATCAATCTTTACCAGCCTGTTCTTCAGGATTCTTGATCCCCTTGACCAGAGTATACTAAGATGTATTCAATATAATATGCTGTGTATGATTTACTTACCTATTGTATTACCTTTTGTCTTTTACACTCACAGCGACTGCGTCCATGCTTGTTCATTTCCTGTTTTGCTGTTTATGATATCAATAAAAACTTTTACAACAAAAATCATTCTTTGGCTGTTTTTGGCCACCTTTTACCCCACTACAGAGCTCTCATCTTTTGGACTAGACAAGAAGATTTTAAATTGATGATGTGGCAAATCTAAGTTCCAGTGGCTACTTTACTAAGACATAAATGCTTTTTAGAGTATGTACCTTAATATATTCATTCACCTCAGGCTCAGTCCACTGCAGGAGCTCAAAATCGAATGCATCTACCACATGCTCATAAAACAGAATTGGTCACCAAATGGATTAATTTGCATGTGCCTCTTCTCCTGACTTCTCTGTCAAGAGCAATAGCACAACTATCCACCCATCACCACATGCCAGGGTGCTAGGTGTTATTTTGGACTCTTAACACTCCTTTCAGCCCCATATCCAATCCCTTTCCAAAGCTTCCCACCTCAGCCTCTGCAACATCCCCAAACTACATCTCTTCCTAACCAATGAATCCACAAAGCTCCTGATTAACTCCCTGGTTATCTCTAGCCTCAACTACTGCAACCCCCTCCTCATTTGCTTACCTTTAAATAGATTATCCCCTCTTCAGTCCATCATGAATACTGCTGCCAGACTCATCCACCTTACAAACTGCTCGGTGTCTGCTACCCCTCTCTACCAATCCCTCCATTGGCTGCCACTCACCCAACAAATTAAATTCAAAATACTAACAATAAGTTACAAAGCCATCCACAACTCTGCCCCCAGCTACATCACTAGTCTAGTCTCAGAATACCAACCTAATCGTCCTCTTTGTTCCTCCCAAGACCTCCTGCCCTCTAGCTCCCTCATCACTTCTTTCAATATTCGCCTCCAGGACTTCTCCCGAGCCTCTCCCATCCTCTGGAATACCCTACCCCAATCTGTCAGACTATCTCCAAATCTATCTACTTTTAGGCAATCGCTGAAAACTTTTCTCTTCGGGGGAAGCCTAGCCTGCCTCCACCTAACTGTTCTTTTATTTTCTTCATCAGCTCATGCCCCACAGTTATTACCCTTTCGTATCACTTGAATCTCCCCCTAGACTGTAAGCTCTAATGAGCAGGGCCCTCTGATTCCTCCTGTATTGAATTGTATTGTAATTGTACTGTCTGCCCTACTGTTGTAAAGCGCTGCGCAAACTGTTGGCGCTATATAAATTCTGAATAATAATAATAATGTCTTCACTTACTTTCCTCAAATTCAGAATTAACCCCTTTCTTGGGGAATTAGATATGGAAGTTATAAGAATGCTCTGTGGTTCATCGCAGTTGTCAATGGCAGTAATCAGCATAGGTTAGTTATCCAGAGATCCAAGATAGGACATTCTGTTTTTTTGCAGCAGAAAGCACTGATAAAGTACACCAGCTGCTCTTGCTGTTTTTTCTCAGCCTGTTTTCACGTGTAATATAAAAGCAGAATTACAATTCCTAGTGCATACGTAACAGATGCTGTTATGAAAGAGACAGCCACATAATTCCTCCAGGAAAAAAAGTTTGAAGATCACCTTGTCCCTTAAGCATTGGTGCTATAGTTAAAAACCATGATTGTTTTGTTTTAAAACCATGGATAATAGAATATAACGGTAGTCATCTATAGTTATTGTCAGCTTTCTTATGGTAAAAGATTCCAATCCAAAATACAAAGACTCAAAAATGCTCAGATATTAACAGGTCTTGGTATACCAGCCACAACCCTTTAACAGTAGATGGACAGACTGACAGCAGTGGCTCTCAAAGATCTTGCTTTAAGCAATAGTTTTAACAGATACAAATGTTTTATTCTACTAATAGTTGTACTATAACAACTACATAAAGAGATTTACATTCACCATTACTGAAATTTAGAGGTCTGTCTGTTGTTTTATTATGATGGATAAATCAACACTTCAAAGTCGAATTAACAATTATTCACCTTTAGTGATTTAAAAAAAAAATAACTCCCAGCAGCACACCGATACATTACTAAAATATGATGTACTCTGCTAATGGCGATATACTCATGGTCAGATTACATTATTTACACATTACTTTACTTTACCTTATTATTACATTGTTTGCGGTACCTAATTGTCCCCAAAGTATGCAGTGTTGTGAGGCCTGTGTCAATGCTGGTTTATATTTTTGTTAAAGATAGTTTTCAGTTTAATTTACATATTTTATTGGTAAATGATGTCATTGTTGGGGATGGTGTTTGTATCTCACTGGAGGTTTTTAATATCAAAGGCTGCTGCCAGTAATTATCACTAATGTCTTATAAAGGGGGCACTGGGAGGTCCCTAAAAAACAATGCATGTTGCTTAACTTGGTACCTTTGCAATAAAGTCCCATTGACCATCTATTAGTGTAATTTTGACATACGTGCATTCTGATAAAAGAAAGACTCCCATTTTCAATGAATAAACCGGACCACACTCCAACAGATTAAGATCTAGACAATAACAGGACCATGGATTAATACTTATAAGCTGCAAGATCCAAGATGCAGATGAGTTAAACTTTCCCACTGCTTTTCATCCATAGAGGGAGAGAGAGATGAAGACAGAAAGCAAGATATGGAGGGGGAAGAAAAAAAGAGAAAATACAAATTAACTATGAAAGTCAGAAAGAGTGGCATTATAGAATAATCAGATGGTCATGTCTACAACTGGGCAACTGAGG
Organism: Lithobates clamitans; assembly: GCA_037952925.1. Taxonomy (NCBI): domain Eukaryota; kingdom Metazoa; phylum Chordata; class Amphibia; order Anura; family Ranidae; genus Lithobates; species Lithobates clamitans. The sequence goes on from JBBGZY010000677.1 coordinate 1,595,198, forward strand.
GGGTAAAGGCAAGGATGAATTTAATTAATCAACTCCATAGAAAAAAATATTTTCATATTATGTGGATGCTGGTGTTGTAAATCACTTACTAGCTTATTTGTTTATTCTACATTACCGATAAGCCATGTGAAAATTTCTGATGGGTATAACTGAGAAATACGGTTGAGAGATCTTGTCAAAATATAATAAAAGCCAGCAACCATTCAAAGCAAAAGTATTTGAGGTGAAGGTGACCTATCACAAATTCTTCAGTCAGACAGCTGTGACAGAAACCATGAATCAGACTGAGACAGAAGTACAGTTAAATCACACGTGTTTAATAATAATAAATAAAGGAAAACAGAGTAAACATAGTCAAAACATAGCCAGAGTTCAGGTACCGGAACGGATAGTCAGACAAGCCAAAACGTCAGGCAGCCAGAGAACAGCATAGTAGAATAGCAAGCAGGGTCTGGAGCCAGAAGGAATGTCAGCCAAGCAAATCTTTAACAGGAACACAGGAGAGCATCTCTAGAGATGTGACCAAGGTGAAGGCAGAGATCATCTGGACTTGATGGCTTAAGTAGGCAGGACTGACGAGCAGGATATCATCAACAGGTGAGTCACCATGGAGAGATAGGAGCTGGAAATTAGCCGACAGCTGAGTGGCCAGCCCAGATAAGGAAGGGCTAAGCACAGCCCTGACAGTACCCCCTCCTCAATGACCCCTCCCCCTCAGAGGACCACCAGGAGGACAGGGGCATATACGTCCGAAGATTAGACCCAAGAGCGTTCCTCTGAACCGTACCCTTTCCAATGCACCAGGTACTGTATGTGCCCGTGGAACCAACGGGAGTCAACAATGGACTGTACTTCATACTCCTCATGGTTCTCAACCTGTACAGGGTGAGGACGAGGCACCAAGGTGGTAAAGTGGTTGCAGACCAAAGGTTTTAATAAGGAGACATGAAATACATTTGAGATACACATATTAGAAGAAAGGTCTAATGCTTATGCCACTGAGTTAATCCTGCGAAGAATACGGAAAGGCCCAATAAACGAACAAGCGAACTTCAGAGAGGGAACACAAAGTTGGAAGTTGCGAGATGACAGCCAAAACCTGTCCCCAACCTGGTAGGAAGGCACAGGCAGGCGTCTGCGGTCAGCATGGAGTCTGTACCTGTCAATAGCATGTCACAAAGCCTCCTGGACTTGTGCCCAAGTGGAACAAAGACCACGGAGATGCTCCTCTAACACAGGAATACTCTGTGGAACAAATAGGTCAGGCAACATGGAAGGTTGGAAACTTTAGTTCGCCATAAACGGGGACAATCAGGAAGCAGAATTCAAGGCACTGTTGTGAGGGAACTCTGTCCATGGTAAGAGGTCTGACCAGTTGTTATGATGGTCTGAAATATAGCAATGTAGGAATTGCTCTAAGGACTGATTGGCTCATTCTACAGCCCCATTAGACTGTGGGTGATACGAAGAGGAAAAAGCAAGCTGAATTCCAAACTGTGCACAAAAGGCTCATCAGAACCGAGGCACAAACTGACTAGCACTGTCTGAGATAATCACCTTGAGTAGCCCATGTAAGTGAAAGATCTCCTGAGCAAATATGGAAGCCAGTTCCTTAGAAGTGGGCAACTTCTTAAGTGAAATACAATGACACATCTTTGAGAACTGGTCAACCACCATAAGGATAACTGTGTTACCCTGGGAGTTGGGTAACTCCACAATGAAATCCATAGACAGGTGGGTCCAGGGCCTCTCTCCATTGGGTATGGGTTGTAGGAGGCCCACTGGAAGGTGTCGTGGAGTCTTACTCTGAGCACACACGGAACAGGCAGCTATGAAGGCAGTTACATCAGCACGTAGACTAGGCCACCAGAATTGTTGGGAAATCGCCCAAACAAGTTGATTCTTCCCAGGATGGCCAGCTGCTTTGGGAGAGTGATAAGTCTGGAGCACGGCAGTATGGAGACTCTCTGGGACAAAGCAGCGATCACAATGTTTCTCATTGAAGAGCCCCAACGGCCATGGACAATGGAACAGTCTCATGAGTCACATGGGCAGGCTGTAGAGGTCTCCCATCAAGAGCCTCTATGGCAAGTGGAGTGTCACACAGCTGCAGCGGAATCGAGAGCTTCAACACAAAGGCAGCATCAATGAACAGGCCTGCAGCCCCAGAGTTGATTAGAGCCTGGATCTCAACGGATGACTCAGCCCAAAAAAGGGTAACTGAAACCAGGGGCTTATCCTTCTGGATAACTGGGGATGAAACAACGCCACCTAAGGTCTGTCCGTGGCAAGACCTCAAGGTTCGGGTGTTCCCTGAATGGGTAGTACAGAACTTCAAAAAGTGACCTGCCTGGCCACAATAAAGGCAAAATCTCTCCCTCCTCTTAAGGGTTCTGTCATCCACAGAGAGACGCGTGAAGCCCAAATGCATGGGTTCACCCTCCCTGACCGACTCAGTACCAGGAGGCATGGGAGGCATGGGAGGTGAGGGAGGCAAGGGTGGGACTGCAAAGCTTGGAGACAAATGTACAGGAGGCTTCCACATGCATTCCTTAAAAGAGAGTCTTTCTCTAGGTCTGGAGTTAATGAGGATTGCAAACGTGATCAACTTCTCCAGATGAGTGGGTATATCTCGGGCTGCTATCTCATCCTTGATGGTATCCGAGAGACCAGGGGGAAAAAGCAGCCACGAGGGCCTTATTATTCCAAGCAACCTCTGCTGCCAGAGTATGGAATTCAATGGCATAATTGGCAACAGTTCTTGTACTCTGTTTGATGGGCATGAGGCACTTGGCAGCAGAAGCGGAGCGTGAGGTAACATCAAATACTCTTTTAAAAGAAGCCACAAACTCAGGGTAACTCAAGACAACAGGTTTTTTTCATCTCCCATAGAGGGTTTGCCCAGGCCAAGGCTCTCTCAGAAAGCACAGACATCAGGAAACCTACTTTGCTTCTATCCATGGGAAACGCTTGGAGCAGTATCTCAAAGTATATCTCAACCTGGTTGAGAAACCTTCTGCATTGGACTCAATCACCCCCAAATCGCTGGGGAAGCGGAGTGGAACCAGACATACCTCTTATAGAGGTAATACTTGAGGCAGGTGCCTGCACAGAGACTTGAGCAGCAGCAGGGATAGCCTGCAACACAGGTTGTACCGGAGCAGCCACAGTGGGAGATTCCAGGTGAGCCGTGTGACTCAGGAGCATTTGTAACACCATGGCAAATTGATCCATGTGGTGATCCTGCTCATCCAATCTGGAAAAAAATATTACCAACAAGTGGATTGACTGTATCTTCTGAATTCATGGCCTTCACCTACTGTCAGAAACCATGAATCAGACCGAGACAGAAACACAGTTAAATCACACTTGTTTAATAAAAAAAACAGAGTAAACATAGTCAAAACATAGCCAGAGTTCAGGAACCGGAACAGATAGTCAGACAAGCCAAAACGTGAGGGAGCCAGAGAACAGTGTAGTGGAACAGCAAGCAGGGTCTGGAGCCAGAAGAAATGTCAGCCAAGCAAATCTTTAACGGGAACACAGGGGAGCGTCTCTAGAGATGTGATCAAGGTGAAGGCCTGAGATCATTTGGACTGGATAGCTTAAGAAAGCAGGACTGACGAGCAGGATTTCATCAACAGGTGAGTCACTGTGAAGAGATAGGAGCTGGCAATTAGCCGACAGCTGAGTGGCCAGCCCAGAGAAGGAAGGGGTAAGCCCAGCCCTGACAAGCTGCACATAATAGTTGTATATAGGTAGGGTTACTGCAGGGCAAGTGTCATATGTGTAGCACAGATTAATATACTTTAAAAAGTTATAGACAAAAAGCAGGGTTATGCCTACCCTCCTGCTAATACTGACAAACAAAAAGTGAGCATTTGTATAGGATTTTTTTGAGAGAACCAGAAGTGCAGAAGTGTGATGGGTGCAACTGATAAGTTAGGAATAATACATTTATGATGCCCAATGCAAAGCTTCAGTACTAATTTGATTAGTTTATTATCCATACATAAAACATTTAAGGTGTTAAAGAGGCCTTCACAGACTGCTGACCCAATGACCACTAATAGTTTGCAAAAGTGCAAGAGGCATGATAGCTAATGAGTAGGTTACTGACAACAGATCTACTTTCTGGTACCATCTAGAAAATCTGTTAAATCACAGGAGGCATAACATTCAGACAGTTTACTGTGAGAAATGTAAAAATATTAGTGCTTGCAAACGTGTGTCTTCTATTCATGGTTTATACATTTTATTTCATACTGCTATTAAAACTTATCTTTTCCTTAAAGTATATCTAAGCCCAAAAACAAATATTGTATATATTGCAGATTATCAGTCCTTACACATGGTAGCTCCATTAGTTTTTTCAATCTTTTCCCTTTATTTTTAAATCGGTGAGGCTGCGGGCAATGCACTTGTGATAGGATGACAACACTTACTTCTGTATCAGGACAACAGAAACAAGTTAGGACTACGGAACCCCACTAAACTACTATTGTGCATATTGAACAGGGTGTGGTTTTGTAGTTCTCATAACAATCAACACAGCCAGAGAGTCCACAAAGTTCTCAACTCACATGATTTCTAGCAAGATCAACAGGTATTTTTGAAACTTATCAAACAGGTACAACAAAATGGTTTCTATGATTTTTATTATAAAGAGTAAAAAAAGTGATGTGTCTTTTATGAGGACTCCGTTTTTGACTAAAAATTCTACTAACAAATGTGATAGCTAGAAGAAGACTGTCATAAAAAAAAAAAAAACAAGTTTGTGTTCATCCAATTTAAATGACTTGCCTTTCATATATATCACCCATAACCTTTACTTAAATTACTTGAGGATGTAAAATGAATGCAAAACATCTTGATTTGTTGATTTCAGCTTATATACTCTTCATCTGAGGCCATATTAATCTGATATGTAATTGAAAAAATCTTACAGCTGTTAAAAAGCTTACTCTTGGAAGCATCTAGTACATTAGACAACTTCTTGTGATCACATAATGTGTATTTTCTAATTTGCATAATTAGATCTTACTCAACATGTACCTGTAATTTTAATTTGTATTTTAAATCTTGTATTACAAATATCGTCTATGTATATTTCATACAAGTTACAATATTCTAATGCTGTGCGTGTAAAAAGGTCAATCATTAAAATTGAAAGGGTAACTAAACTCGTCGATTTAACTATTTTCCAAAGCTAACTACATTCAAGGCCTGCCTTGAATAATAACTGTTACAGTAACTAGTGTGCTTATGTCAGTTCTCAAATGAACTGTCAAGCCATTAAAGGCTGGTGTCATAGCCGATCATATGTCCAGCAAAATGGCAACTGCAGATCAAACAGAGGCTAAAAAAAGCAATTCCTTGGCTGTAAAGGATGAGAAGGTTAGATTAAACTTTAAAAAGTAACTCCACTTTCAGTACAGGGATTTTAACAAACATTGTTGCAGATTTCTACCCTTTGTTATTCTGAAGGAATAGCTGTTTGTTTGTCTGTGTTCATGTGCTCAGTGAGTCTGTATGGGAGTGGATTTCATAATTATCAATCAGCTGCTGCACCTGCAAGGCTTTAATGCGGAAAGTCGCCCGGTCTATATCCCTTTAGACATAGTTCCCCTTTGAGAGTATCTCACCAAAAATGACATTTATGTTGCAGGAGATACTCAAAGGAAAGGTCATTTTTACAGTGGCGTAACTAAAACCTTCAGGGCCCCGATGCAAGAAATCATGAAGGGCCCCCCTGACCCCTGGACAGCGCTTTTCCTAGGGGGATGTCTGATAAGAAGAGGAGCCGCGAGAGCCGCCGAGGGACCCCAGAAGTCGGTGTTCGGGGCCACTCTGTGCAAAACTAACTGCACAATGAAGGTATGACATGTTTGTTATTTAAAAAAAAAAAAAACCTTTACAATCACTTTAAGGGGTTAAAACAGGTGGTCAGGAGGCAACATATTGCCTCTTTACCGGCTGTCAAATGCCTCTGAAAAGTGATCTGGGCATGGATCGCTTTTCAGAGGAACAGCATTTTGTTGCTGGTACTTTGAACGAGCAAGAAAAAAAAAATCAGTCCTAATTGTACACATATAGGGTGTCAGGATTAAACATGCATACATAAAATGTGCATACATACATCTAAACAGTGGCGGCTAGTGCTCAAAAATTTTTGGGGGGGCGCAAACATTTTTTGAAAAAAAATCATCAAATGCAGCCACTGTGCCCATCAAACGCTGCCACTGTGCCCATCAAACGCTGCCACTGTGCCCATCAAACGCTGCCACTGTGCCATCAATAGCAGCAACTATGCCATCAATTGCAGCCACTGTGCCATCAAACGCTGCCACTGTGCCCATCAAACGCTGCCACTGTGCCACTTAAATGCTGCCAGTGTGCCATCAAACGCAGCCACTGTGCCAATCAAACGCTGCCACTGTGCCACTTAAATGCTGCCAGTGTGCCATCAAATGCAGCCACTGTGCCATCAATTGCTGCCACTGTGCCCATCAAATGCTGCCACTGTGCCACTTAAATGCTGCCAGTGTGCCATCAAACGCAGCCACTGTGCCATCATTTGCAGCCACTGTGCCAAACGCTGCCACTATGCCAATCAAACGCAGCCACTGTGCCCATCAAACGCTGCCAGTGTGACCATCAAACGCTGCCAGTGTGCCCATCAAACGCTGCCACTGTGCCCATTAAATGCTGCCACTGCGCCATCAAACGCTGCCACTGTGCCCATTAAATGCTGCCAGTGTTCCATCAAATGCAGCCACTGTGCCATCAATTGCAGCCACTGTGCCAAATGCTGCCACTGTGCCCATCAAACGCAGCCAGTGTGCCCATCAAATGCTGCCAGTGTGCCCATCAAATGTTGCCAGTGTGCCCATCAAACGCAGCCAGTGTGCCCATCAAATGCTGCCAGTGTGCCCATCAAATGCTGCCCGTGTGCCCATTAAATGCTGCCAGTGTGCCCTTGAATGCCCCCAGTGTGACCCCCGACTGCTCACCTGCACTTACTCTGTCTTGGTAGGGCAGCGGGTGACTGCAACGAGTGGGGTCCTCCATGCATCTCCTGCTGTCCTCATCTCCCGTCCTCTCCTCCTGATAGGAGTCCAATAGCGCCGCCTGTCGTTTCAGCCAATCAGGTGACGGGTAACAAACCCGAGCACCTGATTGGTGGAGAGGCAGTTTAGTATTAGGAAAGCGATAGTCATTCGCTTCTCTAACACAGCTGAGTGACCTGTGAGGTCACCTTTTTTGATGCCTATTAGAGCCTATGGCTCTAATCTGGTGCTTCAAAAACACCCCCCGCCTCTGTAATTCAGGTTCCCTGCGCCCCAAAAAGGGGATGGGTGCCTGAATAGGGGGTGGCAGTGGCAGCCATAGATAGATTCATGCAATGCATGAATCTATCTATTGGTGATAGAGGGGTGGCCGGAGAGAGGGGGCGGCGCCCGTGCGCCCTTAATGCATGGGCCACCACTGCATCTAAACACACACACACACATACACATAGGTAAACACACACATAATATACACACACATATAATGTATATACACACACAAACACATATACATATATAAATACACACATAAACACATGCAAACACATACACATACATGAACACACATATAAACACACATATAAGAACACACACATACAGAAAGCCTTTTAAAAAATGGCAGTGCGGGGGGCAGGAGGCGGAGCCTAGCAGAGCAGACATGCATTGTTAGAGCTCCACACCGCTGAGGAGAGAAGAGAAGGACAAAGCGGAGCCTGCAGGCTCAAAAGGTATCCATTTGAACCTTTTTGCCCCAGGGAACAAACTGTGAAAGTTTGGGCAGGAAATAAAAATCACCTCACAAAGAGCTCACAGGCACTCACTGCAGCTAAAGCAGCTCCAGTCACCTCACAAGATACAGCATCAGGGCGCTCTCACAGACAGAAAATGTCACAGCAAGACTCTCCATTTGAGTCAGATACAGAACAAATCCTCTCACAAACTTCTCCACAAGCCTCCTCAGTATCCCCAGTAATATTATTACAATTTGAAAAGATGCTTCATAAGGCTTTAAAACAAACCTCAGACCAAATAACAAACAGCCTAACCAAAGAAATAAGAGAGCTGGGAAACCGCACCGCAGCCTTAGAAATAAAAATGGATGAAATTGAAATTACAACCCAAGAAAATATAACAGAATTGGAACAATTAAAAAAAGAGAATTTAATACTTCAAACTAAGCTCGAAGATTACGAAAATAGAGCCAGACGTTCAAACTTGCGCATAAGGGGAATACCTGAAACTGTGACAGACCTGCAATCTACTATTACTGCTCTATTACAAGAACTAAAGCCAGATATCCCTATTGAACGTTTAGAACTGGACAGAGTACACAGAGCTCTCACAGCCAAAAAGGAAGATGGACCCCCACGTGATATAATCACAAAATTTCATTATTACAGAACGAAAGAACAAATACTAATTGCTGCAAGAGAAAAAAAGGAACTTAATTTTCAAGGACACAATTATCAAATTTTTGCTGACCTATCCCAACTTACTATTACTAAAAGACGATCCATGAAACCCCAACTAATGGAACTGCAACGCCACAACATTATGTATCAATGGGGCTTCCCCTTTTCAGTCAGATTTAACTACCAAGGTACAATTTACAGAAGCAGATCAGCAGATGAACTACAACAAACCCTTTTAAAATTAAATCTGACAGAACCCACAAGCAGCAACTCTCCCACACGCAGAAGAATGGCGTCATCTTCACCTTCAGGCAGCACCCAGAAAATTTCAGAACAAAATGGGAATCATCATTCTCACAAAAGAGGCCATTATGCCACATCATCCATGGACCAAGAAGATTCAATGGACTGACATCCTAATTCCTGATATCTCTTCATTTATTATACTAAGAGATGGTTCTCTTTAAAAAAAACCTATATTTATAACTGAATGTAACTGCATTCTGATAGTCACACACTGTGTGGGATCATGTTACATTCCAGTTATATTTCTTATTACTTCTGATTCATATAGCCTTAGAATATATAAGTGAAATAAGGAAATTCTTGTTCAGTTATATAGTATCAGGTAATAACAATAGATTTATTACTTTTTAGGACAAATATGTTCAATAATCCAGAAGTAATGGAAGCTTTTTCTTTCTTTTCTTAAAACAAATATATTATTACCTAACTAGTTCCTAGAATTATGTTTTTGTTTATTCTAATCTGAAGCAATACAACCTCAATTTTATGAGTTAACATATCTAAACAGTTACATATGAATAAAATATGTAATTGTTTACTCTAAAAGGGTTAAAATCCCAAAATAATTCAAACTATCTTCATCAATACCAAAGTTATTAACAGTACCTTTCTAACTGAATTATTTAGCCTAGGGCAAGACTAACCATATACAACCACCCTGGAATAAATAGTTTCAACAAAAACTATATTCTGCACTCCAATTAATGAAACATCATTTTGATGTCTTTTGACATAGCACTTCTCTCCTGTAAGCGGAAGATCCGTGTACCCCCATTAGCCCTCCTCATTCTCCCAACCATTTTATGTGGGAGTGTGACGAAGGCACTTATTCCCCTGAGAGAGATATTTATTCTCTTTCACGGGTAAATTGTGATTACTTGCAAAAAATAATTTATACAATGTATCATTTAATCTCATATGTTTTTTGTTTACTCTTTACTCCAGAATTCACTGGTTTCTTTTCTATCTATTCATCTCTTCAGTCCACACAGGTTGATCTGCGCAGTCAGCTCTGCATAACAAAAAGTAAGTCAAAACTATTTGATCTATTGCCATGGCACCACTGAATATACTTTCCCTGAATGTTCAGGGAATAAATGTCCCTCAAAAAAGGACCAAAGCCTTCCGTACTTTCCATAACAAGAAGGCTCACATAGTATACCTCCAAGAAACACACTTCACCAAAGATTCTACTCCAAAATATATTTCTCCTTTTTATCAACAAATTTACACGGCTTCTGCCTGTACCAAGCAAAGGGGAACTCTAATTGCATTTCTCCGATCCACACCATTCACCTTATCATTAGAAATTAAAGACCCAGAAGGTAGATACCTGATACTCATGGGTTATATAATGGATACAGCAATCACGGTGATTTCCTACTACGCTCCTAACAAACAACCTACACCATCCCTCTCACATATATTACAAGTGATTAATACACACAAAATAGGAACAGTGATAATGTGTGGGGATTCGAACCAGGTCCTCCTCCCATTTCTAGATAAATCACCTTTTACACCATCCAAAATAACCTCTAGATTACCTTTTTCTCAACTTCTTTCCAAATACAATCTGGTAGATTCATGGAGAGAAAGTAACCCAATGAAAAAGAAATTCACTTATTTCTCGCACCCTCATAAAACCTTCACCAGAATAGATCATATTTTTCTAACAATAGGAATGATACCAGAAATTATTGCATCAGATATAATTCCGATTCCGTGGTCTGACCATAATGCAGTATACACTACTATAGCCTCAGCCATACCAAAAGCGCATGACCCAACGTGGTACTTACCGGACATAATGCTCAAACACCCACTACATCAGATAGCCATTGAACAAGCTTTAAAGGAATACATATCAATTAATAATACAACAGATATCTCCCCAATAACACTGTGGGAAGCTCATAAGCCTGTCTTGCGTGGTACAATACAAAGACAAATGGCACTATTTAAACGGGAACGCAAAAATCTAGCAAAAAAACTAGAACTCAATTTTAATGCAGCCTACATATCATTTCAAGATAATCCATCTCAGAGTACAAAATCTCATCTGGAAAAATCTAGATTGGAATACGATCTATTTCTCACTGAGTCAGTTGATAAATCCCTCAAACGCTCCAAACACAATTTCTACATGAATACAAACAAACCAGGTACATATTTGGCTCGGGCATTAAATTCAACTAACAAATCTTTCAAACCAATACGTTTGAAATTATCAAAAAATGTTTACACTTGTAATCCAGTTAAAATAGTCCATAAATTTCACTCACATCTCGCAACTTTATACAAGACAAACAATGAATTTAATCCTACAGAAGCTGAATCATTCTTCTCAAAAATAAACTTACCTGAGTTATCTCAGAATCAAAAAAGCAGTTTGGATGAGCCTATAACTATAGATGAGGTTGCTAACGCCATAAAAGACCTAAAACTTAACAAAAGACCAGGCCCAGACGGCTACTCGGCTTTATACTATAAAACATTCTCATAAATACTCTCTCCCATTCTCACTGCAACTTTTAACAAACTTCTAGATGGACATTCTTTTCGGCAAGAAACACTAATGGCAATTGTTTGTATGATCCCAAAACCCCTTTCTGATGATACTTCCTGTGTGAATTATCGGCCTATCTCTCTGTTAAACCTCGATATTAAATTATTAGCAAAAATAATAGCAAAACGCCTCAATAGCATTATAGGAAAATTAATACATAGAGATCAAGTAGGCTTCATGCTAAATAGACAGGCAGGCGATAATATACGCAGGGCAGTGTTATTGGCACATATTGCTAAAAAACAGAAAATCCCTTTATGTTTTCTATCTCTCGATATTAAGAGGGCATTTGACACAGTATCCTGGCAATATATGCAATATTCATTACAAAAATGGGGTTTTGGACCCCACTTTTTAACATGGATCAAAGCATTATATAATGAACCCAAAGCCTATATAAAATATGCTGGATACAAATCTGAAGCCTTTAATATCGAAAGAGGTACCCGACAGGGTTGCCCATTATCTCCCTTATTATTTGCCCTTATACTCGAACCCATGGCCCAATACATCAGAACAAACCAAACTATAACTGGCATTGAAGTAGGAGGTATTACACACAAATTATGTATATTTGCAGACGATATATTACTTTTTCTATCATCACCACAGGTCTCTGGTCCTAACTTAATACCAGCTCTTGATGGATTTGCAGCCCTATCCGGCCTTATGATTAATCCTAAGAAATGCCTAGTGCTTAATATTTCACTCACAAACATGGAATTGATCCCGGCTAGGGCTGCACTCCCATTCACATGGGCAGAAAAATCAATCCCATATCTTGGAATTCATTTAACAGCATCTCATTCTGACTTATTCTCAACCAATTATCCTCCTGTATTAAGACAGATCCCAAATCTAATAAAACAATGGTCGCAACTTCCTTTATCCTGGATAGGGAAGATTAATGCAATCAAAATGACTATTCTACCCAAATTGCTTTATCTATTCAGAGTCCTCCCTATTCCAATTCCTTCCTATTTTTTGAGAATAGTACAAAAAAGAGCAACTTCGTTTATATGGGGCTCTTCTAAACCACGTATACCTATACACACACTACATCTTCCCAAAAATAAAGGAGGCCTGGGATACCCTAATTTTACTAACTACTACAGAGCAGCACATTTGGCCAGTCTGTCCAAATACCATGCAAAACAGGAAATCCCATTATGGGTATTTATAGAGGCTTCAGAAAACGACCCTCTATTAATATCAAATTTATTATGGCTTGATCCTAAAGACCGCTTTAAAATTCATAATCCCATAACTAAACACTTCTTATCTCTCTGGGATAAACTAAAAACCAAATATCAGTTACAATCTCCACACAATCCTCTCCTTTCTTTTATCAGAAATCCGGCCTTTTATCCGGCATGGATCTACCCAAATTCTTTTAAAGCTTGGACAACATCAGGCATTCAGACACTAAATGACTTCATAGCATCTAAATCATTCCTTTCATTCCCATCGCTTAGAGAAAAATATGATCTACCAAACTCTGAGATATTTAGATATCTCCAAATCAAAAATTTCTATACACCATTCCTAAAGGGGGATACACCATTATCCCAATTATCCATTTTTGAATCAATCTGTACAAAAGATCCATTTGCTAAAGGTACAATTTCATCACTTTATAATCAATTATATGGAGTAGCAAATCTTAATAGACCCTCTTACGTTCAGAGGTGGGAGGAGGACCTGGGACGAACTTTAGAAGACACGGACTGGTCTAACATATGGCTCACATCTAAGTCATCTTTACCCAACATCTTAGCACTGGAGACAAATTATAAAGTCCTAACTCGCTGGTACCTTGTACCCGCTAGAGTGGCAAAATATTCACCTAATACCTCAGCTCTTTGTTTTCGAGGATGCCCAGAAATAGGCACACATTTACACATATGGTGGACGTGCCCAGTGATCCAAACCTTCTGGAAGGAAGTCTTCGTGATTGCATCTAAAATATTTAAAAAAATAATACAACCAGATCCATATTTAACTTTACTTAATCTAAAACCGGAATGGTTAACACTCTCTCAATTCAAACTTATGATCCAACTAATAACGGCTGCAAAACAAACAGTGGCCAAGGCATGGAAATCTCCTACATTGGTACTAGCAGAAACAATTCACAGAATGAATAATACAATGTCCCATGCTAAGATGGTAGCCATCGATCAAAATCAAATTCCAAAATTTGAAAAACTTTGGCACCCTTGGATAAAACAACAGTTCCTGTCAAATTTCAATGACTCTGTCCTGTTGCCATGGCAACAGATTAAATGACTTACAGAGACACCCATTCTAAGGCTTCAAAGAGAACTAAAAAGAATAATAAACTGACGAGCGGGACAACCTTGTGGACCATACCTCTACCTTTCAACCCTTTTTCTTCTTTCTCTTTCCTTTTCTCCACCTTACGATTAATGCTCATTATCAGAATTTATTTGACCTATATACACTCTACTTGTAAACAATATGTATAGTAGGTATAAATCATTTAAATACCTACAAAAGTAACTAAGGAAATGATATATATCTTTAATTTAGGTTTACGTGAACCCAATGTTTAATATTTGAAATTTTATGATATTTACCTATATAAACCCTACTGTAAAACAATGAGCTTACTTTATAGATCCTTGTAAACTTACTTTATGTATCTTTATAACATTGTATACTCAATAAACTTCTTTTGACAAGGAAAAAAATGGCAGTGCTTTACCTTGCCTCTTTCTGCCGGGTACTGCACTGTAGGGGGAGACAAAGAGCACAGCACACACTGTGCTTTCACTTTAGATCAGTGTGACAAGCTCCCTGCACAGTGCCGATTACAGTTTGGCTGACGATCAGGGAGATTGATCTCAGCCGCTCCTCCTATCAAGATAAACAGGCAGCATGGGGCCCAGTTGCCATGGTGACCTCAGAGACCCCTATACTTCCACCACTGCATTTTTATTAACATTCAAGTACAATATGACTTGTGTCGGAATTCTATATGCTATATATTGTTTTTATTTGCTATATTTTTCCCATTAAAATGGGGTTACCCTTTAAGGAAAACTATAAAAGCGGAATTATAATTACATGAAAATTAATTAAAAACATTTTATGAAGGCAGTCAACTTTCGCCTAATGTTAATGTCAAAACAACCATGAAAAAACTGATTTTTTAATATTATTTTGGAAGCTTTGGAAGCATGTCAATTTCTATCAAAACAGCCAAGGGAATGTGGGTTGTCCAAGATAAATGATATTCAACTGATATGCAACCCTTGTTATACAGCATATTTATTTATCACACTTAAATTCGGTAAACATCCTTTAATTGAGAATAGTAGGCACTGATAGCAATAAGTTAAACACCTACTTTTTCTGATTTCCTTAAAGATCTGTTAAAGGGTTGATATTGGTTATGAAAAGACAAGGACCTAAAGGCGTCTTTGGCTTCTGTTAATGTAGAAAAGTGTTTCAATCTCTTCTGAAATGACAGATTCTTATGAAAGTAACCTTTGCAAAGCATGCTATCATTCATGCTTTAGTATGAGATTGTGTAACACTTCTTCTCACTAACTTCCTTGAAACATATCACTGCTGATTACAACTGGTTAATTATTTGTTGAATCATGGACACTTAGCCATCCTATCCTTATTTGCTATTTTATTACTTTGGCCCTTGACCACGTGTATGTCCTCGCTTAGCCTTCATTAGATGGCCTTTTGATGCTAATGTACTTAAATATTACTTGTTTATTGTGTCCAAAACTATCTGATGCATAATTCTTGATGTTGTATGAATATCTGAGCTACTATTCTCTCGATGATGTGCTAAAATTTATTTCATCTGATGTATCTTCCGTGTGCAAAAAATACATTTTCTGCTTGTACATGTTAATTTATTTTCTTTTTTAAGCTTGTTTTGCACTCCCATAGACTTATATGGGAATACAAAAAAAAAACAGTTGACATAGGCCTTAATGGTGAGCACATACAATTTATATTTACAGTATATTCGAATGATTGGCTATTCAACAAAATTAATGAATCAGAGGGGAATCACACAAAGAAAGCATTTATCATGAGGGATCAAGGCAAATAGAGAAGGCAAGAGACTGACTATTTACAGTGGCCGGGTGGGACAGGCATCGTTCTGGAAGAACGTGCCCGTATGTCCTCCCAGAACTGTTCCTAGTGCACACCCCTGAGGGCACACAGCAGCACAATCCTGTGACCTCGGTGTCCACCATGGAAATATTTGCATATATATATGTGATGACATCACATGCCTGACGAAGGGGTCCTGCGTGACTCCGAAACGTTGCACTCTCTGTGTGTTGTGATCATGCAACAAACTACACGTTTGGACGCTAGCTACGCTGTTCCATGGTGTGCTGGCAAATATTTCCATTTTGACTTGAACCAGTAT
Organism: Lithobates clamitans; assembly: GCA_037952925.1. Classification (NCBI taxonomy): domain Eukaryota; kingdom Metazoa; phylum Chordata; class Amphibia; order Anura; family Ranidae; genus Lithobates; species Lithobates clamitans. The sequence goes on from JBBGZY010000677.1 coordinate 1,610,984, forward strand.
CCAGCTGGTTGTTGCTGCAGCACCCATATCTCATGAGCTTATCCAGGAAAGTGTGCGATGGAAATATGAAGTACTCAGTGTCCACCAGATACAGTGTATCAACGAATCCAGTACAGGGCTGTGCTCCACTCTAGTGCCATCTGATCACTGTGTCCAGTCACAGCAATCAAATGTCTAGTAGTAAACAATGACTGTCATCTATACAGTCATTGAGAACTGTCACAGTGATCACATGGTACAGCACCAATCACAGCAACCCTATACCATGTGATAGCTTTGGCCAATCACAGCTATCACAGTAGTTCTCAATGGCTGCAATCACGAGAGCTGTCGTAAATGATTGCTTATATAACCATTATGTCTGTATAAGCAATCCTAGTGAAAAAAAATTCCAATAACCTCCCTAGAGTAGTGCAGTGTCAACTATGGTAACACAGCACTGCTCTGGTGACAGGATGTAAAAAAAGAAATAAAAAAAAATTTTTTTTTTTACTTACTGTCACCAGAGCAAGTGCAGTATCACTATAATGACATCGAACCTCTGTGGCGGTGATCATGTACAATGGCTTGTTGCTCTGATATCACTGTATGCCAGTGCTACCAGCCATTATCTAAAATCACTGCCACAGCATTACTATGTCACCAGACCAGTGTTGCCAGTCCGTGTCCCTAATCACCGCTGCACATGTCAGGTTCCCCAATCACCGCACCCACTCACAGTGTCCCTGATCACTGCCACACCAATCATATTGTCCCTAGTCACCATTACACTAGTCATATTGTCCTTAATCACCACCACACTAGTCATATTGTCCCTAATCACCACCACACTAGTCATATTGTCCTTAATCACCGCCACACCAGTTACAGTGTCCCTAATCACAGCCACACTAGTTACAGGGTCTCTACATGCATGGAGGTGACCATTACAGTACATTGGTTTTGAAACAATCGGTGATTTATGTGATACATAAGATACAATGTTTGGTATATGATCAGTCCAAAAAGTAAGGAGTAACAGAATATGTTTTGGGGTGTAATTCTCAAATCAAATCAGTATTTAAGGACTGATCAATTTTCAAATATATATATATATATATATATATATATATATACTCCAAAGACATGCTGGTAGGTTAATTGGATCCTGTCTAAATTGTCCCTAGTATGTATGAATGTGAGTTAGGAACCTTAGATTGTAAGCTCCTTGAGGGTAGGGACTGATGTGAATGTACAATGTATATGTAAAAGAGCTGCGTAAATTGACGGCGCTATATAAGTACCTGAAATAAATAAAATAAAATAAATAAATAAATAAATACTGTATTTATCGGCATATAACACGCACTTTTTTCCCCTGAAAATCAGGGGAAAATCGTGGGTGCGTGTTATAGGCCGATACCCCCCCCAATTGTGTGTGATCGGAGCGATCGCGGCAATTGCCGCGATCGCCGCCGACATACACAGCCGTGTGGAAATTCAAATACGGCGCCGAGACTGCAGTGTCTCGGCAGAGCGGAGCTACACATAGCCGAGAGTCTTCGGGTTTTCTCGGCGCCGCTTACAGTCCCGCCCATAGGGCGGAACTGGGCGGGACTGTAAGCGGCGCCGAGAAAACCCGAAGACTCTCGGCTATGTGTATCAGCGCTCCGCTGAGACACTGCAGTCTCGGCGCCATATTTAAATTTACACAGGGTTGTGTATGACGGCAGGGATCGCGGCGATCCCACAAAGCTGGACGGGGGCAAGGCTGCATGGAGGCAAAGCTGCACTGGGGCAAGGCTGCACTGGGGCAAAGCTGCACTGGAGCAAGGCTGCACTGGGGCAAGGCTGCACTGGGGCAAGGCTGCACTAGGGCAAAGCTGCACTGGAGCAAGGCTGCACTGGGGCAAGGCTGCACTGGGGCAAGGCTGCACTGGGGCAAAGCTGCACTGGGGCAAGGCTGCACTGGGGCAAGGCTGCACTGGGGCAAGGCTGCACTGGGGCAAAGCTGCACTGGAGCAAGGCTGCACTGGGGCAAAGCTGCACTGGAGAAAAACTGCACTGACATGGCTGCACTGACATGGCTGCACTGACATGGCTGCACTGACATTGCTGCACTGACATGGCTGCACTGGGGCAAAGCTGCACTGACAAGGCTGCACTGGACACTGGGGCAAGGCTGCACTGACACTGACAAGGCTGCAGATGGACACCGATAACGCTGCATTGATGGGCATTTTAATGTAAGTCTTTCTTCCTTAAACTTTACTCCTAAAAGTTTTTTTCCTTAAAATTCCCTCCTTAACTTGGGTGCGTGTTATACGCCGGCGCGTGTTATACGCCGATAAATACGGTAAATATATATATATATATATATATATATATATATATATCAATATTTTCACACAAACCAAATAATATACACTAATTTGGGTTACTGTCACCAAAGAAGTGTAAAAGAACACATGTTGGCCTAAATTTATGAAGAAAGATTATTTATTTGTAAAAAAACTTTAACAGAAACTAAGAAAAACATTTTTTAATGTTTGGTATTTTTTGTCTTATATAGCAAAAGTAATAATAAAAATAACATTGTGATTAAATACCACCAATAGAATGCTTTATCTGCCTCAAAAAAAAGTTAAAAATGTAATTTAGGTACAGAGCTGCATGACTGAGTAATTGTCATTCAAAGTGTGAGAGCACTGAAAGCTAAAAATTGGTCTGGGCAGGAGGTGATTCAACCTAAATCATTCATTCTGTGCAGCATATTTCTGGTGATCAGTTTATATCAATTGTTTAGATGGTGATGCATACTATCTAATATCTGGTCAGTCACCTATCATTGATTGCATATAAATCAATTTTGAGTAATGACACTCTCGTATACAATTTAAAAGAATGAAAAGTAACCTTTACTTATCCTAAGCCAGCCATAGACAGTTTGAACTCTGGCTGGTTCAGCAGGGACTGGCCAAAATTCTAATCGTGTGTGGGTAGGCTGAATGTACCCAAGTTCAACTCGGGTAAAACTAGCCTGATGGATTTTACATGCGATTATTGCTAGCGGATGTTTTAGCTGCTAGTAATAATGACTGTGTTCTCCCAGTGGGAATGGCTTCCATCGCCCACCCCGCCAGGAGAACACAATGGCTCTGCATGAGGGATTTCCCTGTCAATACTGTCTGGGCTGATGGGGGAACCCATAGTTGCAGGAAAGAAATTTGCTCCATCTATGGCCAGCCTTAGTTACAGATGATGTGTTACAAAATTAGCAGTTTCAGCATTTTTCCAATCCAGTTTAGTGATGCCTCTGTGACCTATAACCATGTCTTGTACTGCAAGAAGCCAAATTTAATATTGGATGAGGCCCTGTGTGCAATCACATTCAGTACAGCTCTGACTCATCTATTATGGTTTTAAAAACAAGACATTATCAGTTTTAATTACACTGACACTTCTAAATTTGGAGACATTCCGGAAGTCTAACATTACGCCCTTACTGACTTCTGAAACATCCATGTGTTTTGCTAAACAGTTTCTCTTTGAATTCCATTTTGCCCTGCTGCTTTTAATTTTAAGAGAAAATTATGATTCATCATACCATTCTCTGCCTGCCACAATTATCAAGCTATGGTTTGTAGTCCTCAATAGCATGCAGACTGCTGCTGATAACACCCTCCCACAGTGACAGAGGCATCATCAAAACCTGGATATAGTCCTTTTTTATTTTTTTTTAACGAAATAACATATTTAATAGATATATAATTTAAATAACTTAGATTGGAAAAAACTAACAAAAGCAGGCTGTAAAAAACAAAACAAAAATGGGAAACAAAGGATAAATATGTAATTGCTCCCCAGACTTTCTTCACCGTCCCTCCCCACCTGGACTAAAATTCTCATTTATCACTTGACCTGAATACTTCCCTGCCCCTTTGGGTAAATGTTTTTTTTTCCAACTTAAAGTCGCCTCAAGAATCACTTTTTGTCAGTTTTCTTTCTAGCTGTATGTTTCTTGTCTCGGCCTCCAGCATGTTTCTTGGCCATGGATCCATTGGCAAGAGCAACTATTGCTGATGCAGAGGAGCAGGGGTCCGTAAGATCCTTGTCCCGTAAGGATGAGTTCTGTGCTCGAATTTTTGCCATGCGTATTCTTCATAGTTCTTCAGTAGGAGATGACATCCTCTTCGTTCAATGCCGACTCTGGGTTTGGGTGAATCAACATAAACTTCATCGTAAATAAGACATGTCTTATGCCCAACTCGGCCTTCCAATCTTTCTTTAAAACATTGATGCAGTTTTCTCCATTGGCCCTTCAATGCTGAGTTGCACACCAGTTATGTCCTCTTCATTGGGAATGATCTTTATTCCTTCTGGTGGATGAGATGTCAAAGTAGAAACCTCTTTGTAAACCTGGCAAATTACATGTGGGGGTAAGTTTTCAACGTTTGAAATAATGCCTCTGGAGCAGGGAAGATTGGCTCTCTATCAGTACGACTAATCGCTCATCTGGTGTGACTCTCTTTCTCAGGCCAGCCTGGGTATCTCTGCCCAGTGACAAGGATGTGATGTTGAACGTTCAGCTTGGGGCCTATCCCTTGTGTACAACCCTTGGTGTTCTCCTTCTCCTAGCGGCACCCTTCTCCTCGTGAAAAATGAACATATGTGGAAAAATGAATACTGCACTACTATATGGTGTTAATCACTGTAGCGTCAATCACTATAGTACCTATCCCTTGTGTACAACACCGGTGTTCTCCTTCTCCTAGTGGCGCCCTCCTCCTTGTTAGCTGGCTCTCTGGACAACCAGGCCTCCTCCCATCACTCGACTTCCCCGGTACTAAGCTGAATCTAGTCTTTCTAGCCTTTCTCTGCTCTAACCGCAACAAAATGTTTTGGATGGAGCTGTGCTTTAAGTTTTAATAAAAATGCTAATAATATTCTTTGGAATATTTATTTGTATTGTAAGTAAATATATCACTGTTATATAAATAAAATAATGGTGCTCTAATTGAACCGGTGAAAAATTAACATATGTGGAAAAAATAATACTGCACTACTATATGGCGTCAATCACTGTAGCCTCAATCACTATATTACCTATATATACTATATCACTGTTACTGTATTTATGTGTATTGTAATGTATGTACCAATATTTATACAGAAAAAAAGGTAAAATACCATGTTAGTACCCCTGTGACCTACATTATCTTGACAATCTAGACCCTCACTGTAGACAAATATCCATTGTTATAACAATGCCATTTTACTTAATTAAATTGTTTGCTTCCTAGCTAATCTTTTAATGATACAATTTTCTATCATTTTCAGTCAAACCTCAGCCTTAGGACATTCATTTAATGAATCTATATAGTGTAACAAAGGAAATGACTATATATTGTTTCATGCTCAGGCTTTTTTTCGTTCACTAATACCATAATTAAACACAGAGGAAAAACATCAATGCAGTTATAAGAGTAGCATAAACGTTCACTTAATGTCAAATTGAGCCCTGTATTGAATTTGGCTGTACTGTGTGTTCTTTTTTATCCTTTGTGCATAATAAGATACTTTAATTGATATTTAGTCAGTAGGCAGTCTTGTGAAAAATAGAACAGCTAAAATATCTGCACCTTCAGATATTCAAGGTCATTTTCAACAAGTTCCAACAAAAAGCAGGCAAACAGCAGGATGCACAGTAAGGTTATTTACACAAATGAATGTTGAGAAAAACAAGGGCCATCATACCTCTTGCAGTTTTCTTTAGTGTAATGATGTAATAGATTTTATCAATTTAATAGTACCCAAAACCCTTGAGGATAGCTTTCAGTATCTACCAACTAGGTAAGACAAAGACATTCAATAACGCATTGTTATGGCCATTTATTTGCATCTAATCAGTTTAACCACAATTGCATTACTATGTTACTCCCTGGCAAATGTAATTTATTACTATGAACTACATGTAAGCAAAGCTTTAGGAAAACAAAAAAAGTGGTACTTACAGTAAACTACAACAATATCAGTCTGCATTTGTAAACATATAAACAAAAATAAAACCTATAATACTGATTTAAGATGGCTGCTTTCAGACTGTTGTTCATCTGAAGATATCATTCAAACTTTTTGCAACTATTTTGTTTAAATAATAGTTATATTATAGTATATGTTATGTTATATATTATATTATATTATATTATATTATATTATATTATATTATATTATATTATATTATATTATATTATATTATATTATATTGTATATGCAGTATATTATAATATAGTATAGGATATGCATTTCAATTAAAAATGAACAGTAAATTCTAAGATTCATAGAAGGAGCACCACTTATCTACTGAATAGTTATTTTTTTTAAATACAAGAATAACTATAGATATAGCTAGCCTAACTCACTTCATGTGTTCACTCTGTAATCATAATCAGTCATTAAGTATATTCTTTTCAATGCAACTGGTATAATTACCTGATATTAATGTGATATTAGCCTCTCAAAATCCCTTATACAGCATCACTTAGACTAGAAGAACTAAAGGCAGGACAGGTAACCAATTAAATGTGCAAAATGCAAATTTGCTGCCAGGGAACATGATGATAGGAGGAGATAGCAGAGTAAGCAGAGAAATTACCTTATCAGCTTGCTTCTGCTCTCTTTCTGTCCAGTCACAGGCTTAAAGGCAGCAATGTATCCCCAAACTGTAAACTGTAAAAGGTTATACATCCTTATGACATCCTTATGACTGTGCTGTGTGAAAGGGCTATGAAATCTTAGAACAAGAATCCTTGAACACAAACATTTCTCATATACAGTTTGTTTTTCACCTGACTATTAACCTGTGTACCTAGAGTTTAGCTTTAAGCCTTGAAAACCTACCCTTTATGTAAATACACACAATATTACATTGAAAATACACTTTTCTGCTCTCTTGATCTCAACCTATATCTGTGTTTTTGTTCTTCTGCAGATCTATCTCCATATGCAAGCTAAGGGCTTGAATATTTTTCTGTGCCCAGCTTAGCTGAACCATTTCAATATTGTTGACTTGGGGGAGAAATATTGTAGCATACCAGTGCTTACCTACTTTTAGGGGAAGCTGGGTACATTTATTTCATGCTGATCCTCTGACATCAATATATTCTGAGCCAGGATCAGTATAACAGCCAGATTATTAGTATTGTTTGAGCAATCTATGTATTTCTCTTGTCATAGTTAGAGTAGATTTCAGACAACATTTTTTAAATATGTATGTAATTGTAGATATATTCTTTTAAATCCAACTTTATATCTGTGCCATCCTTTCTCCCCTCCTCCATTCTGCTGTCTCTCTAAACCCTTCTATGATGAATTGTCTCTTAACCTAGACCTATCACCACTGGACACTTAGCCAGCTCTGTAAAAACATGGCAATGAATATCTCGTGTCTATATAAAACAATTTATGTATGTATTTCTTTGACTGGCAGACATCATTTTATAAAGCTGTGAGATGTTTGTTAAAATATTTTGACAATGCCTCTAAAGCCCACAACCCAGGGGCTATCTCCTGCTATTACCCAATGAAAAGAAGAAAATGTATGATGATTACACTAGCACTGTTGTTATGGGTACAACACAGTCTCAACTTTCTTCAACAGGCGCAGGCAATTATTACAATTTTCCTTATTTTTCAACACAATTATACCTGCTGAGAAAGTCTGTTCTTCTGTAACAAATTACAAAAATGTTTGAAGAGAAATTTCAAGGTGTTTGTATTGTAGCAAAGCATTACAATTGGTAATGTGTTGCCAATGACTTGACTATGATTATTCCAGTCAAACGGAGCTGTGAGCAAATGTAGAAATGAAAAATAGATTCCTATACGTAAAAATAAATAAATAATATTATATATATATATATATATATATATATATATATATATATATATATATATATATATATATACAGTATCTCACAAAAGTGATTACACCCCTCACATTTTTGTAAACATCTTATTATATCTTTTCATGTGACAACACTGAAGAAATTACACTTTGCTACAATGTAAAGTAGTGAGTGTACAGCTTATATAACAGTGTAAATTTACTGTCCTCTCAAAATAACTCAACACACAGCCATTAATGTCTAAACCGCTGGCAACAAAAGTGAGTACACCCCTAAGTGAAAATGTCCAAATTGGGCCCAAAGTGTCAATATTTTCTGTGGCCACCATTATTTTCCAGCACTGTACTTAACCCTCTTGAGCATGGAGTTCACCATAGCTTCACAGGTTGCCACTGGAGTCCTCTTCCACTCTTCCATGATGACATCACGGAGCTGGTGGCTGTTAGAGACCTTGCGCACTTCCGCCATCCATTTGAGGATGCACCACAGATGCTTGGCCAGTCCACCACCTTTACCCTCAGCTTCTTTAGCAAGGCAGTGGTTGTCTTGGAGGTGTCTTTAGGGTTATCATTATGTTGGAATACTGCCCTGCAGCCCAGTCTCCAAAGGGAGGGTATCATGCTCTGCTTCAGTATGTCACAGTACATATTGGCATTCAGGGTTCCCTCAATGAACTATAGCTCCTCAGTGCCGGCAGCACTCATGCAGCCCCAGACCATGACACTCCCACCACCATGCTTGACTGTAGGCAAGACACACTTGTCTTCATTCTCCTCACCTGGTTGCTGCCACACATGCTTGACACCCACCATCTAAACCAAATAAGTTTATCTTGGTCTCATCAGACCACAGGACATGGTTCCAGTAATCCATGTCCTTAGTCTGCTTGTCTTCAGCAAACTGTTTGCGGGCTTTCTTGTGCAACATCTTTAAAAGAGGCTTCCTTCTGGGACGACAGCCATACATTCCAATTTGATGCAGTGTGCGGCGTATGGTCTGAGCAATAACAGGGTGACCCCCCCACCACTTCAACCTCTGCAGCAATGTTGGAAACACTCATACGTTTATTTCCCAAAGACAACCTCTGGATATGATGCTGAGCATGTGCAGTGAACTTCTTTGATTGACCATGGAGAGGCCTGTTGTGAGTGGAATCTGTCCTGTTAAACCACTGTATGGTCTTGGTCACTAGGGATGGGCCGAACACCCCCCCATTCGGTTCGCACCAGAACATGCAAACAGGCAAAAAATTTGTTTGAACACGCGAACACCATTAAAGTCTATGGGACACGAACATGAAAAATCAAAAGTGCTAATTTTAAAGGCTTATATGCATGGTATTGTCTTAAAAAGTGAATAATAAAATAGATCTTGCAAGCCAACAATGGAACAGTACTATAAAAGTGAGCGCGTATCGTAACCAAGCTGCAAACGCTAAACACGTTTCATACTTGTGTAGGTACACTCATGGATTAAAATAAAGTTGCATTTGCGCTAGGAAACAAAAAAAAAATATATAAAAATATAAAAATGTTTTATATATATACATATATACATACATATATATATATATTAATATAAAGTGCTTAACTACCAAAAGGGAATATATTCAGAAATCTATTATAATCCGTGTAACATTAATGTTGTGATACAACTCATAAGGTGCAACATGTGAAAAATATTAAAATACAGGTGCAAATTTAGGATAAAATGTCCATTTCTTCACCAGATTGATTAATAAAAACCATAAACATTCATCAAAATTAAAGTCTCTAGTGCATAAATCCAGTGTACATATAAAGTGCTTTTCATCATGCTCCTTAAAACCAGTGCAGAACTTATAGCATGCTTCAGTGCTCTTCCAGTGTTCCCCAAATGCCTATGCGCTCACCTCAGAGCGTGTGACACAGTACTTAAACTATGCCAAAACACGCTTGGGAGCCACTCCTGGGCTCTAACTATATATAGGTGATGAAATCCAACTCCCTCAATCAGTAGTATTCCACTACACGTCCAGGTGGAAGGCCCAACACACTCAGGTTACTCCAGGCTGGGACTGTCTCGTCCTCTTCCTCGTACCCACACGTCGTTCTCCGCTCCCAGCACCAGACGCCTCCGCTCACTACTCAAAGCTTTGAGTTTTTCACATGTTGATTTTTCACATGTTGCACCTTATGAGTTGTATCACAACATTAATGTTACACGGATTATAATAGATTTCAGAATATATTCCCTTTTGGTAGTTAAGCACTTTATATTAATATATATATATATATATATATATGTATGTATATATATATATATATATATAAAACATTTTTATATTTTTATATATTTTTTTTTTTTTTGTTTCCTAGCGCAAATGCAACTTTGTCTTAAAAAGTGTTTGGGGACCTGGGTCCTGCCCCAGGGGACATGTATCAATGCAAAAAAAGTTTTAAAAATGGCCATTTTTTCGGGATACATGCCCCAGGGGACATGTATCAATGCAAAAAAAGTTTTAAAAATGGCCATTTTTTCGGGAGCAGTGATTTTAATAATGCTTAAAGTGAAACAATAAAAGTGTGACATTCCTTTAAATTTCGTACCTGGTGGGTGTCTATAGTATGCCTGTAAAGTGGCACATGTTTCCTGTGTTTAGAACAGTCTGACAGCAAAATTACATTTCTAAAGAAAAAAAGTCATTTAAAAGTACTTGTGGCTATAATAAATTGTTGGTCTGGCAATAAACATAAAAGTTCATTGATAAAAACAGTATGGGATTCCCCCACAAGGGAACCCCGAACCAAAATTTTAAAAAAATGCGTGGGGGTCCCCCCAAATTCCATACCAGGCCCTTCAGATCTGGTATGGATATAAAGGGGAACCCTGCACAAAAATTTAACAAAAAATGGTGTAGGGCCCCCAAAAATCCATACCAGACCCTTATCCGAGCACGCAACCTGGCAGGCCACAAGAAAAGTGGGGGGATGAGAGAGCGCCCCCTGAACCATACCAGGCCACATGCCCTCAACATTGGGAGGGTGCTTTGGGCTCATCCCCACAACCCTTGCCCGGTGGTTGTGGGGGTCTGCGAGTGGGGGCTTATCGGAATCTGGAAGCCCCCTTTAACAAGGGGACCCCCAGATCCCGCCCCCCCTGTTTGAAATGGTAACGGTACATTGTACCCGTACCATTTCACAAAAAAAGTGTGAAAATTGTAAAAAAAGATAACACACACCGTGGGAGAAGTCCTTTATTAAAAAATAAAAAATAAAACTGTCCCACGTAGTCCATTCACCTCCGCCGACGTACCGAAAAAAAATAAAGAAGATCTCCCTCCATGGCAAGCACACGCCATACAACGCATCCTCGCAGGTGACATCGCTTTTAAAACTGTGGGCGGGGCCACACGGTGTCATAGCCAGGTGACCCCGCCCCCCTCTGATGCACGGAGACATCCCTATGGCTTCCCCCGTAGCATCAGAGAGGGCGGGGCCACCCGGTCCGCCCGCTGTGACGCACGGAGACATCCCTATGGCTTTCCCGTAGCTTCAGAGGGGGCAGACCGGGTGGCCCCGCCCCCCTCGGATACTACAGGGGAAGCCATAGGGATGTCCCAGTGTATCAGAGGGGGGCGACAACACCGTGTGACCCCGCCCACAGTTTTAAAAGAGATGTCACCTGCAAGGATACGTCATATGGCATGTGCCTCCCATGGAGGCAGATCGTCTTAATTTTTTTTGGCCCGCCGGCGGAGGTGAATGGACTATGTGGGACAGTTTTATTTTTTAATTTTTTAATAAAGGGCTTTTCCCACGGTGTGTGTTGTTTTTTTTTTTTACCATCTTCACACTTTTTTTGTGAAATGGTACAGGTACAATGTACCTGTTACCATTTCAAACAGGGGGGCCGGGATCTGGGGGTCCCCTTGTTAAAGCTCCCCGCCCGCAGACCCCCACAACCACTAGGCAAGGGTTGTGGGAATGAAGCCCTTCTCCCCATCAACATGGGGACAAGGTGCTTTGGGGGGCTACCACAAAGCATCCTCCCAATGCTGAGGGCACGTGGCCTGGTATGGTTCAGGAGGGGGGCGTTCTCTCGCCCCCCCTCTTTTCCTGCGGCCTGCCAGGTTGCGTGCTCGGATAAGGGACGTGCGAACAGCCAATGTTCGACCCGAACATAAAGCCCATCCCTATTGGTTACCGTGCTGCAGCTCAGTTTCAGGGTCTTGGCAATTTTCTTATAGCTTAGGCCATCTTTATGTGGAGCAACAATTTTTTTTTTTAGATCCTCAGGGAGTTCTTTGCCATGAGGTGCCACGTTGAACTTCCAGTGACCAGTATGAAAGAGTGAGAGTGATAACACCAAATTTAACACACCTGCTTCCGATTCACACCTGAGATGTTGTAACACCAATGAGTCACATGACACATGATCGGGGAGGGAAAATGGCTTATTGGACCTAATTTGGAGGGGTATACTCACTTTTGTTGCCAGCGGTTTAGACATTCATGGCTGTGTGTCGAGTTATTTTGAGGGGACAGCAAATTTACAACTGTTTACAAGCTGTACACTCATTACTTTCCACTGTAGCAAAGTGTCATTTCTTCAGTGTTGTCACACGAAAAGATATAATAAAATATCTACAAAAATGTGATGGGAGTACTCCCATTTGTGAGATACTGTGTATATATATATATATATATATATATATATATATATATATATACATATATATTTATTTAACATATATTCCATCCACACAGATTTGTTGTATATATGTGCATATGCCTATAATTAGAGTTAATGGGCCTAATGCATCAAGTGCCGGTAAGCCAGCACTATTCTATCCTTTTAATTTTCACTCAGAATTGCATACTAATTATCATTTCACTTATTAAAAAGCAAAAAAGAGAAAATCACTTGCAATGCAGAATGATAATTGTGCTACTGATGTTGAATTCAAATGTGTCATTGTAAGAGAGTATCTGGCTTAAAATAATTGCTAAACACTTGCACTTTGTGGTGCCTAGCCAAATGGCTAAGCTTGCATGAGTAGGGGGACAAAAGTTCCTTCTACATAGTGTTGTTGAGGAACCGCATGAGAGTGCTTTTTCACATGAGGTTCACTGGGGTAGGCACTGGATCTGAATTTTGACCATAAAAGCTTATGGAAAGGAGATATGGTGGAATGATCTATATTTAATATAGCTGGCCCATTTTTCACTGTATCTATTAGATATACAGTATATATCTATAGTGCAGGAATGTCCATAAATGAGCAGTGTCTGGCTTTTTTTGGTATAGTAAAAGATAGGGTGTGAGCAAATATTGTGTTTGAAGGATTGGAAAGTGGAATACATAAGTGGACAGCTTGTCCCCAATAATATGAGGTTATTCTGCATCTGGTCTACTGAGGATACTACAAGACTCACAGTAGGGTTAAAAGAGAAACATAAAACATTAACTGAAAACAAACTTTGGAACTGAATAATTGAGCGATAATTTAAAAAAATATTTCTCACTTAGATTTTAATTCACTAATGGTTTCAAGTAACTTTAGAAACAAAATATGGTATATGGCCCTGTTTATAAGGGCTAGATATTTGATGATTTGAACTAGGCAGAAGCCTTTAGAATTGCAAAGTATATGAGGGTATATGCACCTGGTTGAGAGAAATAGAAACGTTTTGGATTTCTCTTACGAGTCTTGTGAAAGAAAAGTAGTCACTAGTTAATCACATTGCGAAGTATTTATAAACTACAGGCTTAGGCATGTGTTGTAGTCAGTGCATAGCTTTTAGCACTATATAATTCCATAAGGTGGTGGATTTTAAGGCACCAAAAGGAAAAGTGTGAACCTCTTAAAATACATTTTCACTGATATTTATTTCAAAATCATATAAAACAATTGGCATAGATATAATGGTTTAAGTCTGATCAGAGGTAATAGACAAGCTTTTTAACACCCCATAACATATTATCTTATGTCTCTGTTATGGGGTGTTGGCAAGGCTATAATATTCAGCAGGGTAGCCTCTGGGAACTTTTGAACGTAGGATTCATTAGTGATCCCCCACATATTTTGAACATACCAGATCAAAGCATGAGTTTTTTGCTAAAGATAACAAAGCAGACTCACCTCTTGCCAATAAACTATGGTGCTTCCACCTATACCTTCCTTCTTACTTGACTAAAAACCAAAACCAGTCTGGGTACTAGTAACCCCATTAAAATTCTTGAAGAGTTCAGGTCAACTAGCTAAATGATACTTAAAATCACTTTCTTTAGACTGGAACTTTGTGTTTGAACTCTTCTCCAACATTTAACTCCCCAAAATTACAGACTTACGTTCTTCTCAAATTGAAAAGGATATCATCCTCCCGGAACTAACGATTGCTATTAAGATGCTACAAACAGGCAAACGACAAGGTCCAGATGGCTTCTCATCCCTTTTCTATTAAATACTTGACATATTGTTCCATCATCTAGCTTATTTTTTTAGGCTGGGTTCACACTGAAATCAGATGCGGCTCACAGCAGGGGTCCGGGGCATCCCTGTTCTCCGTTTCAGGGATGAATCATGCCCATATTTTTGCCTGAATTCGGACCTGAAACAGAGCCAAAGACGCACAGGACCCCCGTGCAATCCACTTCGCAGCCACCCCAAAGATGTGTGCATCTCCATTGAGATCTGGTCACAGTCTCCTGTCATGTGAATTGGATGCTCAGAAGAGCAGTGAAAGGATATCAATATGTTCTGCAGATGATTGTAGGCTAACAGTAATTAAAGAATGTTTGGATGTTATCCCGGGTGGTAGGGTTGTGGATCATTAGCTCCTATGTTATACAGGGACGAGTAGTATGTTCGGAATTGGTTGGCGATCTCCAAAAGATTCAAAACTTTGTTACCCTGGCGATCTACTAGAAACGAAAATCTAGATTTAGCTACCTGTCTTTTATATTGTTTGGAGAGGAGAGAGCCCGATTTATTGCCCTGAGAGTAAATTTTGAGTCTTAATTTCTGGGCCATAAATTCAAATCTCTTGAGTAGAGATGAACTCAATTGGTTTCTCAAGTCCCGCAGTTCTGAATGTAATTGAGGACTAGGTGAGGAATGTTCCTAGTTTCCAAGACTTTTATGTTGTCAATAAGATCAGAAGTAATTTTCGCACGGTTCCTTTTCTGCTGTGCAGCCAATTTAATGAGAATTCCCCTGATATGTACCTTATTGGCATTTCATAATACAGTGGGGTCAGACACTGAAGAACGATTAATATGAAAAAAAGTGTGTAGCACACTGAGGTGCTTTGCAGGCATTTTTGCGCTAAAAATAGCATCTCTAATGCCCCTCTAAACTGCTTCTTCTGCAGCCCCATTGTGAAAGCCCACATGCTTTCACACTGGGGTGGTGCGCTTGCAGGACAGGAAAAAAAGTTCTGCAAGCACCTTAAAAGCACCT
Source organism: Lithobates clamitans (assembly GCA_037952925.1). Taxonomy (NCBI): domain Eukaryota; kingdom Metazoa; phylum Chordata; class Amphibia; order Anura; family Ranidae; genus Lithobates; species Lithobates clamitans. The sequence goes on from JBBGZY010000677.1 coordinate 1,626,314, forward strand.
TGAAACTTCCGGTTCCGGTGCCGCATGGAGTGACTGCTCCTCGGCTCCTGCAGCACGACTCTAAAACAGCCTGTAAAATCAGTCTGAGCCACTCCACAACCACAGATCCTCCTCTGGGTGGCACTCCCACCCCACATGGAAAAGAGGGGCTGTCCCCAAGGGATAGTGCGGGCAGGAAACCATTAAAGGATAGTGTAGAGAAAAAAAATATTTTTTTTTTTTAGATTTTAAGCTATTTATGAATTTCTGTATCTTTTCTAAATTGTAATTTGAATAAAATTAGGTAATTTTTTACATATTTTGAATTTTTCTCTACACTATCCTTTATTGGTTTCCTGCCCGCACTATCCCTTGGGGACATCCCCTCTTTTCCACAAGCTTGTCTTTTGGGATGTGGCAGTGTCCTTTAGGATTAATCACCTGTATAGTTTCCTTCCCAAAGTAGTTTTTCTCCCACCCCACATGGACCGTTTTGTGGAAAAAATCAACAATCGCACTCAAACAGCCCTGACGGCGCTACCGGCCCAGTTGCAAACCGAGGCCCAAGTCCCGGCCTACACGAATCCTCCTCCTGACACGCTGACAGCGGCAATGGAGGTAAGCGGCTGCACGACCCCCCTTCCTCTCCTCAGGCCTCCTCCACACAGCATGTCCCCTCCACACAAAATGCCTCCTCCACACAGCAAGCTGGGGACAATACCACAGAGCGCATAGTCCAGGCTGTGGCTGCTCTCCTATCCCTGCATCACTTGGGAAAGCTGTCAATGCAGGGATGAAGCAGATGAAGGCCCAATTAGGAGAGCATAACACCAGACTCAATGAGCTAAAGCACCGCTTATCTAGCGTGGAAGAGGAGCTCTACCAGGCGCAAGACACGGAACAAACCCAGGACAAGACAAATCAATATATTATCCAAAAACTGAACGATTTAGAAAATAGGTCCAGAAGGAGCAACCTGTGATTCATAGGCATCACAGAATCTCTGCAATCACCTGCTCTCTCTGATTTCTGCGCCATACGCATCCCGGAAGCACTAGGCCTATCAGGCCCCCTGCACAGTGGAAAGGGCCCACCGCATGGGATCTTTCAATACTGAATGCAAAACACCCCGATCAATAATCGCCAAATACCTAAACTATTCTGATAAGGCCCTTATTCTACAAAAGTTCAGACAATCCCGCTCAGGGTCCTGATATTTGCTGATTACTCAAATGAGGTTTCAAAGAAAAGGAAAGCTTTTCAGCAAGTCTGCACGGAACTCTACAAACAACAAATAAAATTCACACTGGCCTTTCCAGCCACTCTCCGCCTCAAGACCCCTAATGGCGAACAACTTTCATTCCAAGACCCCTCTGAAGTTTTCCTATGGTTTCTGCATTCAGGCCCGCATCCCCACACCCCATCCAAAGCAGCTCCGAACAACCGCTCCCTGGACCAAAGGAGCCCGCGAAAAGATTCCCCCAAACGTTTCAGGCCTTCAGCCCTGGACCAACACCGTGCCACTCTGCGCTGAGAGGGGGGACGCAACTCTCGTCCCTGCTAACCATTCCTTCGAGGTCGCAGACAATGCAGCACGTCAGGTTTGACTTTGCCTTGTTTAAGCTTTTCATTGTTTCTCCATTTTCCACCTGTTCTAATTGCTGATGTCACCACCGTTTTCTTTTTTTTTTCAGCTAGAAATAATTGTTTTCCTTTCTAAATTGTTTTGAATATACCATCTTACCACCCCTGGCCTCACCGTGTACAGCCCCACCATCTCCCTCTATACACGACCGGTGACAGCTGCTAAAAATCTTCTATTCAGATACGGGCTCTCGTATGTCATACCACCAGGGTTGTGCACTGGGAGCTGGCTTACACAGTGACTCCATGTGGAAAAAAGTGACATTCGTTCGATTGCATGTGTTATTTTTGTTTCTGATCCCCCCACTTCCTCCCACCCTTCACAGCTATTTACCCTGGGGCACTGATATGACACCAGCTCTCCTGACGCCATACTTCTATAGCAGGGATAGTATCCTACATCTTGGTATGTTTATAACCACACAATGCCAAATGCACGGTGACAAGTTTGTAACTTCAGCCCAATTCCCTTTTCCAACCCTCCCAACATGAAAATAGTTTCTTGGAATGTGAAAGGGCTTAAATCCCCTAACAAGAGAATGAGGATCCTCTGACACCTCAAAAGAATAAAAACTGTCATCGCCCTACTTCAGGAAACACACTTCAACCCCTGATTTTCATCATATGAAAAAGCTCTGGGTAGGCACAGTCATAGGCTCAGGGCACAAAGCAGGAGTTCTCCCACTATTTCACAAGAATCTCCCCTGTACGGTCTCATCCATACAATCAGATAGCCAGGGACGTTTCATTTCAGTACATGTATAAATAGGATCCAAAGACCTAGTGCTCTCAAATATATACTCCCCCAATAACCCCGGTAAACCCTTTTATAGTGAACTATCTACATGGCTACTTCAAAAACACTCACCTCCCACACTTAGTTGGAGGGGATTTCAATGACATCGTACATCAGACTGACGACAGATCATCCCCTAAATGCTCCAGGTCAGGTTCCGACCCCACCACTTCCACGCACTTTGCATCCACTATGGAATCCCTCCACCTCTAAGACCTTTGGCGTCTAATACACCCTGCTGACAGGGTATTCACCTTCTACTCCAATCCACATAATGTATTCACCAGAATCTACTATTTTTTGGGATCTGACAACCTAATCCCCATGTTATCTAGTGCAGACATCCTTGACATTGCCATCCCCTTATGCCCCAATTTCAGTGCAACTTGATAATCTTGACCTACCTCCACACCCCAAGATATGGAGCTTCCCTTCGTACCTACATAACAACACTGACTTCCAGCCTTTCATGGATAAATCATGGACAGAATACTCCTCGGCCAATGCCCCCCACTCTGATGACCCTAAGCTCTTCTGGGATGCCGGCAAAGCATTCCTCAGGAGACGGATCATCTCTTAAGCTACCTCCTTTAAAAGGAATACTCTATCACAATACAAATTAACCAGCATGTGACTACACCAGGCACAAAGAGCCCTATACACCAGGGACTCCCCTGACAGTAGAAACGAATGGCAGGCAGCCAAGAGGGCATTTGACACCTAGGCAGACACACTTGAATTAACTAAAAAGGCACACTTAGACGCCAGCCTCCACAAGTTTGGAAACAAAGCAGACAATCTACTAGCCAGACTCTGCAAGGGACCCTTCCTCCCGATCGACATCTCCTCCCTTTGAGACACTAATGGCAACTTGAATACCACACCACAAACGATGAATAAAACAATGCTAAAATATTATTCAGCACTGTATGCTCCAGACCCTATAGACAAACAAGCAGCACACTCTTTCCTTGAGAAATTAGACATTCCCAAAGTCAGCCCCTCACAACTAGAGGCTCTCAATGCTCCTATCTCTATATCCAAAATCTCAAACACCATCCGCAACTTAACCCCCTCAGCCCCACCTGAGCATCCAGGACCTGCAGACCATTGCCGGGGATATTAAGGACACCCTATCGGTCGCCATTTCAGAGCTCCAACTTCATATCCACGCACTCGCGGATAGAGTGCACAAAGTAGAGAGGGTGACAGAAAGACATGACACGGTGCTCCGCCGAGCCACAAGGAAAATCGATACCCACACTCTCCAGCTCAGGGACATGCAACGCCACATGGAAGTCCGCTATAGTAATAGGGGGGATATATCTCTTCATCCACTGCTCCTAAGATGCATATTAGGGGGTCCAAAAGGACCCTAATCTAAAAGACTGCAGAAATCGTTTCAGTAACACTGCCCCAATATCTATGCAGTTTGGGACAACGCCACATCAGGTGAATTAGAGATCCCTCCTCCCCACAACATTTGGGACACAAAGATGAGTCTCTCCTACCCCATCGCTGAAGTTGTACAGGTGTGCGATAAGCCCTATGCAGCAAAAATAGATGAGACAGTCTGTGTGATTGTGAAACAGAGGTAACTGGCCCTGCTTGGAGGCATATGTCCCATGTGTCGTCATTCACTTCCCCTAAGTCCGCTATCCAACCCCGCCTACTCGGTAGGGTCGTGGTGTCTTGTGTGGCTGATAACAAAAAAAGAATAAATATGAGATATTAAGCACTTTTTTTCCTGACCTAGAAAAATGTCGTCTATCAGGGAGTGAGTGGCGAGTGAGAGATTAGAGGTCTGACCTTGGGTCTGAAGAGCATGTCGTACCTGAATGTATTTGTAGAAGTGATGCCTAGGTAGGTTAAATTCTGTTTGCAGTTCCAAAAAAGATTTTAAAATATTATGATTAAACAATTGGGAAATATTACAAATTCCGACCAGTCTCCAGGATTGGAAGCTATCTAACTTATATACTTCTGTCAAATTCGGATTATCCCATAATGGAGTTTCTGCCAAAAATCCCGAGATCTTCAAACTAGACCTGACTGTGGACCATAGTTTTTTCAGAAGAATAACAGTGGGCACTGTTTGTGGCAGGTGTGGTAACCCCGCCTTCAAACTTGCCAGCACCTAAGTATTCAGCGTTCCACTCCGCAACATGTTTTCAACCGGGTCAGATTCACCCAGTAACCCAAAACCACTTAATTGTTGTAGTTGAGAGGCGTAGAAATAAAATTTAGGGTTAGGGACCATATCCCTATATCAAGGACCTGAAGAAACCTGAAGAAAGTTTCAATACGGCTGAACCATCTATGGGGCATCCATTGCGGAGAATTATGCATAATATATAATAGTTGGGGTCCCCAAACCATCTTAATTAGATTTATTCTGCCTATTACTGACAATGGGAGCTTGCACCAAGTATTACACGTCATTTGAAGTTTCTTGAACAGCGGTAAGAGATTGTCCTCTAAATATGTCAGTGGGTCTGCCGACACCTGTACTCCCAAATAATTAAATGAAGAGACTACCTTAAGGGATTTCGCACTAGCCAGTAACGAGATCATAGGCTCATCTACAGGTAGAAGGACAATTAATAGAGAATCCTGATAAGGATCCAAATTGTTGGATTACCTGCATCGCGTTCGTAAGGGAAGCATCCACGTCTCCCAGGTACAGCAAAGTGTCATCTGTGTAAAGGGAAATCTTATCTGTAAATGGTCCTCTGTTATAACCCACTATAGACTGGGATGACCTAACAGTATCTGCAAGTGGTTCAAGGGCTAGCGCAAATAACAGGGGTGAAAGTGGGCACCCCTGTCTCGTGCCTCTGAATAGAGGTAATGAGTCCGAAAGGTCTCCATTTACGTGGATCCTAGCCGTAGGTGCTGCATACAACAGCTTTACCCATTGAATGAAATTGTCCCCTAGTCCAAAGCGTTTTAAGACAGCCCACAAATAAGGCATTCGATGCTATCAAAAGCCTTAGCTGCATCTAGGGACAGGATCGCTCTCCCACCTGGGTTATCGACAGGTATCTGAAGGTTAAGAAATAGTCACCTGATGTTAAGGGCTGTAGATCTCGATAGCATTTATATACCCCTGCCATCCGAACCCTGAGACTTACCCGGAGAGGAAAGCGCTAATGCTTCCAGCAGTTCATCAGCCGTAAGGGGAGCATTCAACTGCTCCACATCTTGGGCTGGGAGCTGTGGCAGCTGGCATCGTTCGAGAAAAGTCAAGAAGAGTCAATTTCTTCTGTAGTGGGAGAAACCTTAGAGGAGTACACATCAGCATAGAAATCCCTAAATGTGGATAGAATATTCACATGAGAGGAAACCAAGACCCCCGAGGGAATAGTTATTGCTTCTATATGACATGGTCCTTTCTGTGATCTCACCATCATAGCAAGCATATGGCCTGTGGTTTCTCCCTCCTCAAAATATTTCTGTTGAAGGAAAAACCTTTTATTCTCGACTTTAGTCAGTACCAAATGTTTAGCCATGTGTTGAGCCTCATGCAAAGTTTTCTCAGTATACTCTGAAGGGGAATCAACAAAGGCAGATTCAGGGGGGGCGTGGCTTGCCGGCATCTGTGATGGCAGCTTAATCCTTCTTCTCCGCTCCAACCCCAGCTAATAGCGGCTTCACAGCACCTCATCCACCACGAAAAACATCCGATCATCCCCCCGCGGGTCACACGGCACCTGGGCGCAATGTTAAAGAGGAGGAAAGAGCGGACTGTGCCTAACAAACTGACTGACTTTTACTGGTATGAGAGAGCGGGCAGGGGACAAGATGGCGCTGACGGCTCTGACAGGAATGCAGCTGTGCAGTCTCCTCACACCAGCGGCGGCGGATCACAGCGCTCAGCCTTCCCACAGGCGAACTGTGAGTATTCTCCACCTCGCTCACCCTCTTCTGCCTCCCCTGTGAAATCCAAACCCAGGAGAGAAGATGACACCCCACAACGCAGCCATAACCTGCCCTTCACTTTACCTCCCTCTGATGTCCAGCACCACACAGCCATAGATAACTTTCCTGCTTCAGATCAGCCCTTATCTGAGCTCAGAATGAAAAACATGCTGATCTCCCTTAAACAATCGCTATACACAGATCTCTCAGCTGCAGTATCCTCATTGGCCTCTGTAGTACAGCAACAGGACCAGCGTCTCCAGCATGTTGAAAGCTAAATGTCTGACCTTTTCACTGCTCATAATGATATGGTAGATGTATGCACGGAACATGAAGATGAAATGCAGGCAATACATCTTAAGTTGGCAGATCTCGAAGATCGTTCTCGAAGGAACAACATCAAATTCTGCAACATACCCGAATCGGTTCAACCACCCAAATTGGTGCGATTCCTGCAATCCCTGATGCGCGCACTAGTACCTGACCTCACTGACAGAGATCTGGAAATTGACAGGGCACATAGGCTACCAAAACCGCCTCACCTCCCGGCGGAAAAACCCAGAGATGTTCTAGCCCGCATACAACTCTTCAATGCAAAAGAAAAAGTGATGTTCGCTGCAAAACGATCGCCTAACCTTCCTGATCCTTTCACAGCCATCGCACTATATACAGATCTCTCCAAGGTGACCATGGAAAATCGTAGGCAACTAGCCACGATTACTAAAGCCCTCCAGAATCACAGCATACCATATAAATGGGGATTTCCCACCAAACTGCTGATCACGTTCCAAAGCAAAACACATGTGGTGCGCACACTTCAAGCGGGCCTCCACTTACTGAGGCTATGGCGCATTATCCCGGAGGATAGCCCAAAACCACCTCCGTCTCCTCCTTCTCAAATGGAAGCCGAGTGGTCCCTTCAAGATGCCTGATGCCTTTGTTGGTGCATAAAGTCTCATATGCCACCCAGCCGGGTGACGGCAGTTAACTGTCTCTTTCAAGCCTATCCTTCCATCCACTGGCTCCACGTTCCTGGAGGCCACTGGAGGAAATCCCCCCTCTGTTTGGATAGATCCAGCAGTATTTCTGCACATTGAACCCGTATTGTTCACGGGCTCTTTCTTTTTACTACCCTTCCCACCCCACACCAGCCTTCACTAAGCCTTCTGGACCTGCTCCAACGATCCATTGCTGACGACCTGACCATCCTGATCATCTCAGACCACAATACCATCTAATCAACATTCCTGGCACATACCTGACCACACCTAGCACTATCGTCTCAGTATAAAGGGCCATAACCAACAGCCTTACCATGCCAATCAAACTAACCTCCCTTAATGTCAAAGGCCTAAACAGCCCACAAAAAAGGGCTAATCTGCAAAGAGAACTAACAAATCATAATACGGACATTGTCTTTATACAGGAGACGCATTTTGCAGAATCCAAAACACCAAAGCTGAAGTTAAAAAGATACGAAACCACATACCTGGCCTCGGGACCGAAGAAAAAAAATGGTGTACTGACAGCTATACGCTCTACTCTCCAGTTCCAACACCTTCACACTTATGCCGACCCACAGGGTCGCTACCTCATTCTTATTTGCTGCATTGCTCAAACCACCTACACTTTAGTCAATATCTACGGTCCAAATTCCAGACAACTTCGCTTTCTTAGACGCCTCTTCAAGAAAATCAACACCTTACGCCAAGGCAACTTAATCGTGGGTGGTGACCTGAACATAATCGGCGACCCATCCATGGACACCTCTACCAACAAAGGCCACCCCCGACCAGCCCTGAATCCCCTACTCCACGACCTGGATCTCTTTGATGTATGGAGAGCACAACATGGATCAGAACGTGATTACACATTCTTTTCTCACCCGCAGCTATCCTACTCACGTATTGACTCCTTCCTAGTAGACAAATGGACACTCCAAAATGTTATGGACTGTGATATTGGTCTCATTACATGGTCGGACCATGCCCCTATTTCGATCACCCTTGGCGATCTTCGACCGGGACCACCGAGAACATGGAGACTTGACACCTCCCTTTTGGAAGACCCTAAAGTCCAACAAGAAATAGAGACTGAGCACCACTCCTTCTTTGAACTTAATGACTTGCCTGATACCGACAAATTTATACTTTGGTCAACCTACAAAGCTTACCTTAGAGGTATTTTCATAAAGCTAAGTAAAAGAGCGAGACGACAGAGGACCCAGCAGATTGATGAGGTTCTATCTAACATTTCAGAAATAGAAAAAATAAACAAATCTTCCCCCTCCCACACGCAAACTCTTAAGCTCCTGGAGCTAAGACAAAAACTACGCACCCTTCTGCTACATAAATTCAAACGTAACTTTAAATTCTCCAAGGCCAACTTTTATGCTTTAGGTAATAGAGCTGGATCACTACTAGCAAAACAAGTAAAAGCCCATCGCACAAAAGCCAAAATTCTCTCTCTCCGACACCCCACTTCAAAACAACTCTTAACCAACCCTCAGGAAATTGCAGATGCGTTTAGTGAATTCTACGCATCACTCTATAATCTCAGAAATGACCCTCTCACTCCCCAAAGCACAGCAGAACAATTTTTTAGCTATTTAGACCCGATTAAATTGCCTAAAATCTCAGAGGCACAATTCGAAACTGTCTCTAAACCATTCACCAATGAAGAAGCCCTCAAGGCCATAAACACCCTCCCTCTCCATAAATCCCCGGGAGAGGATGGCTTTTCTAACCTATTCTACAAAAAATTTGCCACCATTTTAGTCCCTAAACTAACAGACCTCTTCAACACTGCTGGTTCCTCTGGCTCTTTGCCTACAGATATGCTGCGCTCACTTATATCAACCATTCCAAAACCTGGTTAAGACGCCTCTGTTGCCTCTAACTAGGGATGAGCTTCGTGTTCGAGTCGAACCCATGTTCGACTCGAACATCGGCTGTTCGACCGTCCGTCGAATTGCGAACGTTATGGGCCGTTCGCGCCAAATTCGTGTGGCGCGTCACGGCCCATAATTCACTGCGGCATCGCAGTGCATTGCTGGCTGATGATTGGCCAAGCATGCACTATGACCCGCATGCTTGGCCAATCACAGCGCCGTCAGTAGAGAGAGCTGTAATTGGCCAAAGCCAGGGTGGCTTTGGCCAATTATGGCTCAGGGGATTTAGTACACGCCCCACACTATATAAGGCCGCCTGCACGGCGGCCCTGTGTAGTGTGTTCCGGTGTGCTGATAGAGAGAGAGACAGACAGTGTCATTTGATTTGAGTTAGCTAGATTAGGCTAGATCTGTTCCTGCTATTTACATTTAGTGCAGTGCGTCCTGCTCACAGTGTTCAGCTAGATCTGTTCCTGCTATTTACATTTAGTGCAGTGCGTCCTGCTCACAGTGTTCAGCTAGATCCGTTCCTGCTATTTACATTTAGTGCAGTGCGTCCTGCTCACAGTGTTCAGCTAGATCTGTTCCTGCTATTTACATTTAGTGCAGTGCGTCCTGCTCACAGTGTTCAGCTAGATCCGTTCCTGCTATTTACATTTAGTGCAGTGCGTCCTGCTCACAGTGTTCAGCTAGATCCGTTCCTGCTATTTACATTTAGTGCAGTCAGTGCGTCCTGCTCACAGTGTTCAGCTAGATCTGTTCCTGCTATTTACATTTAGTGCAGTCAGTGCGTCCTGCTCACAGTGTTCAGCTAGATCCGTTCCTGCTATTTACATTTAGTGCAGTGCGTCCTGCTCACAGTGTTCAGCTAGATCCGTTCCTGCTATTTACATTTAGTGCAGTGCGTCCTGCTCACAGTGTTCAGCTAGATCCGTTCCTGCTATTTACATTTAGTGCAGTGCGTCCTGCTCACAGTGTTCAGCTAGATCCGTTCCTGCTATTTACATTTAGTGCAGTGCGTCCTGCTCACAGTGTTCAGCTAGATCTGTTCCTGCTATTTACATTTAGTGCAGTGCGTCCTGCTCACAGTGTTCAGCTAGATCTGTTCCTGCTATTTACATTTAGTGCAGTGCGTCCTGCTCACAGTGTTCAGCTAGATCCGTTCCTGCTATTTACATTTAGTGCAGTGCGTCCTGCTCACAGTGTTCAGCTAGATCTATCCCAGCTTAGTGCAGCTACAGGCCATTAGTATGTCTGGAAGGCCAAGAAGGAGAGGCAGACAGTCACAAGCCAATAAGAGAGGGCAAGCAGGCTCTGTGTCTAGTGCTGGTCGTGGAGACGGTGCATCCTCATCAGCCCGTGGCCATGGGACACGCTTGGCCTTTTTTTCGGCAGCTGGCCGTGTTGAGCCGCAACATGCAGAAAACTTGGTCGAGTGGATGACCAAGCCGTCCTCATCCTCCTCATCCTCTCTCACCCATGCCCAGGGTGCTTTGTCTGGCAAAGCAGCGGCCTCTTCCCTCAGCTCAATGTCATCAGTGACTCCTTCCCTAGCTCCACCATGTCCTCCTGAGGATTCCCTCGAACTGTTTGACCACAGTGTTGGGTACATGCTCCAGGAGGATGCCCAGCGTTTGGAAGGCTCTGATGATGATACTGAGCTCGATGAAGGCAGTAACATGAGCACGGACAGAGGGGGTGCCCAAGAAGGACAGCAATCTGGCAGTCATGCTCCCCCTGCTGCAGCATACTGCCAGGTTTGCTCCAGTGATGAGGAGGGAGGGGATGATGAGGTCACTGACTCAACGTGGGTGCCTGATAGGAGAGAGGAGGAGGAGGAGGAGGAGGAGGCGGCACATCACCAACGAGGCAGGATGCCCTCCAGGGGCCAGCCTAAGGGCAGCACATTGACTGCATCACACCCCAAAGCTCCACATGTGCAGGGCGCTGCAGTCTCTGCGCGTTATTCAAAAAGTTCTTTGGTGTGGGCCTTTTTTGAGACGAGTGCATCAGATCGCACCGCTGCTATTTGCAACATATGTCTCAAGCGTATCTCGCGTGGCCAAAACATCTCCCGCTTGGGTACCACATGCTTGACCAGACATATGTTGACCTGCCATGCAGTTCGTTGGCAAGCATATCTAAAAGACCCACACCAAAGAACAAAGAGGATCTCTCCTTGCTCCTCATCAGCTGAGATTTCCAACCCCACTAGACCTTCAGTCCTCTCTGAGACCTGCAGTGAGAGGAATGAAGGTGTAGAATTAGGTGTGTCACAGCCAAGTACTTGTGGGCAATCTGCTTTTGGTACACCGACGTCAGATTGTACCAGGCAAATTTCCCTGCCCCAGCTGCTGCACCGCCGAAAGAAGTTCGCTCCCAGCCATCCACATGCCCAGCGGTTGAATGCTAGCTTGGCAAAATTGCTAGCACTTCAACTGCTGCCTTTTCAGTTGGTAGACTCTGCCCCCTTCCGTGAGTTTGTGGAATGTGCGGTTCCTCAGTGGCAGGTACCCAAACGCCACTTTTTCTCACGGAAGGCGATTCCGGCTCTCTACCGGCATGTGGAAGGCAATGTCCATGCCTCACTGGACAGGGCGGTCAGCGGTAAGGTGCATATTACCGCTGACTCATTGTCCAGCAGGCATGGACAGGGACGTTACTTAAGTTTCACGGCGCATTGGGTGACTCTGCTGGCAGCTGGGAAGGATGCAGGACAAGGTGCAGTAGTGTTGGAGGTTGTTCCGCCACCACGCCTCCAAAATGCTGATTGTGACACACCTCTCTCCTCCACCCCCTCCTCTTCTTCTTCCTCCATGGCCTCTTCCTCAGAACCAGCGGTGCTCCGTAGGCGTTCAAGGGGCTACGCAAGTACGCAGGCCAAAAGATGCCATGCGGTGCTTGAGCTGGTGTGCTTGGGGGACAGGAGCCACACTGGGGCAGAGGTTCTGTCAGCTCTGCAGGGGCAGGTTCAGAGGTGGTTGACGCCATGCCAACTTAAGGCAGGAATGGTGGTTTGCGACAATGGCACCAACCTCCTCTCTGCCCTCCGACAGGGACAACTGACCCATGTGCCCTGTTTGACTCGCGTCCTTAACTTGGTGGTGCAGCGGTTCTTGGGCAGGTACCCGGGCTTACAGGATGTCCTGAGGCAGGCCAGGAAAGTCTGTGTGCATTTCCGCCGGTCATATAATGCCAGTGCTCGGCTGACGGACCTCCAAAAGGAGTTTAACCTGCCCAAGAACCGCCTAATCTGTGACATGCCCACCAGGTGGAACTCGACATTGGCCATGCTGCAGCGGCTGCACACGCAGCAGAGGGCCATCAATGAGTACCTGTGCGACTATGGCACCAGGACAGGGTCAGGGGACCTTGGTTTTTTTTCCCCACGCCAGTGGGCCATGATCAGGGATGCATGCACTGTCCTGTCACCATTCGAGGAGGCCACGAGGATGGTGAGCACTGACAGTGCATGCATCAGTGACACTGTCCCCCTTGTCCACCTGTTGGAGCACACGCTGCGTGGAATAATGGACAGGGCACTTGAGGCAGAACAGAGGCAGGAAGAGGAGGACTTCCTTAGCTCTCAAGGCCCCCTTTATCCAGACAGTGTTCCTGCGTGCCCGCCGATCACACAGGAAGAGGACGAGGAGGAGGAGGAGGAGGAGGAGGAAGATTGTGTCAGTATGGAGGTGGAGCCTGGCACTCAGCATCAGCAGTCTTTAAGGGATCAGTCCCAAGGAACACATGGACTTGTACGTGGCTGGGAGGAGGTGGCTGCGGACGTTGTTGTCCTTAGTGACCCAGAGGACTCCGGACCGAATGCCTCAGCAAACCTACGCTGCATGGCCTCCCTGATCCTGCAAAGCCTGCGTAAGGATCCTCGTATTCGTGGTATCAAGGAGAAGGACCAATACTGGCTGGCAACCCTCCTTGATCCACGTTACAAGGGTAAGGTTGCGGACCTTATCTTGCCATCGCAGAGGGAGCAGAGGATGAAACATCTTCGGGAGGCCTTGCAGAAAGGTCTGTGCAACGCGTTCCCAGAGACTGGGAGGTTACAAACTCCTGTTTCTGGACAACGTGTTGCTGAGGCTTCGGTCAGTCAAAGAAGGAGCGGTGGAGAAGGTGGCCGTCTGACCGATGCGTTCAGACAATTTTTTGGTCCGCAGCCCCAAGGTATGATCGGTTCCAGCAACCATCGCCAGCATCTGTTTTACATGGTGCAGGAATACCTAGGGGCAAGATCAGACTTGGACACCTTTCCCACCGAAAATCCTCTGGGTTACTGGGTCTTGAGGATGGATCACTGGCCAGAGCTTGCACAGTATGCAATTGAGCTACTGGCCTGTCTTGCATCCAGCGTTCTTTCGGAACGCACATTCAGTGCTGCTGGAGGCGTGGTAACCGATCACAGGGTGCGTCTGTCCACTGACTCGGTCGATCGGCTGACCTTCATAAAAATGAATCAGTCTTGGATCACCACCAGCTACCAAGCACCTGATGCTGATGTAACTGAATAATTTTTTTCAGATCCCTTCAAAGACTGCCTATGCTGATGCTGAGTGACTATCCCTGAGTAATTATCCTCTTCCTCCTCAATCACGCTGATAGCTTGTAAGAACATTTTTTGTTCTGGGAGCCACCACCAGTGCCTAAGGCACAATTTTTCAGCCCCTGTTTAACAGGGGCGTGTAATTACAATTTTTGATGTAATACTTTGCAGCAGGGCTCGTTCCTGCATTCCAACTAGAGTGTCTGTGAGGGGTTGCAGTGTTGTGGCACCAGCACCAGTGCCTAAGGCCCAATTTTTCTGCCCCTGTCTAACAGGGGCGTGTAATTACAATTTTTGATGCAATACTTTGCAGCAGGGCTCGTTCCTGCGTTCCAACTAGAGTGTCTGTGAGGGGTTGCAGTGTTGTGGCACCAGCACCAGTGCCTAAGGCCTAATTTTTCAGCTCCTGTTCAACAGGGGCATGTAATTACAATTCTTGATCTAATATTTCACAGCAGGGCCCTGTGAGGGCTTACAGTGTTTTGGCCACAGCAACACCTAAGGCCCAAATTTCTGCTGAGTATATAGGGCAGGACCCTACTTTCAAACATCTAACTTACAAACGACTCCTACTTGCAAACGGAAGGAGACAACAGGAAGTGAGATGAAATCTACCCCTAGGAAGGGAAATTCTCTCATGTAAGAGTTAATATGGGAAAACAATTTCTCCTTTCCACTGATGCTTTCCAATCCTTGTTCCACAAAAAAACCCAAATTTTCAAAAAACATTTTTCATTGGGACAAAAAAGTGAGGTGAAATCTTCTGAAGAGGAGGAAAGACGCAAAACAAATGTCACAGGGGTGATAACCCTTCCCTATGTTTTCCAAAAAGCTTAGAAAAGATTTTTTGGCTGGAGCTAAACACGTTAAAAATGTTCAAAATTACAAACAGATTCTACTTAACAACAAACCTACAGTCCCTGTCTTGTTTGCACCGCCTGTATACTGCTGTTCAGAGTATATAGGGACCTTTCCTTATTTTAATTTGGGTGCGGGGTTCCCCTTAATATCCATACAAGACCCAAAGGGCCTGGTAATGGACTGGGGGGTACCCATGCCGTTTGTCTCACTGATTTTCATCCATATTGCCATGACCCGACATGACATTAAACCCGCAAGCAGTTTTAAATGAGATTTTTTCCTTTAAAAATGACATTTGGTGCAGGGACTGTTCTAAACATGGGAAACACGCGTCACTTTACAGGCATACTATAGACACCCCCCAGGTACGATATTTAAAGGAATATTTCACTTTTTTTTTTTTACTTTAAGCATCATTAAAATCACTGCTCCCGAAAAAACGGCCGTTTTTAAAAGTTTTTTTTGCATTGATACATGTCCCCTGGGGTAGGACCCGGGTCCCCACACCCTTTTTAGGACAATACCATGCAAATTAGCCTTTAAAATGAGCACTTTTGATTTCGAACGTTCGAGTCCCATAGACGTCAATGGGGTTCTAACGTTCGTGCGAACTTGCGGTCCGTTCGCGGGTTCTGGTGTGAACCGAACCGGGGGGTGTTCGGCTCATCCCTACCTCTAACTATAGGCCAATTTCGCTCTTAAATACCAACATCAAACTGCTCGCCAAAGTTATTGCCAACAGACTGATGATGTTTCTCCCAGAGCTGGTCCACCCAGACCAGGTTGGGTTTATCCCAGGCAGACAGGCACCTGATGCAACTAGAAGGGTGCTCAACCTCGTCCATCAGGCTACGCAAAATCGAACGCCTTCTCTGCTTCTATCCCTAGATGCAGAGAAGGCATTTGATAGGGTACACTGGACATTCCTCCAGGCAGTGCTGACAAAATTCGGTATTACCGGATGGTTCCAAAACGCAATCCTTTCCTTATACTCTAAACCATCAGCTACAGTGTTCACTGGGGGGACGATATCTGCTCCTTTTGAAATATCTAATGGTACACGACAAGGGTGCCCCCTCTCCCCACTTCTTTTTGCTCTACTAATGGAACCCTTGGCCTCCAAAATAAGATCTGATCCCCTAATCTCAGGCATCCCATGTAATGGTACAGACCACAAAATTAGTCTATAGACGTAGTTCTAATGGTCACTAACCCCATCCAGTCTCTACAGACTATACAAAACATCCTTTACCAATTCAGCTCTATCTCTTATTATAAACTAAATGCCACAAAATCCATGGTTCTCCCTATACATCTCCCTCCTCAAATGGCTACCCACCTAAAATCCACCACACCATACGTATGGATGAACACGTCTATTCCCTACCTGGGAATCCTGCTAACCCCCAATCTAAACCGATTGATCGACTTGAACTTCCATACCTTCTCTCGAAATTTACCCACACTACTGAAATCTCTACTCTACATGGGTCTCTCTACACTGGGGCGTATAGCAACCTTCAAAATGATAATACTGCCAAAACTTCTCTACTTATTCCGAACACTCATCTTACCTATTCCTCGCTCCCCCCTGACCACAATCCAGAGTCAAGTAACTAAATTTATCTGGAACTCTAAACCACCTAGATGTGCTAGCTACATACTCACTAGACCCCACAAATTAGGCGGAGCTGGACTGCCCCATATTGGCAACTACTACTACGCCTCAATATTGGACCAACTGTACTATTGGTGGCATCCTACAACTGAAAAACAATGGTCCACCATCGAAACCTCCTATCCCCAACTGGCTAACCTAACTGACCTCCTCTTATTATCGACGGCCGGCTACTCCCCAACACCTAGATGCACTAACCCTATGATATCTGCCTCTCTACAGGCATGGAATAGACTTCTTACCGCGTACTCCCGGGACTCACCTAGTAAGACCATTACCACTAAGAGCCCTGTCCTCCTGCATTCCAGACTTGAACCTCTCCCAGTGGCACAAAGCTGGTATACTGATCATTGGTGACTTGATCAACCACAATTCATTACATTAGTTTGCAGCTCTGCAAACTAACTTTCAACTCCCAAACTCAGAAGCTTACACGTACACTAGAATTACTCACTTCTTGACCACGACCAAACTACCCCCCACAGTAAAAATTCCTTTACCAATCTACTTACATTACTTCTCTAACCCATCCCCTAGCAAAAGTATCTCCAGGATATACTCCTGCCTTAATGACACCAGACCCTGCTCTCAGATGCACTCCCTAAATAAATGGGCCGAAGAACTGAATGTCCCCTTCACCCAAACCCAATGGCTACAGGCCTTTACAGACACCTTTCAGGCATCTCATTGTTCCAACCACTGGGAATCCTACCAGAAAACCATCCACAGATGGTACCTCACACCCTACCGACTCTCAAAAATGTACCCTGGCCACCCTCCATTATGCTGGAGGAACTGCGGAAGTATAGGTTCCATTGCACATACCCTCTGGTTCTGCAAATCCCTTACATCCTTTTGGAACCAAGTATTCACTTTACTCTCCTCCATTACTGGGACGTCCTGCCCTCCATCCCCAGCTCTAGCCCTGCTACATATTGGCATGGACAAAATACCATTCTCAGCTAGATGTATTATTATTCACCTACTCTATGCTGCCAAATTGAATATCACTAGATTATGGAAAACTGCTAGAATTCCCTCCATCTCGCATACTATCGCTGACCTCAACTTTCAATGTGAAATGGAGAGAATAGTAGCCAGAAAAAACTCACGATTACGTAAGTTCAAAGATATGTAGTCTCTTTGGTTACATCATCCAAAATGTACTGTTCAACTGTAATTACCCAGGTGTAAACTACTTATAGATCGTTTATTCCTTCACTCACAACCTGCTGGTGCCCTTCTCCCTCCACCTCCTATTTCCTTCCCCCTCATCCCTAACCCCCCCTCCCCCCCTTTTTTTCCAGTCTAGAACCTGTTACTACTCGACATCCATCCTTTGTTCAACATTTTACTGTTTCAATTTACCACAGTGTTAATTAACGAATAGACAGTTTCTAGTCGGAACATCTGTATATGTCACTACTGTTATGGCTCTGACATGTATGTACCTGTTTGAAACTTCAATAAAAATTACAATTCAAAAAAAAAAAAAAGGCAGATTCAGCACTCTCAACCTCCTTCAGCACAGACTGTTCCCAAGTCTTGGTCTCGGTCTTAATGGCACTGATAGATTTAATAAATTGACCTCTTAAATAGGCTTTTAGTGTATCCTAGAAAACACCAGGACTAGCCGTAGGTTTGTTAAATTAAATAAATGTAGTCAGGTTATTGTGAATAGGGTCAGGGTTAGGAAATAAAGACAACCAAAACGGGATGAGTTTCCAACAAACCCGCTTGGATATACCGGACGTAGAATTCTCTATACAAAGGGGTGAGTGGTCAGATATAGTTCTTGGAAGTTATTAGTGGTAACATGGTATCATTGCCAAGACCAAGATCAATTCTGGAGAGACCTCTATGTGTGGCAGAATAACATGAATAACATTTTACTTGTGGATGGTTCAATCGCCAAACATCTCTCAGCCCCAGCTCTAAAGGGAGCCAATCGAAGGATGCCTGCCCCCTGCCCAACGCACTCGGAAGAGCTTTTGTGGACATTTTATCAAGATCTGTATTCAAATAGTTATTGAAATCACACACAATAAGTGCCGGAATACCTGGATGCTGTGACAGAAAAGTAGCCAGAATCTTGATGACCTCCACCGAGAAGGGGAGCGGTATATATATGTTCCCAACAATGCATTGTAATCCATCCAGAGAGCATACTAAAAATATATACAGCCATTAGGGTCAATAGGTGAAGCCGTGTGTACAAAGGGACATTGATACCTATCAACACGCTGACCCCCTTGCGTAAGATGAGAAGGCAGAGTGAAACTGGGAACCAAATAATTTTGCAGAAAATGGGGACTCTTGACCAGGCAGTATATGCATCTCCTGTAGACACACCACAGAAGAACCCATGTGTTTAGGCATATGGATTACCGCTAAATGTTTCACCCTGTCCCCTAGACCCCTTACATTCCAACTGGTCAGAACAACTTGTTTAGCCATAAAGCATTAAAACATATGTATACAAAGCATGAGTTTGAAAGGCATTCATAATAAGCACTGCATTCTCTAGATAATCATCCCCAGAGTACTGGATATGGCGGTATGTAGTAGGCAGTCTCTGGTCAAAAAAGTGAAATCTATAAAATAAAGGGTTAAGCAAGACTAGGGCCAATGAACCAACTGGGTCCCAAGTAACACAGAAAAAAAAACAGAAATAAAAAAACTGTAATGTCCACGAAGGACTCTCAACTGGGGGGCTAAGTTCAGTAGCTGACTTTGTGGGTTCAGGCCCAGCCGAGCCTGTGACTTGGGCGTTGTGTGAGGCTTGGGACATGGGTGGATTACTCACTGTGTCCCAGGGTAACACTGGTGCATTTGGATCCTCCAGGGGTACTGTATCATCTGCCTCCGACTGTGATCCACTATGGCTCTCCGCACTGTTTTCAAGTGCCTCCGGTGAATCCCACATGTCATTCTGGGAGAACTGTTTCTGCACTGTCTCCCTGTGCTTCACTGCAGCCGTCTTCAAAGCCGAGCCACCATCTTGTGTCTCGTGGTCCGGAGCTGAGGGGGCCGCAGAGCTGCGTTTAGGCATCTTCCAAGCCTCAGATAAGTGCTGCAATAGCCGATCGGGTGTGACAGGTTTCACTGGGGAGCAGTCTGACACTAAAACCGGGTGAATAACGGTGATGTCCAGGATAAAAGAGCGGATTCTCGCCGGAGCTCACACTGAGTGCGACTGACTACATCCGCTGCCAAGCCACGCCCCCTAGTTTTCATCTTTATACACCAAATTGCCTGACTAAGACTTGACTTGCACTTCTAACACCATTCTCTTTTACCAACACCAAGTACAAATGTATTTGCAACAAGAGAGTCTGATTTTCCTTCGGGGAACACAGAACTCGCACAACTAAATGGGGCGTACACACGGTTGGACTTTTCAGCTACATACCATCACACAAAAGTCCAAAGGATTCGTACATGATGACGTACACCGGACTAAAATAAGGAAGTTGATAGCCGGTAGCCAATAGCTGCCCTAGCGTGGGTTTTTGTCAGTCGGACTAGCATACAGATGAGCGGATTTCTGGGTCCGGCAGAGTTACGACGTAAAGATTTCAAGCAAGTTCGAAATCTAAAGTCCCTCAGATTTGCGACTGGAAAAGTCCGCTGAAAGTCCGGGGAAGCCCACACACGATCAGATTGTCCGCCGTATTTGGTCCGTCGGCGTCCGTCGGACTTTGTAGCCGAAAAGTCCGACCGTGTGTACGCCCCATAAGTCTAAACTACAATACCCATAACACACTGCTGCTACCAGACTGAACCTGATTGGAGGAGAGTTCATTACAGCTCACTTCCTGGTATGTGACCTGATGCACATAACGCAACACTCCAGAAGCCCCACTGCTAATGTCCGGCACTACGCAAAGAATCAGACCCGTTCGCAGGGGTAAACATCTCACCGACGCCAACATGCCAGACCAGGAGGACCTAGAAGTTACCGGCTCTGGATGCACCGCTGTTAGGACTTCACCAGGACAGGTACGATGTAATGACACCTAATTTAAGGTACACCCGAGGACCACTAGTCGCGAATATACTTACCCTACCTCCAGCAGGGAAACTCGGCATATCATGCATCCCACGGGAAACGGACGCTTGGCGACAAGGTAAACATCACTCTATCTGCTTAAAGCGGGAAGGTAGAAGTTGAGGAAAGGTCCCTACAGTCCATATACTTGGTAAGGCAGTATAAGACTCGAGACAGGGTAAGACAGTTATTCCTGCCTCCTCCCCTCCATTCTCCTGCAACCCACATACAGCATGCAACATGCTCCATACAGTGGATTTTCTTACTCCCCTGTATGTTGAAATCACCTATTATCCATATCAGCCTGCTTAGGAACTTTATATGCCTACGGCAGGGAGGAATAGACAAAGAACAAGAGCAACCAACAATATCAAACCAAACTAAAGCAGATGTCCTATACCCCTCCCATCGGGCACCACAATGAGTTACCACAATATACCTACATACCCATTCTAATACCTATATAGGAGGAGCCTCCACACCCACCAGACTGGGACTTGTAAACCAGGTATGGATCTTCAACACACAGCGATACCTTTTGGGGATCTACCCCTCTACCAGCTTACAAATAGGTTGGACCATGCCCTAACCCTCTCAGGATTGGGTAATATTAACTCAATATAACTATGTTCCCGATCGGACAAGGAGATATTGTCCAAACCCCCCTCTTTACAGGGAAAGTTACCACACATCTACTTACAATAGCTCCCCGATACCATCATCGAACACAGATGTCCCCCTCCTTCCAATAGACTGATGTGTGATAATCAGGGACAAAACCAATTTCTCACAAAAATCTCTCAGTCCTCTGCAGCCCCCACAAAGTGATGGGTAACTGACGAAAAACAGTAAAAAAGCTACAAGACTCACGGTTCACGGTACAAGGACTTGGTTAGCAGGTATCTAGCCTTATTGGCAAGGTGTAATTGTGATTGTTAATGTTTTTTCTTATTCTTTAGAATAATCATTTTGGTAACAAGTTGTTTCTTGTTGTTTATATATTTAGTATAGATGTCTGGTTTAAGACTTAAGTAATGTTACAAAACCCAGTCCCTACCATGGACTCTCCATGGACTTTCAGTGGAGACTTCATACTAGGGACAAACACCACAGCAAAATAGATAGTATAATGCATTAGACGTACTTAACACCCTGACTAGACAAGGCATCAATTTTGCATACTACCCAAACTGTCCGAACGGTTACATAATGGCTATTCCCCATCTCAAAAGCATCCCGGGAGATGAACCTCCTCCCTGTAACCCAACGCCCTGTGGCGTTGGGCTACCTCACACATAAGTGGTTTCTCTTTGTAGCTTGGTCCTGGTCAACCCCCACCAGCGACGTATCACGGTGCAGGCATTTCGACAGGAGTGCATGCACCCTCTGCGCTCTGTACCTTTCTGATTCAAACCTCTTTTGAGGAGGTTGGACAAATCCCCCCCATCAGAGCACCCTTAGAGACAACAGTACACTACATATTTCTACCTTAAAACCAGCTACACCCCCCTTCCTGGTGCAGATGTGATGACGTGCACTAGAGCTACAATCTGGCGCCTAGATAACTCCCTACTCCCTGTTATGAGACTACTCATAACATCACCAAACGCCTCTCCCAATACTTTGCAGAAAACATCTCAGAAGAAACCTCACCCACTATTGCATGGGCCGCACACAAATGCGTAATTAGAGGTGAACTCATCTCCATAGCTGCTAAAAGGAACAAACTTAGAAAAGCCTGCATTGAAGAATTATCTGCACGTATACAATCACTCGAACATGCATACAAACTATCATTAGCCACCGAATCTTTCGCTGATCTTTTGAAAGTGAGGGAAGAACTCCTAGAGGAGCTTCAAAAGACATTGAAACGCAAATACACACTAACCCAAAAATTATTTTATGAATTTGGTAATAAAGCTGGAAAACTACTGGCTAGAGCCTTACAACTTAAAAGGCGGTGTATACCATCCATACTATCAAGACCCCATCGGGTAATACTCTAGCCACTCCAAAAGACATAGCTGGCCAATTTGTTCAATACTTCTCCAAGTTATACAATCTACCTAATTCACAATCGAATGATCCCTCCCCAGACCGGACTAAGACCGTTAATGACTTTCTATCCAGATATACCCCATCTCCTCTCACCACGGAGGAAGCGACAGATTTAGACCTTCCAATCTCAACAGAAGAGACCCTAATCGCACTGAAACAGTTGAAAACAGGCAAGAGCCAGGGCCCAGATGGCCTAACTGTAAGCTATTGCAAATTCTTTCCTGACATTCTTGTCCCCCACTTTGTCAAGGCATTTAACAATCTAACCTCCTCCCCCCTCGCCAACATAGACATCCTAGAGGCCCACTTATTCCGAAACCGGGCAAAGATACCATGGTGGTGTGCAATTACCATCCCATCTCTCTACTTAATGTAGACATGAAGCTCTATACCAAAATTCTAGCAAACTGCCTGCTCCCCTTACTCCCCAGATTGATCTCAGTTGACCAAGTTGGCTTTATCCCTGGCAGAGAAGCCAGGGATAACACCATAAAAGCCATTAACATACACCATTGGCTATCAACAACTTCAACTGAGGGTTTCTTCCTAACCCTAGATGTGCAGAAGGCATTCGACAGAGTGGCCTGGGACTACATGTTAGCAGTATTACAAGCGCTGGGACTTCAAACACGCTTACTCCAAATGATCCTTGCACTATACTCGTCCGCCACAGCCAGAATCAGAATCAACGGCCGACTGTCGAACACCTTCTCCATCGCAAACGGCACACGTCAGGGCTGTCCTCTCTCACCCCTTATTTTTGTTCTTACCATGGAACCCTTCCTTGCAGACTAATGCCCCGTACACACGGTCAGATTTTCTGACGGAAAATGTGTGATAGGACCTTGTTGTCGGAAATTCCGACCGTGTGTGGGCTCTATCACACATTTTCCATCGGATTTTCTGACACACAAAGTTTGAGAGCAGGCTATAAAATTTTCGGACAACAAAATCTGTTGTCAGAAATTCCGATCGTGTGTACACAAATCCGACGGACAAAGTGCCACGCATGCTCAGAATAAATAAAGAGATGAAAGCTATTGGCCACTGCCCCGTTTATAGTCCCGACGTACGTGTTTTACGTCACCGCGTTCAGAACGATCGGATTCTCTGACAACTTTGTGTGACCGTGTGTATGCAGGACAAGTTTGAGCCAACATCTGTCGGAAAAAATCCTAGGATTTTGTTGTCGGAATGTCCGAACAAAGTCCGACCGTGTGTACGGGGCATAAGAGAGAACCCTGATATTAGAGGGATTGATATTCAACACAAACAATATAAAATCGCTACTTATGCAAACGACATCCTACTATTCCTTTCAGATCCCATAACCACCATTCCCAACCTTCTTAGGGACTTCACCTTATTTAAAAAAATCTCCAACCTACAGATCAACTTCGATAAATCTAAAGTCCTAAACGTAACACTCCTGACAACGATAGTATTACATTGCCAAAATAATTTCCCTTTCAGCTGGGAATCACGCGAGATAACATACTGTACTTGGGCACTAAACTCCCCACCAAATTGACTGAACTTTACGCCAAAGACTTTTTGCCAGCCCTCCAGAAAAACCAGGGAGATTTTCACAACTGGCATAAAGGCCCCTTCTCTTGGTTTGGTAGAGCGCCCATCCTGAAGATGAATGTTCTTCCCAGAACCCTCTATCTCTTGCAAGCCATCCCCATCAAACTTCCCCCCTCTTTCTTCGCATCATATAAAAGAATGTGCAGAAACCTCATAAGTTCTTCAAACACTCCCAGATTGAGCTGGGATAAAATGACACTTCCTAAACAGAAAGGGGGGTTAGGACTCCCAGATATTCACAAATACTACTGGGCATGCCAACTCACTAGAATTATGGCACGTACATAAAAATAACAAAGATTGGATCCAAATTGAAAAGGCCTTTGCTCAGGTACCAATCTCTCACCTTCTCTGGATTAACCACAAATCCGCCCCCAAAGAATACACCACCCACCCGTCAATAGTCCCCACATTGCTGAACTTTAGATTAGCATGCAAAACTCTTAATCTGACCCCTTCACCCATGACTCCACTAGACCAGAATCCTGACTTCCTGCCAGGCCTCCCCGCACATAACCCAACTGACTCTTCCACTGGTCCATTGATCAGAGCACAACAATTTTTTCACAATGGCGAGCTCCTCTCATACTCAGCAATGTCCTCTAAATTCCCAGAGCTCAACATGCCCTTTTTAAAATTTCTTCAAATCAGACACTTTTTTCAAAATACCCAGCCTAACGCCCAATGGCATAGGGATTATACCCCCTTCGAACACCATGTAACAGCTCGGAACCTCAAAAGCATCTGATCTCAGCGATATATGTGCTACTATTCTCAAAAAACATTCCAAAAAATAAGACAAACCGACATTGGGAGACTGAATTAGCCGCAGACTTTTCCAAAGACGATTGGGAACGCATATACGAACACACACACAAGGGATCCATCAACATTTCTGCACAAGAAAACAGATATAAAATTTACTCCAGATGGTACAGGACACCCAATAAGATCCATAAATTCTTTCTTAGCATCTCCTCGCTATGCTGGAGATGCAACTCCGCCCTAGGCTCATTACTTCATATATGGTGGGAAAGCCCACTAATACAACCATTCTGGGAGGAAATTCACGGTTTGATCACTCAAATTACATCCTACACACCGGACTTCACCCCAGCACAATACCTACTCCACCATTCCTCCTTACCCTTATCGGCATACAGAAAATCCCTCAACCTACATCTCATCAATGCAGCCACCCAATGTATACCTGTTCACTGGAGAAGCACTAACCCCCCCACAGTCTCTGAGTGGATCCACCGTGTAGAGAAAACGGCTGAAATGGAAAAGCTTATCCATGAAGCTAAAGACAATCCCACTAAATTTCGAAAAACCTGGGCTTGGATACATTATAGAGACACCACGGATGCTGACAACCCCCAAACCAGCACATCACTACCCAACTAAGGAAGACTAATCAGAGACCTACCAAGACACATAGGAACTCCCTCACCTCTCTTTCCCTCATCCTCCCCCTTCTACCCAACTTATCCATTACCATTGGGTAACCCAATATAAAAATGCAGAACCCCATAAAGGGACCCTACTACCTAACCTATAAATGAAATACACCTGAAAGATCACCAGAGGTTTAGATGCAATTACCCACGCTTGGGAGATGTACAAATACACAGGGGCTCATTCATAGCTCTCGGTGAACCAAATATGATTAAACACTATATGAGTGCTACTGGCACCCACCCACCCACAGTTAGATCCCTTTAGGGGTGAGCGGGTTTTGGAGTGGCCTGCATCGGTTTGCCTGTACATTTCACTCGCCGCCCTGTAGGGCCACACAACAACCATTGTCCCTAATGACACAGACGCTTAGGACATACCAGGAATCCTCCCATAATCAGTATTGTCTCTACATAGATGCAAATACCTCCCTAGACAAGGGTACATTTACCACCATT
This sequence comes from Lithobates clamitans, assembly GCA_037952925.1. Lineage (NCBI taxonomy): Eukaryota > Metazoa > Chordata > Amphibia > Anura > Ranidae > Lithobates > Lithobates clamitans. Next base: position 1,652,250 of record JBBGZY010000677.1, read on the forward strand.
GTTTGAGAAATACGTACTGTTGCTGGATACTTGCACTATGATTGTATTTTATATTCTATCTTTGTCGCAAAACCTTGATTCATGTTATCTGTAATCCTTTCCTTTTGCCTCTGTTTCTGTGAAAAATCTAATAAAATTCTTTGAAAAAATAAGAATAGAGGGGATATCTTCCAAAGGGGATGGCAATTTAAAAAAAAAAAAACGTGACAGGGGTTTCACCAACATGTTTATTATTATGCTTGTCATGATATGTCTTATATGTTCTTCTCTAATGAGTTTCAACCCCCATTTGTTCTTCTCCTTTGCTACTGTAGTGGCTGCATCTCCAACACTTTTACCCTTTGTATACACCTTTTATAAACAAATAAACACTTCTTTAAAAAAAAAGTGACAGGGGTTATAACCCTCCCGTACTCTATCCAAAATGAAAGAAAAAAGTTTTGCCTTTAGTTCTAGTTTAAGGTAAAAAGACTGTGAAATCTGCAAGTTGCTTCAGGGCTTGGTACGTGAGGTAAAGCTTCACATTAGAAGAAATACCCAATCACATGCAAGGAAAAAAAAAACAGCATTTTTACTTGCACATGGTTGGGTGATGGAAGTCAGCAGTGCTCCACATCATTTACTAATCTCTGGAGCAACTTAACTTTCAAAGTGCTCAATCTGTGTGCCCTTAGTAAATCAACCCCATTTCATTTAGTTAATCCACCCCACTATATGTATTTAAATATACTTTTTTTCTCCTGTCATTTCACCAGATTTTTAGAGACTTTTGTGAATATACAAGCATATACATCATTTTAGGCAAAAAAAATCGTAATCACTCCTACTATAATACAATGTACATGCATATCACAATGGTCTAATCCCACTGACATAATTGATCTTTTTAGCTATCTATAAGGGGATATTTCTTTCCAGTGATCCCAAGTGTAGGGAACATTCTTTGCACTGATCATCACACTAATGTATCATGTGTTGTAGATATAGTCATTTTTAGCAGGTATTTGCTAAAATTAGAAAAAAATATTTCAAGGGCTTTTCTGTGTTGAAAAGGTTGAGAGAGGCTGCTTGAAAGTGTAACTGAAGGCAAAACTTTCTTTTTCATTTTGTATAGAGTAATGGAGGGTTAGAACCACTGTCGGGCTTTTTTTTTTTGCCATCTGTGTCCCATTAGGGAGATTTACCTTTTTTTCCTGTCCCATTGCCAAAACAGGAAGTAAGAGGAAATCCCTGCAAATTAAGGGAATCCCTTGGGGTCCCTCAGGTCATGAGAACTAGTGTCCCCATTGGAAAATGTCCCCTCTATTACTTTTCTGGGGACAACCAAAATTAGGGATTTTATTTTTATTTCACTTTCAGTGATAATGGGTGCATCTCCCTAATGAGGGTACGGACAGCAGTAAAAACCTAATAGGTGTTCTAATACCTTACCATCCTATTCAAAACATAAAAAAACATTTTCCTTTAGTTATACTTCAAGGAAATAAAAAATATCTTTATAAATGTCAAATATTGAATGAAAATAATTTCAAACTCACACACACATATAATTACCCTTCTTCCATTAATAAAATACGGCAATGGGGGTTATTTACGAAAAGCAAATCCACTTTGCACTACAAGTGCAAACTACAGGTGCAAAGTGCACTTGAAATTGCACTGAAAGTGCACTTGGAAGTGCAGTCGCTGTAAATCTGAGGGGTAGATCCGAAATGAGGGGAAACTCTGCTGATTTTATTATCCAATCATGTGAAAGGTAAAATGCTGGTTTTTATTCTCCTTGCATGTCTACAGCGACTGCACTTCCAAGTGCACTCTCAGTGCAATTTCAAGTGCACTTTGCACTTGTAGTTTGCACTTGTAGTGCAAAGTGGATTTACCTTTCGTAAATAACCCCCAATGCTGTATTTTTTATTGGTGGTAGAGTGGTACTTTGTGTGTGATCTTTTATAACATTGTCATTTAATACTTGACATTTATAAAGATATTTTGTATTTACTTCATATAACAGTTGTTTTTGATACTCCACATGTGTCCTGTAAAAGCAGCATCACTTTGACTGGTATTCTAGTCACCTTACTTCTTTTGTAATAATACATATGCTGCAGGGACCACAATGACTTAGTGTGTTGGCATATTTCTACGGTTTAAACACATTTAACTCTTTATTAGCAATAAAATCTGACAGGGGTTTTAATTCTTCTCCACTGTATCCAGCCTACTGGATATTGCATGAAATAAAATATTGCATGGTTTCAGTAAAACCTTGGATTGAGAGTAACTTGGTTTGAGACTGTTTTGCAAGACAAGCAAAATTTTTGAATAAATTTTGACTTGATAACCGTACTCCTATATCAAGCAATGTCTTGATATAAGAGTAGGGTCATGTCACAACAGGGTATAAAAGAGAAGAGAGGTGCCTTCTAACATGATATGGTTAAATTTAATGAAGGTACAAAATTTAGCAACTCACATGGATGGTAATTAAAACAGGCACATCTAAGTATGCAGGCATCTGGGGTAACTCTGTCCACATAGACCATCCTCCTCACCTTCACTTATGTCATCCCTTCCATTCTGCGCTCCACCAGTGCTTCAAGTCTCGCTTTCAGATCACTCTACTGCAGGGTAGTCTTCCCGGTCACAATTGCAGACGGACAGCGGTGAGATCCGACGGTGCGGAGGATAGTCTATGTGGACAGCTTTACCCTGGATGCCTGCATACTTAGATGTGTCTCTTTTAATCGTTAACCATGCGAGTTGCTAAATTTTGTACCTTCATTAAATGTAACCATATTTCTACACTTAGAGGCACCTCTCTCCTCTTTTTTATACTCATTAGCTCCTGCTGGACATGTGCACACTGAAATATTTTGGTTCGGAATTTCGTTTTAGTCCGAAAAATACATTTATTTAGTTACTCCTGAAATTCGTTTTTATTTATTTTGTTTAGTTAAAAAATGCACTCGTCCGAAAATCTGAAATAATTAAGGTCAAATCTGTCATTGAAGGCTTATGGTGTCTGTCGAATGTTCTAAGAAGATTTGACAGAGCAGCTAATCTGTACGACACCGAAATCGTACATTTCCGGTCGAATGTTCAGCCTACAAGCTATAGTAGAATTCTAATGTTGTATGACACTAGTAATAATTATATTTATGAATTATTATTACTAGTCAACCAACATTAGAATTCTTCTATAGCCTTTGGGCGGAGCATTTGACCATTAATGTCCACTCGCAGTGACTGCTTCGTCGAATCTTCATGTCGAATCTTTCCTCTCTATGTCGAATAATCTTGGACTAATAGAGTTAGGTTAGGCACATTCGACCTTTTTTGCTATTGTCTCTATAATGTTGAATCTTTTCTCTCTATGTCAAATCTTTTCTCTCTATGTAGAATAATCTTGGACTAATTGAGCTAAGGTTAGGCACATTCGACCACAGGTTCGATGGACACAGATCGCTATTGTTAGCCTCATGTCGAATCTCCTATCTATATCGAACTGTTGTCGCAAGGAAAATGAAAATAAAGCATTTGTTTATGTTGGATATTTCGGTTTTCAGATTCTGCACGTTCATTATCGTTTGTTACAACGATAACGAAAATGCCCGAAATTCGGACGAAAATGCATTAGAACGAAAACAAATGCACATGTCTATTACACAATGAATAAATGGTTGTGGAACAAATCATCTGAGTTTCCATTATTTCTTATGGGGAAATTTGCTTTGATTTATGAGTGCTTTGGATTACAAGCATGTTTCTAGAAGGAATAATGCTCACAACCCAAGGTTTTACTGTACTGCATATTTTGGAAAAATACCACATGCGGTATTTTAGAAGCATTTTTTTTAGTGAATGCCAAAAAATGTTTCTGAAAAACGCTATGCAGTATTTTGCCGCATTTCTTGCGGTAGATATAGATATTCTATGCAGTAGTGGTAGATATTGCTTCATGAATGGAGCCCAATGTTTTATACCTAGGGTCAAGAGAACCACAATGTATTAACACAAGCTTAGGTCTGAGAATCCCTATATTAACAAACTACTACCTAGCAGTGCATAGAGCCCACCTGATTGCATGCCAAAACATACAGCCCCTTGTGGGTCCAAATGGACACGATAGACTATAATCCAGTAGCAGTCTCCTTACAAATATAGCTACCCTCAACCTAAGACTAACACAACTATACCAAGCTATAAAAACATCTTTAGCTATATGGGACATGTCCAACTTCTCTGCAGCACTCCTTTCTTCACATCTATTTTTGATTTGCATGTTAATATGACTTCTATTCACACCAGGACCAATATCCTCTAGTGGTTTTTACTATGAAATGTAAAGGCTTTTTGGATTACTATTCCATTCTAATGATCACTGGCATGAAAACCGTTCAATACTTTAACTCCAGAGCAAAAGGTTCCACTAACATATTATGAAAAAAACTAGTTGCGCTGACCCCAAAAGTATACAAATGTGAACAAGGTTCCACTAACATATTAGCCTTATAAAGCTTGCATAAAGTTATTTTCAGATGGTAGCATACCCAATCTCCTGGTAATCTCGTAATGACCTCGTAACATGAAGTGTGCGAAACGTGTCTACCCAGCATTTTGATGCCTGTAGTTTTTGGGCTGTCCAAATAAAGAGGATTTTAATCTACTGTGGTATGTGGCCATTTGTTCTAATAGCATACCCAATCTCGCTTAGCTAAATACATTATTGATCAAATTAGTTCAGGCACAATAATACATATTTGGTGGTTCTGTCCCAAAATGGCTATAGATTATGATCTATATTTTAATTAATTCAGTACTTCAGTACTTATATTATAATATAACACAGGACCCTATCAAAGCCCTGTTAAACAGGCCATACCCAACATTCCTAGAGCAGGGAATAAACTTATTGACTTAGCCCAATAGCCCACTTTTTGAAATCACCAACCCTGAACATCACATAAGTCAAAGATAGATTAAATGGTAATTATAAATTATAGGTTGACTTCAATCATTCAAGAGGCATGGTGGAACTCAGCTATGAGGAAATATTAGAGGAACTAAATGCATTCTCTCTTGAGAAGAGGAGATTAAGGGGGGATATGGTCAACATGTACAAATACATAGGTGATCCATATAGTGAACTTGGTATTAAGTTATTCACTTTAAAGTCACCACAGAAGACAAGGGACACTCTTCATGTCTAGAGGAAATGAGATTTCATCTCCAAATACAAAAAGGTTTCTTCGCAGTTATGCCCTGTTCACAGGGTCGGACATTGATCGGACATTCCGACAATAAAATCCATGGATTTTTTCCGACGGATGTTGGCTCAAACTTGTCTTGCATACACACGGTCGGACAAAGTTGTCGGAAAATCTGATCGTTCTGAACGTGGTGACGTAAAACACGTACGTTGGGACTATAAACGGGTCAGTAGCCAATAGCTTTCATCTCTTAATTTATTCTGAGCATATGTGGCACTTTGTGCGTCGGATTTGTGTACAGACGATCTGAATTTCCGACAATGGATTTTGTTGTCGGAAAATTTTATAGCCTGCTCTCAAACTTTGTGTGTCGGAAATTATTGGATTATTTTTTGCTGAGGTTTTTCACCTTTCTCTGGATCAACTGTGGGTGAAGGATATGTGTATATGAGATTGTATTTTTTTAATTGTATAAACTAGATGGACTTGTGTCTTTTTTCAACCATGTAACTGTGTAACAATAATAAGGCATGTCTAATCGTTTTGTTACCATGAATAAACTACACTAAACATAATGATGCATCCTCTCATATCTAATGACTGCTGCTGCAACTACTCAGCCCTACAACTTTACAATCCTCAATCCTATTACTGGTTTCCTCCTTGTTTTCTCACTTCCATCCCCTTTTCTTTTTCTCTTTTTTCACATCTCTTCCTTCCCTCTTTACCTCTCTTTTTTGGTTCTTTTTCCTCTCTTCCTTTTACTAACCCTCTCTTTCTCTTCACCCCTTCAGTCTAACTAACCTCTTAGCCTCCCTTACAACTTATCTTTTTTTTCAGGACCTCTCTAGAGTACACCACCCCATCTTACACATCACAACACCTACATGACCACCACAGTCTTTCTCACTTATGAAATCCTTCATGATTTTGTTCCTCATTGACTCCCCCATTGACTCCAATTTTATTTATTCCAAAAACTCCTTTATTCCTTTATTCCTCATAATTTCATATCAGAAAAATGTTAACACCAACAGTATACTTGTTATACTTCAACCTGATTATAAAACTCAATAAAAAGGGCTGCCATTCCTTCCACATGGAAGCATATAGGTACTCCATCCATGATATTATGATTTGCCAAAAGTAATGTTATAAGACAGATGAAAGAGCTTATGGCCTCTTTATGTACCATAGAGAGGAAAAGTTCAGGAATACATGGGGGGTTATTTACTAAAGGAAAATCCACTTTGCACTGCAAGTGCACTTGAAAGTGCACTGAAAGTGCACTTGGAAGTAAAGTCGCTGTAGATCCGAGGGGGACATGCAAGGAAAATAAAAAACAGCATTTTAGCTTGCACATGATTGGATGATAAAATCAGCAGAGCTTCCACTCATTTCAGATCTACCCCTTAGATTTAGAGCGACTGCACTTCCAAGTGCACTTTCAGTGCACTCTCAAACTTTGTGTGTCGGAAATTCCTATGGAAAATGTGTGATGGAGCCTACACATGGCCGGATCTTCTGACAACAAGGTCCTATCACACATTTTCCATTGGAAAGTCCGACCGTGTGTACAGGGCATAAGAGTGTGAAAATGTGGAAGATACTCCCTCCAGAGGGGGTTCTGGCCAGCTCATTAGATTGCTTTAAAAAAGCCTGAATTCTTTCTTTAATGTACATAATTTAACTGGGTACTGACATTTATAGGTAAAGTTGATCCAGGGAAAATCTGAGTGCCTCTTGGGGGATAAGGAAGGAATTCTTTTCCCCTGCTGTAGCAAATTGGATTATTTTTTCAGTGCACTTTCAAGTGCACTTGCAGTGCAAAGTGGATTTGCCTTTCGTAAATAACCCCCATGGTGTCCTTGGTTGGCTTTCACTTACTCCACCGAATATCATCATTTGCTTACACCTTTGGACAATAGGTAAGGGAAGATGGTTCTATTTATCCATTTTGGAGGTGGTCCTCTTATGATCAGAAAGTGTGAAGCACTGTTATGGTTGGTAGCATTCTGGGAATCTTTGGAGATATTTGACTGGGGCCTTAAAGGATGGACCAGTCTCCTGCTGTTCTACCCCTACTCCCTTCCCACTTTGGGGGCTGTCCTTATCAAGAGTGTAAGGAACCAGATGACCAAATGAGTGACACAGCATACATTGTAGGGGAAAATAGAAAAATGTTATATATTTATTAATGAATTGTAATATCATTATTCTCCCCAATGGGAGATGATGGTTATGACACTGGTAACATGACAAATATCCAGAGATTACTGTGTCGGATAGTCTCTAGATATAGCAACACACAGCACAAGACAACAGACACAAAACATTCCAATTAAACAAATAAACAATCACCCGGACGCCAAAGATCTATGTGTCGATATCCATGCCAAGACCAATGTGTCTTATGTACATTAAGTAATATTTAGTAATTTATGGCATGGGTATCCACACAGAGGTCCCTGGAAGACTTGAGTCCACAGACTAATGATGGAAAGAAGGGGTAAAACTGGTGGTCAGCCTGTAGAATCAATTAGCTGTAATTGGAAGATCTGAGTTGGATATAATTTTCTTGAACATAATGGAAGGAAATGTCTATAAAAATAGAATTGTGTTGAGGGAACAATTTTCAACGATGTTACAGATGTGGATATATAGTCCAGATTAAATGCAGGGCAATGGCTGTAGGATATCCTATATAGTACAAGGAGACCTATGCTTCTATAGCTGCCTAGGAGATAGGACCAATGATACCGGGGAGCAAGGTCACTATTTGTACTGGACTGAACGATTGCTATTTCCTTCTATAGGTCAAACAAAATAGTATGATCTGATGCATTGTATGTAGACCAATCGGGTTTAAACAGATCGTTTGCTGTACCCCATACTCCGCACAATATTGATGGCTATAGTAGATATTGGGGGCCGATCATACGATACCCGTCTGTGGTGATGCACTTTACGCTAGGTCAGGTCTTGAGAACGAACATGTATATTGTATCCATGCTCTCTGCAAATGTTTTTCAATAGAGCGCATGCCACGCATACGTTTCTTCCAAGGATCCGAGGCTCCAATACTGTATTACAGCTAGTAGGTTAGCAGGTTCCCTCACTCCTCGTGGACTCACTTCCAGAACATGGTGGAACGAAAAGGCGTCACGTGACGCTGATGACGTCAACGCGTTTCACAATGATGAATTACGTAGCTTTATTTGGACGTAAGGGCGGGCCTCCGTCAGTTCCTTATCATGGCTTTTCACCATGGCAGGTAATCGTCCAGATTAAATTCTTAAAGGAACATAATATGTTATAGGTTCACTGTCTTGTTCCAGTCATTGTTTATGTCTAGTCTCTGGCGTTCCCTCCATGGATGTTGGTGTGGATGGATATGTGTGGGAGGGGGAAGGAGGGGGAGGAAAAGGGAAGAGAGGGAAGGGGAAAAGTGGAAGTATTTACAAAACAATATTAAACAAAGGATTCCTTTTTACTAGGTTGAGTCAATTACTACCATATCTCACAATGGGTTAATACAGGGTTCGACAAACCCCGGGCGCCAGGTCGCATTTGCGACCAGAATTAGCGACCTGGCGCCTGGGGCGGCACAGCTGGGGGTATCCTGCCTTTGTGCGGACTCCGAACCCCCCCCCCGTGCGATCGCGTCGGGCCGCGGCCGGTAATTGAGGCCCCGGCTTTGCGGCCTTCTTCGGTCCTTCTGGATTCCTTCTGGAATCTGGCGCCATCTTGTGGTGGCCGTTGGTATTGCAACCAACAATGCTAATGCAATACCAATGCAATGCTAATGGAGAAACCTGCCTGTTCTCACTGCCCGCCCATCTCCTTCTCAAAGTAGAGAAGAGAAGGAAGTGTTTGCGGACTTCATCTGGCGCCTTTTGCCTCATGGTGAGTGTGGGGACAGCCTTTTTTTTTTTTTTGTAATATTTTATTTATTTATTTATTTATTTTTAAGTAAAAACCATTCATTTTAATTTTAGGAAAAAAAAAAATGAACATATTATTTGTCATCTCCCTGCTTGGCCCCTTTCACACGGGCTGTCTGATCAAGTTCGCCTGTCAGTTTTTCAGGTGGACTTGATTGGACCTCTAGAGCCCTTTTACACGCGGGGGGGGGGGGGGTCGGTGGTAAAGCGGCGCCATTTTACGCGCCATTTTACATTCGTTTTAGCGGCGCTGTTCGGCTGCTAGCAGGGTGGTTTTGACCCCCCGCTAGCACCCGAAAAGGGGTTAAATACACCCGCAAAATGTTGCCGGAGCGGCGTTTTTGCTGGCGGTATCGCAGTGTTGCCCCACTGATTTCAATGGGGAGCAGCGGTGGAGAAGCGGTGAGTTTACCACTCCAAAGAAGCTGCTGGCAGGACTTTTTCTGACGCCCTGCCAGCGCACCGCTCCAGTGTGAATAGAGACGCTTTTTTCAGATGCTATACAGGCGCTATTTTTAGCGCTGTAGCACCTGAAAAATGCTGGCAGTGTGAAAGAGGTCTTAGCAGGGATATGGCGGTCTTGTGTCCCTGCAATAAAAGCAGTCACATTCCTTAGTTAAGGCACCACATAGTCAAACACACTACTACTACTACTAGGAACATAGTTAACCCTTTGATTGCCCTTGGTGTTAACCCCTTCCTACCCAGTGCCATTATTACAGTGACAGTGTATATTATCATCACTGATCACTGTATTAGTGTCACTTGAGATGTCAGTAGCAGTTAGTTCCGACCCAGTGTCAGACTGTATGGCGCACTCACAGTCCCGCTCTAAGTTGCTGATCGCCACCATTACTAGTATTAAAAAATAAAAGAAAAACTCCAGTATATATACACCATAATCTGTAAACCAACTTTCACACAAACCTAATAATAATATATACCTTTTGTGATTTTTTTTTTTAACCAAAGACATGTAGCAGAATGTGTTATGGCCAACATTTTTTGGATATGTTTTATTGCAAAAAGTAAAAATATTGTTTTTTTGCTTTCAACACTTGGGGTCTTGTGCAAAATATAAAAAGCTCTATCTCTGGTAAATTATATAAATTTCATTTCTGTACAGTGTTGCATGGCGCAATTGTCAGTCAAAGTAGCGCAGTGTCGAAAAGCAAAAAATGGCCTAGTCATAAAGGGGGTAAAACCTTCTGGAGGACAAGTGGCTAAAAGTTCTTACGGATCATAACTGTGTGTAAACTAGGGGTGCAACGGATCAAAAAACTCACGATTCGGATCGTTCCTCGGATCAGGAGTCACGGTTCGGATCATTTTTGGATCAACAAAAAAAAAATCTCCTCCACTGTAATATCCACAATCTTTCTATTGGCAGAGTATTGGCGGGTATATTGGCAGGGTATTGGCGGGTATATTGGCAGACTATTGGCAGGGTATTGTCAGGGCATTGCAGAGTATTGTCAGGGCATTGCAGAGTATTGGCACTGCTGCCATCCGATCTCTCCCCTCCACTGTACAGATCAGTACACAGAGGGGAGAGAGAGGAACCGGCTTCATGACATGACGCCGGTTTGTTACAAGTGATCGCTCCATTGTTCGACGGAGCGATCACGTGCTAAACGGCCGCCGGGTGTACCAAGATGGCCGCCGCTCCGGAGCTAGGCCAAAGCCGCGGCCTTTCCTATAGTCGAGGCCACAGAGTGCTCCATAGATCGCGGGTGTCCCGTACGGATCAACCTCCGCGGATCGATGACGATCCGTTGCACCCCTAGTGTAAACCTGTGTTGTGCATCTGTAAAGATACACATCAGGGCTACATAAGAGAAGGGGTGCTTTGCTTTTAAAGAAAAAAATATATGTTAAAAATTTTAATTTTGGAGACTATGCCATTAAGTAATAATGTGTACAAAAACATCTTTGTTTGGGAATTCAGAAAAAATGAAACGTGCTGCAAAAGCTGTGACACCAGAAGATGCCAAGCAACTGCGGATGACAAATTTCTTTGCGAAGACTTCTTGTTCAGAAAGTGCAGTGCAACATGTTACTGCAGAATCACATGGCACAAGAGAAGAACAACCAGCAGATAAGTCCCCTTCAACAAGTCACCCTCAAAATGAAGGAAGAAGGAAGTTTAAACAAGATTGGTGCAAGGAACTCACATGGCTTAAATTTGACCATAATACAGGCATAGCCATATGTGAGATTTGTGCCTCCTTCCCTGGCATTGCTGACCACACATCCAAGATTGTGAAAGGGTTTTCAGGACCATTTAAACTGGAGACCTTCAAAAAACATGGAAAGTCACTCCAGCATGACAAATGTATAAAAGCCAAACAGGCCCTGTTGGCTCCAGAAGCTACGCCATTGGCTGCATGCGTTAAGAAAATGGACCAAGGGATGTTCAACCACATGAAAGTTCTATTTAATGTGGCCTATTATATTGCAAAAAACAACAAGCCATATACAGACTTTAAAGGTTTGTTAGAGCTGACAGGGAAACTAGGGGTTGCTCTGAGAGAGGAGTATGCAAACGACAAGAGATGCAAGGAATTCATCTCGCATATTGCAACTGTAATCCGGAAAGAACTCATCTGCGAGCTAAAGGAGGCCAAATATGTTAGTTTAATGCTAGATGGATCAACTGACAAAGGAGGAGTAGAAGAATTAATATTGTATGTCAGATACATCAAGAACAATAGGATCAAAGAAGTATTTCTATCAGTCCTACCTCTTGAAATGGCAACTGCAGATGGGTACTTAGAAACCATCACTAAAGAGTTGAAGACACATGGTCTTTTAGACTGGCTTTTTTCAAACCAGCTGATTGGAATTGGTACAGATGGTGCTGCAAGCATGATTGGAGCTGAAAATGGACTGGTACAGAAAGTACGTCAAAATCTCAGCCATGTAATTGGCATTCACTGTGTTGCACACAGATTAAATTTAAGTGTATTGAGCTCCGTGAAAGAGGGAAAATGCATTGATGACCTCGACTCTGTTTTAAAGAAGCTGTACCAATTTTACCAGCATTCACCCAAGAGAATGCGACAGCTAAAGCAGGTAGCTGAAAGTTTTCATGAAAAAATCCAGAAATTTCAGTACTTGCATAACGTAAGATGGGTGTCAAGCAAAGTCAGTGCTCTCTCTGCACTTGTCAAAGATTGGAAATGTGTGACAGTCCACCTTGAAAGTGTTGCTGCAGAAAAAGACAGTGCTTCTGCAGTTGCACATGGTTTGTTGAAAAAACTAACCGATTTTAAATTTGTTCACATGCTCCATTTTCTGCTTGACTATCTAGAAATTATTAAGAACCTCTCTCTTTTATTTCAAAGAGAAGAGCTTTTCTTAAGCACAATTGAGTTGCATGTGAAAAACACAATTTCTTCTTTAAAATCAATCAAAGATGTGCCAAAACAATATGAGGAGAGATTTCTAACTGGAACATCACTCAAAGGACAGTATCAAGATGTACAGTTGCATGGACTCAGCAATACTGCAACTTCTTTGATCCAAAATGAAAAGGACAAATTGATTCAGTATGGTGTAAAATACCTAGAAGAGCGATTTCTCATTCAAAGGAATATTGAACGTTCCACTGCAGTGTTTGATACCTTTGCCTGGCCATCGGGAAAAGCACTACAGGACTATGGTGTTGATGACATTACAACATTGGCTCAACATTTCCAGAAACAGCTCTCAATGCCTGAAATGCATGATAAATGCATGCATGCAATCCACAATGAGTGGTATGAATTTAAAGTTCTTGGAAAAGGAAAGAAACTATGTGAACTTCTGGATTTGGCACTCTCCAACACAGACAGATTTCCAGTTTTGGGAAACTTGTTGTCTATCGTGTCTGTTTTGCCTGTTTCAACCGCATGTTGTGAAAGAGGATTCAGCTTGATGAACTTTGTAAAAAATAAGTTCAGATCTTTAATGCAGCAAGAAAGTTTAGGTGATTTGTTGATGACCAACATGAATGGACCATCAGTGAAGGATTTTGATCCTGCAAAGGCTGTTGACCATTGGTACTTCAATTGCAAAAGTACAAGGCATATTCATGGCCACAAAAAGCCAAGTGAAAAAAAATGACATTGCATTATAAACACTTAGTGTCACATCAGAATATATTCATTACCTACACAAGTTAAATGCCTATATATAATGTTTGGTTCTAGTTGTCTTTCTGTGTAAATTTTAAGATTGGTTAACTTTCATATTGAAAATAAAGCTCTGTCGGTCATTAAAAAAAAACCTGGCTCCTAACTTTTTTACCTGGCTCCTAGATTCCAAGCAAATTTGTCAAGCCCTGGGTTAATAAACTATCTACCTAGCAATACAGAGGCACAGTAAAGAGAACAGAGGAGAGGAGATATCATAGGAGTGACAGGGCAATAAATTAAGCACACAGTAGAGAGTAACATGCCCACATATTGGGCATAGGGTTCTAAAATACATGTCATAATTAATAGCTCAAACGGCCCAAATTGGCATGCATTTATTTAGTACTCTATCATATGAGAACTAAATTCATATACACCTCATGATGTGATACGTCCTAACCACCTAAGGAGTAAAAGATAGAGGTTGGGGAGTGTGTATGTGTCGTACATGGGACAGATTGTAAATGTATGTCTCAAGGAAGACCTGAAAATGTAATTCAGTGTTGAGACCTGACAAGATTAGAGAATTTAGATGGAAAATCCACCATTTTTCTTTTTGTAACAAAATGCAATTAAAATCGCCTCTTCTCGTAGGTAATTTTAACATGTAAATTCCTCTCATGCTATTTAGACTCCCATTGTGGTATTGAGCAAAATACTTGGCCAAGGGTGTGTCCTTCGCCTTGATCTCATGCATGTGTTCCCCTATCCTGACTTTTAGGGGGCGTTTTGTTTTGCCTATATACATCTTTCTACATGGGCATGTTATCATGTAGACCACCCTAGAGGAGGAACAGTCGATAAGGTCCCTTATCTGAAATTCCCTCTCTCCAAGGGCATCTCGAAAGAGATCCGATCTATCCACATAGGGACACACTTGACAGCATCCACAAGAGAACATGTCCCTACTCCTAGGGAAATCTGACAACCAAGTTGCTTCCCCTTCCTTTCTGTACTCAGATTTAATCAATATGCCTCCCAGATTTTTGCTCTTCTAGCCACCATCTTCGGGGAAAGGCCTACAATTTTGGCCAATCCTGGGGTTCTAGATAAGATACCCCAATGCTTTTGAAGTATATCGCGGACAGTTTCCCACTGTGCACCAAACTGGGTAATTACTCTTATAGGACCCTGTGTTTCCTTCCCCACTTCTTTTATCCTTGTGTCTCCTCCCGGTATCTTTAAAAGGTCCTCCCTCTTCAGTGTTGCTACTATCTTCTTTGCTCTCTTCAGTTGACTATGTGCATAGCCCCGTTCTCTAAACCTTACATAAAGCTTTTTACTTTCACTTCTATATTCAGAGGTTTCAGTGCAGTTATGTTTACTACATAGGAATTGGCCTATTGGTATGCTGTCTTTCAGCCATTTGGGATGATAGATGTCTGCTTGAAGAAGTGTGTTTGCAGAGGTAGCCTTCCTGAAAGTGCACGTTCAGATTGTATGACCAGACACTGAAATCCATAGATCTAAAAACCAGATCTTTGTCTGGTCGAATGTAAAAGTCAAACAAATGTTTAGATCATTAACATTCAATTTTTGCATAAATTTGTGCAACTCTGGAAGGGTACCCTTCCATATCAAGATGACATTGTCAATGTATCTTAACCAGTAGGGATGAGCCGAACACCCCCCGGTTCGGTTCGCACCAGAACCTGCGAACGGACCGAAAGTTCGCACGAACGTTAGAACCCCATTGACGTCTATGGGACTTGAACGTTCAAAATCAAAAGTGCTCATTTTAAAGGCTAATTTGCATGGTATTGTCCTAAAAAGGGTTTGGGGACCCGGGTCCTACCCCAGGGGACATGTATCAATGCAAAAAAAACTTTTAAAAACGGCCGTTTTTTCGGGAGCAGCGATTTTAATGATGCTTAAAGTAAAAAAAAAAAAGTGAAATATTCCTTTAAATATCGTACCTGGGGGGTGTCTATAGTATGCCTGTAAAGTGGCGCGTGTTTCCCGTGTTTAGAACAGTCCCTGCACCAAATGTCATTTTTTAAGGAAAAAATCTCATTTAAAACTGCTTGCGGGTTTAATGTAATGTCCGGTCCTGGCAATATGGATGAAAATCAGTGAGACAAACACCATGGGTACCCCCCACTCCATTACCAGGCCTTTTGGGTCTTGTATGGATGTTAAGGGGAACCCCACACCCAAATTAAAATAAGGAAAGGTGTGGGGCCACCAGGCTCTATATACTCTGAACAGTAGTATACAGGCGGTGCAAACAAGACAGGGACTGTAGGTTTGTTGTTAAGTAGAATCTGTTTGTCATTTTGAATGGGTACATTTTTAACGTGTTTAGCTTCAGCCAAAAAATCTTTTTTAAGCTTTTTGGAAAACATAGGGAAGGGTTATCACCCCTGTGACATTTGTTTTGCTGTCTTTCCTCCTCTTTAGAAGATTTCACCTCACCTTTTGTCCCAATGACAAATGCTTTTTGAGAATTTGGGTTTTTTTTTGTGGAACAAGGATTGGAAAGCATCAGTGGAAAGGAGAAATGTTTTTCCCATATTAACTCTTACAGGAGAGTTTCCCTTCCTAGGGGTAGATTTCATCTCACTTCCTGTTGTCTCCTTCTGTTTGCAAGTAGGAGTCGTTTGTAAGTTAGATGTTTGAAAGTAGGGGCCTGCCCTATATACTCAACAGAAATTTGGGCCTTAGTTGTTGTTGTGGCCACAACACTGTAAGCCCTCACAGGGCCCTGCTGTGAAAATATTAGATCAAGAATTGTAATTACATGCCCCTGTTGAACAGGGGCAGAAAAACTGGGCCTTTGGTGGTGGTGGTGGTGCTGGTGCCACAACAATGTAAGTCCTCACTCGTTCTTGGTGGGTGCAGAAATGGGCCCTGCTGTGAAATATTAGATCAAGAATTGTAATTACATGCCCCTGTTGAACAGGGGCAGAAAAATTGAGCCTTTGGTGGTGGTGGTGGTGGTGGTGGTGCTGGTGCCACAACACTGCAACCCCTAACAGACACTCTAGTTGGAACGCAGGAACGAGCCCTGCTGCAAAGTATTGCATCAAAAATTGTAATTACACGCCCCTGTTAAACAGGGGCAGAAAAATTGGGCCTTAGGCAGTGGGGCTGGTGCCACAACACTGCAACCCCTCACAGACACTCTAGTTGGAACGCAGGAATGAGCCCTGCTGCAAAGTATTGCATCAAAAATTGTAATTACACGCCCCTGTTAAACAGGGGCAGAAAAATTGGGCCTTAGGCACTGGTGCTGGTGCCACAACACTGCAACTCCTCACAGACACTCTAGTTGGAACGCAGGAACGAGCCCTGCTGCAAAGTATTGCATCAAAAATTGTAATTACACGCCTATGTTAAACAGGGGCTGAAAAATTGTGCCTTAGGCACTGGTGGTGGCGCCCAGAACCAAAAATGTTCTTACAAGCTATCAGCGTGATGATTGAGGAGGAAGAGGATAATTACTCAGGGATAGTCACTCAGCATCAGCATAGGCAGTCTTTGAAGGGATCTGAGATTTCAAAAAAAATTATTCGGTTACATCAGCATCAGGTGCTTGGTAGCTGGTGGTGATCCAAGACTTATTCATTTTTATGAAGGTCAGTCGATCGACCGAGTCGGTGGACAGACGCACCCTGCAGCACTGAATGTGCATTCTGAAAGAACGCTGGATGCAGGACAGGCCAGTAGTTCAATTGCATACTGTGCAAGCTCTGGCCAGTGATCCATCCTCAAGACCCAGTAACCCAGAGGATTTTCGGTGGGAAAGGTGTCCAAGTCTGATCTTGCCCCTAGGTATTCCTGCACCATGTAAAATAGAGGCTGGCGATGGTTGCTGGAACCGATCATACCTTGGGGCTGCGGACCAAAAAATTGTCTGAACGCATCGGTCAGATGGCCAACTTCTCCACCGCTCCTTCTTTGACTGACCAAAGCCTCAGCAACACGTTGTCCAGAAACAGGAGTTTATAACCTCCCAGTCTCTGGGAACGCGTTGCACAGACCTTTCTGCAAGGCCTCCCGAAGATGTTTCATCCTCTGCTCCCTCTGCGATGGCAAGATAAGGTCCGCAACCTTACCCTTGTAATGTGGATCAAGGAGGGTTGCCAGCCAGTATTGGTCCTTCTCCTTGATACCACGAATACGAGGATCCTTCCGCAGGCTTTGCAGGATCAGGGAGGCCATGCAGCGTAGGTTTGCTGAGGCATTCGGTCCGGAGTCCTCTGGGTCACTAAGGACGACATGGTCCGCAGCCACCTCCTCCCAGCCACGTACAAGTCCATGTGTTTCTTGGGACTGATCCCTTAAAGACTACTGCTGATGCTGAGTGCCAGGCTCCACCTCCATACTGACACAATCTTCCTCCTCCTCCTCCTCCTCTTCCTGTGTGATCGGCGGGCACGCAGGAACACTGTCTGGATAAAGGGGGCCTTGAGAGCTAAGGAAGTCCTCCTCTTCCTGCCTCTGTTCTGCCTTGAGTGCCCTGTCCATTATTCCACGCAGCGTGTGCTCCAACAGGTGGACAAGGGGGACAGTGTCACTGATGCATGCACTGTCACTGCTCACCATCCTTGTGGCCTCCTCAAATGGTGACAGGACAGTGCATGCATCCCTGATCATGGCCCACTGGCGTGGGGAAAAAAAACCAAGCTCCCCTGACCCTGTCCTGGTGCCATAGTCGCACAGGTACTCATTGATGGCCCTCTGCTGCGTGTGCAGCCGCTGCAGCATGGCCAACGTTGAGTTCCACCTGGTGGGCATGTCACAGATTAGGCGGTTCTTGGGCAGGTTAAACTCCTTTTGGAGGTCCGTCAGCCGAGCACTGGCATTATATGACCGGCGGAAATGCACACAGACTTTCCTGGCCTGCCTCAGGACATCCTGTAAGCCTGGGTACCTGCCCAAGAACCGCTGCACCACCAAGTTAAGGACGTGAGCCAAACAGGGCACATGGGTCATTTGTCCCTGTCGGAGGGCAGAGAGGAGGTTGGTGCCATTGTCGCAAACCACCATTCCTGCCTTAAGTTGGCGTGGCGTCAACCACCTCTGAACCTGCCCCTGCAGAGCTGACAGAACCTCTGCCCCAGTGTGGCTCCTGTCCCCCAAGCACACCAGCTCAAGCATGGCATCTTTTGGCCTGCGTACTTGCGTAGCCCCTTGAACGGCTACGGAGCACCACTGGTTCCGAGGACAAAGCACAGGAAGAGGCCATGGAGGAAGAAGAAGAGGAGGGGGTGGAGGAGAGAGGTGTGTCACAATCATTAGCATTTTGGAGGCGTGGTGGCGGAACAACCTCCAACACTACTGCACCTTGTCCTGCATCCTTCCCAGCTGCCAGCAGAGTCACCCAATGCGCCGTGAAACTTAGGTAACGTCCCTGTCCATGCCTGCTGGACCATGAGTCAGCGGTAATATGCACCTTACCGCTGACTGCCCTGTCCAGCGAGGCATGGACATTGCCTTCCACATGCCGGTAGAGAGCCGGAATCGCCTTCCGTGAGAAAAAGTGGCATTTGGGTACCTGCCACTGAGGAACCGCACATTCCACAAACTCACGGAAGGGGGCAGATTCTACCAACTGAAAAGGCAGCAGTTGAAGTGCTAGCAATTTTGCCAAGCTAGCATTCCACCGCTGGGCATGTGGATGGCTGGGAGCAAACTTCTTTTGGCGGTGCAGCAGCTGGGGCAGGGAAATTTGCCTGGTACAATCTGACGTCGGTGTACCAAAAGCAGATTGCCCACAAGTACTTGGCTGTGACACACCTAATTCTACACCTTCATTCCTCTCAGTGCAGATCTCAGAGAGGACTGAAGGTCTAGTGGGGTTGGAAATCTCAGCTGATGAGGAGCAAGGAGAGGTCCTCTTTGTTCTTTGGTGTGTGTCTTTTAGATACGCTTGCCAACGAACTGCATTGCAGGTCAACATATGTCTGGTCAAGCATGTGGTACCCAAGCGGGAGATGTTTTGGCCACGCGAGATACGCTTGAGACATATGTTGCAAATAGCAGCGGTGCAATCTGATGCACTCGTCTCAAAAAAGGCCCACACCAAAGAACTTTTTGAATAACGCGCAGAGACTGCAGCGCCCTGCACATGTGGAGCTTTAGGGTGTGATGCAGTCAATGTGCTGCCTTTAGGCTAGCCCCTGGAGGGCATCCTGCCTCGTTGGTGATGTGCTGCCTCCTCCTCCTCCTCCTCCTCCTCCTCTCTCCTGTCAGGCACCCATGTTGAGTCAGTGACCTCATCATCCCCTCCCTCCTCATCACTGGAGCAAACCTGGCAGTATGCTGCAGCAGGGGGAGCATGACTGCCAGATTGCTGTCCTTCTTGGGCACCCCCTCTGTCCGTGCTCATGTTACTGCCTTCATCGAGCTCAGTATCATCATCAGAGCCTTCCAAACGCTGGGCATCCTCCTGGAGCATGTACCCAACACTGTGGTCAAACAGTTCGAGGGACTCCTCAGGAGGACATGGTGGGGCTAGGGAAGGAGTCACTGATGACATTGAGCCGAGGGAAGAGGCCGCTGCTTTGCCAGACAAAGTACCCTGGGCATGGGTGAGAGAGGATGAGGAGGATGAGGACGGCTTGGTCATCCACTCGACCAAGTCTTCCGCATGTTGCGACTCAACACGGCCAGCTGCCGAAAAAAAGGCCAAGCATGTCCCACGGCCACGTGCTGATGAGGATGCACCGTCTCCATGACCAGCACTAGACACAGAGCCTGATTGCCCTCTCTTATTGGCTTGTGACTGTGTGCCTCTCCTTCTTGGCCTTCCAGACATACTAATGGCCTGTAGCTGCACTAAGCTGGGATATATATATATATATATATATATATATATGTACTGATACTGCAGCTAGCAAAATCAACTGCCTGCCTGTAGTATGAGAACACCACCAACCTTCTACAGGTAGCTTTAGCTGAACACTGTGAGGTGGATGCACCCCACTAACTTGTAGGTTTAGCTGAACACTGTGAGCAGGACGCACTGCACTAACTGTAAATAGTCTAGCTGCCTGACTGTGGTACTAATAAGGTCAAAAGAACACCAGCAATTTTCTTCAGGTAGCTGTATTTACTGTAACAAGACAAGCCTGCCTATCAGTAAGAAGATAACAGGAACAGATCTAGCTGAACACTGTGAGCAGGACACACCCCACTAGCTTGTAGGTTTAGCTGAACACTGTGAGGTGGATGCACCCCACTAACTTGTAGGTTTAGCTGAACACTGTGAGTAGGACGCACCCCACTAACTTGTAGTTTTAGCTGAACACTGTGAGCAGGACGCACTGCACTAACTGTAAATAGTCTAGCTGCCTGACTGTGGTAATAATAGGATCAAAAGAACACCAGCAATTTTCTTCAGGTAGCTGTATTTACTGTAACAAGACAAACCTGCCTGTCAGTAAGAAGATAACAGGAACAGATCTAGCTGAACACTGTGAGCAGGACGCACCCCACTAGCTTGTAGGTTTAGCTGAACACTGTGAGGTGGACGCACCCCACTAACTTGTAGGTTTAGCTGAACACTGTGAGCAGGACGCACCCCACTAACTTGTAGTTTTAGCTGAACACTGTGAGCAGGACGCACTGCACTAACTGTAAATAGTCTAGCTGCCTGACTGTGGTACTAATAGGATCAAAAGAACACCAGCAATTTTCTTCAGGTAGCTGTATTTATTGTAACAAGACAAGCCTGCCTGTCAGTAAGAAGATAACAGGAACGGATCTAGCTGAATACTGTGAGCAGGACGCACCCCACTAGCTTGTAGGTTTAGCTGAACACTGTGAGGTGGACGCACCCCACTAACTTGTAGGTTTAGCTGAACACTGTGAGCAGGACGCACCCCACTAACTTGTAGTTTTAGCTGAACACTGTGAGCAGGACACACTGCACTAACTGTAAATAGTCTAGCTGCCTGACTGTGGTACTAATAGGATCAAAAGAACACCAGTAATTTTCTTCAGGTAGCTTTATATACTGTAACAAGACAAGCCTGCCTGTCAGTAAGAAGATAACAGGAACGGATCTAGCTGAACACTGTGAGCAGGATGCACTGCACTAACTGTAAATAGTCTAGCTGCCTGACTGTGGTACTAATAGGATCAAAAGAACAACAGCAATTTTCTTCAGGTAGCTTTATATACTGTAACAAGACAAGCCTGCCTGTCAGTAAGAAGATAACAGGAAAGGATCTAGCTGAACACTGTGAGCAGGACGCACTGCACTAACTGTAAATAGTCTAGCTGCCTGACTGTGGTACTAATAGGATCAAAAGAACACCAGCAATTTTCTTCAGGTAGCTGTATTTACTGTAACAAGACAAGCCTGCCTGTCAGTAAGAAGATAACAGGAAAGGATCTAGCTGAACACTGTGAGCAGGACGCACCCCACTAGCTTGTAGGTTTAGCTGAACACTGTCAGGTGGATGCACCCCACTAACTTGTAGGTTTAGCTGAACACTGTGAGCAGGACGCACCCCACTAACTTGTAGTTTTAGCTGAACACTGTGAGCAGGACGCACTGCACTAACTGTAAATAGTCTAGCTGCCTGACTGTGGTACTAATATGATCAAAAGAACACCAGCAATTTTCTTCAGGTAGCTGTATTTACTGTAACAAGACAAGCCTGCCTGTCAGTAAGAAGATAACAGGAACAGATCTAGCTGAACACTGTGAGCAGGACGCACCCCACTAGCTTGTAGGTTTAGCTGAACACTGTGAGGTGGACGCACCCCACTAACTTGTAGGTTTAGCTGAACACTGTGAGCAGGACGCACCCCACTAACTTGTAGTTTTAGCTGAACACTGTGAGCAGGATGCACTGCACTAACTGTAAATAGTCTAGCTGCCTGACTGTGGTACTAATAGGATCAAAAGAACACCAGCAATTTTCTTCAGGTAGCTGTATTTACTGTAACAAGACAAGCCTGCCTGTCAGTAAGAAGATAACAGGAATGGATCTAGCTGAACACTGTGAGCAGGACGCACTGCACTAACTGTAAATAGTCTAGCTGCCTGACTGTGGTACTAATAGGATCAAAAGAACACCAGTAATTTTCTTCAGGTAGCTTTATATACTGTAACAAGACAAGCCTGCCTGTCAGTAAGAAGATAACAGGAACGGATCTAGCTGAACACTGTGAGCAGGACGCACTGCACTAACTGTAAATAGTCTAGCTGCCTGACTGTGGTACTAATAGGATCAAAAGAACACCAGCAATTTTCTTCAGGTAGCTGTATTTACTGTAACAAGACAAGCCTGCCTGTCAGTAAGAAGATAACAGGAACGGATCTAGCTGAACACTGTGAGCAGGACGCACCCCACTAGCTTGTAGGTTTAGCTGAACACTGTCAGGTGGATGCACCCCACTAACTTGTAGGTTTAGCTGGACACTGTGAGCAGGACGCACCCCACTAACTTGTAGTTTTAGCTGAACACTGTTAGCAGGACGCACTGCACTAACTGTAAATAGTCTAGCTGCCTGACTGTGGTACTAATATGATCAAAAGAACACCAGCAATTTTCTTCAGGTAGCTGTATTTACTGTAACAAGACAAGCCTGCCTGTCAGTAAGAAGATAACAGGAACAGATCTAGCTGAACACTGTGAGCAGGACGCACCCCACTAGCTTGTAGGTTTAGCTGAACACTGTGAGGTGGACGCACCCCACTAACTTGTAGGTTTAGCTGAACACTGTGAGCAGGACGCACCCCACTAACTTGTAGTTTTAGCTGAACACTGTGAGCAGGACGCACTGCACTAACTGTAAATAGTCTAGCTGCCTGACTGTGGTACTAATAGGATCAAAAGAACACCAGCAATTTTCTTCAGGTAGCTGTATTTACTGTAACAAGACAAGCCTGCCTGTCAGTAAGAAGATAACAGGAACGGATCTAGCTGAACACTGTGAGCAGGACGCACTGCACTAACTGTAAATAATCTAGCTGCCTGACTGTGGTACTAATAGGATCAAAAGAACACCAGTAATTTTCTTCAGGTAGCTGTAAATACTGTAACAAGACAAGCCTGCCTGTCAGTAAGAAGATAACAGGAACGGATCTAGCTGAACACTGTGAGCAGGACGCACTGCACTAACTGTAAATAGTCTAGCTGCCTGACTGTGGTACTAATAGGATCAAAAGAACACCAGTAATTTTCCTCAGGTAGCTGTAAATACTGTAACAAGACAAGCCTGCCTGTCAGTAGGAAGATAACAGGAACGGATCTAGCTAAACTGAATACGGTGTATATATATATATGCAACACCTGGGATGCATATATATACAAAATACACTGTAAGTGCAGCTAACTGACTGACTGTCCTGCCTAATCTAGCTAACTCAAATGAAATGACACTGTGTCTTTCTCTCTCTATCTCTCAGCACACCGAAACACACTGCACAGGGCTGCCGTGCAGGCGGCCTTATATAGTGTGGGGCGTGTACTAAATCCGCTGAGCCATAATTGGCCAAAGCCTCCTTGGCTTTGGCCAATTATGGCTCTCTGTTCAGGCGGCGCTGTAATTGGCCAAGCATGCGGGTCATAGTGCATGCTTGGCCAATCATCAGCCAGCAATGCACTGCGATGCCGCAGTGAATTATGGGCCGTGACGCGCCACACGAATTTGGCACGAACGGCCCATATCGTTCGCAATTCGGCGAACGACCGAACAGCCGATGTTCGTGTCGAACATGGGTTCGACTCGAACACGAAGCTCATCCCTATTAACCAGGTATGCACATGGTCAAGATACATCTGTTTGGCAAACACTTGTTCCTCCTCCCTCAGGCCCAAATGCAAGCAAGCATACCCTGGGGCCCAGGGTGCCCCCATAGAGGTCCCCTTGATCTGCTGATAGAATTTGGTTAGAAATTGAAAACAATTTGTTTCCAGGGTGAACGCTAAGAGTTCCAAAATGAACTCATTCCGATGGGTAATACAATGTTATGTGGATATTATTGCACATAAGTTAAGGCCCTTGTCTCTCTTTTTTGGTTCACTTTGTCCCTAACCTACAACTTTCCTTCCCTTCCCATTTTTTCTTCCTCTCTGTCCTTCTTCCTTTCCTTTCCTGCAATATTTGCAGGAAAGGAAAGGAAGAAGGACAGAGAGGAAGAAAAAATGGGAAGGGAAGGAGAGAAAGTGAATTTCTTATTTCTCTTCATTCTTTGATTCCTTCTTTAGTAATGGGCCTTTTCTCTTCTAATTATTCCCCTCTTTCTTTTACTTCTGTGTTATCAGTTTTATATATCTAAAAGCCAGGGAACTTGCAGGTGTGGGCTTCATATATTTTGGGCATGACTCCAACTCCAACATATTTCAGGAGTTTGGCCTCTGACATGTTATGTTGTAACAGATATTATTATTACATCTTTTATACTGATTCCTTGGTTATGTCTATGAACAATCATAATATTATAATGGCTGTACCTATGGTTGCTACAGATGCCTTTCAGTTGAACCTGAGGAACTGTATTTTATGTTTTTTCATTAACTTACTCTTGTGTTCAAAATAGAGAAATTAAAAAAGAAGCTCATTGTAAAAGAGAAAAGGTGAAAAAATGTATTAAAAATGCCATTGTTTATTATACACAGAGTTTATGTGTACTTTATTGCCTTAAACATTGTTCTCTGTGGTTAAACGTGTAGCAATATTGCACACTAAAGCAGCTTACAAAACAGCTTAAAATGATATAGAAACATACACTACTAATACAACTACTACTACTACTATAATACTAATATTTAATGCACTAAGCTAACATATATTACATTTAAGAAATAGGAGATAACATTAATTGAAATGACCTTTGGCCAAGAAACAAAGCTTAGCAAGAAAGCATAAGCTATATTGCAGCATTTGAAAAAAAAAACAGATAAATGCTAAGATTCATTTATTAATAGTAAGCACTGTTAAAGATAAAATAAACTTCCTATGACATTTGTCATTCTGTGTACTTAGAAAAAACGGTGGGTTATGTCCTTTTTAATGGCATTCATTGTTTGTCTTGAAGCAGAAACTACAGAAAAATAAAGATGTTTAAAAATGTTCAGATCTCATTTCATATGAAAAATAAATTACAAAATAGAACAGAAAAGAAAGTAAAGATAAATAGACATTAAGTTACATGAATTAACTCACAAAATGTACATATCCATTATACTCTTGTATATATTATAACTCTTGACTAGAGATGGGCCGAACGGACCCCTGTTCGGTTCGCACCAGAAATTTCAAACACAGAGGAAGTTCGGACCTGAATAACGAACCCCATTAAAGTCAATGGGACCCAACGTCAAAAATAAAAAGTGCCCATTTTGAAGGCTTATATGCAAGTAATTGGGCATACAATGGTTATAGGGGTCCGGGTCCTGCCCTGGAGGACATGTATCAATAAAAAAAAAGTTTGCAAAAAGTGTCATTTTTAAATGAGCAGTGATTTTTAAAGTGAAAGGATAAAAATGAAAAATTCCTTCCAATATAGTGCCTGGGGGGTCCCCTTAGTCTACCTGCAAAGTGGCAGATCTGTACAATCTCTAGAATCTGCTGCTGCAATAATTGCATTTATAAAGCCAAAAAATGACATTTTTTTCTGCAAGCTGCCTTTATTTTGCTCAGCAACAGCTGGGGAGCTAGTGTGTATGATGAGGCTTCAATGCAGTACACTGGGAACAAAATTAGAGATTTTTTTGGATACACTCTGGTGTCACTTTGACTTTGTATATAAGTAACAGGTGCGTAAAAATTGGTCTTTGGGTGTAGGTGGCGCCTTCCCACCGTAACCCTATAGAGGTAATCTCAATGAAAGCAAGAATTGGCCTTGCTGTAAAAAATTGCAATGATATGCACCTGTCAAACAAGTGCAGAAAAATTGGTCTTTGGGTGTCTGTGGTGCCTTCCCACCATAACTATATAGAGGTGCTCTTAATGAAGGCAAAAAAAATTGCAATGATATGCACCTGTCAAACAGGTGCTGAAAATTTGGTCTTTGGGTTTTAATTGTGCCCACAAAACCTATACCAAAAACATTTTTCCAGATGAAATGATTGAACACCCTCAAAGCTAGGCAGCCTCGAAGTCCTGCAGAGATTCCACTTCCCAAAAAGACTTAATCAGTGACATTGCCATTAGGGGCTTCATAGTTGGTAATCCAGGACTGATTCATTTTTATAAAAGTCAAATGGTCCACGGAGTCTGTGGACAGATGCGTTCTATGATCAGTAACGAAACCTCCTGCAGCACTAAATGCCCGTTCTGAAAGCATGCTGGATGCTGGGCAGCCCAACAACTCAATAGCATATTGGACAAGTTCTGGCCAATGATCTATTCTCACAGCCCTGGGCGGTGAGGACTAAAAAAAATTCTGAAATGCCCCACTTAGGTGGACGCCTTTTCCAACGCTCCTCTCTTGACCAGCAGAGGACTCAAAACTACGTTTTCCACGACACTGTACCCTACTGGAGTCAGGAAAAACGTTCAATAAAATCCTCTTTAATGTGTCCTCAAGAGATTTTATCTCTTGTACTTTTTTCTCTGCACTCTCTGTGCAGACGGGATTAGTTCTGAGACCTTCCCCATATAACGGTGGTCAAGGAGGGTTGCAAACCAGTAATCATCCTCCTCCTTTATGCCACATATTCTTGGGTCCTTTTGCAGGCTTTGAAGAATGAGGTTGCCCATGCGCCTCAAATTTGCCGAGGCTTGAGAAGAAGACTCCTTGGGGTCACTTAGCATGACAGCATCTGGAACTTCCTCCTCCCAGCCATGTACTACTCCCAAGGGTCCTGGGGTTGGAAAGCCATCGCTTACAGAGTGACGTATGTCTTTCTCTTCTTCGAAATCTATGAAAATGCCAGAATCCTCCTCCTCATCCTCCTCCCCTCTCTCCTCCTGTGTGTTCTGTGACATAGGAATGATGGTGTCTGGATAAAGTGGGCCTTGAGAGGAAAGGAAGTCCTCCTCTTCCTCCTGCTGCTCTGCCTCCAGTCCATAATGCCATGCATAGTCCGCTCTAGCAGGAACACAACAGGAATTGTGACACGCACTGTCAGGGCTCACCATCCTTGTGACCTCCTCAAATGGTAACAATACAGTACATGCATTCTTAATGATCAGCCATTGGCATGGGGAAAAAAAGCAGAGGAGGCCTGAGCCTGTTATCGTGCCGTATTTGCACAGGTACTTGTTGACAGCCCTCTGATGCATGCATAGCGGCTGCAGCATTGACAAAGCCGAGTTCGACCTGGTGGGCATGTCACAAATCAGGCGATTTATGGGCAGGTGGATTTCCCACTGAATTTCAGCCAACCAAGCACTGGCTGTGTATGACCACCTGAAATGGCTACAGACTCTTCTGGCCAGCTTTAGCACATCTTGCAACCCTGGGTACATATTTAGGAAACACTGCACCACCAAATTGAGGACATGTGCCAGGCATAGCACATGTGTCAACTTTCCCTTTCTAAGGGCGAACAGGAGGTTTGAGTCATTATCACACACCATCATTCCTGGCTCCAGCTGGCGTGGTGTGAACCACCTCTGGGCCCGTCCCTGCAGAGCTGCAAGAATCTCTGCTCCGGTGTGGTTCCTGTCCCCTAAACAGACTAGCTGAAGCACTGCATGGCAACTTTGGTTAACTGGGATCATTCAGTGAGCTAAGTGTAGGCAAATTTGATAACCTCCGTTTTTAACATTGTTGTCCTTAGAGGCTGATAAGCTGTGATATTTTTTCCGTGTGGATTGGCTTCTGCTGTTGCCATGACGGCGACGCTTGCTTTTGATTGACGTGTGACGTCCTAGCCATGCCACGCTATGTTCGACTTACGTCAGTGCTACAGTTTGAATTTAAAACGTATTTCTGTGAACTGTGAAGTTAAGTCATGTATTGTGGAAACTAACTAGTGTCGGGTGATTGTATATAGTGTATACCACATTTACCACTGACTTATGCAGAGTTGCAATGCAAGGAGATCAGCTAAAAGTAGTTGGATCTGTATGTGCGTTATAATTAATCCAAATTAGTCGATTAATCGATTTAGAAAATAATCGATTAATCGAACATGAAAATTTTAATCAGTAACAGCCCTAAATTATTCACATCATTTTTTATTTTTTTGTCATGAAAATTCTCAAATTATTTTGTAAATCAGACTAATTTACAGTTAATGTTTATTCACTGGGGCCTCAATGTAATCATTTTGTTCCAAAAATAACAACATTTATGTGAAAATGTTGTTCTATTTATTTGACATTGCAAATATTGCATGTGTCATTAGTCTTTTTAGCACTAGATATAAGTATTCACCCCCTCTGTTTATCTAGAGCAATTGGTTGACAAATGGCTCTATGATATTATATACTATAAATACAAGATAAGCATTATGCATTTATAATCATATTTGTAATATATATATATATATATATATATATATATATATATATATATTTGCCCTCATGTTGTAAAGCGCTGCGCAAACTGTTGGCTCTATATAAAACCTGTATAATAATAATATAATAATAATATATATATATATATATATATATATATATATATATATATATATCTTTGGTGGATCTGGTTATCAGTAATAACATTGTCATTATTTTAAAGCCCATAAAGTAAATTACATTTTTAATGTTTTATGTTTTATGTTTTCATGATGCACGGCTTGACATTTTATTTTGTGTGAAAATGTGTCTGCAGGAGAGCTAGCAGCTAGTGGTTGGCTGATAATTATAGTTATTATGTTATGAGTATGACCTGCATTGAACAAGATCAATGGATTTACTGTAGTTATCTCTGAAAGCACACCAACATACTGAGCTGGTGTAGAAGGTGCAGAGAATGGTCATACGAATCTAGCAAATAAAACTAAAATATCTTATATGAATATTTATGCATCTTTGAATCTTTGATTTGCTTAATTTTGGTGATTGCTGGTGTGACTGTAGAAGTGATATCTGTGCTTGAAGGTATATTTGATTTTGGCAGTCCAGTTGCATGTCAAGTAGATGTTTATCTTGGAGCCAAGTTCAGCAATAAAGTCATAAAGCAACATTTAGTACAGCTAGGACCTGTGATGGCTCTATAGGCATTAAGTAAATATACTTACATCCATTTAAATCAGGCTACCTTTGGTCCATCATCTTTAGGTCCAGAAAAATGGAAAAGGATGTAATCCTTTCCTGGCCTGGATGAACTTGGAGATAGGCAGATGTAAACAGAGACCGATACAAACGTTGAGATATCTTAGAATTTTTAGGACCAAGTGATGTCTAGACACAAAGTCTAAGGAAAGCAAAAGGAAAGACTGAACAATTGCTTTGAAAAAGAACGGAAACACAGAGTGCATCTACACTATCCTAGATTAGTTATTTTACTGGCTATAGTGCACATCCTTGACAAGTCACATTTTGGGGCAGGTCACCCATGACAACAGCAATACTAATAGTATGTTTAACACAATTTTATTTATTTTTTTATTTTTCCAAAACAAATTTTATAATAATTTTTAAACTCTTGATCTATGAGGAAATATAACTAAAGCAATATATTATTATCAATCATTATTTGCTGTATGAAGTATCAAGCTTTATTATATATAACTGTCAAAGAGTGAGTCAACTCTAGCGTGATCAAAACAATGCATTTGTGTATTCAAACAGCAATGTTATCTTTTAAGTGTTTTCAGCCTGAAGAGATTTTTTTTGGCAGCTTTCATCTGTGGATTAGCCTAGTAAAGGAAAAAAAATCAAACTATTTTTATTTAAGTGGTAAACATATCTCAGGGGTGTCTTACGATGGCAGTAGTTCTCTTTGCAACCTTCATCTGTGAAAGTCCTTAAATAAAATTCCATAATTCTATCACAAATTAATATACTTAAGAGCATATCACTTTGGGATGCACTTATTCATAAACCCAATAACAGATGGGTTTGTTTATTTTGTTATTACTGCTGCAATGACCCGGATTGCATCATGCTACTAATGAACTATCAAATCAAATATCTTAATATAAAAAATGCTGAATAGCTCAATAGTGAATGAATTAAGTGCTCAATGTGTAATAAAACATGTGAATAAAATAAATAAATATGAATACAGAATCAAGAATCATAACATATTACAATGGTGAGTAAAGTCCATTCAAAAACAGCTCAGTAGAAGTGCATCAATCCCGTGAAGGCAAAGTCACAGATCCACAATTCATTAAAGACAGCCAATAGGTGGAAGAAGGAGAAAAAGTTGTGAGGAAATCCCAGCAGACAGTGAATCCGGAGGACGCTAAGGATGGACCCTTACCAGGAGTGGTGGACCTCCCTGTTAGCGAGGTCTTGTGCGCATGCAGATACAGCCCTCTGCGGGGACAGCTGAATGTGGCGTCCAACTCGGCTGATGAATGGAGCGTTCCAATAAGAGACTAATCCAACCCGTCTGCCTGGAGGGGGACACCCACTCAACCCGAAGGTTGTAGGTGGAAAAAGGAAGCAGAAAGGGCTCCAATGGTGTAGTAAATTAAAAAATATTTATTGGTAAATCAAGGCAGAAAAAACAAACTCCGCCATACAGTACTAAAAAGGTTATAAAAGCCGGCATATTAAAAAAGCGAACACCCGTGCAAACATGGGGCGAACAGCGTGATGGCGTACAGGGCGTAGCCACGCCCTGCATGTCTCCCACTCAGATGGAGGCTCCACCCCTCACCACACTTAGATAGTAGGTAGAATAGGGAAATAATGGTTAATTTACATATATTCACATATAGCAATATTTTTGATGATTTTTTATTATTAATGATATGTTTTATTGTTAATATTTATTTACTTTTTAAGTATAATTTTTTTTTTGGTTATTTCACTTATAAGTGGACCAAACTTTGACATTACAACCACCTTAATATGATATTTTGATTCAGCTGAGCAAATATCATCATCTTTTTTTTATTCTGTGGTATTGAATTCAGACTTATATACATTAGGCCCATTTTTTGGTCAATTTATTTTTGTCCTTTTGTCCCTTGTCTTTTGTTTTTGTAATTAGCTTTGCTCATCTCTTTTGTTGAGATCCCAGTACAGAGCGTTCATCGTGTGGTGAACACCAGATTGAGGCTTGGTGTTTTTCCTCCTTACTTCCTTATTGTACTTAAGCGCTGAACGATACCCAGACGAAATCGAGGTCTGGTTTTCGTCCAACGCTACATAGGTGATGGCTCAGTGCGTCACCCATGCCCCTTTGAAGACATCATTTATGACGAAACATGTAGGGCGTGGCTACGCACTGTACGCCATCAAGCTGTTTGCCTTATGTTTGCACGGGTGTTCGCTTTTTTTATATGCCGGTTTTTATAACCTTTTTAGTACTGTATGGCGGAGTTTGTTTCTTCTGCCTTGATTTACCAATCAATAGTTTTTAATTTACTACACCATTGGAGCCCTTTTCTGCTTCCTTTTTTCCACCTACAACCTTCGAGTTGAGTGGGTGTCCCCCTCCAGGCAGATGGGTTGGATTAGTCTCTTATTGGAACGCTCCATTCACCAGCCGAGTCAGACACCACCATTCAGCTGTCCCCGCAGAGGGCTGTATCTGCATGCGCACAAGACCTCGCTAACAGGGAGGTCCACCACTCCTGGTAAGGGTCCATCCTTAGCGTCCTCCGGATTCACTGTCTGCTGGCATATATCCTCACATCTTTTTCTCCTTCTTCCACCTATTGGTTGTCTTTAATGAATTGTGGATCTGTGACTTTGCCTTCACGGGATTGATGCACTTCTACTGAGCTGTTTTTTGAATGGACTTCACTCACCATTGTATTATGTTATGATTCTTGATTCTGTATTCATATTTATTTATTTTATTCACATGTTTTATTACACATTGAGCACTTAATTCATTCACTATTGATCTATTCAGCATTTTTTATTTTAAGATATTTGATTTGATTCATTAATTATTCAATAACTATATTCACTTATTTATGTATGTAAGTAACATATGAATTTCTGATTGCAAGCACACTTAATTTATTTATTATAGTCAATTACACAAATATTGGTGTTTTTTTGTTGCAGCTGTAGTCTAGCATCTTTATTGCTCTGTAGCGCAGGTTTTCTTTTTCTTTTTACTAATGAACTATGTCTACTGTCTTTTCAAGTCTGATACCTCAGTCTCATGCTATAAATATTACCTTAGAGAAGCAGAACCTGAACAACAGTGAGTATCTTTGAATAATAATAGAAGACAAAAAGACAAAAAGACTCCCACACATGCGCGCAGGAGCCGGCGGTCACAGCACATGCCCTGAAGAAACAGCACGGGCGGCCGTTCCTTCAGAGCCCATTTGTCGATGATGTAATCAGCGCAGTATACAGTAAATATATCCTAAATGGTGCAAGTTTAGGAGATATTTACACTACCTATAGGTAAGCCATATTATAGGCTTACCTATAGGTAAAAACACACAAAGGGAGTTTAATTCCTCTTTAATCTTAGGCCACACGCGTTCAAGAGCGTGCCTACATTTTTTCAGACTTCTGGTGTCATCTGTTTGCCAAGGTTGTAGGGGTCGGGGCCTGAATGTGTGTGTAGTGAGGGGGCGAGTTTGTCTAGATCATCTATCTAGCAATCTATCTATAGAAAATAAAAAACAGAAAGACAATCCTGCAAGCCACCAATTCCTAATGCTAAAACGTAAATAAGATTACCTAAAGCTGCTAGCGTTACACACGTCACATATAGCGTGCAAAACAATTTATAAATATATATACATGGGCTAAAAGGTATGTATAGGAAGTGCACAGTAAATAAATAATGAACCAGTGAATTTATAAATGTTAATACACATATATCATACTATGGATAACATAGTTAAAGTGCCTAGTGCATAACTGTGTATTACAAACCAAAAATAAAAATATATATATTAAAAAGCAGCAATATATCAAGTGCTTCTGTGCTTTCATACAGTGTCCAAATAAGTCAATATGACCGTGCTTTCATACAGTGTCCAAATATGTCAATGATGACCGTGCTGAAAAACAATGCTGTAGGTGAT
Organism: Lithobates clamitans; assembly: GCA_037952925.1. NCBI lineage: Eukaryota > Metazoa > Chordata > Amphibia > Anura > Ranidae > Lithobates > Lithobates clamitans. Next base: position 1,685,621 of record JBBGZY010000677.1, read on the forward strand.
TTAAATCATATAACAAAGTGCTCATGTGCATGTAGCGACTAACTGCATGACTAATCCCATATTGGTAAAGGTTAGGGATGAGCCGAACACCCCCCTGTTCAGTTCGCACCAAAATATGCGAACAGGCAAAAAATTTGTTCGAACACGCGAACACTGTTAAAGTCTATGGGACACAAACATGAATAATCAAAAGTGCTAATTTTAAAGGCTTATATGCAAGTTATTGTCATAAAAAGTGTTTGGGGACCTGGGTCCTACCCTAGGGGACATGGATCAATGCAAAAAAAGTTTTAAAAACGGCCGTTTTTTCGGGAGCAGTGATTTTAATAATGCTTAAAGTGAAACAATAAAAGTGTACTATTCCTTTAAATTTCGTACCTGGGGGGTGTCTATAGTATGCCTGTAAAGGGGCACATGTTTCCCGTGTTTAGAACAGTCTGACAGCAAAATGACATTTCAAAGGAAAAAAAGTCATTTAAAACTACTTGCGGCTATTAATGAATTGCCGGTCCGACAATACACATAAAAGTTCATTAATAAAAACAGCATGGGAATTCCCCACAGGGGAACCCCGAACCAAAATTTAAAAAAAAATTACGTGGGGATCCCCCTAAATTCCATACCAGGCCCTTCAGGTCTGGTGTGGATATTAAAGGGAACCCCAGCCAAAATTTTTTTTAAAAATGGCGTGGGGTCCCCCTCAAAATCTATACCAGACCCTTTAGGGTCTGGCATGGATTTTTGGGGGGCCCCACACCATTTTTTTTCTTAATTTTGGTGCGGGGTTCCCCTTAAAATCCATACCAGAAGGGTCTGGTATAGATTTTGAGGGGGACCCCACGCCATTTTTTTAAAATTTTGGCCAGACCTGAAGGGCCTGGTATGGAAATTAGGGGGATCCCCACGTCATTTTTTTAAATTTTGGTTCAGGGTTCCCCTGTGGGGAATTCCCATGCCGTTTTTATCAATGAACTTTTATGTCTATTGTCGGATCGGCAATTCATTAATAGCCGCAAGTAGTTTTAAATGACTTTTTTTCCTTTGAAATGTAATTTTGCTGTCAGGCTGTTCTAAACACGGGAAACATGTGCCACTTTACAGGCATACTATAGACACCCCCCAGGTACAAAATTTAAAGGAATATTACACTTTTATTGTTTCACTTTAAGCATTATTAAAATCACTGCTCCTGAAAAAATTGCCTTTTTTAAAACTTTTTTTGCATTGATCCATGGCCCCTGGGGCAGGACCCAGGTCCCCAAACACTTTTTATGACAATAACTTGCATATAAGCCTTTAAAATTAGCACTTTTGATTTCTCCCACAGACTTTTAAAGGGTGTTCTGTGGCTTTCAAATTTGCCGCGAACACTCCAAATTGTTCGCTGTTCGGCAAACTGGTGAACAGCCAATGTTCGAGTCGAACATAAGTTCGACGCGAACTCGAAGCTCATCCCTAGTAAAGGTCCGTGTAATCCAAAAGATGTGATCCAAGCCGTGCTAAGGTGTCATCACTCAGGTGCCCCCCTTAGGTAATAAATGCTCACCTTGGAGCATGCAACTTTGCGATTAAGCTAAGTCAAAACACGTATGTGAACCGCCTCTGGGCTCTATAATAGTATTGGGCTCCTGGATTCCTCAGCATACACCAACCGGAATATGAAACAGGAAAAACTCGATAGTACAAGTACAGTTTGAACCATTTATTGAATAAAGCAAAAAAGATCCCCTTCAGGGGTACTCACACAGATTAGGTGTGTCATTGCACCACTCTACAGTAAGCCTATACAGGTGTATACCAATGGTGGTATCGGGATGATGCGGGTGTCCTCCTCGGTACACAAGATGCCTGCCGTGCCGTCCTGACCCCTCCCTAACGCGTATCGATGCAGGGATTACGCATCTATTTCAGGGGGAAATAGTGTCTAGTTGCACCAAAAGGGAAAAACATTTAAACAAAGAAATTAGAAAATATAAAATAATAAAATATACTATAATATAATATTAAGACAAAAAACGCATAAGACAAGCATGCATACATGTAAGTATCAAAGAGATGTCTGATATTTACCAGCTGTGTAGCATGGAGGCTCCTATGATAATTCCCTCTTGTCTCCCCCAAGACCTAACCTGATATAGACCTACAGTATCTCTCATAGACTTGTATGGGGCCCTCCGGATTGGTGGAACTATCTAAACCATCTATTCAAATCTGGTGCATCTCATCCAGGATTGGACAATTCCCCTATCCCTGTATTTAGCATAACTCAGCCCCTCACTAGCACATCGCATTTAGGAGCGAACATTAAGTATGCAGGTCATAACCTTTTTTTTTTTTTGGAGGGAACATTAGGTATGCAAGGTCATAGCCTGGGCAAATTATGCATTCCTGGACAGACAGGCATTCGCATTGCATATCTAAAGATAGGGTCATTTGAAGTGGATATAGTGATAACATAAGATATTTAAAGGGCCTGGACTAGATCAACGTTTTTCAACATTTTTGTAGTCAAGGCACCCTTTAGAATAGTGCACGATCCTGGGCACATCAGTCTGAGGGCTCATTCACACAAGGAGGTGTGTCTGAGCCCAAGTGCTTTTTGGCCTGTTTTGTTTTTTATTAGGCTGCTTGCTCTATGCTTGTGAAACATGCAAAAAAGGTGCTGGCAGGATTTTAAAGTTTAGTCCTACCAAAATACATGGTACTGGGGTACCATGATTTTAAGTGGGCAAAAACAAGCATGTAATTGGTTGATAACTGGGGGTGCCATTAAGAATTAATCGGACCCATGCGCAGCTGCAAAAAGCAACACATTTTTGGGTGGTGTGGGAAAACGTTTTACCGTACTGCACCTGGTGTGAAAAAGCCATAAATGTAGTTTGTAAGGCAGATCTTAGCGGTCAGCAGGTTGTAAAAAATGCTATCCCCCTGCAAGCACAACCCCCCAAAAAAAATCCCCCTGTCTAGCACAAATTCCCCCTCCTGACAAAAGCCCCCTCTGCTAGCACAACTCCAACCTTCCTAAATTCCCCCTTCTTTGCACTTGCTGCAGCAAAATGACACAAAATCATGTGCAGTCCTACCATGAAGGGATTAGTGTCTTAAGATCTGTGTACAGGGATAAGGGAGAGTTTCTCCTCCGGGCTCTCTTCCCATCTATGCTGTTATCTGTATTTTGCTGGCAAAACTGAAAGCTGAAAGCCCGACTTTCCCTTAGCAACCAGTGATGTCATTGGTTGGTAGGAAGCAGGCAGGTGGCTTAGACAGCTTTCAGTTTTGCTGGCAAAATACAGATAACAGCATAGAAAGAGGAGAGAACCCGAAGAAGGAACAGGATGTGCTCTCCCTTATCTATGTACACAAAACTTAACACAGTATCCCTTCAATGGTCGGACTATACAGGGTTTTGTGCCATTTTGCCGTGCACCCCAGGGTCCTGTGGCACCCCAGTTGAAAAACCCTGGTCTAGAGAATTACTTTGGCCCTGTAGAGTGAATTTAATGGTTGTGCCTTCTTGCATATAGTATTTGAGCTGGTAAATAATAGAGCATTCTCTATGACAAACACATGTACCTTACATCAAAACATTTCTACACATCAAAGTTATCTGGTAAATCAATCAATTACACTAAAAGCCTGAACTCTTATTTCCCATCATGTATAACAATATCATACTATCTTTATAAAAATAATGTACAGTCAACTATAAAATTCTAACTCATAATACTCAAGGTCCTAATTGACGCAATGAAAAGCATTGTCATTAAAATATTTTAATTATGTTACTTCAAGAAACACATTTTCTTTACCATCTGAAACAACTCATCTTGTCATAAGTAGCCTAATGTTTTATGTCTAATCCCTCTGAAAAAAGAGAGGGGTTGCAACTTGTTTGTCCAAAAAAATTTCCTTTCAAAACACATTTAAAAGATAAAAATGGTCAGTCGGTCTTATTATGCTCCCAATACCAAACAGTTGTAATTATTTCACACATTGTTCTCCCTTTTACTTCCTCAAGCATTAGAGTATATTATAATGGGTGATGATTACAATTTAACATTAGACTACTGTATATAAAAAAAATCAGAATCACATAAACCAAAACTGAAAAGAAAACCTCCTCACAGAGTCACAAATGAGCACATTTATTATTTCAACATTGCATCATTGATGTGTGGGGAGATCTAAATCAATATACAAGATATTATTCTCATTATCCATATGTACATAAAAGTTACTCCTTTATAGTTAATATACTAATCTTTTTATCGCTGAGATTTAGTTTTTCTGATCTATGCACTTCATCTTCTAATTTTCACTAACTAATGGTAAGGTGAGATTTGCATGTCATTTTAGCTGTTTATATATTGGTATACTGTGGTAAAATTGGTAAACTGGAGAGTGCAAAATCTACAGTATATGACTAAAGAAATTGGCATATGGGGTTGATTTACTAAAACTGGAGAGTGCAAATTCTCATGCAGCTGTGCATCATAGTCAAACAACTTCTAACTTCAGCTTGTTCAATTAAGCTTTGACAAAAAAGCCTGGAAGCTGATTGGTTTCTATGCAGAGCAGCACCAGATGTTGCACTCTCCAGTTTTAGTAAATCAAGCCCATATTTTTAATGTTGATAACCACTTTTTTCATCATATGCACAGGCTGCATTGTCCAGGTTTCTGACATTACTATAAAGTGATTCAGGCAAATAGGTAAATACAAACATGAATATATTGTGTTTTTATCCGCAAAAAGATTTTTAGTTCTTTTTAGCCAGTCTTTTTTAATGGCATACCCTGGAAGATCACACCACAGTTCCTTGCTTTAGCTTTTGCAGCTGCTTGTGTCATTACATTCTTTGTAAAAAAAGTTATGATGCTGATTCACTGTCCACTACAGGCTGGAATTTTACAGGTGATGCCACAAAGCTGAAATAGAAAATAGGAGTGTAATTTTAATGAATGTTTAAGGTAGCAAAAGTGTTTGAATCACAATAGCCAAATAGAATTACAAACATTGGGAAAATTAAAGAGCCTATTTTATATGAATTTTAGCATTGAAGATACAGTACAGAGTTGGGGTAAAGTGGCCATGTCTGTGTAAAGGGTTTCCCAAACCACTGATAATTAATTAGCCAGCATGTCCCCATGGCTTCCTCCTTCAGTGCAACAAGGCACAAAAATCCCACATGTCAGCTGATGTCAGACACAAGAGGAAGTAGTGATGTGTAATACATCTTAGTGCAGAAAACCTGTCATAAGGTTTAGTACATGTAAGATTAACCAATCAAAGAAGGAATATAACACCTTGGTGACAGACATGGGAATAATGCAACAACTTAAAAGTGCCATGTAACAGTAAACTCATCAGCAGAATGGATAATTCTCATTAAAAAGAACAAGGCCCTTCATTTTTTTTTTAATAGCCGTACATATGACCCAATGAAATGTACAGCAGTGGCCAAAAGGTTTGAGAATGACACAAATATTAATTTTCACAAAGTCTGCTGCCTCAGTTTCTATGATGCCAATTTGCATTTACTCCAAAAAGTTTTGAAGAGTGATCAGATGAATTGCAATTAATTGCAAAGTCCCTCTGCCATGAAAATGAACTTAATCCCATAAAAAACTTTTCCACTGCATTTGTGACTAAGGCATCAAGGCACCCAAGAAAGTCCAGCAAGTGCTAGGACAATCTCCTACAGTTGATTCAGCAGTGGGATCAGGGCACCACCAGTGCAGAGCTTGCTCAGGAATGGCAACAGGCAGATGTGAGTGCATCTACGCACACAATGAGGTGAAGACTTTTGGAGGATGGCCTGGTGTCGAAAAGGGCAGCAAAGAAGCCACTTCTCTCCAGGAAAAACATCAGAAACAGGCTGATAATCTGCAAAAGGTATAGGAATTGGACTTCTGAGGACTGGGGTAAAGTCATTTTCTCGGATTAATCTCCTTACCAATTGTTGGAAAAAACCTTGTCCAGAGAAGAAAAGGTGAGCACTACCATCAGTCCTGTGTCATGCCAACAGTAAAGCATCTTGAGACTATTCATGTGTGGGGTTGCTTCTCAGCCAAGGGAGTGGACATGCTCCGAGAGCAACTTCCCCCAACCATCCAAGAACAGTTTGGTGATGAACAATGCCTTTTCCAGCATGATGGGCACCTTGCCACAAGGCAAAAGTGATAATTAAATGGCTTGGGGAACAAAACATCACATCACATTTGGGTCCATAACCAGGAAACTCAGACCTTAATCCCATTGAGAACTTGTGGTCAATTTTAAGAGGCAGATGAACAAAAAAATGTGCAAATTCTGACAAACTCCAAGCATTGATTATGCAAGAATGGGCTGCCATCAGTTAGGATGTGGCCCAGAAGTTGATTGACAGCATGCCAGGATGAATTGCAGAAGTCTTGAAGCAGAAGGGTCAACACTGCAGATATTGCGTAAACTTAATGTAATAAAAGCTTTTGACACTTATGAAATGCTTGTAATTATACTTCAGTATACCATAGTAACATCTGACAAAAAGATCTAAAAACACTGAAGCAGCAGGCTTTGTGAAAATTTATATTTGTGTCATTCTCAACACTCAACAAAAACACAGATGTATTCTTTGCAGTAAACTTTAGGAGCCTAATAGGTGTGTGTATGTGGCCATATTGTCAGACTCATGTCCCACAAAGCACAGGGTGTTTTTATCAGCTGAGGCAACACAAAGAGCTGCGAGGGAACACTGCTCTTTGTGTTTCCCCCTTATGCAGATAATTTTACTTTTTCCTGAATGGGTAAGGTGAGAGTATTCAAATTCTGTGCAGAAAAATAAACTCTAGCAGATGATTAAAAAGTTTAACAAGGCAGTCTGATGTATATAAATGAAAAACAAATCATGTTATGAAACTCAATGAATATCTAGAACTCATTTCATGACATGACTTAACCACGTGAGTACCAGTCTGTAATGCCTCTTCATTAAAAGACCATTTTTAACATTTCAATGCTGTGATAATTGAATTGACAATTACATGGCCATGCAAGATAGTACAAATTCAATCGATATAATTTGTTTGGGACAGATAAAATCCTGTTTTCCTTATTTTCTGTGAAAATGAAAAATTCCAGGACAAGGGGTTGATTTTCTAAAACTGAGTGTGTGTGCGAAATCTGGTGCAGCTCTACATGGAAACCAATCAGCTTCTAGTTTTTTGTCAAGGCTTAATTTGAACAAGCTGAAATTGGAAGCTTATTGGCTACCATGCACAACTGCACCAGATTTTGCACTCTCCAGTGTTAGTAAATCAACCCCTTACTCTATATTGCCAGCTTCATGTGCTTCTGAGCTGTGTTTATTAAATGTTGCTAAAATGCAATGCAGGCATGTGTGTGCCTAATGGCAGGTACAATAGGAGAAGGGCAAGGCTTCCTTGAGAAAGATTGGTGGTATCCAATTGAAACATGTTGGTATAGGCAGGATGTGACATCCCCAGTACAGGGGCATTTCTCTGGAATGTGCACTGTTATTGGGAGTTTTGTACTATTACATACAGGCTGGTTGCCAGTGGCTGGGGCCCAGACTCTTTTTGTTCAGTTGATTAGTGCTCCTTTTCTTTGCCTTGCTCCTATTGTACATGTAAACAAAAAAAGTAATATCCATGCTCACAACGTATATATTAAGACCATAATAAAACAATCTCAGATGGACAAAAAACACAAAACAGCAGCCACCATAAACATTGTTGATCACAATATGAATAAAAGTTCATATCCAGCGCATAAATGGATGTATGAAACCTAAAAAGACAAGTGGAAAAGAAGGTCCCTCCACCACAATGATCTGACTGCACAGCCAGGCATCAAGGTATCCTTCCAATGCAGAGCAGATAACACAGCCACAGGATGGACATGAGGAATCCTCCTCCTCTTTCTAGGACTCCAGAGTTTTCAAAGATTATAAAAGACTCAATAGATCAAAGAGTCACCACCGTGAAAATAAAACTCTCATTGTGAAGTATGTAGGGATGAGCAATTTATTAAAATCCAATGCAAAATACAGCTGTCTTCATTAAAATCACAGATAAAAATCCAAAAATTCTGCGGTTCATAGCATGTTAATGGCAACAGCAGACCACCTTATGCAATTTAACCAATAGGTCATCTTTAGAGGTGTGATCAGCTGATGCAAGCACGCAGTTAAATACACATAGGACAGAACTCTTATTACTGGACATGTAACGCCAAAAAACACATGAGCCAATATATAGATGGCCAAACAGGAAAACAGGCCAGGAAAATGAGAATAGATATTTAGAAAATGAATTCCAATATCTGGGAAGGAGAGTCCCAATCATCAAGGGCTCCCGTAGATAAAAAATATCATACACACACCTATAGTAGCCTCCCTGGCGGTTTTCCCGAGTGTGGCTCGGGGTTAAAATTCAGGACCATTAGCGGTAACCCCGAGCCACACTCGGGATTACATCGCAGGATCCTGGTGTGCCTTTACTTACCTTGTCCCCGGGATCCTGCCATGTCCCCTGTAGTGTCCGTGTGCTCTGTCCTCCTCCAAAGCCTCTCCTTGCCAGGCTCTGTTTCCTGCGAGCGTCGCGACGCACGGGGACAGAGCCTGGCGGCAAATTAAAAAAAAAGTAAAAATCATAACACATACAGTACTGTAATCTTACAGATTACAGTACTGTATGAAATTATTTCACATCCCTTTTGTCCCCAGTGCTTTGGCCCATGCCCTGCATGCAGTTTTATGTGATATATACTGTTCTTTCTGCCTGGAAACTGGAGATTGTCCATAGCAACCAAAAAGTGTCCCTTTACGTCAAAAGTGGCTTTAGGCCAGCTAGAAAACAGCGATAGTAAATTAGAACACTTGCAGAATTGAGCGATAGTGAATCATGGGGAAATTTATTTTATTACTATTTATTTTTATTTTTTTTAATTATTTACTTTTATTTATTATATTATAATTTATGTTTTTGTGTTTCAAACTTTATTATACCCGGGATATCTACTAGACTCTTGTTTGGACAGATTTAAGTGTGTTATTGTTAAGAATTACAGACCTACAATATAAAACGCCAAATTTCCATGCAAAATAATGGTACCGCTTTCAGCACCTAAAATCCGAAATAATCATACCACTAGGGAGGTTAATAATCTAATATAAACTTAGAACACGGCTGTTCATAATAAATGGTAGTCATCAGCATCAGACAAATCCAAAGGAATGTCTCCATCTAGTGGTCAAGTGCTCAAACAACCTTAAAAGAACTAATGTTCAAATACATATACAAAAGAATGACCAGAAAAAGTGCAAATCAACTATTATTGATAAAAGAGTTAATGTCCCAGTCCACATTGAGTCCATAGGGGACATTTCTGTTAATTTCATGGATCCAGCATGTCTCTAGCCTAGAAATTTCCCGTCTGACAAAACTTCCCCTCCAATGGGGGGTGAACCTGTCAATAGCAATGAAAGAAATGCAAGCCCGGTTTTTGTCATGGCACTCCAAATAGTGTCTTGAGACACTATGTTTGGGAAAACCCCTCTTAATATTGACCACATGCTCACCAATCCGGACATTCATGGCTCTTACAGTGCGGCCCACATACTGTAGGCCACACGGACAGACCAGCATGTATACAACATTAAGAGAGGTGCAGGTAATGAAGGGGTCTATATCATAAGACTTAGATGTGGCAGATGACTGAAAGGTATTAGTCCGCTTAGCTTTATTTTTATTAAGGAGACAAATGCTACATTTCCGACATTGGTAATAACCTTTGAGTGTTTAAAAAAAGACATCCTATAAGGGGCATCTAAAACATTGGGCACTACTTGAAGTCTTAAAGGGGAGACACCCCTAAAAATGACATCTGGGAAATCGGGCAGAGCAGGTCCCAAAACCTGATCATTGCTTAAGACTCCCCAGTGCTTGGACACTATCTTCCTAACGTCCCGGTATTGTCGTAAAAAAGTAGTGAGAAATGCAAAATTAGAATCTTTGTTAATCACCTTTTTCACCTTGCCATCTAAAAGGGTGTCCCTATCTCTAGTCCCTACATCAGAGATAATCCCATCCAGTTAATCAGCTGAATAACCCTTTTCAATGAATCTTGCTCTGATGACCATAGATTGTTTAATATAGTTATCATAAATAGTATAATTATGCCTAAGACTTATGAACTGGCTTTTAGGAACACCTTTCAGCCAGGAGGGATGACATCCTCCTCACATTTCACCATGAACAAGTTCGCCATACTAGGTGCGAACTTGGCGCCCATGGCAACACCACGCTGGAGGTAAAAAGAGCCTCCAAAACAAAAATAATTGTGGAACATGGTGAAATTCATACGTTTCAGCACAAATTTCTCTGGGGATTGGATAGAGTATCATCCCTTCTCAGAAACATATCCACCGCATCCTGACCATGTTGGTGGGATATGATCGTATAAAGGGAGGCAACATCTGCCATTGCCAGCAGATAGTCTTCCTTCCAATCAATTTCCCCAAGCATTTGTATCACCTGGCAAGAATCCCTAAGGAAAGAGGGTGTTTGAGATACATGGGGTTGACGGAAGCCATCAATATACTTCCCAATCCTCGACATAACTGAGTCTAATCCATTAATGATAGGTCTACCCGGTGGATTAAGTGAATCCTTTTGGATTTTTGGAAGAAAATAGATGACTGGCACCCTAGGTTCCATAGGTACAAGAAAAGATTTTTCTTTCTTAGTGAGCAACCTGTCCTCAAAACTAGTGTCTACAAGCTTTTTCAGCTCTTTATTACACTTAGTAGTAGGATCATTCAAAAGATGTACATATGTGTCTGTATCAGACAAAATCCTATTTATTTCTTCAACGTATGCAGATTTGTCTAGGGGGGCGGACAATGATGTCATCTCTTTTTCTAAGGGACTCGAGCCCTTCTCTAAATTTCACATTATTGTAATTCACTTTTAGTTGATCAATATCCTTCAGCACTGAATCTTTAAATACTGAAATGGATGGGGCCACATTACCTGGAGGATTGAAAATGGACGCATTAGCTAATCCAGAATGTCTAATCCCCCTTCCTCCACATTAGTTAAACAAGGCGGTTTTGAAAGGAGATATCTCTTAATGTTAATTTCTCTAATATATTTCTGCATGTCGATAAACATACTAAATTTATTCTGAGGTTTATCTGGGGCAAATTTGAGGCCATGATTCAGCACAAATTTTTCTTTATCACTGAGTGCACCCTTACTAAGATTTAAAATCCCTGCTTCTTTTGTACTCTTCTCCTCCTCCTCCTCCTAAGTTTCTGAGAAGGGACTATACTATATCTGATCCCCAGAGAGATTTTGTGTTGAAACTTTTGAATTTCGCCATGTCCCACAATTATTTTTGGTTTGAAGGCTCTTTTTACGTCCAGAACCATGGTGTTGCCATGGGAGCCAAGTTTGCCCCTAGTATGGTGAACTTGTTCATGGCAAAATTGGAGGAGGACATCATCTATGCCAACAGAAGACCGTAGCTTGTCTTCTGGGGTAGGTACATTGATGATCCTCTTATGAGATGGTGATCGGCCATCATTATGTTCCTTTTTAGAGCAGCTGAATAGTAACTCTTTGGGGATTTGGCTGCAATATGAGGTCAGTCCTTCCCAGATTCATTTTCAGGACCTTAATATTGAGGTGAGAGGGGCTTTATCATGACCTCTACCTATTTCAAGTCTACAGACTGGAATAATTATATTGGCCAAGGGAGTTGTCACCATCCCTCCTGGCTAAAAATTGTTCCTAAAAGCCAGTTTATAGGTCTTAGGTGTAAATGTACTATTTATGATGACTATATTAAACAATCTATGGTCCTCAGAGCAAGATTCATTGAAAAGGGTTATTCAGCTGATCTACTGGATGGGATTATCTTTGATGTAGGGACTAGAGATAGGGCCACCCTTTTGGATGGCAAGGTGAAAAAGGTAAATAAAATTAAGGATTTTAATTTTGTATTTCTCACTACTTTTTCGCGACAATACCGGGACATTAGGAAGATAGTGTCCAAGCACTGAGGAGTCTTAAGAAATGATTCTGGGACCTGCTCTGCACGATTCCCCAGATGTCATTTTTAGGGGTATCCCCCTTTAAGACTTCAAGTAGCGCCCAATTATTTAGATACCCCAAATAGAATGGTTTTAAAACTCAAAGGTTTCCATGCTGGAAATGTAGCATCTGTCGCCTTAATAAAAATAAAGCTAGGCGGATTAATACCATTGAGTCATCTGCCACGTCTAAGTCTTATGACATAGACCCCTTCATTACCTGCACCTCTCTTAATGTTGTTAATGCTGGTCTGTCCGTGTGGCCTACAGTATGTGGGCCGCACTGTCAAAGCCATGAATGTCGGGATTGGTGAGCATGTGGCCAATATTAAGAGAAAACCTTCCCAAACATAGTGTCTCAAGACACTATTTGGAGTGCCATGACAACAATTGGGCTGGCACTTCTTTCATTGCTATTGACAGGTTCACCCCCATTGGAGGGGAAGCTTTGTCAGATGGAAATTTTCTAGGCTAGAGACATGCTGGATCCATGAAATTAACAGCTATGTCCCCTATGGACTCAATGTGGACTGGGACATTAACTCTTTTATCAAAAATAGTTGATTTGCACTTTTTCTGGTCATTCTTTTGTATATATGTTTGAACATTAGTTCTTTTAAGGTTGTTTTAGCACTTGACCACTAGATGGAGACATTCCTTTGGGTTTGTCTGATGCTGATGACTACAATTTATTATGAAAAGTCATGTTCTAAGTTTTTTTTTTAACAGAAAATTTTATTTAACAAATCAGCATTACAATACAAGAATTTAGTACAGTCATTGCGGTGAGAATAAAGACAGTTAGATTTACCCTTAAACAATTAAACAATAGCCATTATTTATCTGATATTCCAGATGTGCAAACGTCAGAAGTTTCACTTAACCATACCTCTCAAGGCTCAAATCATCACTCATATTTAGATATTATAAAATGAATAGCCCAATATTCAACCAAACCTGATAAGGACAGCGGGGGGGGGGGGGGCGAGGAGAGGAAGAGAGAAGAAAGAAAAAGGGAAGGAGGGAAGAGGGGAGGGGAAAAAAGGAGGAAGGGGAGGGGGGAGGAGGAGAAGGAATGGGATAAAGGGAAGTGGGCATAAGAAGAATAGACGTGAGATATAGAATGTCTTCAATTATGTTTCACGTCCTGCTTATGGGATAGGGGGTTCAGGGTCTCCGGAGGCGTCGACCCAGGACGACCAAATTTTATCAAACTTCCCCGGACATTGCCTACTTTCATACGTCAATCTATACAGAGGGAGTACCTTATTCACCGACCTTATCCACGAGGCCAGGGTAGAAGGCTCTACCATTTTCCACCGCAGTAGAATTTCCCGCCTAGCATAGTACAATGCGAAGGTTAGACACAATTTGCTATACCTGTCACCCTCAACATCCTCCAGATGACTGAGCAATAGTATTTGGGGGTCCACCTGTATGTTTGATCCTATGACATTGCTCATTGTGGATGCCACTGCAGACCAAAAGAGTCTGAGACTGGGGCAAGACCAGACCATATGCCAGAAAGTACCTAATTCCCGTCTGCATCTCTGACAATTGGGATCCCTCTGAGGGTAGATGCGTGCCAGCCTCTGTGGGGTAAAATACGCCCTGTGTAGGAACTTGAATTGTATGAACCTATCCTTTGCAGCTATCATGGAAGGAATGTAGGATATTAAACACTCCTTCCATTCCTCCTCCTCCAAAGAGGGAATATCAACCCTCCACTTTTCCCAGGTTTTAGTTAGTTTGGCATCGTACTACACTGTCAGGTATAGGTATAGTGTGGAGAGGGGCTTCCCCATCACGCTGGAAGTCAAGAGCCTTTCAATAGAGTCTGGTTCCAGAATAGGGGGGGTAGGAAACTGAGCCTCAAAGGCGTGCTTCAGCTGCCAGTATCTGAATTGGAAGGAGGCCGGAATAGCAAAGGATTGTCTAAGGGTTTGGAAAGTCATAAGCCTGCCATCCTTAACTATATGCTTTAATGTAAGAATTCCCTTTTTTGCCCAGAGAGAGGGGTCTGGTAAAGTGTAAAAATGGGGGAGCATAGGGTTACCCCACAGGGGCATGTGAGGTGAAATGTAATTGGGCTTCCCATATATTTTCCTAGCCTCCTGCCAAACCCTTACAGTGGTTCGCATTGGGGTTGTCATGGACAAACTGGCTCTGAGACCCCGAAATGGGAGATTGCTCAAGGCAGCGAAGGAGCCCAGAATGGCTGCCTCCAGGGTGACCGCCGGGTTCTGTGTGGGCTGGGAGAACCACCACCGAATCGTGACCAGAACTGCAGCCCAGTAGTAAATTTGAAAATTCGGTAGTGCCAATCCCCCCCCGAAAGTGGGAGATATAGGATCTGCTTGGCCACCCTGGGTGGCCTCCCAGCCCAGACAAAATATATCAGCAGGCTCTCCAGCCTCCGGAAAAAAGTTCTAGGGATGGGTATGGGCGTATTGTGAAAAAAATATAGATATTTGGGAAGGTAAATCATTTTTAGCAAGTTAACTCTGCCAACAGGAGTCAATGGAAGGGAACGCCAAGCAGTGCACCTAGCCGTAAGCTGTGTCATAAGTGGGCGCAGATTGTTGTCCATGTAGTCTTGAATTTTACCGCTAATTTTTATCCCCAGGTATTTGAAATCATCTACCCATTTAAGCTGCGGGTGTGGTATCTTAGGGGTCGAGGGATGGAGCGGGAACAGGACCGACTTGTCCCAATTAATGCGAATCCCCGAATACCCACCAAATCGATTAATCAGAGTGAGTGCAGTCCGCAAAGAGGACGATGCGTCCGCTAAATAAAGGAGAGCATCGTCCGCGTACAGCGAAATCTTCTCCTCAATGGGTCCTACCTAAAGTCCCCTTACCCCAGGGTCAGCCCTCAACAATATAGCCAGGGGCTCCATCGCCAGAGCGAATAGACCCGGGGAAAGGGGACATCCCTGTCGCGTGCCACGAGACAATTGGAACTTCCCCGAGAGGCATCCATTGGTACGTATTCTAGTGGAGGGGCCATGGTACAGCATACGGAGCCAGTTTGTGAAACCCGGGCCGAACCCGAATTGCGAGAGCACCTCCCATAGGTAGCCCCACTCGACGGAGTCAAAAGCCTTCTCCGCGTTGAGCGAGGCCACCGTCCCGTTAGTCACCTCGTCCGCCCTGTCAATGTGGGTATGGAGGCGTCTGATATTAATGTCAGTTCCTCTGCCGGGCATAAAGCCTGTTTGGTCCCTATGAATGAGAGCGGTAATTACCAGGTTAAGCCTATTGGCCAATACTTTTGCCAGTACTTTCGCATCCACGTTCAGAAGGGATATAGGGCGGTACGAGGAGCACAACGTGGGGTCTTTTCCTGGCTTGGGGATCACTACAATAATCGCCTCGCTCATCGTGTCCGGGAGCTTCCCAAGGCGCGATGACTCAGAGAAGAGGACCTGTAATTTGTCTACTAGTTCTGTAGCATATTGTTTATAAAACTCCACAGGGATGCCATCGGGTCCCAGAGTTTTCCCTGTCTGCATTGATTTAAGTGCCCGGAGTATCTCCAAGGACGTAATTGGAGCGTCAAGCTTATCGCGATACGTTACTGTAAGGGTTGGGATGTCAATGTCGTCTAGGTATGACCCCAGATCTTCCCCTCTATAGTCTACCCTGGACCCGTAGAGGGATTCGTAGAACTCCGCGAAGCAACAGTTGATTCCTTCCGGTGTGTGGACCAGCCGGCCCGAGGAATCCCTAATATGTGAGATTTTCATCCCGCCCGCCTGTTCCCTAGAGAGCCAGGCCAACAAACGGCCTGACCGCTCTCCCTGCTCAAAGATCCGTTGGGATTGAGCCAACATTTTCTTCTGAGTAAGAGAAGTACGAAGACGGACCACCTCCTTCGTCATGAGTTGTAGGTGCGAATAGTGAGCAGGATCTCGGGTACGAACAAAAAGAGCCTCAGCACTACTCACCTCCCGCTCAGCCCTCACCAAATCTGCCCTACGCTCCCGTCGGACTCTGGCAATGATGGTCTGGTAGTGTCCCCTCGTCGTGGCTTTAAAGGCATCCCACACCACTGCGGATTCAGCCGAGCCCACATTTACAGCCCAAAAGTCAAGCATTTCCGTTCTAAATTGGGAGTCTACTGCGGTGTCTGAAATCCAAAATCTGGAGAGCCTCCATACCCTTTCTACTGAGCCCAGGGAGAGATCGAAAGACAACAATAAAGGTGCATGATCGGAAATTCCCCTAGGCAATATTTGTATGTCTATGACCCGTGGGAGGACCTGGCTTCCCGCAAAGACCAAGTCTATGTGGGAAAACGTTCTGTGAGAGGCCGAGTGGCATGTGTATGCCCTAGATTGGGGGTGACGCCACCTCCAGACATCAGTCAGGCCATAGGTATCCGCCCACTCAGCCAACCCAGGGCAATGATGTCCTGCAGGAGTTAGTCTGTCTAAATCCGGGTCAGGGACCAGGTTAAAATCCCTCAGAATGACATTGTTATCAGAGTCGAAGTCGGCCATCTTACCGGTGATCTGATTGGAGCACCAGCAAGGAAGCCGGGGGAGGCAAATACAAGCCCACAATAGTCCACGTTAGAGAATATATCCTAGCATGAATAATAACGTACCGTCCATCGGGGTCCAGGGCCAAATCCAAGAGCCGAAAAGGAAGTGACTTCAATACCAGTATAGTTACACCCCTAGAGAATGTGGAGTGCGTGGAGTGGTAGTGGTGTCCCACCCATGGTTTTTTAAGGGCCAGAACCCTGCGTCCTGTTAGGTGGGTTTCCTGGAACACACATATATGTGGGTTGTAAGATTTAATGAATTGGAACACCAGGGAGCGCTTAACCGGGGAGTTCAGCCCCCTGGCGTTCCAGGAGATAATGTTAAGTGAGGACATGACCACCGGGAATGTTAGGAATTTTAGGATCAATGGGATTCACGGCTCTCGGACCAGACCCCGGGACCCGACCCGGACACAACTGTAGACAATGCAATGCTGATGAGTCAATTATTTTGGTACAAATAACAAACAAAAACAAAACCAAACTAAAAACAGATAAAGGATACCAATAACTAAGGTAGATAAGAATAGCCCCAGTAGGGGAACTTAAGCCACCCCCCACCCCACCCAACCCCCCAGAACTGAGGCGGGTTTCAATCCCAAACTTATTCAGCTCGCCGGCTGCAACAGGGGGTCCGTGGAAGAGGCGAACTCACCCCCCCGAGACTTCACACGGGGGGGAAACAGCGTCTCAAGCGGCTTACACGCTTGAGAGCTCCGCTTGTGATACAGCAGGCTGTGAAGACTTTAGAAAGTTAGATGAAGGGAAATATCCCATAGTGCAAACCCACAGTAAAGTCGATCCATCTTGGGTGAAGATACCGAACAAAAGTTTCCCAACACCCTTCAAGAAAGCAAGCAAATATACAGGAACTTCATATTTCAACGGTCTCCTGACCAAGTTTTTTTGGCAGGGGCATTATCTTAGAATTTCCCTGGGAGGGGTAGTAAACGTCTCCTCCCAAGTCCGCCCACACCATGGATTGAACTGGGCATAACCTGTGCAACGAAGTAAGACATCCATGTGGGAACACGTGTGTTATCTCAGACCTGGGCCAAGGCTATGGTGAGCAAACTTTGAGGGATCTCCCAGTACATACCAGGTAAACCGTCAACGGATCTGTGGTAGTGAATCCAGCCAGGCTGAGGCCTCCCTTGGAGAGGTGAAAAAACGAGTTGTCTCGCCGTCCTGGACTCTCAGGCGGGCAGGGAAGAGTACACTGTAGCAAATGCTGCGTGATCTCAGAGCCGCCTTAACTTGGTCAAAGGATTTCCTAAGTTTCTGAGTCTCTACTGAATAGTCGGGGAAAATCATCAACTTCGTGTTCTGGAATCTGAGGTCCCCAACGTTTCTAGAGGCACGGAGAACTTCGTCTCTATCTCTAAAGTTGAGTAGACGGAGTATGAAGGTGCGAGGGGGGGATCCAGGGGGCCCCGGCTTAGGCGGGATGTGGTGCGCCCTCTCCACCGTATAGTAAGGTGACCAACGGACCTCGGGTAAAAGGTCACGGAGCAAACCTTCTATGAAGGAGGTAGGGCTATTCCCCTCCGCCCCCTCCGGTAAACCAACAATGCGAAGGTTATTACGCCGGTTCCTGGTCTCCGCATCCTCGGCTCTATATTCAAGTGCCTTTACTTTAGTTTGGAGCGTACGGATAGATGCCCCATGTTCCGCAGTGATGTCTTCAGTGGTACTCAGTCTTTGCTCCGTCTCCGTGACTCGCGATCTGATTTTGTCTATATCTTGGCGGATTAGACCCATATCCAACTGAACTGCTTCAATCTTTGTTGTTAGCGTTGATTGACAAGTAGCTATGGCCGCCATGACATCCGCCAACCAGGGGGGCCGAGAGTCGTCCGACTCCATAGTGTCTGTCTGCTGAGCTCTGTGGGTGCTGCGTATGTTAAGAGCCTCCAGAGGAGGACAGGTGGGCGTCTGGGGGGAGTCCGGCTGTGGTGGGAAGGTCAACCTCTTGCCCCCTTTACTACTTTTGGCGCTGGAGTTCCGGCGCCTCATTCAGGTGTTGGTGGCCCAGATCTGGGCAGAATTCAGCAACTGGTTGTGGGGGGGCCCGTCTGCGAAGTCAGGGGTGTGCAGGCAGCGGGTAGGGTAAAGTTTGTGTCCCCGTGACAGGCCTCCCTCCTCTGCCGCAAACGGACGGTTCAGGAGCTGCTCGCTTCAGGCCTACACAAGCCCACAGGGATGTTCAGCCCAGCCACCCCACTTCACTGCTGGGATAGGAGGGACACGGGCTCTGTTCCAGTTGTCTGGCAGTTTTTCCCAGTGGTCACAGGGCCTCCTCCCCCCGGTCTTTTTCTGCGGCCTATTAGCTGCACAAGCTGTCCTCTCCACACTTCCAGGGGCCTGCAGTAGCTTTCAGCCCAGCCCCAGCCTGCCTCACTCAGGGTGTCAGTAGATGGAGAGTGCTTTAAGCCTTCTCCGCTGCCCTATTAGCACTGTCCCATCCTCTCAGGTCGTCTTGTTCCCAGACTAGGGCACTAATTCGCCTCCAGGCCGGTCCGGAGTCCACAGGCCGCCAGGAAAGGCCGCGGCCGCAGCCTAGTATCTCGTGGGGGATGGAGGGGAGCAGCCCGAGATTCGGCCTGTATATTAGCAAGGCCCGCTTTTCCTACCTCTGCCTGCGGCCTGTGTTCGCCGTGGAGACCCGCTCTGTAGGGCCGACCGCGCCGAGGGTCCTCCGTCGCGCGGCCGGGCCCGTCAGGAAAGGCCGCGACTGCGGCCTAGTCGCCCGAGGTAGGCCGCGGAATGTCCGATCGCGGCCCAGGGACGAGATCTTCTTCTCCCTACAACGGATGGGAGATTCTGGCAACCTCCCAAGCAGCAGTGGAGTGTTTCCAGGGTTTTTTTGGCGTAGATGGATCCGGATTTTGGTTTAGAAGTGCGGAGCTCTCAGAAAAAGCTACCGCTTACAGCACCATCTTGGCCACGCCCCCCATGTTCTAAGTTTATATTAGATTATTAATATAGGTATGTGTGTATGATATTTTTAACTATAAGAGCCCTTGATGATTGGGACTCTCCTTCCCGGATATTGGAATTCGTTTTTTAAATATCAATTCCCATGTTCCTTGCCTGTGGAATTCTTCCTCCTTCCTGTTTGGCCGTCTATCTATTGGCCCATGTGAGTTTGGGTGACACATGATCGCCCTGTGGAATGCAGGAATTCTTCCTTCTTCCTGTTTGGCCATCTATCCATTGGCCCATGTGATTTTGGGCATCACATGATTGGCCCGTGGCGTGCAGGAATTCTTCCTTCTTCCTGTTTGGCCATCTATGTATTAGCCCATGTGATTTTGGACATCACATGTTCAGTAATGAGAGTTATGACCTATGTGTAATTAACTGCGTGCTTGCATCAGCTGATCACACCTCTGAAGATGGCCTATTGGCTGAAATGCATAAGGTGGTCTGCTGATGCCATAAGCACGCTACAAACCACAGTATTTTGGAATTTTTATCTGTGATTTTTATGAAGACAGCTGTATTTTGCATTAGATTTTAATAAATCTCTCATCCCTACATACTTCACCATGAGAGTTTTATTTTTATGGTGGTGACTCTTTCATCTATCGAGTCTTTTATGATCTGTGAAAACTCTGGAGACTTGTAAAGAGGAGGAGGAATCATGATGTCCATCTTGTGGCTGTGTTATTTGCTTTGCATTGGAGGGATACCTTGATGCCTGGCTGTGCAGTCGGATCATTCTAGTGGATTACTGGTGAAGGATTCATCTCCCTGTGAGGCCTGACTTAACC
Organism: Lithobates clamitans; assembly: GCA_037952925.1. NCBI lineage: Eukaryota > Metazoa > Chordata > Amphibia > Anura > Ranidae > Lithobates > Lithobates clamitans. Next base: position 1,706,051 of record JBBGZY010000677.1, read on the forward strand.
GCCCTGGCGGTATTCCCGAGTCTGGCTCGGGGTGGATTTTTTATACCAAAAGCGGTATCCCCGAGCCAGACTCGGGCTTGCATCGCAGGATCCAGGAAGAGTATACTTACCTTGTCCCCTGGATCCTGCGATGTCTCCCCGCTGTGATCGGCGAGCCGCCGTGTCTCGCTCGATTCACAGTGCCGAGCTCCGTTCCCTGCGAGCGGTGCGACGCACGGGGACGGAGTTCGGCGGTAAATTCAAAAGTAAAACACACAGTATAGATACAGTATACTGTAATCTTACAGATTACAGTACTGTATCAAATAACTACACATCCCCTTTGTCCCTAGTGGTTTGTCCAGTGTCCTGCATGCAGTTTTATATATATAAAACTGTTCTTTCTGCCAGGAAACTGGAGATTGCCCATAGCAACAAAAACTGTCTCTTTACATCAAAAGTGGTTTTAGACCAGCTAGAAAAAAGCGATAATAAATTAGAATCACTCGCAGAATTGAGCGATAGTGATTTGTGGGGAGATCCGTCATCAAACACTAAAAGTAACAAAAGCTAAAATTCTGCAACTGAGCAAATTTCAGTGTTTTTGATTTGATTATATTATTATATAATTTTTATTATTATTATATTATTATTTGTTATAATTATTTATAGTTATTTATTATATTATAATTTTTTATTTAGTTTTTCAAACTTTATCATACCCGAGATGTCTACTAGACTCTTGTTTGGACAGATTTAAGTGAACTATTCCTAAGAATTACAGGCCTACAATATAAAACGCCAAATTTCTGTGCAAAATAATTGTACCGCTTTCAGCACCTAAAATCAGAAATAATCATACCGCCAGGGAGGTTAATAAACGTTCTGGTAACGGCATTTGATATTAGCACGTTGGTGTGTGGGCTCACATGCTGAATTTGATACAGGGAACCCTCCTTCTTCCTTCTTTTCCACTTGTCCCTTTGGGTTTCATACATCCATTTAAGTGCTGCATATGAACTTTCTCCTATTGTACATGTGATTAGGTACACACATGCTTGCACTGCATTTGCAACATTGAAGCAAAACAGCTCAGAAGCAAATTGCAGCTGCCAATATAGATTAAGTGTCTTGTTTTATTGTTATACATGTAATTTATGTCTTCTACGTTCATTTCTGCACAACTGATTTGTGTGTGAGCCATGCAGGAATTGTTTATAGTGTTTTATTTACTATTGGTGTAGAGCATATTCACTTCTCCTAGTAAATGAGGTAAAAAAGTAAAAATTCACTTTGAAAAGGATACCCAGTCATGTATAAGGAAATGTTTAAAAAACAGGATTTCTGCTTACACATGATTGGATGATTAACCACTTTAATACAGGGCACTTATACACCTTCCTGCCCAGACCAATTTTAAGCTTTCAGCGCTGTTGCATTTTGAATGGCAATTGCATGGTCATGCTACACTGTACCCAAACTAAATTTTTATCATTTTGTTCCCACAAATAGAGCTTTCTTTTGGTGGTATTTGATCACCTCTGGGATTTTTATTTTCTGCTAAACAAATAAAAAAAGACCACATTTTTTTTTTGTTTCAGTTACAAAACTTTGTAAATAAGTAAGTTTTCTCCTTCACTGATGGGCACTGATGGGGCTGCACTGACGGGCACTGATAAGGTGGCACTGATGGGCACCGATGAGGTGGCACCAATGAGGTGGCACTGATGAGGCGGCATTGATGGGCACTGATGAAGGGCACTAATATGCGGCACTGATGGGGCACTGATAGGCGGCACTGATGGGCACTGATAGGTAGCACTGATATGTGGCATGGATGGGCACGGACGGGCATGGATAGGTGGCACAGATGGGCAGGGATAGTCAGCACAGATGGGCACAGATAGGCGGCATGGATGGGCACTGATAGGCAGCATAGATGGGCACAGTTAGGCGGCATGAATGGGCACTTATAGGCAGCACGGATGGGCACTGATAGGCAGCATGGATGGGCACTGATAGGCAGCATGGATGGGCATGGATGGGCACTGATAGGTGGCACTGATGTACTGTTATGCATGGTACTGATGGATGCCAATCAGTGCCAAACAATAAAGCCTGCCAATCAGTGATGCCCATTGTGGGCACTGATTGGCATCCATTGTGGGCACTGATTGGCATCCCTGGTGGTCTAGGGTGGCATACCTTGTGGTGACATCCCTGGTGGTCCTAGTGGCATCCCTGGTGGTCCAGTGTGGGCATGCTCGGGGGGCTGTGCTGATAATCAATCAGCACAGACCCCCCCTGTCAGAGGAGCAGCTGATTGGCTCTCCTCTACTCACGTCTGACAGACGCGAGTGAGGATAAGCCGATTACCGGCTCTTCCTGTTTACATTGTGATCAGCCGTGATTGGACACAGTTGATCATGTGTTAAAGAGTCTCCGTCAGAGACTCTTTACCGGGATAGTAGTTGCGGTGTGTCAGACTGACACACCGCAACAACGATCGCCGTGATGCGCGCCCCCAGGGGCGTCCAGTGGCTTAATATCCTGAGGACATCATATGACGCCCAGTCAGGATATTGAAACCACTTTGCCGCCGTCAGTTTGCTATATGGCGGGTGGCAAGTCACAACTTCACCCCATTCACTAAGCTAAGTGAGTATTTATTTTTCAAATAGAAACTTTACTTAGCTTAGGCATAGGGTGAAGCAGAACTGACTTTAATCATGCAGTCATGTGCAGGCAAAAATCCTGTTTTTATAAATGGCCTTGTACATGATTGGGTATCCTTTTTCAAAATGAATTTCCACTTTTTTTTCCTCATTTACTGGGATAAGTGAAAACTCACTTTGAAAGTGAATATGCTCTACTCCTTTAGTAAATCAACCCCATCAATTAGGTGAAATTGTGCTGATTTTAATCATCAAATCACATTCATGCAAAAATTCATTTTTTTTTCACAGAGCATTTTCACAATTTACCCAATTCAATAGGATAAGTGAAATCTTACATTGAAAGTGATAATGCTCTACTCCTTTGTTACATCAGGGTCACTGTCACTTGGCCTGTGAATACAAACTATGAAGAACAAAGTTTCTCCACCCTCTACTTCACCCGTTTAAAAACATACTGTAAATCATAATATAGACACCTATCTGGTATTTAATTATTCTAATTATATTCATCCCTCACCACTCAATGTGATACAAAGCTGACCATACATGGATCGAAATTCGGCAGGTTCAGCAAGGACCGGCTGACATTCGATCCATGGGTGGCCACTGTGGTTGTACAGAACTCCTCTACTGATTGACTTCTGTTCAATTGCCCTGTCTATATATTATTGCTTATTCAACGCAGGCAATAGGCTGCAGTGTTGATCTGTGTATTGTGATGTCAGAATACAATGACACAGTGGGGAGGATTCCCACATCCACATCAAGTGTGTGGATGGGGGGATTGGGTGAGTTTTTTTCATTCAACCCTAGTTGAATGAAAAAAATTAACCCATGTATGGCCAACTTTACTCACATCTAATGGATTCAGTTTTATCACTGAACTGATGTTTCAAGATAAATCATAAATCCATCACATAGCATATATACATTGTGTAAAAATATGTTGTTACTGTAACTGTTCATCAACTAGACAATACTTTTTAATAGAAAAATAAATTGATCTTGTAGTGAAAAGCAATTGAATTTGCTTAAAACCTTTGAACTGTTAAGCTACATATCATGTCAAAGCCAAAAGAATATTGTCTACCATTGAATAAAAACATTAAAGCAGTCATTATGATTATTATGCATTGAAGAGATTTTGTTTTAATTTTATGTTTAGCGATTACATAAGCAATTTATATATGCCTCATAATGACTTGCTCTAGTCACTTATTTGACCTGCTAAATGGTTTTTGCACCTGAAATGGTCAAGTGTGCAGTTCTTAGTGCTCCCTAAGTAGTGCATTAATTTTCTTCCATATGGACTAACAATTATACACTGTCACTGGGATTTGAGAAAGTATGTATAAATTATATTGCAATATGCAAATTAATTTTTTTATTACTGATGCAAATAGAGAAGCCCCATAGTACACCAAACACTAATATTTTGTCTCTGAGTGCTAGGAGACATAAAATAAATGAGCCATGGCTGTTGATTGTCTTTGGCCTGCATTATCTGTACAGGAACTATTAAGGATGCTTTTCCGTCTACCTTTCATGCTTCATTGTCTCACACTGCTTAATGAAGAGTTTAACTTAAAACATAATGTGCTGCTCTCTTGAAAGAACATTTTATGACACTAAAAAGCTATACTTGTTTATTAAGGTATTTTACTGCTGCATTTATTACCTTATTGTGGTGTACTGATTGAAATAATAGTATATCTATGCAGTGAGAAATGATAGGTTTAAAATGTGCTTAATCTAAGCAACACTTCTCTCCAAAAAACATACTTTCTTATGACATGATTCCAAAGATGTTTCTTTTTTTATGTGAAACAATGCTATATGAACAATAAAATACATTATTTGTAGAATATGACATTACTGCATTGGTATTACTTACCGTAGTTTATGGTCATATAAAAGTAAAATAATTTAAAGAATATGTTGCTGGTTACTTGCTGCTGCTTGTTTTTTTGCAAGCTTAAAAATACATTTATTGTTAAATAGAATGTTGTTGCATAGTTTTAAGCTGTTTAAAATGTATGAAATGAAACCTGAAACTGCTTGGTTTTATTTGCATTAAAAGCATCCCCTCATTTTTTTGGTAACAAATAAAATTATTATTTTAAGTCTATTATATGGGGTTTTTTGTTTTTAGTATGACACCAGTGTAGGAGCAAGAGATATGGCAACTATGATGAAAGGAGGGGGGATCCGACTAAGAGATTCTCTGCTCCTAAAATTGATTCTAGGCTACTGTTACAGCCCTTTTGTTTCCGAAACAGAAGGTAACTGGACTATTCAGAGGGTGTGTCCAAGCCCCTGGAGGTGTCTACATGAGAAGGTAAGTATTTTCTTTTTTTTTTTACACACGTAAAAGACTTTATTAAACAACAATATCCACTCACATGGCAGTAGCACTGAGGTAGTCCAGATGGATGTGAAGCTGTCCTTCCCATTCTCTGGCCAGTGGTGTGGGATGCAGTGACTTTGGCTGAATAAACAAGGACTTGCCTATAGATGGAAACAGCTGGCATCCTCATTGCGGGGTAGCAGCTTTGACCACCTGCAAAGCATCTACTTCTAGGTGCAGTCTCCTAGGCAATGCATTTTGAAGACAGGTGCTGCACTGTCCTCTTTTCATTTGTATGAAAATTCTCAGTACATTTAATGACTTGATATCATTCAGAAGTACTTAAAAAATTCTCATTGAGCTTCCAGGTCTTTAACTAATGATCAGGAATTGGGAGGTCTAGTTCCCGATAACCTGATTGCTGTAATAGTCTTTGATTGATTGTTGATTATTACAGTGATCAGTCACTATCATATTTCCTCTTCTTGAATGGAAAAAAAAGATACATTGTATATTTTTCTTCTTGCTAGAGGAGAAAAGTGTAAACAAAAAAAGTGCGTGTAAAGAAAACATAGCTAGATCAGGGTTTCATCTAGGTCAGTGTCAGTGTTAGGGCCAATGTTAGAGTCAGGGCCCTACTACGGGTACAAACAACAAATTGCATACACATACAATATGTGGTATTACTGTGATCCTTAAGAGCAGGAGAATTTATTTTGTGTTGCTTTTTGGCGGTAGGTTATGGTAATAGTAAGAAACATACAGCTACATTTTAATTTTTTTTTTTTTTTACTATTTTGCACCAGTTTCCCTTTGATACTGCAGCTGCTGACTTTTAAAAAAGGACACTTACCTGTCCAGGGCACCACCGATGTCCTCACCCGAAGCCAACCCGTCCCTTGGCTCCAGGTTCAGGCGCCTTGCGGCTTCACAGCCTGTTTCCTACTGCACATGCGCGAGTGTCGCTGCATGTTCTGAATGGTCCCTGCTGTCTTCTGGGACCTGTGTTTCTCCCAGAAGACAGCAGGGGGGGTGGGGGAGGGGCCGGGCATGGCGTAGTTCACCTCAGATTCTGCAGCGCTCTTTCGCCGGAAGTGGGAGCAAATACCTGGATTAGATATCAGGTATCTTCTCCAACCTGAAAGGTGCCAAATGTGGCCCCGGAAGGGGGGAGGAACTTGATCACTGGAAGTTCCATTTCTGGGAGGAACTCCGCTTTAACTTATTGTATATGTTAATTTTTGTTTGTTTAATATATAATTGTAAGTTTTGTTATGGCTGTTGTATTCAGCAGCCACAGCATCAATAAAAAGCCTAAATACATTGGTGCTGCCAACCAGTGACTGCATCTAAAAGAATACAGTTAATGTTTGACCAATAGTTTTCCACCCAGCTCAACTGATTTTTAGATTGACTTATGTGAACCAGGTGGTGCTTGCAGGTACACCCAATGATTCAATTCCAGCCAATAGAGCACAAATCAGTTGGAATTCAAGCTGCATATAACCAGTCTTAGCAGTAGGGTTAGACCTCTAAAAGGTTGTCCTTAAAAATAAACTGTAAATTAAAAAGTATCACTTACCGTTTAGTACCTAACTGTACTGCAAAGGTACACAAACAATTAATTAATATAAAAATACTATGCTATACACATGAATAAACAATAGCAGCCAGCACTACAATCAAGTAAAAAATCTCCTCTGTGATTACAAAAGCATAAAATTCAAAAAGGCGCAATGGCATGGAAAGGACTCATCAAACCCAATTTTTGGGGCTTGATGAGTCCTTTCTATGCTATTGCGCCTCTTTGAATTTTATACTTTTGTGATCACAGAGGAGATTTTTTACTTGATGCAATACATCTTGGAATTTATGTAAAGCCTTTTTATTCCAAACAAACCTGTAACGATGCAGTTTTTCTCTATGTGGAGGCTTAGTGTTGATTTTTTTGGATGCTGTTAACCATAAACCTACCAAACGGTTCTGTGGTGGAAGGAGGTTTTATACCATCTGGGACATTGCCATCCTGATCCATATTCTCACATGCCGGGTCGAGGTTCCCTGAGGTGGCTCAGCTGAGGAGGAGAAATTGCACCACTCGCTATCCAGAGCTTTGATATCACATGCTTGATTGATGCTACCTTCTGGTAAGCATATTTAATCTTTTCCCCTGGGTGGTGGATGCACACACGGCGGTGACTCCTTTAGTCCTACACTCCTGGATTCCTTCCCATCAATATATACTAATGGATTAATGTTTTAATCACCAATGGGACTATACTACCAATGTTGATTTACAATTTGCACAGTGCACTTTATTTAGAGACACTATTAATCAGATGATAGTGTTATGCCCTGTATATACGGTCGGATTTTTCGATTGTGTTGTCGGAAATTCTGATCGTGTGTGGGCTCCATCAGACTTTTTCCGTCAGAATTTCTGACACACAAAGTTTGAGAGCAGGCTATAAATTTTTCCGACAACAAAATCTGATTAAATCAGTTAAATTCCGATTGTGTGTACACAAATCCAACGCACAAAGTGCCATGCATGCTCAGAATAAATTAAGAGACTAAATCTATTGGCTACTGCCCTGTTTATAGTCCGTGTTTTCTGTCACCGCGTTCAGACCGATCGGATTTTCCAACAACTTTGTGCGACCATGTGTATGCAAGACAAGTTTGAGCCAACATCCGTCAGAAAAAATCCATGGATTTTGTTGTCGGAATGTCCGATCAATGTCCGATCGTGTGTACAGGGCATTAGAGTTTTTTGTATATGCTAATCACAATTTATTTTGTATATCACAGTATGTTGATATGTACACAATGACTTGGAGAACCAGTCCAGGCGGTATAATTTCAGGATCAGAGGGCTCACGGAATCCATCAAAGACACATAATTGTGAAGCCGCACTAATACAAAGTGAAGGAAACTGTAATGAAATGTTCCCAAGACTCTCCCTCCCTGACTATCCAGAGCCACAAGGTTCAAATTTTTGCTGATCTCCTTACACCATTCAACGGCAAAGGTCTCTCAAGCCCCTACTGCTGGCACTCTCAAAAAAAGGGGTGAAGTACCACTGGGCATTCCCATTTAGACTCTCCTTTACTATGCAGAATAAGCCCTATGCCTTCTCATCTTTTGCAGAGGGAGAATGTCTATTGCTTCTGCTGGGAGCTAGCACTCGAAAGCCTTCTACATCACTGCCTCGCACGGGGACGAGTTCAGCTAAATGGCCCCTTCCTCAGCACCCTATCTCACCATTGTGGCAGGAAGCTAGATCTCGATGCTCAGGAGGCTCTCCACCACCTTGAACTGCCTAACTGCTCGTTGGGCATTATAACTCTCTGGTGATCCACTGTGGGACTCATGTGACACTCTTTTTCTATTGACTTAGATTGGGGAACCAGATTCCCCTTATTTTGCAGTCCTATTATATTTCACTGTGTTTTTATGTTTATCATTGTTGCTCCGGGGCTCATGGGGTAGCCACCGTTAGACTCTGGTGATTCCCCAGGGTGACTGTCATTTGCTTGGGGACCCTGGCCTGGGTCTTCTTTGGCCTCAGAATTTTCCCCGCAGTGGTTGTCCCTGACCTTTGGGCTCCGTACTCGCTTAGTAGTTATAGCTTTATTAATTAAAAGTTTTATTTGCATATTTTGGTGGCAGCAAGGTCGGCTCAGGGAGGCTTGTGTCCCTGCCTGACCCAATGGAATGTATTTTGCACATTGGCTTAGGTCATGGTCCACCTTTTTGTTGGACACAGGCATTTTGTCTGCTGGTAGTGAGTAAGTGTTGGCTGGCCCCTGTTTACTCCTCGCTCACTATTCTTGTGACTTTTTTGGTTTACCTCTCTTTTTTGTCTTTCTCACCCTTTTCTTGCACTTATAGGTCCATTCTGGAGACAGTTCTTCTGTTCATTACTAGTAATTTTGAAGCCTGGGGAAGCCTGCTAGGTGCTATACCTTGTCCCATCCAAGGTGTTGTAAATGGTGGCCTATTGGTTGGGCTTTCCCTCCCACTGATCTGCAATCATGGCCTCTGTTAATTCTTCAGTTTTACTGGGTTTTAGTCATAATACTCAGGGACTGAACTCCCCTGTGAAATGTTGAAAGGTTTTAGAGTATTACCATTCACAGAATGCTGATGTAGTCTTACTTCAGGAAATGCATTTTCCTTGCACTTATAATCCTTCATTTGTCCACAACAAATTTCCCCAATTCTAATTGGCAAATGGTCTGCATAAGACCAAAGGTGTCACCATTTATTTTTCTCAAACTGTATCGCAGGAAATCTGGGACCCCGATAGGAGTTTTTTGTTTTTAAAGGGCACTATTGATAGGCAACTTTATTCTTGTATCATATTATGCCCCTAACCAGGGTCAGTTGTCCTTTTTCTCCTCCATGTTTAAGGAGCTCAACCCACATGTCGAGGGGGTGGTGATTTTCGGAGGAGGTTCCAATCTGGCTCTGGATCTGGGTCTGAACAAATCTAGGCCATCCGCTATATTTTAAGCAGCCCCCTAAGTTGAGTCTTCACCTCACCAAGTTACTCCATTCTCTCAATCTGGTTAACCACTTGCCGACGGCTGGACGTCTAAAGACATCCTGGGCTTTGTGGTGGTATAGCTGAATGATGCCTGAAGCTACAGGCATCAATTAGATATTGGCATTTTTAGCCGGCGATTTCCTACACCATAAGAACAATCATAGCAGCTGGTCAGCCGCTTGATCGTTCTTTCGGGCGGCGAGAGGGGACGTCCCCCCTCCCGCCGCCCTCTGGTGCTTCTACTAACTTACCTCTGTGATCGGTGAGCCAGAGAATGGATCCGCCAGCCCCGGATGTCCACCATCTGGTCTGCTGGAGTCTCTATGATCGGCGGCGGCCGGGGGCGATGTTATGATGTCATGCCCGGCCTCTGCATTCAAATAAACGGTGCCGCCTCGGCTGGGAAGCCATGATCTTTTTTTTTTTTTTTTTATTTTAGGCTTCCCAGCCTAGAGGTGAGATGTGGGGTCTTATTGACCCCACATCTCACTGTAAAGAGGTCCTGTCATGCCACATTCCTATTACAAGGGATATGTAATAGGAATAAAAGTAATCAATTTTTTTTTCTATAAAAAGTGTCAAAATAGAAAATTTTAAGTAAAATTAACAAAAAAAAAAATGTAAAGTGCCCCTATCCTCATGTGCTCGCATGCAGCAAACGCATACCTAAGTCCCGCCCACATATGAAAACGGTGTTGAAACCACACATGTGAGGTATCGCCATGAACGTTAGAGTGAGAGCAATAATTCTAGCCCTAGACCTCCTTTGTAACTCAAAACATGTACCAGTAAAAAATGTTAAAGCGTCGCCTATGGGGATTTTTAAGCACCAAAGTTTAGCGCCATTTCACAAGAGTGTGCAATTTTGAAGCATGACATGTTGGGTACTCGGCATAACTTCATCTTTCACATTATGCAAAAAATTGGACTAACTTTACTGTTTTGTTTTTTTTAAAGCATGAAAAGTTTTTTTTTTCCAGAAAAAACGTGTTTGAAAAATTGCTGCGCAAATACTGTGCGAGATAAAAAGTTGTAATGACCGCCATTGTATTCTTTAGCGTTTCTGCTAAAAAAACATATATAATGTTTGGGGGTTCTATGTAATTTTCTAGCAAAGAAAAAGATGATTTTTACATGTAGGAGAGAAATGTCAGAATTAGCCTGGTGGTCAAGGGGTAATGTATGGAGGGAAACCCACCCTATGGGCAGGGATTACATTGATTATTCTTCCCCTCCTGCCACATATGCCAGAATTGATCAAATTTTTATCTCTAGTGGTAGTATCCCTCTGGTACATAAGACATATCAGAGAAACCGCTGGTCTGATCACTCCATGATCTGTCTGGTACTCTCTCAACCTTCAGGCTCATCAGGCCCTTTTCGGTGGTGGCTGAATGAATCCCTGCTCAGTGATCCGTTTAGGTGCACTGAAATTGACCGTGCTTTGCATGACTACTTTCAACAACATGACACTATGGAGGTGAACTCCACCATTTTATGGGCGGGCCACAAAGCCACCATATGGTATAAAATTATTCAAATATTAACTCAGATTAAGAGAGATTACCGGTGGAGAGACTAGATTCTGCAGACCCTTTATAAGGCACATAAACTTAAGCCCTGTTGCAAGACACTCGCTAAAATTGAGTACACTAGGTTGGCGCTAAAACTAACTCTGACTACTAGATCTGAGAAAAGTTTGCAGTGGAGTAGTGCCTATTTTTATTTTTAGCATGACAGGCTTGGTCAGATGTTGGCAGCCAAATTGACCCCTAAGGTTCGCTCACATGCATTGCCAAAGCTGTGTTCCGCTATGGGGGGATACAATCAAAATCCACAAAAAATCATAGAAGAAATCCAGGCTTTCTATTTTCCGCTCTACCGGCCAGACTTCTCGGGGGAACCTAGGGCTGTAGACTCTTTTTTAACTGACCTCTTCTTGCTGAAGCTGACTGCAGCACTTCACGCTAAGTTGGAGGCCTCTATTTCGAAGAGTGGGGTTCTGCAAGTGATTAAACATCCTAAAACAGGCTCTGCTTCAGGGTCATATGGCTTTTCTGTTGTCTACTATAAGAAGTTTGGTGCCACCTTATCCCCAACTTTTTTAATTCTCTGCAGCAGGGGGGCTCCCTGAACTCGGCCCTGAACGTGGCATATATTACAGTTATACCTAAGCCAGGTAAGGATCCCAGTGAGGTTAGCAATTATAGACCCATTTCTTTGATTAAGAAAGACCTAAAGCTCCTGAGCAAAATGTTAGCTAACCAACTGGTCTCTTTCATTGCCTCTTATGTCCATAAGGATCAGGTGGGCTTCATTCCCAGGAGGCACGGTCCTGATCAGATTCTTCTGGCTATCAACATCATTTCTCTGCTTCGGTCCAGGTGGGATAGGGGGCCTTTTCAGGAAGGGTTTTTATTATCCATAGATTTGCAGTAGGCCTTTGATATGGTCTGTTGGCTCTATATGTTTAAGGTCTTAGACGTGTGGGTGTTCGGGCCCCTGTTTCTCACAATCCTGCAGGCCCACAAGCCCAAGTGTGCCTGCAAGGCCAATTCTCTTCCCCCGTTTCTATAGCATGCGGTAGGGCAGCATTGGGTAAGGCAGGGCTGCCCCTTGTCCCCTTTAATTTTTGCAATCACTATCAAGATCCTGGCAGTTACCATTCGGACTGACCCAGACATCAGGGGAGTGTGTTGAAGGGGAGTGAGAACATAAATGATTTGTTGTTGTTCCTGACCTCTCCCATGACTTCAACCCCAAAGGCATTCAAATTGCTCCAAGAATTTGGTAGGGTGTCGGGGTTGGAAGTAAATTTGGCTATGTCCGTGGCACTGAATGTTTCAGTCCTCAAGGATATGGTTGTCCACCTTCAGGACCACTTCCCTTTTACTTGGAATCCTACTCATATTCCAAATTTAGGGGTACAATTGATGGCTTATATAGACTCTTTTTATAAGTCTAATTATCCCTCCTTGTTTCATAAAATTGGAGGCAGACCTCCAGTAGTGGTCCCTACATAACTTATCCTGGCTGGGTAGACTCCATACAGTTAAAATTACATTATTGCCAAGAATTCTTTACTGTGCCCCATTTAGTGCTTGATTGTTTTCAGGCAAAGGTGGTAAGGTATATATGGGACAACAAGGACACCGATTCTCAAGGAAAATTATATTTTACCCTAAGACTCAGGGAGGGTTGGTGTTGCCTGACTTATTTAGGTACTACCAGGCAGCTCACTTCACACAACTCTCATAGTATATTCTCAATACGCTAAATGAAACTGGGTACCTATGGAGAGAATGGCGACTCCAAGCGTTACATTGGACTACCTTTTGTGGAGCCCCCTAGGCTCCGGCCTCCCATCCTGACTCCTACTCTTTCCCATTCGGTGGCGCTGTGGGATAAGCTCCGCTCTAACAGTGACTTGGTCTCTTCTTTCTGCCTATTAGCTAATTTGCTTGGGAACCTGGATTTCACTCCAGGGCAGGACATTAAGGCTTTTAAGTGGTGGTTAGACAAGGGACTATACAGAATTGGGCAGTTTATTAACCACAGGGGACCTTTTATGCTCCGTCATCATACAGATGCCTTAGTCGGAGCGTTTCTTTAAATTTCGCAGTTTTTACAATCTCTCTGGCTGGTTAAGCCGGACCACTATCAAGTGACTCCATATGAAAAATGGTGCACATAGGATGCAGATCAGCGTGGGGGTATCTCCCTGGGTTATGGGCTACTACTGAGATCTCAGTCTAGACTTCCTTACATGGCATACTGGGAAACTGATCTGGGCAAGGAAAGGGACACAGAGTTATGGAATAATTATTTCCTGAGGTCATATACGGATATCTTGAATATTGCCTTGATAAATTTAAGGTGCTTACCCGTTGATACTTAGTGCCAACTCGGCTGGCCAAAATGTACCCCTCTGTGTCGCCTTTGTGATTTTAAGGCTGTCAGATGTCTGGGACAATGTGTCAATCTGGTGGGAATTCCCTAGGATTTGTGGCTTTTGGAACTGCATTTTTACAGTAGAGTTCATAGAGTAACAGGACAGTCAGTTACCCAGACTCCATGTATAGCACTCCTCAATTATCCCGGGGCCTGAATTACCTAAATGCTTGCAATGTTTGATTTTCTTTATTTTGTTAGGGGCTAAGATGACTCTTGCAAAATCCTGGAAACAACCTACTGTATCCCTAGCTCAGGCTAGGAAAAAAGTCACTAGTATCATGTTGCATGAGAATATTGTTAAATGACAACTTAATATTGTTAAATTTCAGCTCCAAGCACTTTGGTAGATGGGTTATATTAACAACAATAGTCACATCTGAGAAAGTCCAGTGTGCAAACTTAATGGCAGCTACTGTTGAGGGGCTAGAAGCTACTCTGCAGGGAAGACAAGAATAAAGGCAGCGCTATCTATGAGTGGTAATATGATACTTTAATGACCACAATGTGCTCACAACTTACAAGATCATAAGAGGTATGCTCGTCAGATAGGTAAGTCACCACTGTGGGCAGCCGGACGGCCGGGTTCCTCATCAGGGAGACCATATGGAGTCCTCGGCAGTGTGGATAGGCACTTCCTGGAACTAGTCAGAGAGTCCTGGGTGGACAGAGATTGAGCCAACATCACAGGGGTCACTGGTGGTGGGCATGGCACGCGTTCGGAGCATGCATGCTCCTTCTTCAGGCCATGTACCTGTAAGTTGTTAGCACATTGTGGTCATTAAAGTCTCATACTGCCACTCTTAGATGGCACTGCCTTTCTTCTTGAGCATATTGTTAGCATCCTGAAGGACACTGTCTAAAAATTTGAACAGATATGGGAGCCGTGGGCTACCTATATGCATGTCTCTCTGGTGCGTTAGTATATTTTCTCTTTTTTGTTTTGGGGAATAGTTTATTCCCTTTGACTCTGGTTAGAACTTCTTCCACCTGCTTTATTCTTTTTCTTTTCCATTTTTTTTGTCTGTTTCTTATTCTTCCTTCTATTGTACATTTGACTACCCGGGAGCCTGATAATCTAGCATCCCACAAGCCCAGCATTTTGATCCTGGGGTAGTCTTCACTGGGTATGTATTATCTTCCTGGTGCTTCAAGTGATTGAACATTGATCCCTGCATAACCTTCTGTTACCTTTATTGTTCTGAGAATGAAAGCGTGGGTATTAATATTTTGCACATTGCACCTGTTTTTCTCTTTTGTTCCGTTGTTGGCGGTACTTTAGTATTGATACTTGTTTTATTACTTGTAAAATCTTTAATAAACTCTTTCCAAGTAAAAATTAAGAGCCATGTTGTTCAGCAAAATAAACAATTAGTATAACGCATGCTAAACAGTAGCACCAGTAAAAATGATAGCAATACTATGGAAAAGTATAAGCACAATAAATATTGAGAGTCATGTTGTTCAGGAAAATCATTGCAAAATTAACTAATTCGAACAGGCCAAATTTACCAATGTGTTTTGAACAATTAGAAGCAGCTTAAGAGCCTTATTCCTGAACTTGATTAAATTACTTGCATATACATAAATATGTTGTAGCACTGTTGATTAATTAAAGAGCATTTGTAGTGGTACTTTGAGTGCTAGCACAGTATCTCAACATATGAAGAAAATGTGACAGATTAATCGATGACTTAGAAATGGACACGATGAAAAGGCTAAAGAATTGCAAAAAACTTATGTTGTGTGAGGAGGAACAGATACATAAAAAGAGAAAGTAAAGTAACAAAATGTAAAATAGAAGGCCGCTTACCTTCATTCTCCTGTTCCATTAATCTTTTACGTGGAAGTAAAGAATATTTTTGGGGATTTGTGCAAAACAAAAATCTACTAAACTGAGCTGGAATCAAAAGCTCAACTCAAGGAAAAAAAAAAGGCAAACATGACTGCAGTTCTTTATTTATTATTACATAATTAACCACTTGCCTACTGGATTTTTATCCTGCCCAGGACAATTTTCAGCTTTATGCACTGTCAGACTTTGAATGACAATTGCATGCTACACGGTACCCAAAAAAATGTTATCCTTTTTTCCACACAAATAGAGCTTTCTTTTGGTGGTATTTAATCACCACTGGGTGTTTTATTTCTTGCCAAACAAACAAAAAAGGACCAAAAAATTAGAAAAAATAATAAAAATTCCTAGTTTGTTCTAAATGTTTGCAAACAGGTAATTTTTCTCCTTCACTGATGTACGCTGATGAGGCTGCGCTGATGTGCACTGATAGGCTGCACTGATGGACACTGACGGGCATTGATGAGATGGCACTGATGGGCACGGATAGGTGGCACTGATGGGTACTGATGAGGCGGCACTGGTGGGCACTGATAAGGCTGCACTGATGAGCACTGATGGGCTCTGATAGGTAGCACTGAAGGGCACTGATAGGTGGCACTGATAGGTGCTGATAGGGTGCACTGATGGCCACTGATAGTCCACACTGATGGGCACTGATAGTCACTGGTGGGTTTTTTGGAAGAGTGGGTGTAGACTGCGCTGGACTGACCTGATCAGTCAGTATTGTAGGTTGGTAGGGTGTGGGCAGATGGAAGGAACTGGTTTCCAGAGGTCCCTCCCCAGTCTAAGAAAAAGGTGGTGGAGAGCCCTGTTTGGGCTTGGGCTGCTACCTCGGTGTGCAGCCTTAAGGTCGACTCCGCATATGATGTGGAAGAAAAAGAAGTAAAGGAGCGCCCGGTATCCAATGAAGGTAAGTATATTTGTATTTCATTTGAAGTTTCAACAGTAAATGAGGCCAATGCATTTCGGGGGACTAAGGACTCCCCCTTCATCAGGGCTGCTAGTAGAAATGGTTACAGAATAATACTGTTGGAGGGTGCCTTTGGCACATGAATTGGACTGTTGGATGTCCACAGCGCTGGCTGTGGTAGCAATCTGTACATCAGTGTAGAT
This sequence comes from Lithobates clamitans, assembly GCA_037952925.1. Taxonomy (NCBI): domain Eukaryota; kingdom Metazoa; phylum Chordata; class Amphibia; order Anura; family Ranidae; genus Lithobates; species Lithobates clamitans. The sequence continues at coordinate 1,722,530 of JBBGZY010000677.1, forward strand.
GTCCCTTTAACATAGGCCTCTCTTCTCCTCTCCTCACGCTGTCATAATCAACTTGTATTTAATCAGCTGTCATTGGATACAGCTGATCATGTGATAAAGGGCCGCTGTGGTTGTCTCTTCACACCAATCTGTGATCAGCTGATTCTGAAGGACTCAGCTATCACAGAGTGTGCCGCCCGCATGCCACAGGGGGTGCACGGATAGTGCACTCATGGGAGGAGGTCCATGGATGGCTTCCCAGCAAAGTAAGCCCACACTGTAGCCATCTTTCGGCTATAGCACAGGTGGGAAAGGGTTGAAGTAGAACTAAAGACAAAACTTTTTTTTTTCCATTTTGGATAGATTTAAACCCAAGTACTACTTTCCCATATAAACTTTAACATGTTATTGTAATTTCAGTAGTCATTTTCAATGTTCTTACATTTACAGCTTTCATTAAATAACACCTGGCTATCATGCCATGAAGGTCCTTGTGAAATCACTTTTTGTTATAGCATGACAACTCTGCCCCTTTTTCTCAATTGTGCTCCTGAGTTGTTAACCTGTCACATAGGCTTTTAAAATTACAAGTGGCTGTTACTATGGGCATAAATAGTCCACTGTTGTTACCATAAAGAAACTCACACTGAGCAATGCCATGCATCCATCACTAGGCTGCATGTACAGTATATATAAAAAAAGAAGGCATCTGCAAAGAGGCTACCGGAGATCCACAAAGGACAAGAAATTATTAAAAAAGGAATAAACATTTTTTTTTAACAACAATGGTTTGAAATAAACATATTATGAACTTATTATTATTATTAAACATAATATATATTGTGCAACACCCATTTAGAGAAGTTCAGTATTAAAGAATAAAATTGCAGTGCCTCATGATAGCTCCCTCCAACAAGGTATACATGTCTAGCTTCACTCCCTTGCTGCCAGGACTTCTGTGTATAATGGTGCATATGACCTCCCCATGTGACAATCATTGGACCAAATTTGGCAGGCCCAAACACTGTCCTGGGGAGGGACGGGAGCAGTGACACCATCCACTTGGGTAAGCTTCAACACAGGATCCAGGGTTCAATGTAGAGTTAGGAAATAAATAGGTGTGCATCCATAATATTAGAAATATTAGAAAATAATGTCATAAATGAATAAAACTATCACACAAAATAAGGCTGGGTTCACATCTCCGCGCGGAGCTGCTCACAGCAGGGGTCCAGTGCGTCCCTGTTCACCATTTTAGGTCCAATTTTGGTCTGAATTTCTGAATGAGTTCGGACCTGGAACGGACCAAAAGACACGGAGGACTCCTTTGCAATCCTCTCAATAGCAGTCCCGGAGCTATGTGAACTGGCTCCATTGAGGGCCAGTCACAGGCTCCTGACGGGGAAACCCGCATCCAATTCACAATAGTGTGAACCCAGCCTAAAATAGTGAGGAAAAGCCAGTGGTTCTGTTGACTGACCATAGAGATGATTGAGGACCAGTACATCAATGATTATCTCTATGGTCTAAGAAACCAGAAGCAATAAGAATTTTGTTACTTCTGGTTTCACCAGGATGTAAACAAGCCATTGGTGGCTTGGGAAAGCATTGGATCAAGCCGATGTTGGATTGATCTGATGCTCTTAAGGGCAGAGGAGAGATCTGGAGTATTTTAGACTTCAGATTTCTCAGTAAAGAGTACCTGTCATTGTCCATGCAATTCTTTCCTTATGATAACAATACAGTTGATAAAAAATTAAAAAGAGTGTTAAAATAATAAAAATAAAATAAAAAAAATATAAAATAATAAAAATAAAAAATGTAAGTGCCCCATTCTCCTGTGCTCGTGTGCAAAGGCGAACACACACGTCAGTCCTGCACACATATGTAAAAACAGTAATTGCACCACACATGTGAGGTATCACTGTGAACATCATAGCAAAAGCAATAATTCTAGCACCAGACTTCCTTTGTAGATCTAAAGTGGTACATGTAAAGGCTTTTAAAATGTCACCTATGGATAATATATTTACATGGCGTAGCTTTATCTTTTAAATATTACCAAAACATTGGGTATTAGATTGTGTTTGTATGCACTATAATTTATTACAGTGTATTTTTTCCCAAACATTGGTGTTTGAAAAACTGCTGCACAAATGCCACATGAAATAAAAAATTACACCCACCATTTTATTTTATAGGGCCTCTGTTCAAAAAAGTATATAAAGTTTGGGGGCTCTAAGTAAGTTTATAGCAAAATAAAACAATGGCGGATGTGATGACATCACATCCGCCGAATGCAGAAGACGAGGTGATACATGCTTTTCTCTCAACCCATATTGTAACTACCTGTCATTGTAAACAAAGGATGTAGTTTTACAGTTTTACACTATGTGGTCTGCCTCTGTTCTTCTATGCAATTTCTGAGGGTTAGTGGAAGTGGTTGTGATCTGTTGGCTAGTTCTTTTGTCCTTTCAAGAGATCAACAACATCATATATACTTTCCTAGTCCTATATATACCAAACACCCACCAATGTCGCTTTTTAAAGAAAATGTTGGAAAAAGCATGCAGGGTCCAAAAAGGCTAATTTGCAGAGACTTTAGTGCCCCCATGGACCCAGCAATTGATTCCACAGCAAAAAAACTCCAACAAAAAGACTGGCCTTAATTCCTTCTTTTTCCAGGAGGACCTACACGACCCTTGGAGATGTTTGCCCACGTCGGAGCGGGACTACACCTTCTTCTCCAACCCACACAACACCTATTCCAGGATTGACCTTTTTATTACAGATAAGCACTTACTACAAAAGGTAACCTCTGCCAAAATTCACAACATCTCGTGGTTGGACCATGCGCCTATATCGCTAGATGTTGTGCATGATAAAAATAATAATAGTGCACTAAATTTCCAATATAAACATAATAATAAACTCCAGTGAATATGTGACAAACCATGATCTTAAAATATATATATATATATATATATATATGCAAAAAGTCCACATGCACAATGAAATAAATAAAAACTCTTGATTGCCGAAGAAACATGAATAAACTCAATCCATGCTCTGTGACAGTCTCTGCAGAAATAAGTGCCAATAGGTAATCACCATCACCTCCGTGTGCAATGCCTGCTCACCTCAATCAAAGACCCCCTTGGGTCTATTGGCACTTTTAATAATCCACAGACGGGTCAGCTTGATCGTACAGAGGTTATCGGTTAATGGTTCCAGGAATACCCAGGACCTTTCCATAGACAATTTCTTTCTCCACATTACAGTTTCTCAAAGCAAATATAACATAATCATCTTGCAAGATTACTTAAAAATACTTGCTTTTAATAAATAACATTGTGTACATTCACATTTGAGCAGAGATAAAACTGCATTGAACCGATGATCGGTTAAGTCACCGGCTCCTCCCGATGCGTCACATCACAGGTCATGTGACTTTCTCAAGGGAAATGAAGCCATGTGACGAATGTACGGCATAAGAGCTACGATTACCACGGTGACTCATGAGTCATTGGATCATCTTGTGAGCATTTATACATAGTACTGCACAATCCAAAACAATGTTATACATTCCCTATAACAGTATCTAAATTAAAACTTATATGTGTGTTTTAGAATGATTAAATAATTATGACCCTTTTTGTTAAGACCCCTTTTTTTAAATTGAAAAATCACTTATATCTAAAAAGACTATATCTCTCCATCTAGTGGTATATATTAAAACACCTATCAAAAATCAGAAATAAAGCAGTTCAGATCAAAATCAATATTTAACCCCAGTGGCGAGAAATATTGCGAGTATTGCGCTCAAAAATCCATCTTGATTCACTTTTACTCAGCTCTCTAACTTTATTACTTCCCCTCCAGTGGGGCTTGTATTTATCAATTGCCCAAAACTTGAGATTCCTAGGATTTTTATTATGACAGTGTGCAAAATGTCTAGAGACACTGGGGTAGATTTATTAAAACTGGTGCACTCAGAATCTGGTGCAGCTGTGCATGGTAGCCAATCAGAATCTAACTTCAGCTTGTTCAATTAGGCTTTGGCAATAAAACCTGGAAGCTGATTGGTTTCTATGCAGAGTTACACCAGATTTTGCACTCTCCAGTTTTAGTAAATAACCCCCACTGTGTTTCGGAAAAAATGTTCCTAATATTCTGTATGTGTTCTTGTATTCTCTTCCATATTGGTTGCCTAGTTCATCCTACATATTGCAATGAACAGGGACATTGCAAAATGTACACTACCCCTTCTGTTCTGCACAATATGAACTCCTTTATTTGGTATTCTTTCTTTGTGGTATTAGAGATGAATTTGTTGCATTTTTGATCATTTAAATTGGTGTTTCTACACGCATAACACCTTTTACAAGGAAAAAAACCTTTTCCCTGAAAAAACGTAAATTTATGTGAATTTTTTGGTGGATCTGGAAATTTTTTTGCTATTAGATCTCTTAATGTGGGTGCCCTTCTGTATACAAAGTTTGTTTTTTCTGGTAAATAGTCCATAATTGTCTATCCGCTCTAAGGAGTGGCCAATATTTTTTGAAAATGTGTTCTATTCGTTTATGTTGAATCTTATAATTTAGGATCATAGATACTCCTTGATACTCAGTTTCCTTTCTTTCTTAATCCTTAATTAAAACATCTCTTGATAATCCAAATACTTCTTTTATGAAGAATCAATCCTTTATCAATCCTTTATGACTTCATCATTATAGCCTTTATGGATAAACTTCTTGCCAGCTTCTGTGCTTGTTCTAAAAAGTCACTCTGACTACTACAATTTCTTTTTAAATGTATTATTTGTCCTTTAGGGGTGTTTATAAGCCATGGATCGTAGTGGCAAATGTCCACTGGTATGTAACTATTTCTCTCTACCGGTTTGAAGAATGTTTTTGTAGTTATTATTGCATCTTCTTCTAATTGAATTTCCAGATCCAAAAAATAAATGGTCTTCTCATGAAATTGATACGTTAAAATAATATTTTTCTGATTATCATTTAATTTCTAAAAAAATGGAATTAAATGCTCATGATCACCATTCTATATAATTATACAGTCATCAATGAATCTTTTGTATATCACCAGTTGTATGGGAGTGTCTTTTTCCCATTTTGACATAAAAATATTAGCCAAGCAATCTCCTGCACTCAGGTGCCCGGTCAGCTAAGTAAGTGGCCCAGCCAACCCCTTTTAGCAAAGTCAGTGGAATGTCGCTGGTCTTGCTGCCTCCCTCAGAATAATGGGTATCCTTTATAACTGAAACATACAAAAAGAACAGGGGGACGCACCGACCTTGTGCATTACCTAGGATAAAATTTATTTATAAAATAACATAAAATATACTCACAAACATGCTTTAAATAAGGCTTATCAATGCTTCGGCAATAGCGAACAGCATCTCTAAATGCCTACAGCATGGACCAGATGTTTAGAGCACCCAGATGGCATCGCAAGCGGCTTACGCGTTACAAGGGCGAACCCTCTTCCTCAGAGCCATAGCGATGGTGGTTTGACTTCCTCTAGTGTCCCCTTTTAAATACCTACAGTCACATGTATGAGTAGACGCCCACCAGGGCCCGCCACACCTACACAAGTAGGCTCCACCTACCATGTACATCCATCACACGAAGCAGACAGCGTGCTGCTATCACCATCCCATCGCCATACTATACTCAGCCACTCCCACCATACGGAGCTGTCCACCATGATGCCACCTCCCCCATACAGGGCATGACATCCCATGCATCCTATGCATCCTATGCACGACCAGCCATCCACCATGTCCCTACACTTTACCAGAACTTTATTGCCCTATATTCATTTGCCATATATTTATTTGCTTATTTAGTTAAATACAGAGGGAGTGCACTTACCCCACTCAAAGAGTTCCAGGCAGTGTGGCCTCCCTTCTGATGTTGATGCTGTCTATATTGTATATTGTATTGTAATAAAGGCTGGGGGACACTTGGGGGAGACAGACGATGCTGGGGGCAGGTTTCCTGAGAAAGATCTATTCCACCCCAGCCACCGTGTAAATGGATTTGTGTTTCCACTGATCCACGTGACATGCACGCCCAGCCAAAACCAGAAAGTGCGGGTGGGTTTGCGTTCCACCCATCACTTCTGGTGGCGGCTGCCAACATCACTTCTGCCCTCTGGGAGACAGGAAGCTCACGAGGCACACCATAGGCAGCCACCACCCGGAAGCACGGGTGTATTTGCATTCCACCCGCCTCTTCTGGTCACAGCCGACATCACTTCTGCCCCCCGGGGAGGTCAATGGCTCCAGAGTGGCGTCATGTCCTGTGAGGTACAAAATATTTTACAGAGCACACATACAAGAATGACATTTCCTGCAGGGCTAGTTAAAAACACCTGAACACCTGAACATATTCAAAAAATACGGGGGTTTGGTCACACTATATGGTCATTTAGTGCTAAGCCCACTTACTGCGACAAAGTAAGAATATTTTGAACTGTTTGTAGGTCTTATAGCAGCACCATCTTGAATTTAAATGCATTGTATGGTGTGCCCCCCAAAATATGTTCTTGTATGTCCTGTGAGGTGGTACTAGGGGGGTGGGCTCGGGCAATCTAATGCTCAAAGCCCTTCCCCCTCTAGTAGTAAACTGCCCATTCTACGAGCACTCTACCAGCCGCTCTCATATTGATACCCAGAAGCTGTGGGCAGACATTTAAAAATGGATGAAGGGATGCCTCCAGTTTGAGAAGATTAGGTGAAGGGGTGCCTCCAGTTTGGAAAAATTACTTAAATAAATAGGATTTATAGCTTGCATTGTATAGTATGTAAATGAATCAACTAATTAGTTATATGAATAAATAGTTGCCAATGGATGGACTTATGCATGTATGGCAGCTCATAATGAGAGGGTACCCACATGGGTGTGACAAACCTATACAAGATGTAGGTATATATACACACATATATGCACACATGTGCACAGTACTGGGGGCCACGGCACACCCCAAAATGACAACTAGAGGGCATTATTATAATGCAAGTCAACCAAAGGTATGTAGAATCATATACCTCACCTAATCCCATGCTTAAGTCCACATGCTGTAAATGTGACTTATTAAAAATTATTATATATACACACATATGAAAAACATATAAAATATATAAAGTATACAGATAAAAAATGTACAAAAAATTCATATATATATATATGAATATATACTGATACAGCTTGCTGCCAGGGAAAAAAGGAAAAAAAAACATGAGTCTCCTCACTGTTAACAGAAATTGCTCGACTAGAGGGCATGCACAAACAGGGCCCGAATAACTCTACCTTGGCCAAACTTAGAGATCATAGAGATGAACTTAAATCCACCCTTTTAGCAGATCAGGATGCCTACTTTAAGAGAATGCAATTAACCTGTTACTCTCAAAGTAACAAGGCGGGTAAAGGTTGGCTGCCCGGCTTAAGCAAAAACAAGCCAGAATGAGGTTAGTGAAAATCAAACACCATAGCACAGATAAGATGGCCATAAGCCCACATGATATAGCCCAAACATTTTGTGACTACTATACCTCCCTTTATAATTTAAAAGAGGGTCCCAAGACTCCACATCCCAAACCTTCCAACACTAGATCCCTCTATTTTTTCTCAGATTAACAGACCAATCAAACTGAAGGAGGTCTTTAGAGTCATTAATGCACTCCCTTTACACAAATCCCCATGTATAGACGGGCTCTCCTCAGAATATTGAATGAATGGCAGTGGTTCTGCGCTTAGGAGGAAGAGGTGGAAAGGACTGCAGCCCCCCTAAAACTGAATATCACCTAGGTGAAATTCAAAATATCTGAGTGCTCTAAAAAGGGGAATTGGCGCTGTCCGGCTATATGTGCATTAATTTTAGTTCATATATAAATGCTCATAAAAGTATATATACAAAAACATGTGTATAAAAAATAAATAATAAAAATAATGAAATAGTGGGGGCTGAAAGATATGAAAGTGCAAAAGCCCCGCCCACCAATGATATATAATAAAGTGCAACGTGCTGTAGTAAATATATGTGTATACATGTACCAGAATCTCAATATATTCCAAATAATCCCAATACATATATATATATAATTAAATGTGCCCAAAAAATCTGTAAAAAGTAAAAAAATGCCAAAATCCTAGACTGTTTTCACAATAAAAAGTCCCCAACGTGTGCACATGAGAAGTCCAATTCATAAACACAATTGTGAGAAAGATGTATAAAAAATGTAAAAATATTTTTTTGTATAGAAACAGTGCTGAAAAAATTCCAAATCTGTGAAAGCCAGTGAATGTCCAGAACGAAGGTCCTTAAATGTGTCCCTCTGATGAAAAAAACGTAGTCTCAGCATTAACTGGTGTTCCCCCGTCCTTCACTACACCCCCACTCGTGCTTTCACTCACCGGACTGCAGGGGTGAAAGGCATGTGTAGAAAATCCTGCAATGATGAACCCGGGAAGCGATCCTCTGTCCGTAGATGTTTTATCCTTCTCTGGTGCATGTCACAACCAGACAGACACGAATCCGACAGAGAATTCCTCTTCTTTGGTTTGCAGGGCATTGTTCCAGAACTTCCAGGCAGCAGGAAGACAGAGGGAGCCAATACAGCTTGCCCCAGGGGTCTGGGGCTTTTTTCTCCTCAGAATATTACAAGACCTTCCCAGGAATCCTGGGCCCACACTTAGTAAACATCTTTAATGAAGCTGCAAAGTCAGAACAATTCTCCAAAGAAATGCTAGAAGCAGTGATAGTTGCACTTCCTAAGCTAGGGAAAGATCCCAATCAACCACAAAATTTTAGGCCGATTTCTCCACTAAATTCTGACCTGAAAATATACTCTAAAAAAACTAGCGAATAGACTCCTAGGCATAACCCCCTGCCTAATAGGACCAGGACAAGTAGGTTTTGTAAAAGGTAGAGAAGCTCCAAATGGAGCAAGGATTATTCTCATTCATTGCGAAAAAAACAGTGCAAAGCCTTCTCTGCTCCTAGCCTTGGATGCAGAGAAGGCATTTGACAGGGTACACTAGGGGTACCTCAATCAAGTTCTTCCTAAATTTGGTTTCTCTGGATTTTTATGTAGGCACATTATTCAGGGCTTTTGACCTGTCTAATTGAACGAGGCAGGGATGCCCTTTGTCTCCTATCATCTTTTCCCTCACCATAGAACCCCTAGCAGAAATTATAAGAGCCAGCTCACAAGTGAAAGGTCTATGCATCAGACAATATGAACACAAAATAGGACTTTTTGCAGACATCATATTATCCCTCTCCGACCCTGCTTCATCACTCATTGAAGTACAGCATATCATAGGAAAATTTGGAAATGTATCATATTATAAAATCAATGCTAGTAAGTGCTATGTCCTCTCCATGGGTATCCCCTTGGATGCAATCCTTCACCTAAAAAGCAAATTTGGCTATAACTGGGAATCTCCAAACATCACGTATCTAGGGATTCAACTCACCTTTCCCATTAAAAACTATACAAAGCCAATTACCCACCTCTATTAAACAGTGTTATTGAGGACCTGAACCCCAAAGGTAAACCAACTATCCTGGCTAGGAAGAGCTACAGTCTTCAAAATGCAGACACTTTTTGTATGTATTTAGAACGCTCCCAATCCACCTACAGCCTTCCTTCTTTAATACATGCAACTAAATACAGGAGAAAAGGGGGTATTGGTCTCCCAGATTTAAAGGAGTACTATAGAGCTACCTTACTCGACCAAATGCAACACTGCATTACATCTCCACATGATAAACTATCGGTATCCATAGAGTGATCACTCTTGAAACATCAAGACCTTACAGCTGTTATGGTGGCATCTTTGATGTCACCCACTGTATGTAAAATAACACACCCGACTGTGGCAGCATCCCTACAAGCCTGGCGTATGCTTCGCCACCTACAGTGCACCAACATCGAAACCTGCTCTATAGATAACCCTGTGCAGGCATATGAATGGCTTATTCCATTCTTTTCAGCAAAATACTGGTTAACAAGGGGCTTAAACATCGTAGGTGATATTAAACAGAATTTCTTACCCCAGGATGCCTATAGAATTAACCAAATACACCATTTCCACCTACTCAGTGGCTGCAAGGAAAAAATAGCAATCCCTAAAGCAACTTGGCATTATCTTAGGGGTAAAACTCCAAAAACAATACAGGGTATTTCTTTCTTTTGTTGTGCATTAACCAATAGCCCAAACATGTCTAAAGAACCAAATATGCTTAGCTGGGAAGGGTAATTGGGAAAATCCTTCACATTGGATCAATGGAGGAAGGTTATCTATATAAGTTACCGTGTCACATCATGCATAGACCACTGGAATAACATCTAAAATTCTTTCACCACAAGTGGTATTTGACCCCTTATAGACTATCAAAGATTTATCCTGCTACCCACAACCTGTGTTGGAGAATGTGTATGCAAACAGGTACCTTATACCATATATTGTGGAAATGTGCACACCTCCAGCCATTTTGGTCAAAAGGAGCCGACTTAATTGAAGAGATTACTGGGAACAAAACCACTATTAATCCAGAACTGGCACTTCTAAATATAGGAATACATACCTATTCAAAACTGCTCAGAACAGGTATTGCACACTTACTGCTCGCAGCTAGAATAACCATTACTTATTGGAAATCCCCAGCTCCCCCCAAACCTGAAGAGGTAATAGCACAATTAAATGTACAGTGCCAATATGAAAAACTACTAACCCTTAAAGAGCTTAAATTCCCTTTATTTCTAAAAATTTGGGGCCCATGGTTGAACCTTCCTAAAGCCTCTGTAAGTCTCTTACTGTAATCCCATTTCCCAATGAGTATCGGGCACCTCATTCATTGATACTGTATTACATTAGTACTTACTGTTTTCTAGTTCTGAACCTATATGTTTGGTTATTTCACTGTTCATTTCACAGTTGCAAGGCTCTTCTGTTAATATTCTGACAAAGTTATTTTCATCGGACTAATGGGGTTGCTGACCCCTACCCTGTCAAAGTTTGTTCACATTTGGGGTGAGGGGTTGGGATTAGTCATCAACTACCACCTAATAATTACTGATTGGAAGAGTTTTAATTTGATAAGTGTTTCCAACAACACTATTATTAGCAATAATTTCTCCCCTACCGCCCCCCCATTTTCTTTGCTTCCCTTTAGTATAGTATATATATTTTGTCTTGTTTAATTTTCTTACCGTTCATCTGGTATACCTGGAATGTCATTGTATTCTACTATATACAACCTGATATTTGTCCTTTCTATATTGTATATGAAAAACTTCAATAAAAATATGGTTTAATAAAAAAATGCAGATCAAGCTTTTGGTACTACTTGGACTGAGAAGAAGGGAACACCTAAAAAGCTTGTCCTAAAAATTGAAAGTGACACTAAATATCCTTATTCTCTAAAAAAATATTCATACCATACACATCCAATACTTAATGGCCTACTAATCCATTTTTCATGAAATTATGTCTTAAGCCTCATACACACGATACATACACACTTTGTACAAACTTTCCCTTGGATTTTTGTACAAAGGGCGTTGGCCATAAGTTTGTATTGCATACACACGGCAGAACTTTTTCAGCCAACTTTCACCAAATCACTTTTTTTTTAGCTCTTTACCACCACCCTTTGGTCAACTTCTGTATTGTTGTCTGATATTGTGTCAATCTCGCCGCTTTTATTGGCGAGATTGACACCTTGCGAGGTGGGTTCACACTGGTGCGGGGATCCAACTTGGATCCCCACCAATGCCAGGCACTGTGTTTGGTATGAATCTTGAGGGGGAACTCGATACCAAATTTTAAATAAAAAACTGACATGGGTTCCCCTCCAGGGGCATACCAGGCCCTTAGGTCCAAAAAAACGGCGTGGGGTCCCCCCAAAATCCATACCAGACCCTTATCTGAGCACGCAGCCTTGCCAGTCAGGAAAGGGGGTGGGGACGAGCGCGCACCCCCCTCCTGCACCGTACCTGGCCGAATGCCCTCAACATGGGGGGTGGGTACTTTGGGGGAGGGGGGCGCCCTGCACGCCGCCCGCCCCTGACTGGCCGGGCTGCGTGCTCAGATAAAGGTCTGGTATGGATTTTGGGGGGGGACCCCCACGCCATTTTTTTGGCGTAGGGGGTTCTCCTTAAAATCCGTACCAGACCGAAGGGCCTGGTATTCCCCCAGAGAGGAATTTCCTCTCACGCCCGCCGCAGTAGGAAAATGTGTTTTTCCTATTGCAGCCAGCGCGAAATGTACAGTACCCTGTCGCCGAGAACCAGTGCCATTCTCACGGCTGTGTACTGTAGTTTGTACAAAAGTCAAATGGTTTTGTGTACACACGATCAACCGGACTTTGCTCCATCTGACTTTTGTTGCCGGAAAATTTGTGCGTTCGCACAGCCAACAAAAGTCCGATGGAAGGGGGGCGTGGCCTGACCTGGCATGGTGATGGAAGCCTAATCTCCGAGCTCCTGCCACCACAGGGACACCCTGACTAACTTCGGAGGAATACCGACCCCTTCCCCCTCACAAACTATGGGAACGGCTTCCAGAAACTCTTCTGCATCCAGATCCCGCTCTCCCCGAGAACCGAACGGAGGGGTAAGCCGCAATATCCCGGAGATGTTCCGCTCCCAGAGAGGGAACATGGCATCTTCCCGCCACGGACAGACCCACACACAGCCTCTGCCTTCATCCCCTACGGACCTGACACTATCCCCTCAGTCACAATCCCGAACACCTGAAGCAGGCATCGAACTTTCCCCACACCCTCCCCTCAGTATGCAAGATCTGCGGATGATCGCAAGCGATATAAAAGACACGCTCTCTGCCGCCATCGCAGAACTCAGACTGGACTTACGCTCACTGAATGACCGGGTCCACATCACGGAAAAAGCTGTAGATCGCCTCGACACAACACTGTGCAAGGCTACCGTCCAGATCGACTCACATACACTGCAGATGAGGGACATGCAGCGTCACTTGGAAGACCTCGATAACAGAGGCAGAAGACACAACCTCCGGATACGAGGTCTGCCGGAATCATTTGAGGGAGACAATATGCCCGCTGCAGTGACCAGCCTCTTCAACAACCTTTTAGGCAGACCACCACAAACAGCGATCATTATGGAGAGAATCCACAGAGCCTTGAGACCCAAGGGGAGAGATACAGACCCACCGCGGGATGTCATCTGCTGTATCGTCAACTACACAGTCAAGGAAGAGATTCTCAGACAAGCGAGGGGCAGAACACAGATCCTACATGAAGGGCACACGATACAGATTTATCAGGATCTGTCAGGCATCACCCTGCAACACCGTCGGGACCTGAAACCCAAAGGTATCCCGTATAAATGGAAATACCCCTTCTGCTTATCAGCCTCAACAATGGGTCGCACAGCCCTCTTGAAAGTGCCTGAAGATTTGCCACACTTCTGCGGTACGATGGGGATACCCCTCATAGAGGTACCGAATTGGTATGCTGCATTCCGCCAAACAGTAGCTGGAAAGGCTGCTCCTGCTACGGAACCGATGGAGACACAAGGATCGAGGTACCGCAGGAGGAGATCACCGTCTGCCAACAGGCATCCTACCGGCCCTCATTCGGGATACCCTGCTAGCGGCACCATTGAGTCACCGCGATCTAGGAGAACCCGCAGGGACCGTTAGGCTCATAATGCACCTTGCAGTTATTAATGGTTCCCATTGGCATTTTCTGCCACTACTTTATCTTTCGGCCTGCCAGTTACTGTTTTTTTTTTTTTTTTTTTTTTTTTTTTTTTTTTTTTTTTTTTTTACGACTCGTTTTCCTTACTTGGACCAGTAAGCCAGTGTGAATTTGGGCGCGGACTGTATCCACTGGTTGTAGCAGCCGGCTCCCCCGCCCACTCCCACCCTCTGCCCAGCAACATCTCTCTGCAGTAGAGACTACACTTCCCACAACACACCACGGCAGGATGATCGCTCCTCCCTGTTGCGCCCCACACACCGGACCCACTCCAGCGCATCATGGACTTCCGGGAGTCTCAGCATGCCAGTGACACGGGCTTCCGCATGCAGATCGCCTTCTCCACCCCCATCGCCTGAGGATTGGAGACTGACACGAGCCCAGAAGCTGGCTCAGCACAGACAGGCACCCCGACTGCAGCACATATCTCCCAGTCTGCTCCGGTCCCTGGCCTGGCTTTAAATGCAGGAAGGATCGTCACTGTCACTGATATTTTTTTTTTTTTTTTGAACAGACTCTCCCTACTACTTCAATATGATCCGAAGATCATCACCCACTCTGTCCTCTTACTGCAAACCAGCAGAGGGGTGCACTAGCCCTTCACTCTCAAGTCTTCAGTCTCCACTACCCGCAAGTATATTTGTATTACCACTGCAACCCTAGGGGACTACATCCATTGGTACAACCATATGGTTAAATTATTATGTTATTTCTTTTTTTTTTTTTTTTTTTTTTTTTTTTTTTTTTTTTTTTTGGTACCTTTTTGACCTGAGACTCCCACTCCACTCAGCCGACCGGCTACCACTCCCTGCATTGCTGGGACCGGTTAAGCTGGCCGTCATTGTATCGACCAGGCTATGGGACGGAGTGTAGGTTTCAGCTCCATACTTAACTGTACCCGCAAGAGGGCATTGTTGCACCTATGTTCTACGTACTCAAAATCTATATGTACGGATTACTTGTTTATCTGATCTGCCCGTTGCTCATTTCTGATTACCAATCTCTTGTTGCTTAGTTATGGCAGTTAGATATGTTTTGTTATGACAATTGTTTACACACCTCCTAGACCTGACAGCATACCCTGCTATATGTTCCGAGTGCAGCAGGTTTCTACTTCCTATGTTCACCACTACCCTCTCCCCCCTCGCCCGGGAATGACGAAAGACAAATGTCCCGGGTCAGGGGCCTGAATCACTAGAGTGCCCCTCCCACAGGCCTAGCTGGGTACTCTTTACCCACATTCCCTCTTTACAGCCCTCCGCAACTGTCACAACCACAGTCTTCCTCACGCTCCGCCCACTCCCAACACATTCCCCCACTAAGGTACTCCCCCGTTAGGACAATTTTTGGTCCCCTCCGGACAAGGCATAACTACTAACTCCTCCTACTAAACCTCTACGCGCCTCCCTGTGGTGGCGGCTCACCTCCCGTCCGCTGCACATCACCCCTACTTCTTCGCTCTCTGCCAGGGCTTTTGGTTAACCCCCACACGGGATCAAACAGTGGGGTATTCACCCCTGTTGGGGCTCCCTCACTGCTTACGTCCCGTCTCACGCCGATTACCGACACCCGAGGTTGTCGGGCACATAGTCCCACACCTCTTCGGCTTCTCCCCAGATACATACACCCCTATCCACACCCTTCTCCGGCTTACCGGACTCCACCTCCCCTCCATCCCGTGTCCCATTTTGGCCTTTCCTCCTATCTGCCAATGACAGGCCCGCAGAACACTAGTGCCCCCATGGACTTATCCCAATCGCAGCCACACTCTCTCAAACTGCTTTCCATAAACATACGAGGACTCAACGTGCCCGAAAAACGGTCCAAACTCCTCCATTCCCTACAACGAGCCAAAACACATATTGCTCTTATACAGGAGACCCACTTCCGGACAGATTCTGTCCCCAAACTGAAAAACCACTTCTTCCCAACGACCTTCCACTCCTCCAACCCAGATGCAAAATCAAAAGGCGTTTCTATACTTATCTCTAAATATTGTCCAATCCGAATTTCTGACGTACAAACTGACCCGCTAGGTCGATTTCTCTTCATCAAAGGCACCTTGCACCAATTACCTATCACCATAGCCAACATTTATGCTCCTAACACAGGCCAAGTCACCTTCTTTCGAAACACCCTCCAACAACTTTCTAGCTTCCAATCGGGGACCCTCATTGTGGGCGGCGATTTCAACATACCCTTAACCCCCTCTCTGGACACATCCAATGGGGCCTCCTCTCTATCCTACCGGGCTCTAAAGTCGATCAAGCAACAGTTACATAATCTGCTTCTTCACGATACTTGGCGTACATTACATCCCAAAGAAAAAGATTTTACTTTCTTCTCCATTCCACACAATAAGTACTCTAGACTTGATCACTTCTTTCTCTCACAGACTGACCTCTCACTCCTCTCTACAGCTACCATAGAACCGGCCATACTCTCAGACCACAACCCCATCTCCATGACCTTGCGTTGGGGCCCACCCAACAAAAAGGCACGCATCTGGCGCCTAGACGGCTCTTTACTGACAGATAAGACGTACATTCAAAGACTGACCACCTGCCTCTCAAACTTTTTTCAAGAAAATTCTACACCTGACATAACACCTACAGTCACATGGGCGGCACACAAATGTGTCATCCGCGGAGAACTAATGGCCATAGCTGCACACCGAACCAAACTTACAAACACCCGCATTGAGGAGCTAACGGCCCGTATCCGCGCCCTAGAAAGGACACATAAGGCCTCCTTATCTATCGCGTCAATGGAAGACCTTGCCCAGGCTAGAGAAGAACTCTTGGAAACGCTGACTGCGACGGTTAAACGCAAGTTCGCACTGTCACAAAAACTTTACTACGAATTCGGCAATAAAGCCGGTAAACTTCTGGCGAGGGCTCTTCAAACCAAAAAAGCCTCTCATACAGTCCACAAACTCATCAATTCCAATGGTGAGGCAGTGGTCACCACTGAAGGAATCTCAGCACATTTCGTCCAATATTTCAAGAAATTATATAACCTTGCACCTACTCAAACGTCAGGCACGGCGGGTGATCGCACGAAAACACTTACCGACTTCTTAGCACAATTTGGCCCTACTCCGCTCTCCCCTGAGGACTCACATACTCTGGATCTTCCAATATCACCAAACGAAGTCCTCGAGGCCTTAAAACATATGAAGACAGGCAAAAGCCCAGGACCGGATGGCCTCACGACAGCCTACTACAGGACATTCCCGAATATCCTTGTACCACATTTAACAAAAGCACTTAATGACCTTACAACAACTTCGACCGCTCACAAAGATTTAATGGAAGCCCATATTACACTTATTCCAAAACAAGGCAAAGACCCCACACTAGTCCCCAACTATCGCCCCATATCCCTTCTTAACGTGGATTTAAAGCTCTACGCGAAAGTTCTAGCCAACCGTATTCTCCCCTTTATTCCATCCCTAATCTCTCTTGACCAAGTAGGTTTTGTCCCTGGCCGAGAGGCCAGAGACAACACCACAAAAGCACTCAACATTCACCACTGGCTTACCAAAACAGCTACAAAAGGATTCTTTCTCTCCCTGGATGCAGAGAAGGCGTTCGACCGGGTCGCTTGGGACTACATGGAAGCCACCCTACGGGCAGCTGGCCTTCCACCACGTATGTTACAAATGATCCTAGCACTATACGCCTCACCGTCCGCTAGAATACGGATTAATGGTGGCTTGTCGGACGCCTTCTCTGTTTCCAATGGGACCCGCCAGGGGTGCCCCCTATCACCCCTAATTTTCATTATGACAATGGAACCCTTACTCCGCAAATTGAGACATAACCCTGCTATCAGAGGGATTGACATCCGACAAAAGCAATATAAATTAGCGGCCTACGCCGACGATATCCTACTCTTTCTGACGGACCCCATAACGACTATCCCTAACCTCCTTGCGGACTTTGCGCTTTTCAAAAACTTATCTAATCTCCAAATAAACTTCGAAAAATCTAAAGCCCTCAATATCACCTTACCAACTGAACTGGTAGACCTTTGCCGGAGTAACTTTCCGTTCATCTGGGAAAGATCTGAAATCACATACCTGGGGATCAAAATTACCACCCATCTACGGGACCTATACACCAAAAATTTCCCTCCACTGATTAGATCCATCCAAGATGACCTAAAAAAATGGAATCTAGGCTCATTTTCTTGGATGGGCAGAATCGCAATATTAAAGATGAATATACTACCCCGACTTCTATATCTCCTCCAAGCCATCCCGATCGCACTACCACCCTCTTTCTTTGCCTCCTACAGACTTCTCTGCAGGACATTCGTGTGGGCCTCCAAACAACCACGCCTTAGCTGGGACAGGTTAATTCTTCCAAAACAATGTGGGGGACTAGGTCTCCCGGACCTCCAAAAATACTATTGGGCCTGCCACCTGACCAGACTGGTGGATTGGCATATACACTGTCCCTCAAAGGACTGGATCACTCTAGAAGCTTCGTTCGCAGACCTCCCAATAGCTAACGCTCCCTGGTTAAACCACGCCAGTGTTCCCAGAGAACTCACCTCACACCCTCTCATTGGTACCACACTCTCTCTTTTCAAAAGAACTTGCAAATTGCTCGCCCTTTCAAGCTCGCCAGGCCCCATGACCCCTTTGGACAATAACCCAGACTTCCCCCCTGGACTCACCTTAAAAGACCCTACCTTGGATACTCTCTTCTCGCAAGCTAGGGCGCAGAACTTCTTTCACAATGGGATTCTCCTCCCTTTCCAATCCCTCTCGGCCAAACTGTCTAACTATGACATACCCTTTTACAAATATTTACAGGTGAGACATTTCCTTCAATCATCCAGACAATCACCCCTTTGGCACAGGGATCTCACCCAGTTTGAATCTCTCTGCACCTCTACAGAACCTCAGGGCCACCTAATCTCTGTAAACTACTCCCTCCTATTTTCAGGTCATAAGATCAAAGAGGACACAATTATACAACAGTGGGAAAAAGAACTGACGTTAGACCTCACTCCCACAGACTGGGATCACATATTCACCCTCATGCATAAAGGCTCCATCAACATCACGACTCAGGAAAATAGATACAAATTATTCTCAAAATGGTATCGGACCCCCGACAAGATACACCACTTCCACCCCTCAGTCCCCCCGACATGCTGGAGGTGTAATGTCTCTCGTGGTACCCTGCTCCACATATGGTGGGAATGCCCCCTTATACAACCATTCTGGTCAGAAATCCATCGTCTAATATCCCAAATCACTACATACACCCCAGACTTCTCTCCTGCCAGCTACTTATTACACCACACCCCAGGGTCCCCCGGCTCCTACAAAAAATCTCTAACTATACATCTGATCAACGCAGCCAACCTGTGTATCCCTGCGCATTGGAGAGATCCCGCCCCTCCCACGGTAGAGGAATGGATCCGCAGGGTGGACAGGATAGCGAATATGGAACAACTCATTGCCCAAGCCAAAGACACACCCACTAAATTCCAGACCACCTGGGCATGTTGGCTTCACTATAGACAGCCCCAAACAAGCTCGACCTCGCCACCTTTATCTCACCCTCACCCCTGAGAGCTCTCTGCGGCCTGTCCCCTACAGACCTCCCCCAAAACCCTCCCTTTATCCCCTATTGCCCCGCCCTCTTCCCCTTGAATGACATTGACCTGACATATTCCTGCACACCAGATCTGATCATAACATTTTCTTACACACTCCATACCCTTCCTTTTTCGCCACTAACAGATCTCCCCCACACGACTGACTCTCTGTAGGCTTTGCTTAGTCTTCGGATGTGCTTAACCGCTATCTGCAAATCCTTCAGTTACTCACCAGACCGTTATAGTTAAACATATCCTATGTCTCCCCCTGTTTCTCCCTTCTCGTTCACAGCGCAGGTCCCGTTTAGGGGTGAACGAGAACGGTGTTGCTCACAAAACGGTCTGAATCACCCTCGCACAATACATCCGATTTCATCAAGCTAACACCCATAGTTCATACATATATCGATATTTAATTTGTTAACCAATAGGGCCATATGCCCGCACTCACTTTTTATCAACTGCTCTTTTACTACCTGGTTTTTACCTACCAATGCCTACTGCAAAAGTGTGATTTACTTCACTGAACTGTATGTCTAACTATACTTGTTATTCTGTAAAATTTCAATAAAATCTTTTGAAAAAAAAAAAGTCCGATGGAAACAGAAAAAGTTTGTCCGATGGAGCGTACACACGGTCGGATGTTGTTCCAAAATAGCTATGTTTGTTGTCAAAAGGTCCGATCGTGTGTACGGGCCTTTACTGTGTTTTTTTTCATGCCTCCTTTTTAACATCCTCCAAGAGCTGTAGGTTAGTTGTGGTGATGTATGCTGCTCTATGCACACTACAAAACCTGTAGTATATAGTTCTAGTCCATCTTGGGGGTGGCTATTTTCCAACATGTAGTGGGATCATCGAGAATGAATGGAGACACACTTTAACAGGAAGTCAGATCAGCGCAGCAAAAAAAGTAACTTGGAGATTTGGGTTTGATGTAAGCAGGTAATGTCTTCTATAGATTATCCAAGATACCAGCTTTTTTACTAATATAAACATACATTTATCTGTTTGCTGCAAATGTTTTATTATGGAAATAATATCATAAATACCATTATACTCTGTCTAATTGTACCTATAGACAATAAATGATTGTTATGTGACCCAGACAGAGATCATCTCCTGATTGATTTTAAGAAAAAAAGCATGTTGACATTTTCAAACTATTATTTTGCTTATACTAGGACCATGCTGCCTTACTCTCCTTCCTCCCTTTGTGCCTGAAAAGTAAAAGCTGGAATTTCACTGATGATAGCAGCCACATCACTTTTCTTCCATTTTTTTTATAAATAACGTCAGTAAATGTCATCCATAATACCAGCAAAAGCCCACTTCTTAATCAAAATCTCTTTTAACACATTTTTCACAATACAGTGAAGCACACCACAGATCGTCACATTTCCTTGATTTTCAGATATAGTTAATATGCAAATTGCATGGTGAGATTGAAATAAAAAAAACACAAGTCCATCAACTTCAACCTTTCACAGTTTCTCTATCTGTTTGGATTGTTGAAGCATTACGATTGCAAAGTACATAATTATATAGGTTGAGTGGTTAGAGGGCCCAGTATTCAATGCAAAATTATGCTGTGCATATTAATGAAAAACAAGTATCATCTCTCAGATCATGGTAGAAAATGCTATATACATGATTAGAAATTATAAAAGATCCTAAATTAGCAAAATCAGTAAGACTTCATAAAAAAGTTTATTTATACCTAATTTGGGTAAAGTTAAGTAAGCGTATGATAAAAACGGGGCTATTTTTAGACATTCTTCTAGTATTTTTAAATGGTACAAATAAATGTTGAAAATAGCTGTGATGTGCAAAAAAACATATTGGCATTGATTTACTAGCTTAGTAAATAAGGGAAAGCACTGCTGTCTTCCATAATCTAATCACGTGCAAGCAAAAATGCTGTTTTTTTTAACCCTTGCATGTAATTGGGTATTCTTTGCAAAGTGAAGCTTTATCTCATTTACTAAGTTTTAGAGCAGCTCCACTTGCAGAGTGCAACAGCACTTGCAAAGTGCACAGTCTATTTGCCTTTAGTAAAGTGACCCCATTGTATAAAACATAGGGGTTGATTTAATAAGGACAAATAGACTGTGCATGTTGCAAGTTTAATTGCACTAATTTTCCCCAAAGCTTAGTGAATACGATGAAGCTTTGCTGATTTCCATCATCCAATCATGTGCAAGCCAAAATTCTTTTTTTAAATTTCTTTGCATTTGATTGGGTACTCTTTAGAGAGTGAAGCTTCACCGCATTCACTAGTGCAACTGCACTTGCAAAGTGAAGTGCACATTCTATTTGCCTTTAGTAAATCAACCCAAAAATATCCTGACTAATCAAGCATAGAGGTAACATGCCAATAAATCATGACAAAATGATATCCTATATTTCATTTATTTTAAACAAAACAATTGACATAACGTGTTTAAGGAGAACTTTACTCTTATTAAATGTATCCTTAAAAGATACCCACACCACTGCCCCATTTAGTTTATCCTGCATAGTGAAATGCTTATCCCTGCCCTGCCCCAGAGCCCTAATTTGATCTATACAGTCTTTGCAAGAAAAACACTTTTGTCAGGTCCTGTGCAAAGGGTATACATGTGCTCATTCTTATGCATGGTCCGAACTTCACTAGAAGGCTGGGGGTTGCTATATGTAATGGCTATCCATAGGAATGAATGGGCCATGGCACACATGCACAGTAGGCTTGAAAAGTATATTAGCGCGTGGTTTTCACCAAGGGAGTGGGGTGTATTTAAAAGACAATGGGCTCCACAAACAAAGGTATGGAGCACCTTAACAAATGTGTTTAAATACCACTCAGCATTTTTCAATTTTTTTTCCATTCACAATAAAATGCTACCAAAATACAGAATGATTTTCATAGTGAAAACATGCAGTAATTTAATGCCTGGCGGCAGGCTGCCCCGCCCCATGTGATGTCACCAACCCAGCATGCTACTACATTTGTAGTCGGCGATGTCACACAGGGGCAGGGCCGCCTGGTGACATCACTGGGTGGCACCATTGCTTAGTTATTTAAGAACTGGCAGACAGTGGAGCTGGCAGATGGCGGCAGCCTTCATCAGGAGTAGAGCTTTTTTTTACATTTCAGGTCGGCTCTGGTGGCAGGCATTGTGATTAATGATGGATCTATGCCAGAAGCCATTTCTTTATTTTTGTTTTCTCAATAAACAACTTGTAAAAAACTGCTTACTTTTTGTGGTGAATGAGTAGGAGTTCTATGTACCCCTACTCATTTACATGGGGGGCAGGATCTGGGGGCCCCCTTGTTAAAGGGGGCTTTCATATTCCAATAAGCCCCCTGCCCAAAGACCCCTGCAACCACTGGTCAGGGCTGTGGTGAAGAGGCCCTTGTCCCCATCAACATTTGTGCAGCCCCCTTTGCCCCAAAGCACCCCCATGTTGCGGTAAATACTGCAAAACGGTATCGTGGATTGACAGTTACAGGATCGCAAGGGATATTTAGACAAAATGTGTCTGGATTTCTAAATATTGCATGCGAGTTCCTTTTGTGAATGAAGCCCAATTCCACTCAGTGTTTAACTATTATTAAAACCCCACCCAAGCCCTTGGCATGAAACATTAAGCTTTCATGAATGAATAGAATGAATAGATTCTTATTAGCATTCTTAAAATACCAAAATAAAAGTATGGGATATCTTAATTTGTGTGTCACTACCTAGTAAAACTGGCCATACACTTGTAGCATTTACACATGCCTACCTGTGTAAATGGTTGAATGTTGATCAGTGTATATGCTTGCTCTAGGTCTAATACTCTTACAGTTGTGGGGAAATAGAGGAGGAGAGCATGTGCATACATGCAAAAGACTATATGCAGAAATACAGTCATTGCAGTAGTCTGCAGTTTTAGATAATAATTTGTTTGTATCTTGGGATGAATGAAGCTGAACAGGCAACGTATTTATGCATTACTGAATAGGAGCATCAAAGTGACACATATTTGAAAAATGTTGTAAATTAAAATGAAAAAAATTTAGGCACTTGAAGATGATAAAATGCAGCTATCAAAGAACTTTAAATGGAATGATCACCAACAGTTTAGCCAGCCTTTCTCAACCTTTTTACCCCAGAGGGACCCCTAAAATGATTTTCAGGTCTCGAGGAACCTTACAAAATCCAGTTGATTGGGAAAAATGCCCCTTACATTGGTCTGGGGGAAGAATTAAGCCCTTCTAGTGGTGATCAGAATACCAACCTTAAAGACAGTTAAACGGTGATTGACATCATGCTGCGGGCTCTGCCTAGTGCTTTTGGCCCTGGAATTATGCAGGCACCATCAAATAGGAGGTCAATCAGCTAAAGGTTAAGAAACTCCTAGCAACCTCAGAAGGAACCCTAGTTGAGAATAGCTGTTCTAAGCACTGTCCAAAAGTGTGTGGCTTTGACTTTTAACGCATGCACAAATGTTCAACCATGGAATAAAAACATTCATATTAACATTGGTATTTAAAAATTAATAAAAACATTTAATAAAAACAATTTATAAAAAATTAATAAAAATTAATAAAAACATTGTTATGGGTATATTTATAAGGTATATTTATAAGGGAATGACTGTAGCATACACTGAGCATTTATTACAGGTGAATCAATCACTGTAATTTAAAGCATATGCATCATTAAGATTCACCTGCAGTAAATGTTTGGCGAATGTTTCATTCACTACTTTATAAATGTACATTGTGTTTTCACATTCATGTTCACTGTAAAATAAAACTGTACTTTATAACACTAAATTCAGGTTAATAAACTGTTAGAAAAATGTTTAGTTTAGTAATTGCTGCAGTGCTTCCAGTGAACTATGAAATAACAGCACACAAAAAGTGTGGTACAGTAATGGTCCAAACTTTGAAGAAGAAAGACCTCAAACCCTGAAACCCACCAGGGCACAAGGCTCCTGACAGGGGCAAGGCACTTTATGGTCTACCTAAGCCAACGTAGGACTTTTGTCCTATATAACAATGTCCTCTTGACAAACTAAAAGACATGCACAAGAAGCACATGTAAGAAGAGCACAAAGTGCCACAAGTAAATGCCAGTGAAACTCTGTGGGGTATCATACCCAAAGTTTTTTTTCTTGCACCCCCTGCGAGGGAACTCCCAGGGACACATCACCGGGAGCTCATTGCACCTCCCAGGAGAATTCTTCCTTCAACCAGGGATAAGTCGGGTAAACCAGGGCAGAATCAACCCAGAAGGGGAAAGAATCCCTCCCACCATACCCACCTTTTTACATTGGGAATTAATTGTTGGTAAAATTGGGTTATTTTTTCTGGGAGTATTGTAAATACTGTTCGGTTCGCACCAGAACATGCGAACAGGCAAAAAATTTGTTAGAACACGTGAACACCATTAAAGTCTATGGGACACGAAATGAATAAAATGAAAAGTGCTAATTTTAAAGGCTTATATGCAAGTTATTGTCATAAAAAGTGTTTGAGGATCTGAGCCCTGCCCCAGGGGACATGGATCAATGCAAAAAAAGTTTTAAAAATGGCCGTTTTTTCGGGAGCAGTGATTTTAAAAATGCTGAAAGTGAAACAATAAAAGTGTAATATTCCTTTAAATTTCATACCTGGGGGGTGTCTATAGTATGCCTGTAAAGGGGTGCATGTTTCCCGTGTTTAGAACAGTCTGACAGCAAAATGACATTTCAAAGGAAAAAAGGTCACTTAAAACTACTCGCGGCTATTAATGAATTGCCGGTCCGACAATACACATAAAAGTTCATTGATAAAAACGGCATGGGAATTCCCCACAAGGGAACCCCGAACCAAAATTTTTTAAAAAAATGACGTGGGGGGTCCCCCTCAATTCCATACCAGGCCCTTCAGGTCTGGTATGGATATTAAGGGGAACCCCGGCCAAATTTTTTTTTTAAATGGCGTGAGGTCCCCCTCAAAATCTATGCCAGACCCTTCAGGTCTGGTATGGATTTTAAGGGGAACCCCGTGCCAAAATGAAAAAAAAATGACGTGGGGTCCCCCAAAAATCCATACCAGACCCTTATCTGAGCACGCAACCTGGCAGGCCGCAGGAAAAGAGGGGTGGATGAAAGAGCACCCCCCCCTCCTGAACCATAGCAGGCCACATGCCCTCAACATTGGGAGGGTGCTTTGGGGTAGCCCCCAAAACACCTTGTCCCCATGTTGATGAGGACAAGGGCCTCATCCCCACAACCCTTGCCCGGTGGTTGTGGGGGTCTGTGGGCGGGGGGCTTATCGGAATCTGGAAGCCCCCTTTAACAAGGGGACACCCAGATCCCGGCCCTCCTCCCTGTGTGAAATGGTAAGGGGGTACAAAAGTACCCCTACCATTTCACAAAAAAAGTGTCAAAAATGTTAAAAATGACAAGAGACAGTTTTTGACAATTCCTTTATTTAAATGCTTATTCTTTCTTCTATCTTCTTTCTTCTATCTTCCTTCGGTTTCTTCCTCTATCTTCTTCTTCTTCTGGTTTTTCTGGTTCTTCTGGTTGTTCCTCCGGTGTTCTCATCCAGCATCTTCCTCCGTGGCACCGGCGTCTTCTTACCTTCATCTTCTGGGCCACTCCACATCCAGCATGATGGGAGGCTCCCGCTGTGTGTGACGCTTCTCCTCTTCTGACGGTTCTTAAATAATGGAGGGCGGGGCCACCTGGTGACCCCACCCCCCTCTGACGCACGGGGACTTCCCTGTGGCATTCCCCATGACGTCAGAGGGGGCAGACAGGGAAGTCACCATGCATCAGAGGGGGGCAGGGTCACCGGGTGGCCCCGCCCTCCGTTATTTAAGAACCGTCAGAAGAGGAGAAGCGTCACACAGCAGGAGCCTCCCATCATGCGGAGCGGCTCAGAAGACGAAGGGAAAAAGACGCCGGCGCCACGGAGGAAGATGCCAGACGAAAACACCTGGAGGAAGAACCAGAAGAACCAGAAGAAGAAGAAGATGGAGGAAGAAACCGAAGGAAGATAGAAGATAGAAGATAGAAGAAAGAAGATAGAAGAAAGAAGAAGCATTTAAATAAAGGAATTGTCAAAAACCGTCTCTTGTCATTTTTAACATTTTTGACACTTTTTTGTGAAATGGTAGGGGTACATTTGTACCCCCTTATCATTTCACACAGGGGGGAGGGCCGGAATCTGGGGGTCCTCTTGTCAAAGGGGGCTTCCAGATTCCGATAAGCCCCCCGCCCGCAGACCCCCACAACCACAGAGTAAGGGTTGTGGGGATCAGGCCCTTGTCCCCATCAACATGGGGACAAGGTGTTTTGGGGGGCTACCCCAAAGCACCCTCCCAATGTTGAGGGCATGTGGCCTGGTACAGTTCAGGAGGGGGGGCGCTCTCTCGTCCCCCTCTTTTCCTGCGGCCTGCCAGGTTGTGTGCTTGGATAAGGGTCTGGTATGGATTTTTGGGGAGACCCCACGCATTTTTTTTTTGGCGCGGGGTTCCCCTTAAAATCCATACCAGACCTGAAGGGTCTGGTATAAATTTTGAGGGGGACCCCACACCATTTTTTTTTTGGCTGGGGTTCCCCTTAATATCCATACCAGACCTGAAGGGCCTGGTATGGAATTTAGGGGGGCCCCCACATCATTTTTTTTTTTTAATTTTGGTTCGGGGTTCCCATGCCATTTTCATCAATGAACTTTTATGTGTATTGTCGGACCGGCAATTCATTAATAGCCGCGAGTAGTTTTAAATGACTTTTTTTCCTTTGAAATGTCATTTTGCTGTCAGACTGTTCTAAACACGGGAAACATGCGCCCCTTTACAGGCATACTATAAACACCCCCCAGGTATGAAATTTAAAGGGATATTACACTTTTATTGTTTCACTTTAAACATTATTAAAATCACTGCTCCTGAAAAAACTGCCTTTTTTTGCATTGATCCATGTCCCCTGGGGCAGGACCCAGGTCCCCAAACACTTTTTATGACAATAACTTGCATATAAGCCTTTCTAACTAGCACTTTTGATTTCTCCCATAGACTTTTAAAGGGTGTTCGCGGCTTTCGAATTTGCCGCGAACACCCCAAATTGTTCACTGTTCAGCGAACTGGCCAACAGCCGAAGTTCGACTGGAACTCGAAGCTCATCCCTAATTGTAAATAATTGGAAGTTCTTTTTAAGGAGATGGACTATCTGGAAGTATTTATATTGTTCTTGTGAGGGTAATTGGTATCCCATTTGTAGAGTTTTAAATTTTTTAACTACTTTTAACTACTAGCCATCTAGTATGTCTTCTAAATAGGTGATGCCCTTTCCCATCCATGACTTTAAATTGCTGTCAGGTATTATGTGATCTATTGCTGAGATGGAGAGTTTTAAAGGTGACGTTTTCACACTCCATTTTGGTATTTCCTGAGGTGAACCCATGCTCTTATTGATGCTAAAATAGGGGGGGAAGTTTGTGATCTAGAGATACGTTGTGATGCACTGTCATTAAGAAATCTCGCAAGTTACCTTTTGGGATTTGGGCTTGTTCTATTTCCTTCCACACTGGATCGGAGTCTGGTAGCAGTGTTGAATCTGCGTTAATATGATTGCAAAATAGTAATCTTGCAAGTGAACATGGCCTATTCCGCCTGCTTTCCTGTGTTTGATTAATTTGCTAAATGCGCATCTAGCCCTATTACCCTGCCAAAGGAATTTGTTTAGGATTAGCTGAAGGGCATTGAAGTATGAGTTGGGTAGTGTGATTAGTAATGTCCTAAAAAGATATAGCAATTGTGGTAGGATTTGCATCTTAAATGCTGAGAGTCTGCCCAATCACGACAGTTCAAGGGAAGCGAGTTTGTTCAGCAGGACCTGTAGTGATTTTAGGAAAGGTATATAGTTATGAGATCTTCTAGTTTAGAAGTTAGTATAATACCCGGAAACATTAGAGCTAATTTTTGTCTGGTCTCTTCCAGTACGCCTAAATTTAGGATATAAGATTTGGACCCATTTACCTTGTAGTATGAGACTCTATTAAATGTTTGAAGTCCTTGATGAACTATTGGTAAGGAGGCTTCTACCTTTGAGAGCATCAAAATGATGTCATCAGCAAATAGACTTATAATGTGGTATCTCTGTCCTAATTGTATAACGGTTATATGGGGATGTGATCTTAGGAAGGATGCCAGAGGCTCGATCATCAAATTAAAAATCAATGGGGAGGGACGACAACCTTGTCTCCTCCCGTTATTAATATCAAACGGGGTAGAGAGCACCCCTGATATATACACTTGGGCAGACGGGTGGGTATACAATGCCATAATGGCTGAGTATATGAAACCACTAAAACCAAACTTGGACAACACCTGGACAAGGAACTGCCAATGTATCCTGTCAAATGCCTTCTCTGCATCCAAAGCTAGGAGCAGAGAAGGCGTTTTGTTCTGATTAGTCATGTGTATTACATTTAATAGGCACCAGGTGGCATCCGTAGTCTGCCTTCCTTTGGTTAAACCTGACTGGTCCCTATCAATAAGTGAAAGTAGTATGTCCATTATTCTGGAGGCCAGTAGTTTAGCATATATTTTGACATATTTTATCATTGTTTAGCAGTGATATTGGTCTAAAGTTTTGTGGGGTACCTGGATCCTTTCCTGGTTCAGGCAAGGTGACTATCATTGCTTTGAGCATCTCCGGGGGAAATGAGGAGGAGGCAGCAGCTGAACTGAAGATCTCCTCTAATTGTGGAGTCAAAGTATCCTGAAAGGCTTTGTAATATTCCCCTGTGAACCAGTCTGGACCTGGGGACTTATTGAGTGGGAGAGTCTGTATGGTCTGGCGTACTTCTGATTCTGTGATGGGGGATTTTAGAGTATTAAGATGCACAGGAGACAGTTTGGGAAGTTTAATTTTTTCTAAGAATGCATCTATAATTTCTGGTGTTGGTTGAGGGATGGTATTGTCATTTTTATGATTGTATAGTGAACCATAGTAATGACTAAATGCATCCGCTATCTATTGAGGTTGATGTTGTTTAATCAAGGTCTTAGGGTGCAATATGTATGGGATTAGGGTCCTGTATCTGTGGCTTTTGATGTGATTGGCCAGAAGTCTCCCTGCTTTATTACCACTAGTGTAATAAGATAATTTAAGTCTCCTAGAGGCTTTTTCAAAGTCTTCCAGGAATAGAAGTCTAAGTTCATTGCTGGTGTTTGTCAGTTTATCTGTCAATTGTTAGGATGGTTGGGCCATATTCAGTTTTTCCAGAGGATCTATTTCTGATATCAATGTTACTGTTCACTGCTGCCTCTTCCTCTTACATCTTGCCCCTTGCTGTATCAAGATACCCCTCGCGAAAGCCTTATGAGCATTCCACACTATAAAGAAAATCAGAAACCGATTCCCGGTTAGTCTCAAAAAATTCCTTTATCTGTCCTTCTATTCAAGACTTGGTCAGAGCATCCAGGAAAAGTCTAGGATTTGTTCTCCAAATAAATGTAGGGTTGTGGGTGGTATGATCCCCCACTATTAGTTTTACAGAGGCATGGTCCGACCAAGTAATGGTATTAATCTTTACAGTTCTGCATTTAAATAATAACCACTTATCTGCCAAGAACAGATTGATTCTGCTGTATGACCTGTGTCTGTGCGAGAAGAACGAATAGTCCCTCTCGTTCGTATTAAGGCACCTCCAAGAATCGTTTGGTTTACGTTTAAGCAAGTTCAGTGAAGATGGTAGACGTTTTGGTTTAGAGGTGGAATCCAGCCCTGGGTCAGGAACAACATTTAAGTCCCCCCACAGCACCAACATACCCTGCTGGATAGACCGGATCTTCTTCATCATCCTGTTAACAAATCTGATCTGTCTTGTATTAGGGGCATAGATATTCGCCACTGTGTAAGTATTTGAGTTTATGTCGCATACCAGAATGACATAGCGACCCTGTGGGTCAACATTAACCTTGTGAAGTTTGAAGGTGACTGTATCTCTAATTGCCACCATCACTTCTTTCTTTTTTGTGTCCACATTAGCATAATAAATGAACGGAAACTTAGGAAGCGTACATTTGGGAGGAGACATAGTAGCAAAGTGAGTCTCCTGGATGTGTGAAAATGTCACAATTGTGATGGAGGGCTTCCTTCCAGAGGGACCTATGCTTGGCCGGGTGACCCCTTAGCGTTTATAACCAGGAAGTTCAATGCCATTGTGGAATAGTATGATGGTGCTGGATGGTTCTTAATCAAATGGTTCACTTACACTCAATGATGTCCTGGACTGTGACTGGAGTACATGTAAGGATTCGGATTGGTGTGGTGGTCGTAATGCTCTTTGGCCAGTATATCTGATGAGCGGTGAGGAGAAGAGGTCACTTCTGACTGATGAAAGAGAAAGACAAATTGAACTGGAACAGAAACATAACAAGTGGATGGCTAGCAGCCAATCAGCAAAAAGGTAAAGGTGGGTGTGGCTCATGGCCACTCAAAGGTATAACAGGTGGAGTAAAAAAGGAAAAACAAAAAGGTTTCTGATTACTCAGTTCAGACCCTGGGGAAATCCTTCCCAGCGGGAAATTGTGAATAATGTGACATACCCGTAGCCATGTTTGTTGTGGGTTCTAGCATTCTTGTGGTTTACCATATGCCATTCAGACTCAGGACTACTATTGCTGCCATTCTGACGTTGTTGTATATGAGGATCTGGAATTATCCCCCATGTGTTGAGCAAGGCCATGCCTTTGGCCACTGTTTCCATGACATAGTCCTTACCATCTTTGGTGATGATTAGCTTTGTCGGGAAGCCCCATTTGTAACTTAGCTTGTGGTTCCTGATAGCCTTAGTTATGTTAATCAGGTTCCTGCACTTTTGGAGAGTGTACTGAGATAGGTCAGCTTAGAACTGCGAAGTGGAATATGGCACAGGAATCTGATCTCTCTGCCTGGACGCCGCCATTAACTTCTCTTTGGTATGATAAAAATGAAGCCTCAGTATGACATCCCTAGGAACATTATCAGAGAGATAGGTTAGTTTGGGAAGGTGGTGAATTCTACCCACTGTGAAATCAAGAGCAGACATGTCAGGCAGGATTGTAGTAAACAGTTGGGAGACATGGTTGCGCAGATCTTGTTGTTGGTGTGGCTGGAGGAGAATATGAGCCTTTGGGAGGACTTCTCCGTTTTTGTGGTTTCCCCTGCTGTGCTGTTCGATTCTGGAATCCAGATGTTTGTGTGCATCACAAGTATATACAAATACAGGGTTAGCAGACAGCTTTGTTAGGTGCCTTCACACATATTGACTAGGGGTGATAGCATACATCAATCTGTATTCTAGCTGCCTAGGTGCCAGGCTATGGAGGGCAACACGACACACAAGGGATTCAAGTCTTAAATAGATAGCCAAAGCCACTTTTCTTATTTAACCCCTTCCTGCTGAGTGTCAAATATATGCTTCATACGTGGAGACGCATATATGCGTATTTCTGTTTGTGCTGGAAGTGTGATGCACTGCATACTCTCATCACAGAGACTGGGCTCTCACCTAGAGCCCCAGGTTACGTGCTTATGATTGGGAACCTGGATGAATCCTTCATTGCTGTACAGTTTTTGCTGAGGGTTCTTCTTTAAGGGGGAACACAGAGGAGATAGAGACCCAGTGACAGAGATACAGCAGCGATTTTGGTTGTTGGTGTTTCATACATTGTTATTATATGGATCATTAGGGGTATACAGTATATATATATATATATATATATATATATATATATATATATATATACAGTCAGGTCCATAAATATTGGTACATCGACACAATTCTAATCTTTTTGGCTCTATACACCAACACAATGGATGTGAAATGAAACAAACAAGATGTGCTTTAACTGCAGACTTTCAGCTTTAATTTGAGGGTATTTACATCCAAATCAGGTGAACGGTGTAGGAATTACAACAGTTTGTATATGTGCCTCCCACTTTTTAAGGGACCAAAAGTAATGGGACAATTGGCTGCTCAGCTGTTCCATGGCCAGGTGTGTGTTATTCCCTCCTTATCTCATTTACAAAGAGCAGATAAAAGGTCCAGAGTGCATTTCAAGTGTGCTATTTGCATTTGGAATCTGTTGCTGTCAACTCTCAATAGGAGATCCAAAAAGCTGTCACTATCAGTGAAGCAAGCCATCATTAGGCTGAAAAAACAAAACAAACCCATCGGAGAGATAGCAAAAACATTAGGTGTGGCCAAATCAACTGTTTGGAACATCCTTAAAAAGAAAGAATGCACCGGTGAGCTCAGCAACACCAAAAGACCCGGAAGACCATGGAAAACAACTGTGGTGGATGACCGAAGAATTCTTTCCCTGGTGAAGAAAACACCCTTCACAACAGTTGGCCAGATCAAAAACACTCTCCAGGAGGTAGATGTATGTGTGTCAAAGTCAACAATCAAGAGAAGACTTCACCTGAGTGAATACAGAGGGTTCACCACAAGATGTAAACCATCGGTGAGCCTCAAAAACAGGAAGGCCAGATTAGAGTTTGCCAAACAACATCTAAAAAAGCCTTCACAGTTCTGGAACAACATCCTATGGACAGATGAGACCAAGATCAACTTGTACCAGAGTGATGTGAAGAGAAGAGTATGGAGAAGGAAAGGAACTGCTCATGATCCAAAGCATACCACCTCATCAGTGAAGCATGGTGGTGGTAGTGTCATGGCGTGGGCATGTATGGCTGACAATGGAACTGGTTCTCTTGTATTTATTGATGATATGACTGCTGACAAAAGCAGCAGGATGAATTCTGAAGTGTTTTGGGCAATATTATCTGCTCATATTCAGCAAAATGCTTCAGAACTCATTGGACAGCGCTTCACAGTGCAGATGGACAATGACCCGAAGCATACTGCGAAAGCAACCAAAGAGATTTTTAAGAGAAAGAAGTGGAATGTTATGCAATGGCCAAGTCAATCACCTGACCTGAATCCGATTGAGCATGAATTTCACTTGATGAAGACAAAACTGAAGGGAAAATGCCCCAAGAACAAGCAGGAACTGAAGACAGTTGCAGTAGAGGCCTGGCAGAGCATCACCAGGGATGAAACCCAGCGTCTGGTGATGTCTATGCGTTCCAGACTTCAGGCTGTAATTGACTGCAAAGGATTTGCAACCAAGTATTAAAAAGTGAAAGTTTGATGGATGATTGTTAATCTGTCCCATTACTTTTGGTCCCTTAAAAAGTGGGAGGCACATATACAAACTGTTGTAATTCCTACACCGTTCACCTTATTTGGATGTAAATACCCTCACATTAAAGCTGATAGTCTGCAGTTAAAGCACATCTTGTTCCTTTCATTTCAAATCCATTGTTATGGTGTATAGAGCCAAAAAGATTAGAATGGTGTCGATGTCCCAATATTTATGGACCTGACTGTATATATATATATATTCATTTTGCTGGAGTATTGTTTCTTTTCATCCAAATTAAGAGTCTTAGTTATACCAGGTAAGTGCTTAGAAGAATGAAAAATAGTGTTTATATGATTCCATCTGACTGCCTAATGAGTAACCCCATCTGAAGGGTAAATCTTTCTCCTGCAGATGTCCTAAGGAGAAGCAGGGCCCAACACTAAGCTAGAGTCCTCTAAGACAAGTCAGTCAATAGCGACAAGCACACCAGCAAAGTACATTGAGCCCTCTTTCAGTGCCTTTTGGATTTTTTGGTCTTTAACCTTAAAGAAATGCACCCCACACAAGACATCACAGGGGTTACCAGAATGAGGACTGTGATGACCCAAAGTTCTGTAAACTCTGTCAAGCTCCATGGATTTCCAAGCAGGTTTATTCTAAATAATTTTAAAAGTGTTCTGAACAGTAAGTCCCAGATTGTTCAAGCCTGTGGCTTCAAGAATGCAGAGTCATATAGTATTGCAGTGATTACAGTCCTCAATATCATCCAAATGTGCTGCCTTGCTGCCCTCCAGGATAAGGGTATCCTAGCAATCAAATGAGAAAACAGAAAAGAGAGGGCGCACCAGCCTTGTGCATTATCTTTTGATACATTTATTGAGAAAAAACATTATTAAAAACTACTCACAAAGGTAGAAAGAAAATCACCCTTGTAACAATCTTTGACTTGTGACAGTCCGTCCACTGATCGCAGTCTCCAGGTCCTGAAGAGAGGACGTGCAAACCTCTGCTGGCTGACGCGTTTCGAAGGTTTACCTTCTTCCTCAGAGCCTAACAGTGTTTATCTCTTACAGCTACTTATACATGTGTTCATCTAGGAAGCACACCCCACATTGGCTCCGATGCCTCTCCCCCATTTTTGGGTGGTCTAGTAAAAGGTGGACCATTACTTTAGTACTTTAAAAACAACCACATATACACACACATATACACACATAAACCACCCGTATGTGAATGCAAACGCATGGATCCAGAAGTACGCTTGTCTCCAGACTGGCTTACACGCACAACTCGATCATATTCACATACACACATTAAAAAACCTGAATGGCTAAACATGTGCTAGTATCGAGTCCCCACATACATGTGCCACATGTACATACAGTATGTGTGCAAGGACCATGCACAATGGGCTACAGATGGGAAACGTCAAAGTACAATCTAGCGAACAGCGGTAACAATATCACCCACATTAGAATCTACACCATCCTAATAAAGGCCGTATCTAATTGGTCTCTCAGGGGTATAAATCTCCTCTCGTTTGTACATTCTAGTCCACATATTTATAATACATATAATCATATAATCGTTTGCCTCAGACTGCTGTCCTACCTCCGAATATACTGCGATGCCCTAGAACGGCGGCTGGAACGCATGCCGTGTTGTTTACTTCCTTGTGCGGTCCACAGTGTGGTCCAGACATCACTTCCCGTGGGCCCGCTGTCACGCGGGATTGACGTCAGAAGTTTTGGACACTGTCCACCATCTTGTTGGAGATGTAATGTGGAGGGCAAGGCAGACAAATCTAACCATTTCACTCTCCCCTCCAGAGTCACTCGAAACCATAAGCGTGACATAAGGAGGAAAAGCGACTCAGCAGGTCCGCAGAAGAGAGAATAAATAAAATATATATAATAAATAAATAAATAGCAAATAATAAATAATTAAATAATAAAACATAAAAATTTGATAGATTCTAAATACGTGACGGGAGAAGGGGCTCCAGATCTGTAACGTTTGGTTTACTATGTCCTCAGGAGGAAAGTGGGGATAAATATATCCACATACATATGCATATATACACGCATGTAGGTACATAAACATATATATACACACATACATATGCACACATGCACATATATGTGGGATTATGAGGAAAAACTGGGAGAAAAAATTCCCCAAAGAGGGTCAACAGAGAACACTAGTGTAAACACAAATCAGCTTTATTAATTACCAAAAAACATTAACCAACCAATTAGAGATACAAAAATGGTGAAAAAAAGTGGCAATATGGACAGACGGTACTCACAAACCAATTAAAAGAATGGACAACGTTGTCACAGGGGATAATTAAAAACATATGGGAGCCGCGGCTACACACCCACACATACACATCATTCAAACAACTATCGTATACTAGGGTATGATGGAGTTAATGGAAGTCCAGATATGTTGGAATATTGGGTTTCATAAAAGGTATCCACAGGTAACGTATTTTGTGATGCGAGAGTTTTCCAAATACCCCTGAAGTAGTTTGGATGTGGGTGAGCGATCTGGCTGTAAAATTATATATAATATAATGTTGTTAAACACAGGTAAATAAATCCCTTGCGCCTTGCAGGGTTGGTTCAAAAGAAAGGGTTGTGTAAACAGCAGTGATTTGCCAAAGTTCTAATCAGACCATTTCAGAATTCCAACAGGAGGGAATGCATATTAATCTACAGAGGTAACAGGTTAAATGTCCATGAAGACAAAAATGAGGGTATGTAATAGAAGCTGACATACGTTTTTGAAGTGCCGCATGGAGTGGATGGATCTCACTAACCGCACTATCTCCGTCGTCAGATTACAGTAATCCTTTTCGTTTCTGAGTCTCTGTGCAGATATATGCCGTACAGCTGTTCAGCTGATGAATCTGTGTGAAGATCAGCCAGGTCGAATAGCGCGCGGCTCCCGATGACGTGCTGACGTCACACTGCTGACCCGTTTCACCAGCCAATGAACGCTGGTTTCTTCAGAGCAAGGAGGGGTCTGTTGTGAGAAGCTTAAATAGGTACTGAGAGGTGTAATTACTATCTTCGTCCATTAGATGTCAACCAAAACCCTTCATGTGTAAAGCACTCAGCAAGAAAAAGCATACATACTAAATACAATGGAAAAATAGTAGTAATGGCGATCGCTAGATAGGGAAGGGGAAAGTCGAGTGAGGAAAAGAGGAAGGGGGGTTGGAAGGGGGAGGGGAGGGGGGGGAAAGGGGGGGAAAAGGGGGGGAAATTTTAAATAGGTAATGGCCATGGAAAGAGTGAAGGTCTAAATTGTTCCAATAATGACTATATAAAAGAAGAAGAGGGGGGGGAAGTATTATATTATGTGTTAGGTGTACCCAAGGTCATGGCCATGGCCAAAATTTTTTAGAGAAATAATTGACCTTGGGTACACCTAACACATAATATCATACTTTTCCCCCCCTCTTCTTCTTTTATATAGTCATTATTGGAACAATTTAGACCTTCACTCTTTCCATGGCCATTACCTATTTAAAATCCCCCCCCTCCCCCCCCTCCCCTCCCCCTTCCAACCCCCCTTCCGCTTTTCCTCACTCGACTTTCCCCTTCCCTATCTAGCGATCGCCATTACTACTATTTTTCCATTGTATTTAGTATGTATGCTTTTCCTTGCTGAGTGCTTTACACATGAAGGGTTTTGGTTGACATCTAATGGACGAAGATAGTAATTACACCTCTCAGTACCTATTTAAGCTTCTCACAACAGACCCCTCCTTGCTCTGAAGAAACCAGCGTTCATTGGCTGGTGAAACGCGTCAGTGGTGTGACGTCAGCACGTCATCGGGAGCCGCGCGCTATTCGACCTGGCTGATCTTCACACCGATTCAACAGCTGATACAGCCAATACAGCTGACACCAGTCTCTTGTCAGACCACGTACCAGATGAAGGCATTCCTCCCAACAGCGGACCCACAGTGAGCGAACGCTCTATCAGCTGAACAGCTATACGGCATATATCTGCACAGAGACTCAGAAACGAAAAGGATTACTGTAATCTGACGACGGAGATAGTGCGGTTAGTGAGATCCATCCACTCCATGCGGCACTTCAAAAATGTATGTCAGCTTCTATTACATACCCTCATTTTTGTCTTCATGGACATTTAACCTGTTACCTCTGTAGATTAATATGCATTCCCTCCTGTTGGAATTCTGAAATGGTCTGATTAGAACTTTGGCAAATCACTGCTGTTTACACAACCCTTTCTTTTGAACCAACCCTGCAAGGCGCAAGGGATTTATTTACCTGTGTTCAACAACATTATATATAATTTTACAGCCAGATCGCTCACCCACATCCAAACTACTTCAGGGGTATTTGGAAAACTCTCGCATCACGAAATACGTTATCTGTGGATACCTTTTATTATACCCAATATTCCAACATATCTGGACTTCCATTAACTCCATCATACCCTAGTATACGATAGTTGTTTGAATGATGTTTCTTTGTGTGGGTGTGTAGCCGCGGCTCCCATATGTTTTTAATTATCCCCTGTGACAACGTTGTCCATTCTTTTAATTGGTTTGTGAGTACCGTCTGTCCATATTGCCACTTTTTTTCACCATTTTTGTATCTCTAATTGGTTGGTTAATGTTTTTTGGCAATTAATAAAGCTGATTTGTGTTTACACTAGTGTTCTCTGTTGATCCTCTTTGGGGAATTTTTTCTCCCAGTTTTTCTTTATATGCATTTTAGGGCAACTTGAACTGCATGCAGGTTAACCCTGCATGATTGTCTTACACTTATCAGCAATATTGGCCACCTATTTATTCAAATTAACTTTTAGGTTGATCCAGGCAAAACCTTGCGTTTTTTATGTGGGATTATGCCATAGTGGGCAGTCCAAAAATTACCAATTGCCACCGATACAACATTCATCAATGCATATTCATGCACACACACACAGTGTGTATACATGTGTATATAAGAAGGAACAGCTGTCAGTGCATTTGTATAAAAATTCCCACAGGGTGCATGACAATAGATGAATACGCTGAGTTTAAAGAGAAATTAGTATTAATATTACTATTAAAAACTATGTTGTACACCCATTATTAGAGGTATGTGCCTATAGCTAAAGTGGCTAGTGCACACATATATAGGAGCATACACAGGACTACATGGTTGTGCCTGTACATATGCACATAGGTGCACATGCTCAGGCACTTACATAGATACAGAGATAAAAGCATGTACATATAAGCAATGCATATTAATAAAAACATGATTGTATAAATGTTTTTTAGAAAGGTATATAAAAAGCATTATTTTAAAAAGCCGAATCTATAAATTGTGTATATATAGCACAAAGAAAGATTTCCAATTTTTAAAAAGGTTTTAGAATGTTTTTTAAAAACATAAACCATTTAAAAGATCATAATTTATAGACTGTTAAAATGAATATATTTTTGGTGGAAAAAACTATATATATATTTTATATGTATTTATAAAGAAAGAGATATGAAGAAATATGAATAAATACACGCACTAACATATGCGTGTTCCTAGACATTGCATATTTAGTGAATGATGACAGAAATTTTTTTGATAAAAGATAAATTATGAATTATTTAAAAAATGGGGCAGGCCAAAATTATGGATCCCTACACTAATGGCTATGGACTTCGTATTCTAAAGGACGCTAGATACAGTTAGTGAATGGACATAGGCCTATTCTACAGTTGACTCTATAGCGCTTTCACACTATTTTGTGTATTTCGGGGTCTTTAGTGAGGCCTCCAGGGGCGAGACTGCCAAGGGTGAAGATCCAAAAGGCCTCTCGCTTACATAGCCTCTGGTGTCTCCTCCCTGCGTCTAGGTCTCCCCCCGATTGACTCTATTCCAAATACTTTCATGCCTGCAGGATCTCCTTGGTGAGCCTCTAGAAAATGCCGGGGGACTAGGTATTTGTCTCTTAGATTATTAATACCACATTTATGCTCTCCTTTTCTGACTCTCATAGGACACTAAGTTTGACTGACATACAGATGACCACAAGGACAAACAATACCATAGACTACATATTCTGTCCCGCAGTTCATGAATTGTTTACGTTTATGGAAACTTCCATCTCTCCCTACTACAGTTTTCTTTCTGTGCCACATGTACATGCACGTGCCACAGTTTTTAACACCGCATTTGTAGTTCCCTTTTTGGTCAAATATTGTTGACCAAATATTAGTGGGTTTGTTGGTAGATATTTTTACCCTACTTGGAGATATCAAGTTCCTCAAATTTGCGGGGCTTGCGAAAAACGATATTAGGATGATCAGGGAGTATGTCGCCTAGCACAGGGTCATGTTTAAGGATATTCCAAATGCTTTTGATAATATTCTGAATCTCAAAAGCCTTGTTAGTGTACTGGGTAGAGAATCGAACCTGTTGGATATCAGGGGTGGTCTGGCATGGAAGTTTTTTGTTACCAAGTGGATTATCAAAAAGGACCAAATATTTGTTAAGGGCTGTCTCTACAGTACATGGCTTGCATCATAACCTTTTTCTATAAACTTCTGTATAAGAAGCTTACTCTGTTCTAAGTAGTCTTCTTTTTTGGAACACATGCACCTCAGGTGACAGAATTGTCCATAGGGGACATTATGTATCTACCTTGGATGGTGATTACTTCGCATGTAGGTACGAGTTACCTCCAGTAGGTTTAAAATGTGTTTTAGGTTGCGCATGCACGAGAGCTTCGAGATGGCCGCCTGAGCCAGGAGCTCCGCACATCACCGCTTCAGGCTCGCCCACGACGCCCTTCCGACCCCGCTTAAGCGCCATCCTTACAGCATCAGATCCCCCCACAAGCCGGAGAACACCCCCATATGTTTAAAACCGGGGTCAGATGGAATCTGGTTTCGGAATTCGCTGCCTCCACCCGCCCAGGGTGTACCAAGATGGCCACCGCAGCTGCTGCAGCCTCACAGCTACATGCTTCCCTCGCTGAAGGAACCCCAGAACTCAGGCAAGTGATGGCCCCAGCCCTATTGCACACCACTCCTGGGTCTCACACCGCAGGAATGCAGGCACAGACTCCCTCACTGGCCTCCACGGAGTCCCTGCTCGGCCACACATTTGGAGACCAGGCCTTCTCCTCTGCAGGCCCGATGGCACCTATCTATGCTGCGTCTCTCCCTCTCAGCCCGTCGACCCAAAACACTCACCTTTTGGTGGAAGATCTCTTTACTAAATTCTCCACTCTCCTAGAAAAGAGTCTAGAGGCCACGGCAGCTAAAATAACAGGTAAAATTAAAGCGGACCTCCAGAACATTGGCTCCAGGATGGACGCCATTGAAGGCAAGCTGGACCAGACTGCTGCAGTCTCTCACCAGAACACTGACTTAATCCAGTCCCTTCAAGATCAACTGGACACAGCGTTTTCTCGCATAGATGATTTGGAGAACAGATCTAGGAGGCTTAATTTTCAGATCAGAGGACTGCCGGAAACAATTCTCGCTGTCACAGCAGCCACGCAGGAGTTAATGAAGTCGCTGATCCCGAATATTCCGTCATCACGATTGGAGCTGGATAGGGTACATAGGGCCCTGGGTCCGCCCAGGAAAGACGGTTCCCCCAGGGACATCATTGTCAAACCGCATTATTATGACGTTAAAGAAGCGGTCATGAAACAGGCCCGGGCCCTTTCCAGGTATCCTGTCAAGGTCACCCAGTGCAAATCTATGCAGATCTCTCCCCCTCCACCATCCAGCGAAGAAGAACCCTGAAACCCCTTCTATCTGCTATGACCCAGAGGGACATTAAGTATAGATGGGCCTTCCCCTTTGTGGTGAAATTCTCCCACAGGGGTCAGAGCGACTCTTTCTCCAGCTTTGCAACGGGAGAGAGGCTTCTACTCAACCTGAAGATAATCTCTCAGGAGATGGAAATGGAAGCATCACCCCCCTCGACTGGTTCCAACAAGCGCCCTCCTCCAGTCAGCTCGCCGAATCCCCTATGGAACAAGACCAAGTCTAGAAGATATTCCCATAATGGACCTCCATGACCGCAAGATCACACTGAAATCTGTGTCCCATGTAGTCAATTGCCTCCGCATTTGACTGGTTCTCTAATTGCAGAGATTGACTCCCTCCCACTCCCTGGGAGTAGTTAAGTTCAGTGTTCTCCCTCCACTCGGGGAAAAGTTTGATTTTTCTTTTTTTTTATGACGCTTATTTTTTTCACCCTGTTGATTTGGATTTTTCCCCCCTTTTTTTGTTTTTATACTTGTAGGCGACCCTGTGGCTTTGCCTCCTCTCCCTGTCCCGTGGAGATGCGGGGGTGGAGTAGTCAAGTTGGGGTAAATCTGGGGTTCGGAAAACCTTTATATATGTTATATATGTTACAACCTGTTGTATGTTTGACGGTTACAGTTACAGTTGGCACCCAATCACCACAGGTTGTAGGGCGCCCTGATTCAGGGCGGATTGCATGTGCCTCCTCTTCTCCCTTAGACACCCGCGGGTATCCGGAGGATAGGACGTCCAACCGATTGGTTGGGGTTTTGACCATATATTATCTCACATTTTACAGTGAGATGACACAGGGGGTCTTTTTTCTTCCTTGGGCTCTGGGCAGCCTCGGGAGGAGAAAATTCTCCCTTACTTCTTTCTCTTCTTCCTTTTCTTTTCTTTCTCCCCTCCCATCTTTCCCTGCCCTCCCATGGAACACCACTTAATCATTTTATCCATTTCAGACAAATTACTTGGCGGGCCACTACAGACTGAGACTTCCACTGGTAGAAGAGCACCGTACCCCCTCTCTGCATGGCATCGAAAGACACCCGTGCTGGTAGGTGACAGTAGATTAAATAGCAATCCTTTACCCAGGTCTCATGGCTGACCGCACACACAACACCATAAGGGTTGCCACCCATAATGTCCAGGATTTGAATTCCCCCCTTAAACGAAGGAAGGTCTTTAACACTTACAAATCCTCTAAACTAGATAATATCATGATGCAGGAAACTCATTTCCCTGCTAGGTACTGTCCCAAGTTCCTTCACTTCCCAAATTTTTATTTAGCCAGTGCAGAAAATAAGACCAGAGGGGTGGCCATAGCGTTTGCTAAAACATGTAACTTAAGTTGGATCTCAGACACCAAAGATCCAGGAGGCAGGTTCCTTTTGGTTAAGGGAACAATAGACGGGCAGCTTTATTCTCTAGTTTCCTATTATACCCCTAATAAGGGCCAAGCGGCATTTTTCAGAAACCTCCTCAACACCCTCTCACCTTCCTTAGAGGGCACAGTCATTTTTGGAGGAGACTCCAATGCCGCCTTTGATCAAGGGCTGGACAAGTCCAGACCCCCTTCCAATCAACTTACCCGTCCAACCAAAGAAAGCCTCAAGATAGCCAGACTCATCCATGCCCATGGGATGGTGGATGTCTGGAGGGAATTAAATCCCAACAAACGGGACTTCACCCAATTTTTCCACCCTCACAATTCCTACGCCAGGATTGACCACCTTCTAGTTAAAACGCATTCCATTAATCATAAAATCCCATATCAAGGACACAGTTCTGTCTGATTCCTCAATGGTCATCATGGTAATTCAAGCCTATCACTATAGAAAGGGTAGGGGACAGTGGAGGCTCAACGAATCCATTCTCTCAGATCCGGTCACTATGCTAGACAAATCTTTAAGGGAATATTTCCTTTTTAACAAAACCGAGGATATCTCGGCTGAAACGCTGTGGGCAGCCCATAGGGCCTTTATCAGAGGGGAGTTCATCAGTCTGGCATCCCAGATTAAGAGGGAAAGAGAGACTGACATACAGATCTTAGAGGACAAATTTTCAAAACTCCAGGCTCTTCACAAATCAAACCCCTCCCTTTCCTCAATATCCCAGCTAGACAAAGCCAGGTTGGAGCTCAGCCTAGCGATGACATCTAAGGCAGAAAAAAACAAATCCATTGGAAAAAACACAAGTTTTACACTAAAGGGGGCAGGATGGGCTCCATGCTGGCCGCTAAATTAACGCCCAGAGTTAAGTCCAATATAA
Organism: Lithobates clamitans; assembly: GCA_037952925.1. Taxonomy (NCBI): domain Eukaryota; kingdom Metazoa; phylum Chordata; class Amphibia; order Anura; family Ranidae; genus Lithobates; species Lithobates clamitans. The sequence continues at coordinate 1,766,129 of JBBGZY010000677.1, forward strand.
TGCCAAAAATAACAGTGCCAGGTCAAGGCACCACGGCTGACCCCTCCAAGATCCTGGAGGATTTTCACGCTTTTTATAACACCCTTTACTCTCCGGGCACTCCCCTTACTGATATTTCATTAGACACGTTTTTAGACGGCCTCTCACTTCCGTCGCTCTTAGCAGAACACAAAGACAGCCTAGAAGCCCCATTCACAGAGGGCGAGGTGCTTGGAGTGATAAAAACCCTGAAGAATGGTTCTGCCCCTGGCCCTGATGGTCTGTCAAATCCCTACTACAAAGACTTCTCCAATACCCTAGCTACACACCTAACTAAATTTTTCAATACTAAAACGAAGGGGGACCCACTTGATCCACAACTTAATACTGCATACATCGCGGTGATCCCTAAGCCATACAAGAATCTGGAAGATGTAGGAAACTATCGCCCTATATCGCTTATTAACTGTGATATCAAAATTCTGACCAAGATTCTTGCTAACCGCATAGCTTCCTTCATCAATACATATATAAACAAGGATCAATTGGGTTTCATCTCGGGCAGTCAAGGCCCAGATCAGATAAGGCGGGCCATAGATTTGGTATCCATTCTCCAAACTAATTGAGAGGGGGGTCCTAAACAACCAGGGATGCTCCTGTCATTGGACCTGCAAAAGGCCTTCGACTCAGTCTCATGGCCCTATATTTTTACCATTTTGGAGCGCTGGGGCTTTGGCCGGCGATTCATGGGACTGATACAGGCATTATATTTCAATCCCACAGCCAGTATACGGCTCCAAGGCTACTACTCCAAGACTATAATGATAAAAAAGGGCACTAGACAAGGATGCCCACTCTCGCCGCTCATATTTGCAATAGCTATTGAAACTCTCGCCATTGCTATTCGCCAAAACCCAAACAGTAAGGGTGTGTCCTGCGGCTCCCAAATTCACAAATGTGGCCTCTATGCGGATGACATTCTGCTCTTTCTTACATCACCCATAACCTCTCTTCCCAACTTATGCCAAACTTTAGATGCCTTCGCTAGGTTATCAGGATTACAAGTTAACTATTCAAAATCACAGGCACTAAACATCTCCCTACAAACCGACACTGTGGAACTCTTCTGAAAGAACTTCAAATTCAAATGGAGCGACTCCTCCATTAGATACTAGATAGGAATTAACTTAACAGCTAAGACTGAAACCCTTTATAATCTTAACTATCCCCTCATGTACCGCAAGCTAGAAGCAGACCTAAACTCCTGGTCCCAAAACAACATTTCTTGGCTGGGGAGGGTGAATTCAATCAAAATGACGCTACTTCCCAGATTATTATATCTTTTCCACGCCTTACCCATCCCTATCCGGAGGGACCATATTAAAAATTTTCAAAGCAAACTTCTGAAGTTTACCTGGGGCAAGGCGGGCTATATAATTCCCCAAAGAGCCCTCTACACGCATAGAAAAAAAGGAGGCTTAGGATTGCCCCATCTCTACAAATACTATCAAGCTGCCAGATTATCCCAGTTTTCGATAGTCTACTCTAGTTTTGAGAAACCTGATTGGGTCAAGATAAAAAAACATGCGGTCCCTAACTTCACATTAGACTTCCTCCTCTGGAGCCCCCCAAAAAATAGACCCTCAATACTCGCACCTACCCTGTCCCATTCCTTTGCTCTCTGGGACTCCCTCCACTCCTCGGAGGCTCTAGTCTCAGCCTATAAACCCCTGACTCATCTCTATAATAACCCAGACTTTACCCCCAGGAAAAATGTCCTGGCCTTCAGGTGGTGGGTGGACAAAGGACTCTATAGGATTGGGCACTTCTTCACTGCATCAGGCCCTTTCACCCTAAAGCATTGTATCAAAACGCTTGATCTTCCCACATCTGAAAAATTTAGGTTTGGTCAAATATCCCATTTTTTACAATCTTTATGTAAAGATAAAGCGCTCCCCCCAAAATTTACTGACTATGAATTGTGGTGCGGTCAAGCCAAAGATCAGAAGGGGGGATCTCAGTGATCTACTTGTCACTTAGCTCTCCTGGCTCGAAGGCGTCCTTCATGGAGGCCTGGGAATCAGATCTCCAATTCAAATGGAACCCGGAGAACTGGCCTGGTTCAAATCCTTCCAGGGTATCATTAACACCACTCTGATAGCAGCAAGCCTGAAAGTGATTTCCAGATGGTACTACACTCCTTCCAGACTGACTTCCATCTTCCCCGCAGCAGACCCTCTGTGTTTCAGGGGCTGTCAACTCACGGGCACAATGTCTCACATCTGGTGGAAATGCCCCAAAATACGTTCCTTTTGGAAAAAAATATTCAATATTATAGACGAGCTTGCGAAGACTCGGATTCCCAGGACTCCTATGGTGGCCCTCCTGAATGCCTCGATTCCACGGACCTCTAAACTTTCCCGTAAATTGGTTCACTTTGTGCTGGTAGGGGCTAAACTCACAATTGCCAGGGCCTGGAAACAGCTGGGAGTCTCTCTCTTAGCAGCTAAAAGGAAAATATCCTGGATAATGTCCCAGGAAAAGCTCTCCAGTATTGTTCAGGATTCAGCCAAGAAATTTGAGAGTACTTGGGAACCATGGGCCCGTCTGGTAGGTATACCCATTGGACCTCCTAATAGGCCTATATAAAACGCTCTCCGAATGCATAGTGGTGTTCCTTACCTTCTCCTCCCCTCCCCCTCTTCTTTTTTCTTTCTTTTCTCTCTCATTCTCTCCTCTTTAGGTCTACTCTGGACCTTGGTTTTACTTATACTTACCCAGCTACTTTGTTAGCCCAGATATGCATATAAACAGCTAAAGCGCTTAAGGTAGGGTACGGAGATGTTCACTCTTTATTTTCCCTTTCTTTTTAGCTCTCTGCTCCATAGGCTCTGACGTGTCACGAGCCTTTTATTAGGAGAACTCAGACCATTGAGGATAATAAGGGTCTCCTCCTTCCGGCACAGTATGTTCCCGTTAGGGGTGCCTGGAGACGAGAGAATCCAAGGTTATCAGGTTAAAGTACTCTTCGACATTCCCATCGGTCGGACTGCTCCTACTGCCCTGGGGTCCCTGATAATGTTAACCCTCTAGCTAACCTATGTATATTGTATGTTACATTCATCACACTATTTTTTGTTGCTTATATTTGACAAAGTATATGTCTGTATTACAAATCCGCTTATTCCAAAATAAAAATCTTTTGAAATAAAATGTGTTTTAGAAAAAAATATTACCATCTAGGTCCCCCTGGAGTTCTAAGTCCAGAAAGACTAAACACTTTTTGTCTATGACATGGGTAAATTCTATGCCGAAGGAGTTGTTCTTACAGTGTTCTAGAAAGTTATTAAGGTCATGGTCTGACCCGTCCCAGATTATAAGAATATCATCGATGTATCTGGCATATGGGACCAGGTTAGCCCTGAAAGGATAGTTTTTCCATATAAAGGCATTCTCCCAAAAGCCCATAAATATATTTGCGTAGCTAGGGGCAAATCTGGCCCCCATAGCTGTACCCTTATCTGCGAAAAATAATCACCCAAGAAAGAAAAGTAGTTATGTGTAAGGGAGAATCTAACAAGAATTTAGCTTGTAAGGGGTTCAGTCTATCATCCTTTAGTAAAAAGTAGTTCATGGCTTTTAGTCCATATGTGTGGTCTATTGATGTATATAACGAGGCACGTCCAGGGAGAGCTATCTGTAGCTAGGCTGCCATTTATAATTAGACAGGATTTCATATGGCCAGAGTCATATGGCCAGAGTCTCTTACAAAGGATGGTAGATTGATCACAATATCCTGCAAGAAATAATCGATATAACATCCCAGGTTGCTAGAGAGACTATTGATCCCGGCTATTATTGATCTACCCGGGGATCTGTGAGGCTTTTGTGCACCTTGGGTATATGGTAGAAGCGTGGGATCACAGCATGCCTGTTGTATAAGAAGAAGTATTCATTTTTCGTAAGAACTTCCTTCAGTAATGCCTCATCTAGAAGTGTTTTAAGCTCCTTTGTGTACTCCACTGTAGGATCTTTTCTTAATTTGATGTAGGTTTCGGTATCGCTCAAAAGTCTCCTTACCTCAGCTATATACTCATCTTTGTTTTGAATAGTGAGGCTTCCACCTTTATCAGCCCTTCAGATGATTACATCTTGATTTTGTTTCAGACTGTCTATAGACATGAAGTAAGGGTCAGTATTTTTAATGCTATTTTGCTTATTGTTGTAATTCAACTTTGTTTTAAAAGTATTAAAAACCATATCATAAAAAGTAGAAATAAATTTCCCTTTTGCCCAATGGGGGAAAAAAGAGCATTTGGGTCTAAAAGAGGTACTAATGCACTTTCACATCAGGAACCAGCCTTTGGTTCAGAAATTATCTGTCCATCTGGTTGTGCCTCTAAATATAACTCTTCTAATATATTTAATATAGAGTCCTCCTCTACACTTGTTTTGGAGGGTGGCAACGCCTCAGATTTTGTTTTGATGTTGTTACCAATGCTATTTTCACTTCCGGCTTCTTTGAGCATATAATATTTTGGATAGTGAGTTTACGTATATATTTATTGAGATCGATAAATAACTCCAATAGATTTGGTGCACTGGGTGGAGCAAAGTTGAGGCCCTTCCTGAGGAGGTCCAGTTCAGTTTCCGAGAAAACAGAACTGGATAAGTTATAAATTTTGATATCAGAATGGGTAGTATCTAAAGTTTGCCTCTTTTTACATCCCTTTCCTCCTCTTTTTCCTCTTCTTGATCTTCTTCTCTTTTCCTCGTTTTTTTCGTCATTGATGGAGTAAGCGATAGAGGGTCCGAGGTCTTGCTGCCTGTTGCGGAACCCTCTATTTTCACAACTACCTTCTCTAAAAAAAACAGAGGGGGTGTAATATCTGATATGTTGGCACTATTGTCATCTGACTCAAAGTTACTAAGGACTGTAAAGGGGTTATAGGTTTGTAAACCACTGGGCATCTTGGGCTCTATATCTAGATCTATATTTGCACTCCCAAATGTTACATTGGATGTGCAGGCCATGAATGGAGGTGGAGTGCAATTACTATTATCCAATGGTGTAGTAAGTTCTCCCCCTCTGGGCTGCAGGCTTTCATCTTCTTTACTTACATTTGTGGGATTTTCTGCTAGTAAGGGGTTTTTCCCTCTAGTCTCTTTGAGTTGATTAATGTTACTCCTACTATTGTTGTTATTCTTTGGATGCACAGATGGTGTGGTCTTAGCGGGGATGTTATTCCTCGCAGGATGTTGTTTTTGGGTATTACGGATGCTTTCCCTTACCCTTACTATGGGCATGTTGTTAATGAAAGGGCCTTCATTGTATATATCCACCCTCCCCTCTTTTGTTCTAGTTTGTTCCTCTTTCCTTTTTATGTTTATATTTGTGATTGGTTTTGTTCCTATTATTCTTTGGTTTAGTATTGCTATTTCTTTGCATGTCAGTCTGAGGTGGAAATGAATGGTGTCCTTGGGATTGTGTATTATGTTCGTTACTTTCAGTTAGATGCTCACTATTCGTCTTATGCCCCGTACACACGATCGGACATTGATCGGACATTCCGACAACAAAATACATGGATTTTTTTATGCATGGATACATGGATACGATGGATGTTGGCTCAAACTTGTCTTGCATACACACGGTCACACAAAGTTGTTGGAAAATCCGATCGTTCTAAACGCGGTGATGTAAAACACGTACGTCGGGACTATAAACGGGGCAGTAGCCAATAGCTTTTGTCTCTTAATATATTCTGAGCATGCGTGGCACTTTGTGCGTCGGATTTGTGTGCACACGATCGGAATTTCCGACAATGGATTTTGTTGTCGGAAAATTTTATAGCAAGCTCTCAAACTTTGTGTGTCGGAAATTCCGATGGAAAATGTGTGATGGAGCCCACACACGGTCGAAATTTCCGACAACAAGGTCCTATCACACATTTTCCGTCGGAAAATCCGACCGTGTGTACAGGGCATTATTCTTATTATTTTTAGTGGTAATATTTGTTTTTTTTTCAATTAAATTCTCGATTGTTTAAATAATCCAACCAGTCCGACTCAAATTTGCCTGATTTTTTACTGATAAGGTTGGTTTCATATTTCATCATTTGCTTGTTCACTTTCTGGTCCCAGCTATCAAAAGTTGCAACATCAGAGAAAATGGATAGTTCCTCTTGTAGGGTACATATGTCTGCATGAATCACAGAGAGATTACGTTCTCTTTGAGTAATTATATATTGTGGCCACATTCGGTTACATTCGATTTTAATCCAATTTTCTCTGAGGTCTTCATCTAGAAATGTACATATTTTAGTAATTCTTAAACCTCTTGGTATTCTTTTAAATTCTAAATATTTTTGCAATAGCAGGATGTACCTCTATTGCAGCATTTCTCTTTCTAATAGATCCTTTAGTCTGTAAAATAATGATACCATTTTGTTCTCCCTGTCTGGGGCCTGCTTTTCAGTGTCTATCGTTGTAGCCTCCTCATTTGTGTTTGTCTCAGATTCAAAAATGTTAATACTAGTAGTAAAACCTTTAGCCAGTGATGATCTTCCCAGTTGTCTTTCTTCTATTGATTTAACTGTCATCATTCCAAAATTCGGTTACAGTCTGACCAATAGGACTGCCCGAACAATCACACTTTGCAGCTAGAGTCCCCAAAGAATATTCAATACAGCAGAACAAAATACTCTTGTGCATGAATGTGTTAGCCAAACAGTCCAAAGTTCAGGATGGATCTATACCGAAGGTACACCCCATCACCAGTGTATACAAATGCAATCATCCATGTTCCATCCAATTGGATGCCGGTTCATTTGTAACCTGTTACACTGTTTCTAAATAAGTCATATCAATACAAAGATTCCTATTTCAGTCTCTGAATCCCCATTTTGGAATTACTCTATCTTTGTGTGCCTACTGATTGAGATTCTTGTTATCTTGATCCTTGGTGTGGGTTCTCTTGCTGGGTTGGGTATTCCTCCCTCGCCCCCCCTTTTGGTCATCATTAGGGTGGCCGCTCTTGTCTCCAATCCTCCTGGACATTTCAGGGTCAGCATAGCCATATCTCCTTTCTTGTAATTCTTGATGTGACATAGCAAGACACCTGCTTCTACATGATATCATAGATACCTCAACCACTTTTCCCTGATGAAGAGGAATAACGCATGACCTTGAAAAGTGTTGGGTATCACTTTATAAAATGAAAGTTGCAATTCTTTCAGAAAACTGGGATTTTTGTAGGGAGATATTACGTCTATTCTCCAGTAGGCATCAATGAGTGAGATAATTAAAATATATTTTTTATTTAATTGTAATAAAAAAGGTATACAAAACAAATATAAATATATATACACAAATATGACCATCCAATATTATGTTCAAATTTCATTCGTGCCTGTCAGCCAACATGTTTTGCAGAAAACTAATTGCTTCATCAGGGCATAAATTGGCATCACTGGTTCATTTAAACTACATAAACAACAGATAGATATACTGGAGTTATATGGCGGTCAAACATATTTATGCAACCAAATACAGTAAGGAAATATTTAATCAAAGCATTCATCTGATAGTCTCACCTACTGGTGCAAGTCTAAAATTTAAAGCACATTGCCAGGCATGATACACTGTACCAACTGGTGCAAACAATCCAAGGGTGCCAGATCCCAACCTGATAGTACCAACAGAGGAACTGGACCACACAATGACAGGAAGTAGTCTAGTAAAATATGTAAGAAACAAAAAAGAAGAAAAAAAACCCACTATGATTCCTAATCCAAAAAGAAAATGTATGTAATTAATCTATGTCATAAGACAATTGAAAAGATGTACTGTCAAACACAATATACAAAAGCGTAACGTAAATAAATGAGATATAAACATGGCCATAAAGGCTAGTAAATCAATCTCAGTATGGGAGGCTAGTGGCTATATTCAAGTGTGTCATTACATTTAATGTATAATACAACTTTACATAATGCACTTACTGACCATATATGAATAAGCCCAAACGCTTAGTCTCTTTTATGGTTATAGGTGGGAGAGTCATTTTTAAATTGAATTGCAAGCTGCATAAGATTTAACAGGGTTAAATAGGACCATATAATGCAATATAGTTCTATATGCCGCTCATGCAACCCCTGAGGCCCTATAAGGTAGCATAGCTAACCGGCATCAAGGGATTAGCAAGTAAACGGTCAAAAAGTCTTCCTCTATAACAGACAAATACCCCCCTATCCCCAAGGATGGGAAGCAGACAGTGCATAGAGTCCCCCAACAATAAGGATGCCTTTCCATATGGTCATAAAAATCAAGCGTAGAGATTACCTACTGGGGCTAGAGAGTCGTGGCTCCTCACTCAACAGAGTCTCCTCCTGTCAGTAAAGATGGGTCGGGGCCGAGTGTGTCTGTTAGACAACACAGCGGCGCCTCCATCTTTTGTATGGTCCCACCCGAAGTGAAAAGGTCAGGGATGACCTCCGGCATCACTTCCGGTCCGGATGTCCCTGCACATGATGCGCGCGCACCTCACAGAGCGGATGCACATGCCAGCACTCTAGTGGATGCGCGCGCCCTGCCCACACTTCGCGAACGGAGTAAGGGCATGTGGGGCGGACATAGAGCACTCCGCCCCCATATGCAGGGACGTCCGAGTCCCCCTATCTATGGCAATAGCAACAGTGTGGTACCTGACTCGTCCGGCATGGTGGAGGCTCCTTTAGATAGTCCCGCAAACGACTATAAACACTCTGTATTTAGATGCAATGAATATGATTTTAACAAATAAGAAACTATATACTTTAAACATGATAATAACCCATACAGGGATCTTTCTCCTAGAGACCAAACAGGTATGCATGAGTATAGAAAGCACAATAAAATAAATACATATATATTGCAGCAACCATTCTAATTGACCAGATGGAATTAATGGGAGGAGGAAATAAGGAGCCAGATAGGGCAGTGTCCCCTGATTAACCACCCATGTATCTTAACCCCCCTAAATAGTACAGAAGGTGGAGCCAGACAAGAGGTATAGGTTCATTTGAAATAGTCATTCATAAAGCCTGTATATTGAAGAAAACGAGGGAAAAAAAAAAAAGGAGAAGAAAAGGAAAAAAGGAGAGTCCCAGTTAAGGCTCCCAACCATGTATTACAAAAATGGTTTATATGAGAGTGCTGTATTCAGGCCAGGTGGATGAGTGGCCTGCTGGCCAAAAATCCATCTAGCCTCTCTCTGGAGTATTAGTTTATCCACATTTCCTCCCCTCTCGAAGTCAGATATGACCTCCAGAGCAAAGAAGGAAATAAAACTAGGATCAAAACTATGATGGAGACCAACGTGCTTACAGATGGGAGTGTATAGCAGTCCGGCATCCAGATAGTATAAATGGTCCTGAATCCTTTTTGCAAAAGGACGTTTGGTTTTACCAATATAGAAGGTGCTGCAACGGCACGTGGCAAGATATACAATGCCTGTCGTGGAACAATCTGCGTAGCCCCTTAGCCTATGGAATCACCCTCTTGGGAGGGGGCATCCTATGCCTTCTCTGATCCACGGGCAGAATTCAGTGTCCACATCTATAAGTGCCGTTGCCGCGCTCCGCCCCAGAAATGATGTTGTAGGCTGTAAATGACTATGTACTAAAGTGTCCCTGATGGACCGTGACTTTCTATACGTGATCTGTGGCACATTAGCTACATATTTGGAAACTATCGGGTCCTCCGAGAGGAAATGCCAGTTGTCATTGATGAGATTCTGGATCGACTGTTGATGGGTCTTGAAAGTGGTGATAAGTTTGGTGGTAGGATGGGGGTCACATACTTTCTGTTTGAATATGAGAGTATCACGTGTGTTTGATTTTGCCCGTTTGTAAGCCCTTTTGAGGATTTTCTTGCTATAGCTTCTGTCAAGTAGCCTCTCATAAAGTGCCTTTGCTTCTCTTTCAAAATCTTCATTTCTCGCACAATTCCGCCGCAACCGCAGATATTGGCTGTAAGGTATGCTATATACAAGCGTACGAGGGTGGGAGCTGGAGAAGTGCAGTATGGTGTTCCCAGCAGTCTCCTTCCTATATAGTGTGCTAAAGACAGAACCATCTTCTTTGAGGACTAGGCGCAGATCCAAAAAAGGGATGGAGATTGCGTTCGATTGAATCGTGAAATTTAAATTGAAGTTATTTTGGGACAAAAATTCCATAAAATCCGACAGCAGGTCTGTTGAACCTGTCCAAATCAGGAGGACATCATCGATGTTTCTCCACCACAGAAGAATGTGGTGGAGATACATCGAGGCCCCTTCACTGGAGAAAAGAGTGCGTTCCCATCCCCCCAGGTACAGGTTGGTGTACGATGGGGCACAAGAAGTCCCCATCGCTACCCCCTGCACCTGGAGGTAGGTAATGCCATTGAACAAAAACATATTGTTGGTTAGGATATGTTCCAGTAGTAGGATGATAAATTGGCCTAGTTCCCAGCTATTGTTGTCTCTTTCTCTAAGGAATTCCGAAACAACCTCTATACCCTTGGTATGTGGGATGCTTGAATAAAGAGCCTCTATGTCAATTGCTGCCAGAATTGCTCCTTGAGGTATAGTAAGTCCTTCCAAGATTTTAAGTAGGTCTAATGTATCCTTAAGGTATGAGGGCAGGCTTGTGACATGTGGGCGTAGATAGCTATCTACGTATTGACTGGCAGTCTGGGTATGACTGCCTATCCCAGATATGATGGGATGTCCAGGGGGGTTCACAATGTTCTTATGAACTTTGGGTAATGAGTAAAAGGTTGGCGTAATTGGCCATTTTACTTCCAAAAACTCCCGGGTGTCTTTGTCAATCAGGCCCTGTTGGTGTGCCTGATCGATGATGGTCAGATAGTTAGATCTTGCCTCAATGAGCTTCTGAGCTGGAACTTGCTGATACCATTCCTGATTCTTGAGTATATTTAGACACATGTTAATATAGTCCTCCTTATTCATCAACACCACATTTCCTCCTTTGTCGGATGGTTTGATTATTAGGTCTTCCTTCTCCATAAGATTTTTTAGGGCTGATTGTTGTGCCAATGATAGGGTGTTGATGGTACGCTTGGGAAATTGCATCCCTTCTATATGTTTGGTAGTTTGTTTCAAAAACGCCCATACCGCTGGGCATGTTTGAAGATTCGGAAACTTTTGAGATTTTTGCCTTGAATTTCAATGGTACAGTGGGAGTTGCTGTAATTACTTCTTCCTCCTCAGATGATGAGTCTTGGGAGTTTTCATATCCCTCGTTTTCATCCAATAGTTGGATCAATGTTTTTAAGGCCCTAAAATCTTGTACTTTGAAACCTTTGTATAAGTCTTCTTCCCTGTTCACCCCCTTACCCCTATCGGTGTCAAATATGTACTTATATGTTAAATTTCTTGCAAAGATATGCAAATCTTTAACCAAGGTGAATTTGTCTATCTGCTGTGAGGGACAAAGGCTGAGCCCTAGTCTCAATACCTCCAGTTCTACCAATGTAGGCTGATATGATGAGAGGTTAATAACGTCTAATCCCGATTTGTTACAGTCTGATTACAAATGGATCCATTTTCCCAGTCCGTTGTGTCATTGGAGTGGCCGGGGGGTTGTTGGGGACATGATCTAAAGGGGATGGTCCTGTGTTGGAACCACATCCTTGGTTGGATTTAGGTATGGCCCCCATTTCTCGTGGGGGTGCTGCATCATTTTCTGGTGCATCTCTAAACATAGGGAGAGATGTAGTCGTTCCTGTAAATGAGTCATTATAAGCCCCTTCTCCTAGATCTGAATAGGAGCTATTTTGTAGATGTATGGATGGAGAGATAATACGCTTTTTACTAGTGCCTCCATGGTTTTGATGTTCATTATTGTTTCCTCGTTTTGGTAGACATCCTCTACCATGTGATCCTCGTGAGGACTTGGGAGGTGGTTTGTAGGATGAAACAGAGGATGAGGCTGGTATCTCAGAATCAGACCTATAAGGGGTTTCGAAGTTCTTATTTGTCAGGAATTGCCTCTCCCGTCTGTTATTTTGGCCTCTAGGCCATCGCGTACCCTCCTGAAAAGGCCAGTTTATCTTTATAAAATTTTGTGTCCTTCTTTGTAACAATATTTTTATTATAGTTTTCTAAATATTGTACTAGATCATTTTCGCTCTTTTTGAAATCTGCACTTGTAGCTAGTTGGTGTCCACTTGCTTTGAGTGATTCAATCTCTTTGTCCAAGTCATTTAATTATTTGTTATATTTAGTTTTTAACATTGAAATCAAATTTGCAGAGCATCTATTAAGGTTCTGTTCCCATTCCTCTTTGAAGACTGGATCAGTCATTTCAAAGGAGGGAAAGACCTGTATTCTCAATCCCTGGGGGCTGATTTTTTCTCTTAGGTAACGATCTAAAAAACGAATATGCCAACCTAAATTGGACTTTTTTTCCATAAGTCTTTTGAGTTTCAGGAAAAAAATATCCAAATTGATCTCAGTTTGTGTATGAGAGGTACATGTGCTCTGTATGTTGTCTAAAAATTGATCCCAGTTTGAACCTAGAAATTGTGACATTGTACAGATAGATATTCTGATTTAAAGAGAGGAGAGTATAATGGTTAGAGGCCAGCGGGGGAAAGAGTGAAACAAGGGGGGACCCACACAGATTGTCAAATCCAGAAAGGGATACAATATATATCAAACAAAGTTATACCAAAATTCAAAATAATTGCGTTCATGGAGTAAATAAAACCTATAAATGTCCAGGACCAGCAAAAGCAGGTTTTACACCCAATTCTAATGTGATTGTTAACAGATGATAGAAGGTTGTGGACATAGATAGGAGTTAGTTAGGACGAATCTCCCAATCCCTATTTATAACCAAATAAAATGAAAGTTGCGATTCTTTCAGAAAACTGGGATTTTTGTAGGGAGATATTACGTCTATTCTCCAGTAGGCATCAATGAGTGAGATAATTAAAATATAATTTTTATTTAATTGTAATAAAAAAGGTATACAAAACAAATATAAATATATATACACAAATATGACCATCCAGTATTATGTTCAAATTTCATTCGTGCCTGTCAGCCAACATGTTTCGCAGAAAACTAATTGCTTCATCAGGGCATAAATCGGCATTACTGGTTCATTTAAACTACATAAACAACAGATAGATATACTGGAGTTAAATGGCGGTCAAACATATTTATGCAACCAAATACAGTAAGGAAATATTTAATCAAAGCATTCATCTGATACTCTCACCTACTGGTGCAAGTCTAAAATTTAAAGCACACACCACCATTGCCAGGCATCATCCACTGTACCAACTGGTGCAAACAATCCAAGGGTGCCAGATCCCAACCGGATACTACCAACAGAGGAACTGGACCACACAATGACAGGAAGTAGTCTAGTAAAATATGTAAGAAACAAAAAAGAAGAAAAAAAAACCACTATGATTCCTAATCCAAAAAGAAAATGTATGTAATTAATCTATGTCATAAGACAATTGAAAAGATGTACTGTCAAACACAATATACAAAAGCGTAACATAAATAAATGAGATATAAACATGGCCATAAAGGCTAGTAAATCAATCTCAGTATGGGAGGCTAGTGGCTATATTCAAGTGTGTCATTACATTTAATTTATAATACAACTTTACATAATGCACTTACTGACCATATATGAATAAGCCCAAACGCTTAGTCTCTTTTATGGTTACAGGTAGTTGAGTGGGAGACAGGGGCGGATCTAGGGGGGGCAATGGGGCAATTGCCACCCCCGAGAAATCTGTTGCAGCCAGGCCGGGCGGGGGAGCTCCGCAGGCGGCTCCGCGAGCGGGCGGCTCCACCGCGGGAAGATAAGATAGCGGGCGGCTCTGCGGGAGTGCCAGGCAGCTCCGTGTGAGGGCGGGCAGGCAGGTGGGAGAGAGAACGGATTGGCCGGGCTGCGGGTGGCTCCATGTGTGGATGGGCGGGTGAGACTGAGGCTAGGTGTGTGTGTGGGGGTGGCTGGCCAATCAGTGAGCCGACGGGCAAGGGAGCAGAGAGATGACATCATCTCTCACCGCCCCCACATCTCTGCATTAACTTCCGCCCTCACTGTGCAGGTAGCGTGGGCAGCAGGGAGATTACATTATCTCTCTGCTGCCTGTCTCTGGGACAAGGAAACAAGAGACAAGCAAAACACCACCTTCCCTGGCACGTGACAATCCACATCTAGTGGCAGATGACGTGGCAAGTGACAATCCGCATCTAGTGGCAGATGACGTGGCAAGTGACAATCCGCATCTAGTGGCAGATGACGTGGCAAGTGTCAGTCCGCATCTAGTGGCAGATGACGTGGCAAGTGACAATCCGCAATGTGTGGGATATGACGTGGCAAGTGACAATCTGCATCCAGTGGCAGGTGACGTGGCAAGTCACAATTCACAAGGTGTGGCAAGTGACAATCCGCATCTAGTGGCAGCTGATGTAGCAAGTGACAATCCGCAACATGTGGCAGGTGTCAATCTGCATCTGGTGGCAGGCAAGTGACAATCCACAAAATGTGGCAGGCAACGGTGGCAAGTGACACGCTCGGGGTTCCCACGGATTCTGCATTATGGTAAGTTGAATGATTTCATTTTATAATACAATGTATTAATAGAAATAATGCGCTTCAATCATCCTGACACCATAACAACTATGGTGCCGGGATGATTAAAGCACCAACAACAGCCATTTCCCCGATAAATTGTCCGCAAAAAAAAAACGTATTTTCTGGCAGTGCCCCTCCCGAGACTAGGCTCTGGATCCGCCCCTGGTGGGAGAGTCATTATTAAATTGAATTGCAAGCTGCATAAGATTTAACAGGGTTAAATAGGACCATATAATGCAATATAGTTCTATATGCCGCTCATGCAACCCCTGAGGCCCTATAAGGTAGCATAGCTAACCGGCATCAAGGGATTAGCAAGTAAACGGTCAAAAAGTCTTCCTCTGTAACAGACAAATACTCCCCTATCCCCAAGGATGGGAAGCAGACAGTGCATAGAGTCCCCCAACAATAAGGATGCCTTTCCATATGGTCATAAAAATCAAGCGTAGAGATTACCTACTGGGGCTAGAGATTCATAGCTCCTCATTCAACAGAGTCTCCTCCTGTCAGTAAAGATGGGTCGGGGCCGAGTGTGTCTGTTAGACAACACAGCGGCGCCTCCATCTTTTGTATGGTCCCACCGGAAGTGAAAAGGTCAGGGATGACCTCCGGCATCACTTGCGGTCCGGACGTCCCTGCACATGATGCGCGCGCACCTCACAGAGCGGATGCACACGCCAGCACTCTAGTGGATGCGCGCGCCCTGCCCACACTTCGCGAACGGAGTAAGGGCATGTGGGGCGGACATAGAGCACTCTGCCCCCTTACGCAGGGACGTCCGAGTCCCCCTATCTATGGCAATATCAACAGTGTGGTACCTGACTCGTCCGGCATGGTGGAAGCTCTTTAGATAGTCCCGCAAACGACTATAAACACTCTGTATTTAGATGCAATGAATATGATTTTAACAAATAAGAAACTATATGCTTTAAACATGATAATAACCCATACAGGGATCTTTCCCCTAGAGACTAGGGATGAGCCGAACACCCCCCTGTTCGGTTCGCACCAGAACATGCGAACAGGAAAAAAATTTGTTCGAACACGCGAACACCGTTAAAGTCTATGGGACACGAACATGAATAATCAAAAGTGCTAATTTTAAAGGCTAATATGCAAGTTATTGTCAATAAAAGTGTTTGGGGACCTGGGTCCTGCCCCAGGGGACATGAATCAATGCAAAAAAAAGTTTTAAAAACGTCCGTTTTTTCAGGAGCAGTGATTTTAATAATGCTTAAAGTCAAACAATAAAAGTGTAATATCCCTTTAAATTTCATACCTGGGGGGTGTCTATAGTATGCCTGTAAAGGGGCGCATGTTTCCCGTGTTTAGAACAGTCTGACAGCAAAATGACATTTTGAAGGAAAAAACACATTTAAAACTACCGCGGCTATTGCATTGCCGACAATACACATAGAAGTTCATTGATAAAAACGGCATGGGAATTCCCCACAGGGCAACCCCGAACCAAAATTAAAAAAAAAAAATGATGTGGGAGTCCCCCTAAATTCCATACAAGGCCCTTCAGGTCTGGTATGGATATTAAGGGGAACCCCAGCCAAAATTTAAAAAAAAAATTGACGTGGGGTTCCCCCTAAATTCCATACCAGACCCTTCAGGTCTGGTATGGATTTTAAGGGGAACCCCGCGCCAAAAAAAAAAAAAAAAACGGCGTGGGGTCCTCCTAAAAATCCATACCAGACCCTTATCCGAGCACGCAACCTGGCAGGCCGCAGGAAAAGAGGGGGGGACGAGAGTGCGGCCCCCCCCCTCCTGAACCGTACCAGGCCACATGCCCTCAACATTGGGAGGGTGCTTTGGGGTAGCCCCCCAAAACACCTTGTCCCCATGTGGATGAGGACAAGGGCCTCATCCTCACAACCGTGGCCGGTGGTTGTGGGGGTCTGCGGGCGGGGGGCTTATCGGAATCTGGAAGCCCCCTTTAACAAGGGGACCCCCAGATCCCGCCCCCCCCCCTGTGTGAAATGGTAAGGGGGTACTTACCCCTACCATTTCACTAAAAAACTGTCAAAAATGTTAAAAATGACAAGAGACAGTTTTTGACAATTCCTTTATTTAAATGCTTCTTCTTTCTTCCTTCATCTTCTTCTTCTTCTGGTTCTTCTGGCTCTTCTGGTTCTTCCTCCGGCGTTCTCGTCCAGCATCTTCTCCGCGGCGTCTTCTATCTTCTTCTCCTCGGGCCGCTCCGCACCCATGGCATGAGGGGAGGCTCCCGCTCTTCTCTTCATCTTCTTCTCTTCTTCATCTTCTTCTTCATCTTCTTCTTCATCTTCTTCTTCTTCTCTTCTTCATGTCTTCTCCGGGCCACTCCGCAGCCATGCTGTGGCATGGAGGGAGGCTCCCGCTGTGTGACGGCGTCTCTTCGTCTGACGGTTCTTAAATAATGGGGGCGGGGCCATCCGGTGACCCCGCCCCCCTCTGACGCACGGTGACTTGACGGGACTTCCCTGTGACGTCACGGGGAATGCCACAGGGAAGTCCCGTCATGTCACCGTGCGTCAGAGGGGGGCGGAGTCACCGGGTGGCCCCGCCCCCCGTTATTTAAGAACCGTCAGACGAAGAGACGCCGTCACACAGCGGGAGCCTCCCTCCATGCCACAGCATGGCTGCGGAGCGGCCCGGAGAAGACATGAAGAAGAGAAGAAGAAGAAGAAGATGAAGAAGAAGATGAATAAGAAGATGAAGAAGAGAAGAAGATGAAGAGAAGAGCGGGAGCCTCCCCTCATGCCATGGGTGCGGAGCGGCCCGAGGAGAAGAAGATAGAAGACGCCGCGGAGAAGATGCTGGACGAGAACGCCGGAGGAAGAACCAGAAGAGCCAGAAGAACCAGAAGAAGAAGAAGATGAAGGAAGAAAGAAGAAGCATTTAAATAAAGGAATTGTCAAAAACTGTCTCTTGTCATTTTTAACATTTTTGACAGTTTTTTTAGTGAAATGGTAGGGGTAAGTACCCCCTTACCATTTCACACAGGGGGGGGGCCGGGATCTGGGGGTCCCCTTGTTAAAGGGGCTTCCAGATTCCGATAAGCTCCCCGCCCGCAGACCCCCACAACCACCGGCCACGGTTGTGAGGATGAGGCCCTTGTCCTCATCAACATGGGGACAAGGTGTTTTGGGGGGCTACCCCAAAGCACCCTCCCAATGTTGAGGGCATGTGGCCTGGTACGGTTCAGGAGGGGGGGGGCGCACTCTCGTCCCCCCCTCTTTTCCTGCGGCCTGCCAGGTTGCGTGCTCGGATAAGGGTCTGGTATGGATTTTTAGGGGGACCCCACGCCGTTTTTTTTTTTTTTTTGGCGCGGGGTTCCCCTTAAAATCCATACCAGACCTGAAGGGTCTGGTATGGAATTTAGGGGGAACCCCACGTCAATTTTTTTTTTAATTTTGGCTGGGGTTCCCCTTAATATCCATACCAGACCTGAAGGGCCTTGTATGGAATTTAGGGGGACTCCCACATCATTTTTTTTTTTTTTTTTTTGGTTCGGGGTTCCCCTGTGGGGAATTCCCATGCCGTTTTTATCAATGAACTTCTATGTGTATTGTCGGCAATGCAATAGCCGCGGGTAGTTTTAAATGAGTTTTTTCCTTCCAAATGTCATTTTGCTGTCAGACTGTTCTAAACACAGGAAACATGCGCCCCTTTACAGGCATACTATAGACACCCCCCAGGTACGAAATTTAAAGGGATATTACACTTTTATTGTTTGACTTTAAGCATTAATAAAATCACTGCTCCTGAAAAAACGTCCGTTTTTAAAACTTTTTTTTGCATTGATCCATGTCCCCTGGGGCAGGACCCGGGTCCCCAAACACTTTTTATGACAATAACTTGCATATAAGCCTTTAAAATTAGCACTTTTGATTTCTCCCATAGACTTTTAAAGGGTGTTCCGCGGCATTCGAATTTGCCGCGAACACCCCAAATTGTTCGCTGTTCGGCGAACTTGCGAACAGCCAGTGTTCGAGTAGAACATGAGTTCGACTCGAACTCGAAGCTCATCCCTACTAGAGACCAAACAGGTATGCATGAGTATAGAAAGCACAATAAAATAAATACATATATATTGCAGCAACCATTCTAATTGACCAGATGGAATTAATGGGTGGAGGAAATAAGGAGCCAGATAGGGCAGTGTCCCCTGATTAACCACCCATGTATCTTAACCCCCCTAAATAGTACAGAAGGTGGAGCCAGACAAGAGGTATAGGTTCATTTGAAATAGTCATTCATAAAGCCTGTATATTGAAGAAAACGAGGAAAAAAAAAAAAAAGGACAAAAAAAGGAAAAAAGGAGAGTCCCAGTTAAGGCTCCCAACCATGTATTACAAAAATGGTTTATATGAGAGTGCTGTATTCAGGCCGGGTGGATGAGTGGCCTGCTGGCCAAAAATCCATCTAGCCTCTCTCTGGAGTATTAGTTTATCCACATTTCCTCCCCTCTCGAAGTCAGATATGACCTCCAGAGCAAAGAAGGAAATAAAGCTAGGATCAAAACTATGATGGAGACCAACGTGCTTACAGATGGGAGTGTATAGCAGTCCGACATCCAGATAGTATAAATGGTCCTGAATCCTTTTTGCAAAAGGACTTTGGTTTTACCAATATAGGAGGTGCCGCAACGGCACGTGGCAAGATATACAATGCCTGTCATGGAACAATCTGCGTAGCCCCTTAGCCTATGGAATCCCCCTCTTGGGAGGGGGCATCCTATGCCTTCTCTGATCCACGGGCAGAATTCACAGTGTCCACATCTATAAGTGCCGTTGCAGCCCTCCGCCCCCAGTAATGATGTTGTAGGCTGTAGATGACTATGTACTAAAGTGTTCCTGATGGACCGTGACTTTCTATACATGATCTGTGGCACATTAGCTACATATTTGGAAACTATCGGGTCCTCCGAGAGGAAATGCCAGTTGTCATTGATGAGATTCCGGATCGACTGTTGATGGGTCGTGAAAGTGGTGATAAGTTTGGTGGTAGGATGGGGGTCACATACTTTCTGTTTGAATATGAGAGTATCACGTGTGTTTGATTTTGCCCGTTTGTAAGCCCTTTTGAGGATTTTCTTGCTATAGCCTCTGTCAAGTAGCCTCTCATAAAGTGCCTTTGCTTCTCTTTCAAAATCTTCATTTCTCGCACAATTTCGCCGCAACCGCAGATATTGGCTGTAAGGTATGCTATATACAAGCGTACGAGGGTGGGAGCTGGAGAAGTGCAGTATGGTATTCCCAGCAGTCTCCTTCCTATATAGTGTGCTAAAGACAGAACCATCTTCTTTGAGGACTAGGCGCAGATCCAAAAAAGGGATGGAGATTGCGTTCGATTGAATCGTAAACTTTAAATTGAAGTTATTTTGGGACAAAAATTCCATAAAATCTTCTTCTTTTTTGTTTCTTACATACTTTGGATTGTTTGCACCAGTTGGTACAGTGGATGATGCCTGGCAATGGTGGTGTGTGCTTTAAATTGTAGACTTGCACCAGTAGGTGAGACTATCAGATGAATGCTTTGATTAAATATTTCCTTACTGTATTTGGTTGCATAAATATGTTTGACCGCCATTTAACTCCAGTATATCTATCTGTTGTTTATGTAGTTTAAATAAACCAGTGAAGCCGATTTATGCCCTGATGAAGCAATTAGTTTTCTGCGAAACATGTTGGCTGACAGGCACGAATGAAATTTGAACATAATACTGGATGGTCATATTTGTGTATATATATTTATATTTGTTTTGTATACCTTTTTTATTACAATTAAATAAAAATTATATTTTAATTATCTCACTCATTGATGCCTACTGGAGAATAGACGTAATATCTCCCTACAAAAATCCCAGTTTTCTGAAAGAATCGCAACTTTCATTTTATTTGGTTATAAATAGGGATTGGGAGATTCGTCCTAACTAACTCCTATCTATGTCCACAACCTTCTATCATCTGTTAACAATCACATTAGAATTGGGTGTAAAACCCGCTTTTGCTGGTCCTGGACATTTATAGGTTTTATTTACTCCATGAACGCAATTATTTTGAATTATTTTGAACATCATTACTGGGGGCGGAGGGCTGCAACGGCACTTATAGATGTGGACACTGTGAATTCTGCCCGTGGATCAGAGAAGGCATAGGATGCCCTCTCCCAAGAGGGGGATTCCATAGACTAAGGGGCTACGTAGATTGTTCCACGACAGGCATTGTATATCTTGCCACGTGCCGTTGCGGCGCCTCCTATATTGGTAAAACCAAACGTCCTTTTGCAAAAAGGATTCAGGACCATTTATACTATCTGGATGCCGGACTGCTATACACTCCCATCTGTAAGCACGTTGGTCTCCATCATAGTTTTGATCCTAGCTTTATTTCCTTTGCTCTGGAGGTCATATCTGACTTCGAGAGGGGAGGAAATGTGGATAAACTAATACTCCAGAGAGAGGCTAGATGGATTTTTGGCCAGCAGGCCACTCATCCACCCGGCCTGAATACAGCACTCTCATATAAACCATTTTTGTAATACATGGTTGGGAGCCTTAACTGGGACTCTCCTTTTTTCCTTTTTTTCTCCTTTTTTTTTTTCCTCGTTTTCTTCAATATACAGGCTTTATGAATGACTATTTCAAATGAACCTATACCTCTTGTCTGGCTCCACCTTCTGTACTATTTAGGGGGGTTAAGATACATGGGTGGTTAATCAGGGGACACTGCCCTATCTGGCTCCTTATTTCCTCCTCCCATTAATTCCATCTGGTCAATTAGAATGGTTGCTGCAATATATATGTATTTATTTTATTGTGCTTTCTATACTCATGCATACCTGTTTGGTCTCTAGGGGAAAGATCCCTGTATGGGTTATTATCATGTTTAAAGCATATAGTTTCTTATTTGTTAAATTCACTTCCGGTGGGACCATACAAAAGATGGAGGCGCCTCTGTGTTGTCTAACAGACACACTTGGTCTGACCCATCTTTACTGACAGGAGGAGACTCTGTTGAGTGAGGAGCTACGACTCTCTAGCCCCAGTAGGTAATCTCTACGCTTGATTTTTATGACCATATGGAAAGGCATCCTTATTGTTGGGGGACTCTATGCACTGTCTGCTTCGCACCCCTGGGGATAGGGGGGTATTTGTCTGTTATAGAGGAAGACTTTTTGACCGTTTACTTGCTAATCCCTTGATGCCGGTTAGCTATGCTACCTTATAGGGCCTCAGGGGTTGCATGAGCGGCATATAGAACTATATTGCATTATATGGTCCTATTTAACCCTGTTACATCTTATGCAGCTTGCAATTCAATTTAATAATGACTCTCCCACCCAACTACCTGTAACCATAAAAGAGACTAAGCGTTTGGGCTTATTCATATATGGTCAGTAAGTGCATTATGTAAAGTTGTATTATACATTAAATGTAATGACACACTTGAATATAGCCACTAGCCTCCCATACTGAGATTGATTTACTAGCCTTTATGGCCATGTTTATATCTCATTTATTTACATTACGCTTTTGTATATTGTGTTTGACAGTACATCTTTTCAATTGTCTTATGACATAGATTAATTACATACATTTTCTTTTTGGATTAGGAATCATAGTGGTTTATTTTTCTTCTTTTTTGTTTCTTACATATTTTACTAGACTACTTCCTGTCATTGTGTGGTCCAGTTCCTCTGTTGGTACTATCCGGTTGGGATCTGGCACCCTTGGATTGTTTTCACCAGTTGGTACAGTGGATGATGCCTGGCAATGGTGGTGTGTGCTTTAAATTTTAGACTTGCACCAGTAGGTGATTTGCTTAAATATTTCCTTACTGGGGGGGTGTGACCGGATGCAGGTGTGAGCGGTGTGTGTGTGCTCTCTCCCGGCCCCGGCTCCGATGCCGCTCCAGCGCGGTGAAGTGGGGACTTTGGCAGCTGTGTGTGTGCCCTGTGAATCCGCCTGAATCCTGCTTATGCCCCAAGGATTCCATAGGCTACCATCGGTGTCATCGGCTCCCCGACCGGCATCCTGACTTGTGGGGAGATAAGAGAGGAGAGGAGGAGAGCCTGGGAAGGATCAGCTGTCTGTGGTCAGCTGACTGCCGTGTGATCTTGCTGAGCAGAGTTCCGAGGGGAAGCCGAAGGGAAACCTGGACACAGTGCCTCCGCTGTGTACAAGTACGGCGGTGGAATGCTGCCTGGTGACAGCTCATAGACACTGCGGGAGGCTGAGTAAGGAAAGTTGAGAGAGCTAACCCAGAGACAGACACAGGAGAGAGCGGTGGAGATATGGTGGCTGGAGAACGGCTGAGGAAAAGACGGCTATATTGAATGGAGGACGGTGGAGCTAGATGGTTTTCCTGCAGAGTCCCTGGCAAAAGACCGGCAGACATCCTTGAAACCAACTAAAGACAGGTAAAAAACCTGATCTATATACAAAAGCAAAGTGTATTGACTCTGTGTTAAAAGAGGGAATCGGGAGCTCATCTCTTGTTATCTTAGAGGCTTAGATTCTTAAAGTGCGAAGGGACTGTTTGTTGGACTGGTTAGGTGGGAGGGTTACAAACTTCCTAAAAAGTGTCCTGGGTGGCTATGACTAAGAAGAAGGGAGAGGATCAGCTTCATCATCCCCAGGATAATATGCCTGTTCAAGCTACCCGTTCAGCCAAAGAGAAGGAGAAGGGGTCCCTAAATGCAACCGCAGTAGCTGCTGCGGCAAAGCTGGAAAAATTTGCCCACAGTTCCACGCAGTCCCCAGCCAAAAATAATCACCCGCCTGCGGGGAAGATGTCAGCGGGGGGCTCTGGGGACAGAAAAAGCTTGGGGAAAGGCCCCGACATCCCGGTGGCTAGCACAAGAACTGCAAATAAAAAAAGTCCGGAGAGGGAGCCCCTGGGAGGAATAGGGGATAGTAGCCCCAACGCAGCTGTAGCCAGTGAACAAGATCCCACTTTAAAAGAGATACTATGCGCTATAAATGCTTGTAGGAGTTCAATAAGTGGGATGTGGGAAGAGCTGAAAACCCTAAGTGAGGAATTTGGCAATATTAAACAAGAAATCCAGCAAACAGTGGAGAGAATTAAATGTGTGGAGGAAAGGGTTAGCCAAGTAGAAGACACCGTATCCCCACTGCGACAGGAGTTTAAGAAAATGCAAGCTCAGTTAGAGGCTAACAAGCTCAAAATGGATGAATGGGAGAATAGGTCGCGAAGACAAAACGTAAGAGTGATGGGTCTCCCCGAGAAAGTTGAGGGCCCCCGCCCTGAAGAATTTATGGAAAAATGGCTTAAAGAAGTCTTTGGGGTAGAGGCTTTCTCACATTTTTTTTCTATTGAGCAAGCCCACAGAGTCCCTTCCAGACCAGTATATTCAGGAGACCGCCCAAGACCAATGATAATCAGATTTTTTAATTACAAAGATAAACTGAACTTAATGCAAAAATCCAGAGAAAAAGGAGATGTCCTTTTCAACGGTGCAAAGGTTTCGATTTATCCAGATTATTCCCCGGAATTACAAAGGAGAAGAGCAGGTTTTTTGGACATTAAGCGTACTTTACGGAACCACAACATTTCATATGCGCTATTGTATCCAGCATGATTGCGTATTGAGGCTTTAGGGACTACCCGTTTTTTCGAAACGGTCAAAGGAGTCACGGACTGGTTTGAAGAGAACAAAAGGAACTTATAAATGGTTTTTTTTTTTTTTTTCCTTTCTGGGCTGTTCGGCAGTATTAGGGGTTGGGAGGGAGAGAGTAGGGTGGTTGAAGTGAAGAGTGAAAGAAATATTTAGTGTGGTGATGAGGGTTCTTCTAACCCTTGGGTTGATGGGTCCATGGGGGGGGAGGGGGGAGGGGGGTGGGGGGTGGGGAGGGTGGAGGGAGGGGTGGTGGATGAAGTGGGGTGAGGGGAGTAGTAAGGTCACAAGGAAGGCCCCCAGGGCATGCCAAGTGAGGCACAGGGGGGGGAGGAGAAGGGATTATTTAAAGTAGGGGGTTCCACAGTTGCAAAAATTAAGGTAAAATCGCACAGAGCACTGCTAAAAAATGTGTTGAAGATAAATGAAATGAAGTGTAAATACTTAAAGTTTAAAAAATTTAGTAGGTTTAACTACACTGTTGTGGATGGAGGTGGGAGGGGGGTGGGGGTATAGGTCCCCCGGAACCGCTCGCTTCCCTTCCTATAATAATAGCACTGAGGGTGGCAGGCAGCACTATTGAGGATTTGAAGCACAAAAGCAAAAGGGGTATGTGGGCACATGTGGAAAAGCAGAACAAGAGGTGGGAAAGGTTTTCTTTGGTATTTCTTCAAAAAAGTACTGGCGTGGAACAGTGTCAATTTTCAACCGTGACTTACCTTTGTATAAGTAAAAGGGTAATTACACCCTGGTATTTGCATAGCGGGTATTTATTGATGTACAAGGTTGAATGAAGCCTAGAACATTGGGTTTAGGCTCCTGGAATGTCAGGGGGATGAGCGATTATGTGAAAAAAGCCACTGTATTCCAGGAGTTAGATGCTTGTGCTGCTGAGGTGATATGCTTGCAGGAAACGCACTTGACCAGCGAGACTAAATTATTAATTAAAAATAATAAATTTCAGATACAATATCATTCAGTGTACTCCTCCTACTCGAGGGGAGTGAGTATACTGATCAGGAAGGGGTTGACGTTTTCCTGCAGGGATGTCAGCATTGATAGATTGGGCTGTTTTATTTTTTTGCATTGTTTAATTGAGGGCAGATCTTTTGTCATAGTAAATTTATATATTCCTCCACCATTCAAAATGGAGATATTGTTCCTGTTGCTTGAGTTTTTGGAAGATAAAAGAGAGGTCCCAGTTATTATAGTAGGGGACTTTAATACTGTCCTTGATAGCAGATTAGATAGGTTCCCTCCTGGGGTTAGTGGTGGTAGAGGGTCGGTGGGAAGGTTGGCACAGTTTTTGGAGGAGGTTGGGTGGTGTGATATGTGGAGAGCGCACAATCCTAATAGTCAGGAATATTCTTGCTTCTCAGCGACCCACCATACCCTATCCCGTATTGATATGGCCATTGGTAACCAGGAAGCCCAGCCCTTAATAAGTAGCATTGAATAGAAGAAAAAAAAAAAAAATATTTCCTTACTGTATTTGGTTGCATAAATATGTTTGACCGCCATATAACTCCAGTATATCTATCTGTTGTTTATGTAGTTTAAATGAACCAGTGATGCCGATTTATGCCCTGATGAAGCAATTAGTTTTCTGCAAAACATGTTGGCTGACAGGCACGAATATAATTTGAACATAATACTGGATGGTCATATTTGTGTATATATATTTATATTTGTTTTGTATACCTTTTTTATTACAATTAAATAAAAATTATATTTTAATTATCTCACTCATTGATGCCTACTGGAGAATAGACGTAATACAAAAATCCCAGTTTTCTGAAAGAATCGCAACTTTCATTTTATTTATATAAATAGGGATTGGGAGATTCGTCCTAACTAACTCTTATCTATGTCCACAACCTTCTATCATCTGTTAACAATCACATTGGGTATCACTTTGTCTATTAGTACAAGAGTGATTTAAAAAAGTGGTTGTGATCTCATGATGATTATTTTGTTACACATTTTTCCTGTATTTTTGTATTTTGTTTGACATAGTCAATTCTGTGTCTTATTTTATATCTTGCAATATTAAAATTATATTTTACTTATTTAATTTGTTTACGCCTTGTAGTTATTGCCCTACAAAGTCCCATCAGAGGGTTTCTTTTTG
Source organism: Lithobates clamitans (assembly GCA_037952925.1). Classification (NCBI taxonomy): domain Eukaryota; kingdom Metazoa; phylum Chordata; class Amphibia; order Anura; family Ranidae; genus Lithobates; species Lithobates clamitans. Next base: position 1,792,520 of record JBBGZY010000677.1, read on the forward strand.
TTTTGTGTACCTTTTGGGAGAGTTTCCAGTGATCAGCCCATAAGGTGAATTTGTGGGTCAAAGTTGGAGCTGACTTCCATGCAGACTCTGAATACTGCAGATCTAGGTCTTGCTCCCATTTTAACATTGTCGGTGTTTTGATATAGGTATGAAATTTACTTATTTTCTTATGGAAAAACACAATGCCTCTAGGTGGAGAGGCAGCTGGACCATAATAATGATGGAGGTCATCATTATAATCAAACCATCTTCCCTTTATTAAACAGATGAGAGATCTGAATATAGCAGTAAAACTCAGTTTTTGGTAAGTGATACTGTGTCTGCAAGTCAGCAAACGTTATTAGCCTATTGTCTGTTAACAGAAGCTGAGTATATCGTATAGCGCATCTTATCCAGGGAGAGAGTGGAAGGCCAGGAACGAGAAGCTCTAGATATGCTTGAGGGATGTTTTTTTTTTATGAAGAGAGAGCAAAGAGCAGGATTGTTTAATTAGTATGTTTAAAGCTTTAAGAGTGGCCTGAATGGATGGGTAGAGAAATGTATAGGTTTAGTTTTGTAGAAAGCATGCTAATATGTGTATTCTAGGCTAGTTAGAAGGTAAAAGAGAAGCTCTCATAAGTGACCATAGTTTTTGGGGATCAATAGTGGGTTTGATCTAAAAGTGAGGCTAAGTAGATTGATATACAGTATATTGGGGAGTGATAAGCCATGTTTTATGTTTACTAAGTACAGAGGTAGAACCTCTCATTTTTTTACCCTTCCAAACCAATTTACGAATCGGTGTTTGTATTTTAGAAAAGGGAATCTGGAATTGGAATTGGGATGGTGCGAAAGAGGTATAACAGTTTAGGAAGAACAAACATCTTAAACAAGTTAATTCTTACAGTTACTACATTCAATTCAAGTTTGGATAAAGATGTTAGTTACCCAGGGAGTTTCTCAAGAAATGAGTGAAAGTTATATGCATAAACCCTAGCAGAATTATCAGAGATAGTAATCCGCAAGTATTTAATAGAAGTAGTAGTCCAGGTACACTATATTACCAAAAGTATTGGGATGCCTGTCTTTACACGCACAGGAACTTTAATGTCATCCAGGTCTTAGTCATTAGGGTTCAATATTGAGTTGACCCACCCTTTACAGCTATAACAGCTTCAACTCTTCTGAGAAGGCTGTCTACAATGTTTAGTAGTGTGCCTATGGGAATGTTTGACCAATATTCCAGAAGCGCATTTGTGAGTTCAGGCACTGATGTGAAAAAGAAGACCTCGATCGCAGTCTCAGCTCTAATTCATCCCAAAGGTGTTCTATCGAGTTGTGAAGGTCAGTCAAGTTCCTCCACCCCAAACTCGTTCAATGTTGATGAATTTAAAGTTATGCACTTGGGGGCTAAGAATATTCATGCATCATACATATTAGGGGAGTGCAACTGGGGGAATCGATGGTGGAGAAGGATCTAGGTGTTTTGGTAGATCATAAGGTAATAATAGCATGCAATTCCAAGCTGTGGTTTCCAAAGTGAGCAAAGTCCTTTCTTGTATTAAGAGAGGTGTGGACTCCAGAGAGTAAGATATAATTTTGCCCCAGTACAAATCATTCGTAAGACCTCATCTGGAATATGCAGTTCGGTTTTGGGCACCAGTTCTCAAAAAGGATATTGGGGAACTGGAGAAAGTGCAGAAGAGAGCAACCAAACTACTAAGAGTCATGGAGAAGCTCAGCTTTGAGGATAGATTAGAGGAGCTGAATTTATTCTCTATTGAGAAGGAGAGATTAAGGGGGTATATGATCAACATGTATAAATACATAAGTGTTCCATATAGTGAACTTGGTGTTGAGTTATTCATGTTTAGGTCATTACAGAGGACAAGGGGGCACTCTTTACGTCTAGAAGAAAAGAGATTTTATCTCCAAATACAGGAAAGGTTTCTTCACAGTAATAGCTGTGAAAATGTGGACTAGACTCACTCAAGAGCTGGTTTTGGCCAGCTTAGTGGATTGCTTTAAAAAAGGAATGGATTATTTCCTAAATGTACATCATATAACTGGATACTAACATTTATAGGTAAAGTTGATCCAGGAAATATCCGCTTGCCTCTCGGTGGATCAGGAAGAAATTGTTTCTCCTGCTGGAGAAAATGGACCATGCTTTGCTGTTGTTTTTTGCCTTCCTCTGGATCAACTGGATCAACTGTGTGTATAGGATTGTGTATATGGGATTGTATCATTTTTTTTCCTTTTATTGGTTAAACTAGATGGACTTGTGTTAAATAAATGCAAATGTTAAATAAGAATGGACTTGTGTCTTTTTTCAACCTTACTAATTATGTAAATAGATAGGGATTCAGTGTGTCATGGTGTTTTTGATAATATTAGGGAAGCCATGAATTCCTGGAGCTTTAGATTTGAGTAAGATATATATGACTTTTTCCATCTCTAGTTCGGTGATCGGGCTAGACAATGTAGAGAGTTGAGTATCAGTCAGCATAGGCAAAGAAAGTGGGCGTAGGAAGGAATAGATTTGGTCTAAGGCAGGTTTTAAAGTCTGGGTATCTGCTTTGAGGTCATAAAGGGAGGCATAGTATTCCTTAAAGATTTTGGCTATGCAGTCGGGGGAAGAGACCTTCACCATTGGTCATATCAGTCAGAAAGGGATTTTGCTTGCCTTTGAAACACCTAGCCAAAAAGGCTCCTGCCTTATTATTAAGAGCAAAAAAATCAGCCTTAAGGAACTTAATGTTTTTCATATTGGTACAGCAATAGATCTCTAAGTGAGTTTCATGAGATCCACTGATGTTTGGTGGGTAGGATTATGTTTGTTCATCTCTTCCAATGATCGAATATCCTTCATAATTTGGTCAGTACATTGTGTACCCCTCATGAACACTTCATGAGTGTTCCACAAAACAAAACAGGTTAACAAAGTCAGTGTCATTGGTAGAGAAGAATAGTTAATGCGCCTCCACAATAGATTGTTGGAATTGTGGTTGTGACAAGATGCGCGTGTTCAGTCTCCAAAGCGAGTTAAGTTTTGCAGTCAGAGAGAATGATCGTGATAGGGGCATGGTCTGACTAAGATATGGTGTCTATCGTGGAAGAGGTAATATGTGGGAGTGTCCATCTACCCATCAGAAATAAGTCTATATGAGAATACATATGATGAGCCATTGAGAAAAACATGTAGTCTTGTTCTGTGATATGCTGACACCTCAAGACATCAAACAGGTTTTGTTTATGCAAAAATTCATTAAGGGGACAAGTTTTCTGTTTGGATTTAGTAGATGTATCTAGAGTTGGGTCGCCCACTGAGGGCCGCCACCTAATATCAAAAAGCGGCATGAGGCGATTTTCCTCAAGACTTTTTTTAGAAATGCAAAATGTCTGATGTTTGGGAAGTAAACATTCACCAACGTATACGTTACATCATTCATTTTACAAACAAGAACAATAAAATGACCATTTTCATCTCCTAGCGAAGCGATGAAGTGAAAGTTAAGGAAAGCAGCTACAGCTTTAAGGACACCTGCCTTCTTCTTGTCCGAGTTGGCAATGAAAATATGTGAAAAATGTATCAGTAAAGTTGAGGTGCTTTGTTTTAAACAAAATGGGTCTCTTGCAAAAAAAAAAGCATATCACCGTGTAGAGAACGAACTTCATTTTTCAGCGGTTTTCGCTTGTAAAGACTGTTAAGGCCATGCACATTAAGGGAAACAAATTTAAGAGCCATGGGAGAACAAGAGCCAGCTAGGTGTATTATTGCTACTCACAAAGAGTATAAAAAGGACACTGATGTCAGAGTGCAGGAACATTAAAATAGAAAATTCAGACAAATTGGTACAACAGGGCAATGTCCGCAAATGTATTTCGTATGCAGAAAATATGAGTAACGTAGGGAAAAAAGACCAAAAAGTCAAAAACAGGAACAATAAGAAAAATTCTGGAAAAGAGTCCAGAAAATATGTGCAACTGAATTGTTGCAAAAACCTTGGGGGTCACAGCAACAGCAATAAAAAAGACAAATAGAAAGAGGATATGCTATAGCTGGTGGGCCTGAGAAGAAGTCCAGAGGAAGCGCAATGTTGCAGCATCTAACAGGCGAGATCCATGTAAGCTACTATGTACAATCAGGACCATTTCATATCCAGCTTAGGTGGAGGAGATTTGCCCAGGAGTGGGATGTCAGGTGCCAAGATCTAGGAGTCCTTCAACAGTTTCAAGCATTTTTTCAAGGAGTGAACCATGTAGGTTTTGTGCTGTTTTGTAGCAATTTGGTAGGGTGACCCCACTGGTATGGTATATAATGGTTATGTAAGTCCTTGGTTAGCATGAGGTTAGCATGAAGACTTGCTGTTAGATAAAAATGATGGCTTGGGGATGTGGTGGGCTCTATCAATTGACAGATCCATCTCTCCAGCCTCAGGTAGTAATTCAGACAAAAGTTGATGTAAAAAGTCCATTAGCAAGGACTGGGTGACAGTCTCTGAAATCCCTCTAAATATAATATGTTTGTGCCTGGATCTACCTTCAAGATCGGGCATTTTGGCGTTAATTTTCTGTATCTCTATTATATGTTCAGCAAAGGAGAATAAATAAGATCATTATGAGCATTGCATATGTCCCCAATCTTATCTTTAGCTTGAGAGACTCTGAGAGACAAATCAATGACAGCTGTCATTACCCTGATAGCATCCTAGACATGTCTATATGCAGGGAATCACACTGAGATAGCAACATGTCTTTCAGATCTGCCAGAGAGACAGGCTGAGAGGATGCTGGAAAATCCTCCAATGGAGGCATGGAGGAGGGAAAAGCAAAGCCTGCGATGGAGCTTTTGTGAGACGTGTTCTCATCTTCCCCTTGCCTGCATTTTAGATGGACTGCTTGTGGTGAGGCTGTCTGGGGGTGTAAATTCTCCACTTGTTTGTCACTGCGATCTGTGGATGCTATACTGTGAGGCTGGCAGGGATATGTGTATTTGGCTGGTGGGAGCCGAGGAGGCAGCCACTATCTTGAGTAGCATGAGCTGAGGAGGACAGATAAAAATCCTTCAATTTCTGCAGCCCAGAGCGGGTGTTAAGGCGCTTCGGCATGTCAGAGAAGCCAAACAGAGCAACAGGCTGCTGTGTTGGGTGGAGGATCAGGTCCCTCGTGGCTGTAGAGTTGCTAAAAGCCTCTTCCCAGTGGAGGTCCTGTACTAAGCGGCCCCAAGAGGAGAGGAAGGTCCCATCATCTCCTGCTCCAAGGCCATCTTGGAACTATAGCCTTGAAATAAATTGTCTAGAACCTATTATCTTGTCTGCAAGGTGGATGAGCTGGACCACTGTTGTTTAGGCTTTTAACATTGGCTCATTTTAAGAGTGGTGGGTCATGGTGTGAGCACTCCAAAGTCAATTTTAGGCTGGCAGGGTGGAAACTCTCAGATAGCACATCCACCCAGTCCCATATTCAGGTTCTGCCCCATCTTTGACTACATACATAAGTGGAATGAAAATAACAAGTATGTTAAGCAGTCCTAAAACTTTGATGACTTAATACGCATAATGTGTTCTAGAACAATGCACTAATGCATCTATTTTATTTACATGATTTTATACAGTTTAGCATATGTTGATGATCAGGTTAGTAGTTCCGCTCCAGATGTCTGTAATAATATATCTTAATGGAAATAAAACCAATAAGATCTTATTGGTAAAGATAATAGCACAGGCCTAATGCCGCGTACACACGAGCGGACTTTAGGGCTGACTTAAAAACGGACGGACTTGGCCACACACGCTCACTGCAAAAGTCCGCTGGTTTGGAACGCGGTGACATATAGCACGTACAACGGGACTATAAAAAGGAAGTTCAAGCCCCACTACGGCACCCTTTGGGCTCCTTCTGCTAATCTCGTGTTTATCTCGTGTTAGTAGAAGTTTGGTTAGAGATAATTCGCGCTTTTCACACTTCAGCTTATTTCGATCATTTTCTGTGGTTCAGGTTGTGCTTGTGAGGTTTGTATCTGCTTTTCAGTGCGTGTTGGTCAGTTCGTACCCTGCCTTGCAGGCCGTTCTGGCCCGCTCGTTCCTGATTTTCAGGTCGTTCTTCATAGGCCTTGTTGTTCTTCAGTGCGTTTGTTATAAGTTTGTTTGTTTGACCAGCCGACTGTTTTGAAGCCATGTCACGTGGACGTTCTCATTCTTGAGTTCGTGCTGCCTGGGGACTTGGTGTTGGGGTTAATACTTTGACCTGAGTCAAGTCCATGAACAGGGCGAGGAGGAGTTCATGGATGAAGAATTGGTTGCGCCAGCGTGACCAATTCTCTCATATGCCTTTGCTCCGTGAGCTCCGTTAGAATAATACTGAGGATTTCAGTAATTTTCTCAGGATGACGGACCCCGTCTTTGAGCGTCTGCTGGCTATGCTGACCCCCTATATCAGCAGGCAGGATACCTGCATGAGGCAAGCCATCAGTGCGGAGCAGAGGCTAGTTGCCACGTTACGTTACTTGGCGACAGGGAGAAGTCTTCAGGACTTGAAGTTCTCGACAGGCATCTCCCCCCAGGCTCTGGGGATCATAATCCCAGAGACCTGTTCTGTTATTATTCAGGTCCTGCAGAAGGTCTATATGAAGGTAAGTTTTATCCTTTAACATTACATGATATGTAATAAATATTTTTTGATGTATTGTATAACTGTCCTCCTTACCTAATTGCCATGCTTTCAATATGCTGTGAATGTCCCCTTTATCTTCATGCATGACTGTTTTTGGACATTAATCATTTATTGACCTACATGCATATTTTCCTTCATTAACCTCCCCACCATGCAATCCTGGGTCCATTTATATCTCTAGCCTATATAGTCCCTTGAACAATGTATATTGTCTGCTCCATTGTCTTGTTTGACCCTCCCCCACCCCACAAATGTTTGAACCAGACAGGTGTGTTTGTTAACCTAATTAGAACCCCTCCCCCACCCCACAAATGTTTGAACCAGTCAGGTGTGTTTGTTAACCTAATTAGAACCCCTCCCCCACTCCACAAATGTTTGAACCAGTCAGGTGTGTTTGTTAACCTAATTAGAACCCCTCCCCCACCCCACAAAAGTTTGAACCAGTCAGGTGTGTTTGTTAACCTAATTAGAACCCTTCCCCCACCCCACAAATGTTTGAACCAGTCAGGTGTGTTTCGGGCCCTAATTAGAACCCCTCCCCCCACATTCAAATGTAGCAATGGGCCATCAGAGGGGGTGATTAATCTTATAAGTGTGCCTTATGTTTTTGAACATTTCAATTACAAACACACATATTAATAATGTTTGACTGCTGTTGTTCACTAATGTTTTGGTGTAATCTGATATACAATTTAGGTTTTAAAGTCCTTATCTTAATTTTTTTTCTTTTTTGCACTCCACAGTTTCCTTCAAGTACACAGGAATGGCAGACTGTGGCCTCCCAGTTCGCTGACCGTTGGGACTTTCCCAACTGTGTCGGGGCGATTGACGGGAAGCATGTCCGGATTGTGCCACCACCGCATTCGGGTCTTATTTCTATAGCTACAAGGGGTTCCATAGTGTAGTTTTGATGGCGGTGGTCTCGGCACATTTGGACTTTCTGTTTGTGGATGTGGGGAAGAACGGCCGGATGTCTGATGGAGGAGTCTTTGCACAAACCGAGCGATGCCATCGTCTCCAGACCGGTGGCCTGGAATTGCCACCTGATGACGAGAATATGGATGGACTCCCCTCAGCTTTTATTGCTGATGAAGCTATTGCTCTCAATGAGCACTTGATGAGGCCGTTCCCCCAAAGGACACTCACCCCTGAGAGGAGGGTATTTAATTACCGGCTGGCCAGAGCAAGAAGAGTTGTGGAGAATGCCTTTGGGATTCTGGCCAGCTGGTTCCGTTTATTCCTTTCTTCAATTCATTTGGCGGACTATAAACTAAACTACGTCATCCTTGCTTGCTGCATCTTGCATAACTTTTTAAGGAGACATTCAGCAACATATATATCCTCTGTTGGGCCTGAGGCCGGACTGGAACAGGATACCACTTTGACAGGCCTAGAAATTGGCCGTATTGGCTTGGCCCCCCGAACCGCACGTCAAGTGCATGACCGTTATGTAAATTATGTAAATGGTCGGGGGGCCATTGCTATTCAGCAACAGCTGTAATTTTCGGAAAAATAAATAAATACATTTTTTTTTTCAAAGATATCTTGTTTTTATTCTTGTTTTCATTTAGTTATGTCTGTCTCCTAGTGCACTTGTAGTAGTGGCAAGTGCATTTAGCTTTATTTATTCAGGCCCCCCCAAAAAATCAATAATCAGCCACACACATTGTATTCTGAACAAAATTTTACTTTGTGCACATTGGAAGGTGCATTTTTTTTTTTTAAATATTTTACGTTGTGTGAAAAAAATTTTTTTACAAAAATTATTAAAGGCATATTTTAGCAAAAATAGAGCTTTCTAAAAAGATTTACATACACAACAGTGTTTTTATAAACAGAACAAAACATTAAAGAACTTACAAAGTTCAACATTTATAGAACAGTGCATGTGATGTCACCCTTGGAAATCGTTCATTTAGAATATGCTCAAAATTGAGATTTACAAAAGGGTCAAGTCAACATGTGCTATCCCCCATCATGGGTGAGCAATGTACGTGTTTTGTGTGTGCAATCCCTTTTTTGGTTCCTATCACCACCAAAGAATTTTCAGGATGAAGGGGTTGCAAACACAAAACAAGTACATTGATAACCCATGATGGAAGATAGCACATGATGACACACCGTGTGCATCAGAATGTAAATTTTGGGATCCCCAAAAAATTTGAAAAACATTTTTGAAAAAAAAAAATTCACAAGGAAATGAAGAACATGATTGATGTTTTTAGGCCAAACGTTATTATATTCTGCCCAAAGCTTCAATCATGTTCTTCATTTCCTGTTGCATGGAGTCCAGGCGAAGTTGCATGCTGTGAATTTGTTCACGCATTTTATCTATTTGGCCATTCCACAGCATTATCTGGCCAATCAGTCTTTGCGCACTGTCTGTGGTGAATGGCTCTGCCGCTTGTCCTTCCACAACCAGAAACTCACCTAAAATGAGTGAATAAAAACAAGGTTTACAATATGCATGCCAAAATACATTAACTCAAGCTGGGGTGTCAGTCACTCACTTGGTGGGCCTAAAACCTCGCACACTTCCTCCACCTCTCCTTCCTCCAGGTTGTCGGGTGGGCGTGGTCTTGGGTTGGGGCTTGGGGTATCTTCTGCCTCAGGCTGGTGACTTGGGGGGGTCCTGGGATCCTTGGACTGTTGTCTGAGTCTTTTCTTCCCTATGAGAATTGAACAAAAGGTATAGTTAAAAGACAGTGATATTTTAGATTTTATTAAATAAACTTAAACGTTGGTTATGAGTTGTGGCCAATTGCCTTTTTTCATCATAAAAAATTTTGAAGACAGGATGAACATTCCCTCTGAACAACAATTATAAACAATGCACATTTTCTGGCAAGTTTCACAGATGCAGACACCTCAATGCTCTCCTATGTGTATTACCCCTCTAAAATTTATTTATGGTCACTATAGTGCTCATGAGTCCAGATGTGGAAACAGCTGCTGTGTCCTGTCCCTACATTACACTGAATTATTTTGGAAGAAGCATTATATTTTCCAACACATCTACACCACATCAACAAATTGTGGGAATTTGACAAATTATCAAGACATAAATGTATGTCCAACCCTGTCCCATCGTATTTGGCAAAAAAATAACGTCATTTTCTAAAGTATCATATGTATTTTACAAAGAACGGTCTTTACGAACGATGCTGTATAAAGTCCAAAAATAAGGATCAGCATGCAAGTTAAGTATCTCAATAGTAAAACACAACAAGTACTTACTTTTTTTAAGCAGCTTCTTTATTCGCCAATATTGTTCTGGCTCCCGACTTTTGATGTCAGACCACCGCTTCCTCAATTGTTCTTTCGAACATTTTGTGCCAAATTTGGCTTCTAGAGCGGTGACAACTGAGGACATTATTTTGTCCTTCCGCATATTTGGTCGTGTGTACGGTCCTTTTTTCCCATCGTAGTCCTCCCTTCTCAATATGGACACCATCTCCACCATCTCTTCAAAAGCCATGTTGGTGGCCTTATATCTCCTCCGGGATGTGGATGTTTGGAGCTCCGGGCTTTCCTCCGCGCTACTTCCACTGATTCTCTCCGCCATCTTTTGCTATCTACTCCCACTGTGCAACGAAGAGTGAAGGGGCGGGCAAATTCGTACTAAAGAACGTCAGGGGTGGGCGACGCAGGCGGAGCATGACACATGCGCAGTGTATATAAAGCTATTACGATGGCCTACGTATGTCCGTGCGGAAGTAGCGAGCGTCAGAAACGAAGGTAAGATTAAAGTGTGTGTGTGTGTGTGTGTATATGTCCCCTAGATTACAACAAAAAATAATCCTGTGATTTGTGACTGACATTAGTTTGGATCTTGTGTCTTGTCTTTCAGAAAAAATGAATCCCTTTAAAGAGGAAGAATTTTTGTGCCAATTTATTGAGCTCTATCAGGAACATAAAAACCTGTGGGAGGTCAAACACCCCCTATATTATAATAGGGATGTTAGGAAGGCAACACTGGGCACACTTTTAGAGTTTGTAAAGACTCGAGTCCCCCAGGCAAACCTCAAGTTTGTGGACAAGAAAATTGGTATCTTGCGAAACATGTATAAGCGGGAACACAATAAAGTCCAGGAGTCGCTCAGATCCGGTGCAGCAGCTGACCAAGTACCCTGATTCCCTGAAAATAAGACCTAGCGTGATTGTCAGTGATGACTGCAATATAAGCCCTACCCACCAAAAAAGGCCTTCCCTGTTTCCCCGAAAATAAGCCCTACCCTGAAAATAAGACCTACAAGGACTTTAACTAGGGCTTATTTGGGAGGTAGGGCTTATATTGCAGCCATCACCAACAGTCACGCTAGGTCTTATTTTCGGGGAAACAGGGTATATGTACCCAAGTTGTGGTACTACAACAAAATGCGATTCCTGGATGACCAGACCGAAGCCAGGCAATCACTTTCCACCCTTCCCCCCACCCTTCCCTCCAGACTTCCCTCCACTCTTCCCTCCAGCCTTCCATCCACCTCCACCCCAACTGAGGAGTCCCAGGATGAACTGGGCCTTTTCAACATTGATGAAGTTGATGCGCCCAGCTTCAGCCAGGTATCTTTTTTTGTAATTTGTGATTGTGTAAATGTTATTAATGATGTTAACATGTTAATTTTTAAAGTGCTTACAAAAAAATGACTTCTGCACAAAGATTAATATGTAGACATATCACTAGACAGTAGTGACCAAAAATATACTTAACTTCAGATATTGTTGATCAGCTGAAATAATGGTGGTGTCAAATAGATAGCCTTTACTATTTTGTGTAATTATATTTGAAAGTCATGAGCTGAAAATTGTGTGTGATTTCATAACACAAAATTACAACTATGTCCCTTTTTTTGGACACAGGATGACCTCAGCCAGGAGGAGGCCTTGCCCAGTGGGAGAGAGGAGGAGGCCTTGGCCAGTGGAGAGAGGAGGAGGCTGTGGCTGGGCCAAGTCAAAGCCGCACAGAGTGCAAGGTGCCTCCCCTCCGCATTCTCCACAAAAGGCCCAGGAGAATGACACCAACTGAGCAGGAATCCCTAGCCCTCATATGGGAAGCAAGCCTCATCCTGAGCAAACCACCCAATGCAGAGGAGGCGTATGGCACCTATATAGCCAGCAGATTGCTGGAGTTGGAAAAGGGCCAACGCCTCCTCTGTGAGGGTCTGATTTTTGAGTCTCCAGTGTTGCCTTCCTAATTTTTTTTATAAAAAAAATAAATTTATTTTTTGGTTACCCTATGTGTTTTGATTAAAAAAACGCCATTTTGTTTGGGAGTAGGCAGGTACAGGTCAAAAAGACTATGGGGTTGATTTGAGAAAAGCAAATAGACTGTGCACTTTGCAGAGGGCAGTTGCCCTCTGCAAGTGCAATTGCTCCAGAGCATCAGAAATTAGTTAAAAGCTTGACTTTGCAAAGAGTACCCAATCCTGTGCAAGGAAAATTATAAAAACAGCATTTTTGCTTGCACATGATTGGATGATGGAAGTCAGCAGAGCTTCTGCTCATTTACTAAGCTTTGGAGCAACTGCTCTTGCAGAGGGCAACTGCACTTTACAAAGTGCACAGTCTTTTTCCCTTTAGTAAATCAACCCCTATGTGTGTTTTTGACAAAAGGCTAAATCATTTCGAATATCAAGTGAAAAGTACTAGTGAAAAGTTCACTTGAGAAATTGCACAGCAAGTGCACTTGTTGGAAGTGCAGTCGCTTTAAATCTGAGGGGAAGAGCTGAAATTAGGGAAAGCTCTGCTGATTTTTTCATAAAATCATGTGCAAAAAAAATGAATTTCATTTTTTGGGCTTCCTTACATGTGCCCCTCGGATCCACAGCGAAGGCACTTCAAAATGCTCTTTCTGTGGAATTCAAAGTAGAATTAGCACTTGTAGTGAAAAATGATTTTGCCTTTGTTAAATACACCCCCCTATGTCTAATGAACAAGGGACAACAACCTCATTAAGGTTCAATAAAACAACACAAAATATGAAGGTTATTGTGGTAACTTGAAAATACACACAAAAAACACCAAAAAAATGTGGTTATCATTTAACACACATTGTAAAATAGATAAGTGTTGAAATAAAAAAAAAAAAAGATGAGTCCAAAATCGAATTTAATTTTTTGAATTTATGGAGATCTGGCTTTTTCAAAATATTATATTAGTCATGGCAGGAGGATAAATCATGAAGAAAGTAGTTTGTGAGAACTCTGTGTGAATATAAAGCAGAAAAACAACTTCATTCCTCTCGCATTATCAATCCTAAAAAAAGCGCTGTATTAAAAGACCACAGAAGAGGAATGTGCTAGCTTCAAGACGCTTTTACCAGACCGAGCGCTTGCGTCTTGTAATTGCTTCAGAGCATGCGTCAGTATGAGTTTGTCGGACTAGCACACAGACGACCGGTTTGTGCGCTAGAAAGAAGAGTCCGTCGGATAGATTTAAAACATGTTTCAAATCTAAGTCCGTCCTAACTTTTGAGCAAACAAAGTCCGCTGGAGCACACACACGATCGAATTGTCCGACAAAATTCAGTCCGTCGGGCAAAGTCTGCCGTAAAGTCTGCTCGTGTGTACGCGGCATTAGGGTGAGAAAATGGAATATATTCATATCATATGTCATATGATATGTCATATCATATTTCATATGTCAAGTACAACTGTCTAATTCATATACATGTTATCATATTAGGTATGAATAGTTAATATAACTATATCTTTACTTGTACTAGCCACCAATAGAATATAAAAATATTCTTTGAGTTTGAATTTTAGACAGATTAATTATTTTTACAGTCATTATTTCTAATGTCCCGTACACACTGTTGGACATTGATCGGACATTACGACAACAAAATCCTAGGATTTTTTCCGATCATTCTGAACGCGGTGACGTAAAACACATACGTCGGGACTATAAACGGGACAGTAGCCAATAGCTTTCATCTCTTTATTTATTCTGAGCATGTGTGGCACTTTGTGCGTCGGATTTGTGTACACAGGATCGGAAATTCCGACAACGGATTTTGTTGTCTGAAAATTTTATAGCCTGCTCTCAAACTTTGTGTGTCGGAAAATCCGATAGAAAATGTGTGATGGAGCATACACACCGTCGGAATTTCCGACAACAAGGTCCTATCACACATTTTCCGTCTGAAAATCCGACCATGTGTATGGGGCATTAGACCAAAATCTGATCCTGAAAAGTTTTTTTTTTAAGTGAGCGAAACCCAAAAATCTTGTTATTTCATTATGGCTTAGGTATGCAATGTTATTTTGTGTTGGAAAAGATGAAGTTGCAACTTCTATGTTCACACCTATGTGCTTTTTTGTGCATTTTACGTTTTGCATAAACGCACTACAGTCCATTTAACATGGTTTTTTATTGTACACGTTCACATCTATGCATTTTTCAGGCAGTGTGTTTTTGGAAAGGATCAGGGACTTTTTTCCTGCAGCACATTGCATTTTGCGTGTAATAGACTTCCATGGAGTCGCACCAGAAATGCAAATTTTGTGCTTTTGATGCGTTCTTTTAATGCGCTTTGCATTTTTTCCCTTTAACCCTTTCGCTGCCAGGCCCCATGCTCCATTTTTACACTCAGGTGGCCAGACCATTTTTGCAATTTTTCCTTTGCTTTTTATTTTTCACGTATAGCTTTCAGAATTTATAAAAGATCCCCCAAACCATATATTTTCTGAAAGCACATGACCAGTAGAAAAAAAGAAGGTGCTACTGATTTTAAAGGTCCCATAATATTTGCGCAAAAAAAAAGCTTAACCTGTATCGAGGTAATAAATAAAAAATATTTGTAAATTTTAAATTACGCCTTTTTGCGAAATGGTGAAAATCGAACAGGCCTAAAAGTGTATATATCCAAATTTCTCTAAAAATCTGAAGGTTTTCTGAAAGCATATAACCTCTAGAATAAAAAGAAGGTGCTACTGATTTTTTAGACCCCACGGTATTTGCGGAAATGTTTATCAAAACAATATTGTTGCTAAAAATACACTAAAACCAACCGCATAAAAACACAGCTAATTTTACAGAATGCATACTAAATACCTACTAAATATAAAAGCTTACCCTGTGTTGAGTTAAAACATAACAATTATTTGTAAATTGTAAATTGCGCCTTTTTTGGGGGGGTGTCATTTTAACTGGATAACTCTGATCAACGGCTCGTTAGCCGCAAATCAGAGCTATTTTTTGTTCAGCAGAGTCTGCTAAACATTTCTGATATAAGTTTATGTTCACTGAAGTGACCATGAGCTTATAACAGAGCAGGACTGTAGGTCTGTATGGTGTACGGATTTGGCCACCTGCAGGCAGTTCTGTAGGTCTGTATGGCATACGACACTGGCAGTGAAAGGGTTAAAAACATTGTATATAGTGGGTTGCCAAGGAGTGGGCTGGTAATCTGGCTGCCACGTCCTTAACAACCAATGAGTCATCAGCTGAATGTAAAAAAAAATGCCAGCTAAAAAATTTGATAAAATTTGATAAAAAAATGGCACAGGGTCCCCCCGCAAATCCATACAAGACCCTTATCTGAGCATGCAGCCCAGCAGGTCAGGAAAGGGAGGACCCCCCCAACCCCTCCTGAACCAGCATTTAGCCGGGGTTGGGGGGGTCCTGTGGTGGGGCAGGCGGCTTGATTGACATTGGATCTACATCGGGGGGACATATTTTTTGATTTTTAATAAAGGAATTGTCAAAAATTGTCTGTTTTTTTTCTATCTAACACTTTCTTGGTGAATTCACCTGGGGGCAGGATTTGGAGACCCCCTTGTTAATTGGCGCTTCCAGATTCTGATAAACCCCCCCACTTGCAGATCCTCACAACCACAGCCCAGGGTTGTGGGGGAGAGGCCCTTGTCCCCGATAACATGGGAACAAGGTGCTTTGAGGTGGGGGGGCAGAGCACCCCCCCATATTGAGAGCATGCGGCCTGATATAGTTCAGGAAGGGGGGGTCTTCGCTTGTCCCCCCTTTCCTGACCTGCTGGGCTGCACTCTCAGATAAGGGTCTGGTATGGATTTGGGGAACACCATTTTTTTTTATTTTGGCGTGGGGTTCCCCTCTAAAACCATTCCACCCCCTATACCACCCCGACTCATCCGTTGTTAAGGATGCAGCAGCCGGCTTTCCAGCCCGCTCTTTAGCAACCAGCTATATACAGTGTTTTTAAAGGGACATAAAGAAACACAATGCATATAAAAATGCATGCAAAGTTGCAATAAAAATGCGGATTTAAAAACGCAAAACGCACTGCAAAATGAGCCGGAAAAACGCGTCAACTACAACTGCAAAGATGTGAACCTAGACTTAAGCCTCGTACACACGATCTGATTTTCTGCAGACAAAACCTCAGACTTTTGTCCGAAGGCGTGTGCCTGTATTTTGTCTTGCATGCAAGCGGCAAGGAATTGTCGGCCAACAAACATGAACGTAGTGACATACTATGTGTTTTTTCAGTTCTTTAGCGCCGCCCTTTGGGCTCCTTCTGCTAATTTCGTGTTAGTAGAAGTTTGGTGAGTTTTATTTGCGCTTTTCATTTTGCGCTTTTCATTTAGCACTTTTCCGCACGTACTTTTCATTTAATGCTTTTCAGTTTGTTTCTGACCAGCTGTTCATCAACCAGACATGTTGCAGAATCGGAGGAGCTAATGTATTTTCCTTGGAGTTATTGCTTTGACCCAGTCCAGGAACAGGAGGAGGAGGGTTTCTTTGACCAAAAATTGGTTGCTTTATTAATCATGACCAATTATTTCATATGCCTTTGCTGCGGGAGCTCCAGGAGAATAATCGGGATGCTTTTAAGAATTATCTCTGGGTGACGACCCCTGCTTTCACCAACTCTTGGCATTGTTGACCCCCTTTATTAAGAAGCAGGACACATGCATGAGGCTTTTATTTTATGTATTGGTTGAATAATGATTTGATTTTGTATATTTTCTATATTTTGGATGCATAGAATGCACTTTTTGGTTAATTTCTATTGGCAGATAGCGTGTCTAATTTTATTTGTTTTCTTTTTTTAATACACAATAAAAAAATTGTGTAGAATAATACTTGGCTATGTGTTTTACTTCAAATGACAGTTTGGGAGTAGGCAGTTACATTTTAAAAATACAATGTAATATTGACAAGGAACACCAACATAGTTATATCTTTGGTCTTAAAAACTACGGAATAATGGTGTTGAGGTAATTGCCCAAAAAAAACCCCTAATAATTCTTGATATCACTAGAAAATAAAAGCCTTTTAAAATATGTTTGCCATAACTCCATCAGTATCACCAGCAAAGCAGCTTCATTAAATAAAGAAGAAGAGCATGTTCGCTGCATTTTGAGATTTCATAATTTGCCACTTCATGAATGTTAATTCTCTATTATGAACGCTAGTTTACAAGACTGACCGCTTCCAGCTTGTGCTTGCTTCCGAGCATGCATGTTTGTACTTTGGACTTTTGTCCGATGGATTTGTGTACACCCGCTCAGAAAATCTGACAACAGACATTTGTCTGTGGAAAATTTTAAAGCCTGCCATCCAACATTTGTCTGCGGAAAATATGACAACAATTGTCCAATGGAGCATACAAACAGTTGGATTTTCCGCCAACAACCTGTCTTCACACATCTCCCGTCTGAAAATCTGATCGTGTGTATGCGGCTTTAGACATCTTTTTTTGTCCTTTTTCTATCGTGTGGGACTGCTCAGCAGAGGGCAAAGCACTAATGGCTAAATTCTGATTGAGTGCAACAGGAAAGGGACTGAAGAAAGATCAAAAACAAAGAAAAAAAGCTAAAAGAAAAGAGAAGGAAGAAAACAGTAGATTACATAGTGGCAAGCAACATCTACTTTTTGTCATGGTATCTGATAAGCCACAAACACTTCACTCCAGGTACCCGAGGGTTCCACTTGTCTTTTATGGCCCTCACAACACCCATGATGGTTGCTCAGGATACATAGAATAACAAATGTTGTAGGTATGTGCGTCCTAGCTGTTGAAAAACAAATGTACCTTTGTACCTATTTCTGCTGCCCCTAAGAGAAACACTCCCAGCTTACAGATCTTTGTTTCAGTTGCAGTTCCTGCATTTTCCCTGCTGCATCTTTTTTTTGTAGTCAAAAGGGAGTCAAGAGAACCATGTTTTAAAAAGTAAAACAGGTATTTAACACCATGTGTTTTAAATAAGCAGCATGTAGCATCAGTCTAGCAACAGTTACAATTTTGCTAGTTTTATTGTGTGCCTGGTGTGTTGAATTAAATTCCCCTTTATTCTCATATAATCTACTATAAAATCAAGATATGAAAATCAAATAAAGTTAAACACAGGAACAAACATAAACCTTGGAGTAGGTTACATTTTGATTACATAGTTTTAGAGATGCATCTTTAATTATTAAACAGCATAAGGGATAAAAATAACAAGTATGTAAAGAGAGTCATATAACTTAATGCACATAATGTATTCAAATAATATATATACATATGGCATAATAATGTGATACTGTACATATAACATAGAATGTATGCACTGATGCTTGTTCCTCCATTTTCCACATATCTTTATGATTTAATGTGGTTTAGCACATGTTCATCAGGTCAGTAGTTTCACTTCAGATGTCTGTAAGAATATGTCCGAATGGGAATCATATAGCCAATAACATCTTAATGTTAAAGATAGTAGTGCAAGCCTAAGGGAAAGTAAAAGGAAATGTATTCATATTATTCAAGTAGAGCTGTCTAATTCATATGCATTTTATCCTATTGGGTATGAATATTTAATAAAATTATATTCTCACTTGTACATGTCACTAATGGGATGAAAATAATATCCTTTAAATTTGAATTTTAGGCTGGATTTACTGTATGTGTATTGTAAAATGCATTTTGGCCATTATTGATAAAAAACACTTTCATGATCCGGGTTTAGCCACTGCAACAAACATAAAATAAATAGCTGTAATAATAATGAAGTAATAAAGTGATTGTAAACAATCACCTTGTAAAACAAACCATTCCGTTTTAAACTGCAATGGAAGACAAAACATTTGTGTATAGAAATACAGAAAATATTATAAATACTTTTTTTTTTCCTTTTTTATAAGTGATCACATACTCTCTGTTCTCAGCTGCATAGGAACTGGGTGGAGGAGAAGCAACAGTACACTGAGCTTCCCAGTGAATGGCTGCACAGAGGAGGCTTGTCAGGACAAGTCTGATCATTGGAGCAGAGCAGGTGTTTTGTCAGATCAGGCGACCCATCAGAATTTGTAACGAAAGTGACGTTCCGTCGCTGCCATCTTGCTACACCCCGCACTCATCCACAGTAAGGATACAGTAAGAAGGCGGCAAGCAGAGATCTTGTTACACCCACTGGAGTCTTGCATTTCACACTTATTTTAAACAGTCAACTCCACTTATTTAGTAAAATTCTGTATTTTCAAATCCCTCAGACTGTTTTAATGTTGATTTTTCAAAGCAGCGGTGTTCTGTCAGATTAGCAAACCTGTGAGATCAGCAGGTTTGCTGCTGCTTTTAAAATTCAACATCTAAACAGTCAGACAGATTTTTAAATACTGTATTTCACGATATAAGCTCAGTTTACCGTTAAAAATAAGTGTGAAATGCATGACTCCGATGGGTGTAACAAAATGTCCTTTTGCCACCTTCTCACTGTATCCTTACTGCGGACGAGTGCGGGGTGTAGCAAGATGGAGGCAATGGAACGTCACTTCCATTACAAATTCTGCTGGGTCACCTAATCTGACGAAACATAGGCTGAGTTCCCAGCAGAGCTAGAGAGCCCACCCCAGGTGTGTTCTACTGCTTAGACCCCTTTCACACTGGAGGCGTTTTTCAGGTTTTTAGGTGCTTTAGCGCTAAAAATAGCGCCTGTAAAGCGCCTGAAAAATGCCTCATCTGCAGTCCTAGTGTGAAAGCCCAAATGCTTTCAGACTGGAGCGCTGCACTGGCAGGAAGTTAAAAAAGTCCTGCAAGCAGCATCTTTGGGGCGGTGGAGGACCGCTCCTCCACCGCTCCTGCCCATTAAAATGAACGGGCACTGCTGCTGAAGTGCCTGCAAATCGCTTCAGCAGCGGTGCTACATGGGCGCATTTAACCCTTTCCCCGGCTGCTAGTGGGGGTTAAAAGCTCCCCGCTAGCGGCGAAAAGGACAGTAAAGTGGCGCTTTATGGCTAACGCGGCTGCTGCTGCAATGTGTAAGGGCTCTTATGCCCTGTACACACGGTCGGATTTTCCGATGGAAAATGTCCGATCGGAGCGTGTTGTCGGTAATTCCGACCGTGTGTGGGCTCCATCGGACATTTTCCATCAGATTTTCCGACACACAAAGTTTTAGAGCAGGCTATAAAATTTTCCGACAACAAAATCCGATCGCATCAATTCCGACCGTGTGTGGCCTGTTCCGACGCACAAAGTGCCACGTATGCTCAGAAGAAATTCTGACACGGAACAGCTTGGTCTGGTAAACTTAGCCTTCGCAATGGATACAGCACTTTCTTCACGTTGCAATGTCAAAAATGGTTTAATACAGCGCACTCTCTTCTTCTTTATAATGTGAGAAGAATTAAGTAGTTTTGCTGCTCATATTCACACAGACTTCTCACAAACTTATTTCTTTACTAGTTATCGGGATTCCATCAATATATTTTGATTTGTCACATCTGACAACATTATTTTGGTGTTGTTTTTTTTTTTTTTTTTGGGTTTTAAGGCAGATTAGTTATTTTTGGTTTGTATTTTTTTCAAGGCTGATTTTTATTTTTACTCCAGAATATTTTTGTGTGTGTTTTTTTGTGTCAAGTTACCACAACACCATTGATATGTTGTTCTTTTTAATCTGTAGGAGATTGTTTGGTGTTGGTGTCCCTTGTTAATTTCACATTGTATTTTAGAAATGTATCTGAATCCTCACCAACAAACTGTCCTTTTTGGATGAAAACACACATAGGAGAGTATAATTTTCCAAAAAAAAAAAATTTATTAAGGGCTCACAACTAAACAAAGAGGCAGGCAATGCTGGAGAAACTGCAGAAATGGGTGAAGCCTTGGACCCCCAGGGCACACATCAACTATTTTCAAGCAAAATTGGGGGCCTGAGGAGTCCTTATCTAAGGGAGTGCAGTCTGGTCCAGAAGTCCCAGAGATCCGGAAAGCAGCAGATGACATCAGTGTCCCCAGGCTGTGGTCATACAAGAGATTGCATCTTTTGTCAGAGCAGACTGAACCCAGGGCCATCACTCTCTGGTCTTCCTTCCACGCTTCCTTCCACGTGGTGGCTCTGGTGGTGGAGTTGTGGCAGGAGGAGGAGGAGGAGGTTGGTCCAACTCAATCACGTCGGTCTTGGGTGTTAGTTCCCCACTCACCCCCTTACTTAGGACTTTATAAAGCAGGTCCTCACATAGCTTGCATTGACCCTCCTGCATGCCCTGCAGTTTTGTGGCAGCCATGCAGGCAAAGGCCTCTTCAGGAGTGGGTAAGGCTCTGAGGGACGCAGAAGCCTCCTGAATGAGCCTGAGTGCTTAATCCTGCATGGGAGTCGTCTTCCTCACTCTTTTGTATGGAAGGCGGAGGGGAGGGACCTGCGGTTCTGTCAGGCTGCGACTGGTCCCAGGCTTCTCTTGGCTGCCACTTAGCCCCGCCTCCTCCTGGCTGCCACATTCCACAACCTCCTCCTGGCTGAGGTCTTCCTGTGTATGAAAAAGGGACATAGTTTTAGTTTTTTATTCATCAATCACACACAATTTTCACCTCCTGACTGTTGCAAATTGAATGCATTTTTCATTCTTGTCCCAACTTTGGGTGCCCACTACCGTCTATTGATATGTAAAACACTTTTTTCAATCAGCAATTAGTGATCAATAATAACATCTAATAAACATCATTTATTTATTGACCAGAAATCAGTAGAACAATGCTATACCTGACTCCAGCTGGGCTCCTCCACTTCTTCCTGGCTAGAAGGCCCAGGTTTGACATCGGAAGCCTCAGCTGGGGTGGAAGGAAGAGTGGAAGGAAGAGTGGAGAGGGATTCCCTGACTTCAGTGTGGTCTGACAGCAATTGCAGTCTCTCATAGTACCACAGTCTGGGGACATAAACGTCATCTGCTGCAGCTTCGGACCTCTGGGAATCTGTGACCTTCTTGTGCTCCTTAAGATAACTGCTCCTCAGGCCACCAATTTTGTTTTTTAAATAGGGGGTGGTTGCTGTGGGGACCACTGGCTTCACCAACTCCAGCAGTTTCTCCAGCGCTGCCTGCCTCTTTTGTTTATTGTTATAATGGGGATGTCTCACCTGCCACAGACAGGGCAGCTCCCTGTACTTGTCTATGAACAGGGGGAGGAAGTTGTGGTCATTGAAGCCATCCATTTTCTCTGCAAGACACAACACAAGACAAACCCTAAGGTCAGGCCAAACTCCCCTAATCTTGTTACAATATAGACTTTCATTTCGAAGCAGTATAGGCCCAAGTTTAGATCTTACCTTCGTTATCACGATGGGCGTCTCCGATGCTCCTTCCTCTGCTCACAGATCGTACGTAATACGCACGTGTGTAACGCTTTATACACACTGCGCATGCGTGTAACTCTGCCCGCCCCTGACGTTCTTTCTAGTCTATTCCCTGCCCCTTTTCGTTCGGCGCAATGGGGGAAGAGCACATGGCGGATACACAGCAGGTGCGTGCTAATTACAGCAACAAGGAGGAGGGGGAGGAAAGCCCGGAGCCAGAAACGTCTCAACGTGTCCTTTGGGGAGATGTTGGAGATGGTCAACATCCTGAAGAAGGCTGACTATGATGAGAAGTATGGACCTTACACCAACCCCAATGTCAGAAAGGCCAAGATAATTGCAAAAGTGATCAGGAGTCTGCACCGGAATTTCGGGGTACGACGATCAAAAGATCAGCTCAGGAAGCGGTAGTCGGACCTAAAATTACGAGAACACGAGCAGTACAGAAAGATCCGGAGAGTGCTGCAAAAAAGTAAGTAGTTGTCCTGTGTTCCTATTCTTTATGTTTCTTACGTTCGTGCTGCTCCGTGTGCTTTTCTTACAAGTGTACATTTTTAAATGGCAACTTTCATGTTCATGGGCACATTATTCGTTCATATCAAACATTTTTCTTTCGACCTATAAAACACCATTGTTTAGGCCATATGCATTTTGGCCACAATGTTTACGCCCTACTTGTCTGAAACTAATTTAGTTGTGTAGATGGCTTTGTTACTAGAATGAAATGCAAACTAGATTCTGTGTAAGGAGAGGACAATCAGCAGCTGTTTTCACATCTGGACACTGGAGCACTAGTGTGGGACACAAGAACACCATTTTTATTAGGGGGGGCACACAGGTGCTCCAGTGTATACTATAGGGGTGACTCCATCTGGGAAGCTTGTACTAAACAGGTAAAGTATTGCAACTTGACAAAGGACACTGAAAATGCTACATTTTGGAACTCTGCCAAAATTGACAATTGTACCCCACTTCCAAACAATCTTTCATATTTATAGTTCTGCCATCAAATATTTGTGTGCTAAGTATACCATTTTTGTTTTACATAAGAGAGAAAAGACTCAGAGGACACCCCTCATCCGAGGAGACCACAGACCCCCACCTCTGGAAGAAGGGGAAATCCCACCAACCCAAGAAGAGCAGGAGGAAGAAGACGTGGTGGAAATTGTCACCACAACAGGTGAGTGTCTGCAACCACAGGCTCAGGTAAGAGATGTATGCCGGCATATTTTTGATACCTTTTTTTTGGGTTTCTCTCTTTTAAGGTGATCGTGATGTTATGGGGCCAGATCCTTTCACATCAGAAAGTGCCCAGATCCTGATCGGGGAGATCATGGGGTGTAATTTACAATTGGAAAACCTCAAGAAAAACCTCAATGATGTTATTAAAAAAAATAAAAACATCATTGATGTTTTGGGGCAAGTTTAAAACCCCTCCAAATCACTGTCTTCTTTTGTGTGCTACAATGTTAAAAATGTTTGAGTGATTTTTAGAAAAGCCTAATTTGAACGATGCACACAGTGTGCCAACATGTGCTATCTGCCATCACGGAAGATCAATGGACGCGTTTTGGGGGTGCGACCCCTTCCTCAATAATAAAGTAGCTGAGAGGAAAGGGTTTCTCCCCAAAACACGTCCCTTGATCCCCCGTGATGGCAGGTCGCACATGTTGACATTGGGAAATTTGTGTGCATCTTCCAAATTTGGCTTTTCCTGGGGTGACTTCACCCCATCTGAACGCAATATCAAACACAGTTCCTAAATACTCATGTCTGATATTGCCTTCAAATTCTACCAAATGTGAATTTTGTAAGTTCAAGATTTGTGTCTTTCTTGTTGGTTTTACACATGCCTGTTTTAGCTTAAATGGACATTTCTATTTTTGATAATGCTACCCCAAAAATTGTTATACAACAAACATGTTGGTTTGTTTTAAAAACCTTTTCTAAATGCACATGTGATTGTGCAGGTATTAAAAAGATTGTTCATCAAGAATGTATGGATTATTGTCTCAACGCTACAACACTTTTGTGGGGCTCTAATTGGTGTTTTCTGTGAAAATGGGGGTTATTTCCTAAGGGCAAATCCTCTTTGCACTACAAGTGCAGTTTCAGTGCAGTTTCAAGTGCACTTGTAGTGCACAGTGTCTTTGCCTTTAGTAAATAACACCCAACAGTGCTTTGTATAAGGTTACACAATCACGCCATTTTCGGGACTCACCACATTTCTGTCAGAGTCATCTAAAACAAACACAAGCAGTAAATGTCAAATATTTTCTTTTTTTTGTTTTTTATTTCATAAAGGCTTCACAAATTTGCTGGCATATTGATGGCCCCCCTACCCGCAAAGAACTCCAGGTATTGTAACCGGACATCACGGGCATTCAGGGAGGGCAAGCCAGGACGGCCACTTTCAAGCGCCGTCAGTGTTGTTTCATGTATCATTCCGGCCTCAGGCCCAACTGAGCCAGCATAGTTGGCCAAATGTTGGCGTAAAAAGTTATGGAGAATACAGCACGCCAGGATTATATGATTAAGTTTATACTCCTCCATATGGGTGGGTGTCAGAAATAGGCGGAACCGGCTGACCAGGATTCCAAATGTGTTCTCCACCACTCTTCTGGCTCTGGCCAGCCGGTAATTAAAAACCATCTGTTCCGGGGTGAGGGTCCTCATAGGGAATGGCCGCATAAGATGGTCCCCCAGCGCAAACGCTTCATCAGCAACGAAGACGAATGGGAGTCCTTCCACATTGTCCTCTGGAGGTGGCAAGTCCAAGCTGCCATTCTGGAGATGCCTGCAAAACCCTGTCTGGACGATGACTCCACCATCGGACATCCGGCCATTCTTCCCCACGTCCACATACAAGAAGTCGTAATTAGCCGACACCACCGCCAACATCACAATACTATTGAACCCCTTATAGTTGAAATAGTATGACCCTGAGTTGGGTGGTGGGATGATGTGGACGTGTTTCCCATCAATTGCCCCTCCGCAGTTAGGAAAGTCCCACCGCTGGGCAAAGTGGGAGGCCTCAGTCTGCCATTCCTGTGGCGTGGAAGGAAACTGTTGAGGAAAACAAAAATAAATTAGTATTTTTGCACATAAACATGGCAAGCAGATTAGACACAAACATTCTTGGCCAACCTCCAGATAGCATTTATTAAGGGGAATTTAACAACACCAAAGTATAAGGTACACCTATCATATTCCCCCTCCCCCCTCTCATGGGCCATCTCTAACATTATAGAGGGGGGGAATCTTGGACAGGTAACTCTCTCCACTTCATTGAGAGATGAATGCCTAAATACAGGGTATTACTTGGAACAGCCCCTCCTTAGTTACACTATTGGCAGCCCACTGGACAGGTAAGAAGTGTCATAATACAAAGATATAAATACACACTGTACACATTTGAGCACATTTGGACATTCTGCTATTACCTGTCAAGATAATAATAGTATACAAGAACTTTAAACCATTTGAAAGTATACAGGCAGGCCCTTACACTACATGCTTTGGGGAATTCATCCATACATCTGAGCACAAAAGAGATGGGTATAGTGTGTATGGGTTTGGCAAAGTCAGCAGATAGATGATTGAGGATAGATAGAGAATTGGGATCAGCTGACTTAGCAGTTGGGGGGAGGGAGGGTTACTAAAAATGATTTGGGGACACTAAAAAAAAGCCTCTGGCACTCTGCCAGAATATAAAGCACAAATCACCTTTAAAAACATTTTAGGGGTGTTTAGGGTAAAGCACTACTATGGATCTGATAAAATACATTGTTAAGTGATCACATGAGGTGATTATAGGGCAGGAGAGCATGCTGGGGAGGTTATTGAAGGCCAATCTGTATGAAGGACTAAACAAATAATTAGATAAAAATCCAGCATGCATGAGAACAAAGGGGACATTCATACCATATTACAATCATGGTAATTAGGGAATGAGGAAAGAAATACAATATATTATCAAACATTCAATACAATAAAATGTGATATAAAAGGATAAAAATCTTACCTTCATATACTCCTTCTGCAGGACCTGG
Source organism: Lithobates clamitans (assembly GCA_037952925.1). NCBI lineage: Eukaryota > Metazoa > Chordata > Amphibia > Anura > Ranidae > Lithobates > Lithobates clamitans. Next base: position 1,818,762 of record JBBGZY010000677.1, read on the forward strand.
ATGATGGCAGAACAGGTCTCTGGGATAATGATACCCAGAGCCTGGGGGGAGATGCCTGTCGAGAACTTCAAGTCCTGCAGACTTCTCCCTGTCGCCAAGTACCGCAGGGTAGCGACGAGCCTCTGCTCCGGAGTGATGGCTTGCCTCATGCAGGTATCCTGCCTGCTGATATAGGGGGTCAGCGAATTCAGCAGACGGTGAAATATGGGGTCCGTCATCCTGAGAAAGTTCCTGAAATCATCAGGATTATTCTCATGGATCTCACGGAGCAAAGGCATATGAGAGAACTGGTCACGCTGAAGCAACCAATTCTTGGTCCATGAACTCCTCCCCACCCTGTTCATGGACTGGACTTGTGTCAAGGTCAGGACCCCAACACCAAGCCCCCGCACAGCACGAACTCTACGAGGAGTGCGTATACGCAACATGGCTAGAAAACGGTCGGCTGCTCAGAACGAAGTAACAGAACGCACTGAAGAACAGCAAGGCCTGTGAAGAGCGACCTGAAAAACAGTAACAAACGAACAAGAACACAATGACTATAAGTCATGCGGAACTTGCTTGCACGTACTGAAGAGCAGACACAAACCCACAAGCACAAACTGAACCGCAGAAAATGATCTGAAAGCCACGAGTCTGAAAAAGCGCGAATCGTCTCTCACCAAACTTTTACTAACACGAGATTAGCAAAAGGAGCCCAAAGGGTGCCGTGCTTGGTTCTGAACTGGCCTTTTCTAGTCTCGTCGTATGTGGTGTACGTGACCGCGTGGTTGGCGATTGGAAATTCCGACAACTTTGTGTGACCGTGTGTACGCAAAACAAGTTTGAGCCAACATCCGTCAGAAAAAATCCTAGGATTTTGTTGTCGGAATGTCCGAACAAAGTCCGACCGTGTGTACGGGACATTAGTGTGGTTGTATTTTTTCCCAGGCCATAAGTTCCTAGTCCTCCCGTGGCAGACTTGGTGTGTAAAATACATTCTGGTTAATGTATGGATAAATCCTTAAAGTGGTTGTTAACCCACTTCTACTAAATACTGCTATCCTCTCTTTACCATTATAATAATTGTCCCTGTGCCTATGTTCTTTAAAAAATCTTCCCAATTGTACCTATATGAGCTTAGATGACTGTGGGCTCTCTCTTCTCTCTTCGGCTGATGTCAACTAGGGAGGAGGGGGAGAGAGGAGAGAGAAAGCCGACAATCAGCTGGGAGCCGCGCTCATATAGGTACAATCAGGCAGATTTTTTACAGAACACAGGCACAAGGACAATTATTATAATGGTACAGAATGGATGGGAGTATTTAGTAGCAGCCATGAAAGCAGCAGGAGTGGGGGGGCGAGCACTGGTACCAGCAGAGACAGACAGAGAGGGGAGGGGGTAGGAGGTGGAAAAGGACGCAGGAGACAGATGATGGAATCACGCAAACTGTCCATGGTGTCAAGGCTCAGCTGCCATGGTTATCCTGGTCAGTTTGCAAAAGGGAGGGCATAGCTAGGCATGATCAGCCAGGTATTTCAGGTGATACAGGGGTCCAAATGATACAGCACAAGCACTGTGCTGTATAACATGCTTTAAGGGAACAGGGTCTTTATTTTATTTTTATGTTTTTGTGGTTAACAAACGCTTTAATGACTTACTGCATTATTTTAGAGAATAATAAAAAAATATGTTTTTTTTATAGCAGTGCAATGTAAAGGACACACTTTGAATAAAACTATGCTCTCACTATGAGATATATATATACACTTTTATATGACCCTCAGCCTCTGAGCACTATTGTCTCCTGAGACCAAGTCATTCCTGGAAGATGGCTTATTGAGCCTGAGACTTCAAAAAGTTCTCTCTAGTGAAAAAGGAAAACCCTTCACTTGTATATAGCAAATAAGAATGTACATGTAGGGGTTGATTTATAAAAGATAGCATATTTGAAGGAGAGGCTGATCACATCAATTTGAAAGGTTATGTGACAAAAGTGATAGGTCATGCGACAAGAGTAATAGAGTATATTTGGATAAGTCCTGTTTCCAATAGACAAAGGCAGAGGCGCCTCTGGGTGTAGATATAAAACAGGTTCAATAGGTACATAAAGTGGGCAATACTATTGTCTCCTATGACCAAGTCATTCCTGTGACAATGTGACAACATTGAAGAAATTACACTTTGCTACAATGTAAAGTAGTGAGTGTACAGCTTGTATAACAGTGTAAATTTGCTGTCCCTTCAAAATAACTCAACACACAGCCATTAATGTCTAAACTGCTGGCAACAAAAGTGAGTACACCCCTAAGTGAATATGTCCAAATTGGACCCAAAGTGTCAAAATTTTTTGTGGCCACCATTATTTTCCAGCACTGTGTTAACACTCTTGGGCATGGAGTTCACCAGAGTTTCACAGTTTGCCACAGGAGTCCTCTTCCACTCCTCCATGATGACATGACGGAGCTGGTGGATGTTAGAGACCTCCACCTTCCATTTGAGGATGCCCCACAGAGGCTCAATAGGGTTTAGGTCTGGAGACATGCTTGGCCAGTCCATCACCTTTACCCTCAGCTTCTTTAGCAAGGCAGTGGACGTCGTGGAGGTGTGTTTGGGGTCGTTATCATGTTGGAATACTGCCCTGTAGCCCAGTCTCTGAAAGGAGGGGATCATGCTCTGCTTCAGTATGTCACAGTACATGTTGGCATTCATGGTTCCCGCAAAGAACTGTAACTCCCCAGTGTCGGCAGCACTCATGCATCCCCAGACCATGACACTCCCACCACCATGCTTGACTGTAGACAAGACACACTTGTCTTTGTACTCCTCACCTGGTTGCCACCACACACCCTTGACACCATCTAAACCAAATAATTTTATCTTGGTCTCATCAGACCACAGGACATGGTTCCAGTAATCCATGTCCTTAGTCTGCTTGTCTTCAGCAAACTGTTTGCAGGCTTTCTTGTGCATTATCTTACGAACAGGCTTCCTTCTGGGACGACAGCTATGCATACCATTTTGATGCAGTGTGCGGCGCATGGTCAGAGCACTGACAGGCTGACCCCCCATGCCTTCAACCTCTGCAGCAATGCTGGCAGCATCATACGTCTAATTCCCATAGACAACTTCTGGATATGATGCTGAGCACGTGCACTCAACTTCTTTGGTCGACCATGGCAAAACCTGTTCTAAGTGGAACCTGTCCTGTTAAATCACTGTGTGGTCTTGGCCACCATGCTGCAGCTTAATTTCAGGGTCTTATCAATCTTCTTATAGCCTAGGCCATCTTTATGTAGAGCAACAATTCTTTTTTTTCAGATCCTCAGAGAGTTCTTTGTCATAAGGTGCCATGTTGAACTTCCAGTGACCACTATGGGAGAGTGAGAGCGATAACACCACATTTAACACACCTGCTCCCCATTCACACCTGAGACCTTGTAACACTAAAGAGTCACATGACACTGGGGAGGGAAAATGGCTAATTGGGCCCAATTGAGGTGTACTCACTTTTGTTGCCAGTGGTTTAGACAGTAATGGCTGTGTGTTGAGTTATTTTGAGGGGACAGTAAATTTACACTGTTATACAAGCTGTACACTCACTACTTTACATTGTAACAAAGTGTCATATCTTCAGTGTTGTCACATGAAAAGATATAATAAAATATTTACAAAAATGTGAGGGTGTACTTACTTTTGTGAGATACTGTACAAGCATACTAATAACCATGCAATCATTTAAAACAATCTAAAGACAATCTATAGTTAGTCATGCTCACTGTTTATTTATTAATCTGTTTATTTATTTCTTTTAATATTTTAACAGGTCAGAAAATGATGACAAACTACAACTTTGGAAATTAGCAGAATCACAGATCAAGGTACACATTTTTTTCAAATTAATGCATTTTACCATTTTTGCTCAACAATTTATACTTGTGGTCATAAATGCATAATTCCATATTGTTTACATTTTAAATTGGAAAATGATTAAGTAGCACATGTTTAAACTACATACAGTACTAACCAAGTCCAAACAAATTATCACAACAGGGGGGCGGAGCTTGGCCACGCACCGTAATGGCCGCTTAGATCTCCCTCTCTGCCAGCATGGGGAAAAAATTCATCCACTACACCTGCTACAGCTGCGATCGCCACTCACTGGCAGGCCGATCAGCTCCCAGAGACCTCGCTGGACATGACAAAGAAGAAAAGTCCACCGGCGGGACCTCCTAAGCTCACTGATTTCTTCAGTGGCTCCCAGCCTTGAGACAGCCAAGATGACATTGGCTCCTTTTACAAAGTGGCGCCTCCAGCCCCACAGCGTGCCTCTCCCAGAGCAGTGGCAGGAGACATGGATTGCTCTACCCCAAAGGAGAACAGGGACAGGGATAGCACTAAGAGGGCAGCATCCTCCCCGCATGCCTCACCATCCCACCAAGGACCAGTAAGCAAGAAACACCTCACATACCATCAGGCTACAAATGATGATGATGATGAACCTGATTTTCAGCAAGAGCAGATAGCCACTCTTGCTGCATTTCTGACTACTGATAACCCTGTATCTGAGAACATGCTTAAACATATGCTACTCTCTTTACAAAAAGATCTCAGGAAGGATATAAACAAATCCATTTCTCACATGCAGTCTCAGATTGATGACCTGGGGGAGTGCACAGATACCCTTGAACACCAATTGAGTATATTGTCAACTATGTCACCGCATATAGCTCTCGCAGGAATAACCTCTAAATTAGAGGCATTCCAGAGACCGTTTCCCCTGCAGAGCTGACCTGTTACCTGCAACAATTATTTAAGCTACTGGTCCCTTCGCTCACCACCCTAGATCTCACGATTGACAGGACACACAGAATTTTCAAGCCGCCACATATTCCAGCAGAAAAACCTTGAGACAAACTGGCGCAACTCCATTTTTTCCAGTCCCAGAGCCATATGCGACCTTGACACTCTACAGAGATACTCTGCAGCCACTGCCCAAGGGCGCAAAGAACTTGCACCTATTACATCCGCCCTGAGGGAGCGAAACATCACCTACAAATTGGGATTCCCAACCACGCTTATTGTCACATTTCAGGGGAAGTCAGTGACCATTCACCACCTCAAACAAGGGTTAAAATGACTTTAAAATTGGGGTTTATCCCCACCTTCAGTTGCTACCCCCTCTAACGCTGCATTCCCACAACACATCTCGGATGTATGAAAACAAGCTGATAACACCTATCCCTGCCATATTGACAGTTCAACACAGGCCTTTGTAGCCTTCACAGCTTCTAATACTGCTTCCCTGTGCTTGACTCTCATGCTCAAACCAGTTGTTGTTTGATCTTTGTTCTTATTTGTTAGTTTACATTAATTCCCCACCCTGGAGTATTGGTGCGTATTGGTGTAAAGTCCTATCCCTGAATGCTAAGTAGCTTAATAGCCCCTTCAAGAGATCACTCTTGTGGAAAGAAGTGCTTTCAGCCAAGTGTGACGTAGTATGTGTCCAAGAGACACACTTCACGGCTTCTAAACCATCTAGATGTTCTCACCCAAAATTTCCTCACATCTTTTTTGCCAGTGCCGATTCCAAACAAAAAGGAGTTATGGCAGCTATTTGTGACTGATTTGATTTATGCACTACTACTGAGCAATGTTATGCTATTTTCTATGATGTATACTATGTAGGCTTATAAAACTACAATAAAGATTTATTGAAACTAAATTACCACAACATTATTTATATCTAGGCCACACATCCTAACTGAATCTTGAAAGGGAGGAATGTATTGCTGTTGGGCTTTTGTCAACTGTATGGGTTGCTTGATAGGCATTCATAATCATATATGTTAAGGCTTAACATATCTAAACACCCTTGTTTGATATATGGATAGTGTACATTTGACCACAGTGCCCCTTCTCCCTACTGTCTTCCAAACTAAAACTGTATTTCCCACAATTTTTGGAGGGAGTGTGGGAAGGGTTAGATGTTCTGTTTTTTTTCTATTGTTTATGTTCCTGCTGGGAAAATTTCTCCTCACTTTCTGTTCTGGTGACCACAGTTCCCTAAAAAAACAAGACTTGGTCAACAGTTTAACCACTTTCCGACCGGCACATGTACATATACATCGGCAGGTTGGCAGCCCTGCACAAATTTACACTGCATGGCTGGGGACCCAATGCGCATGGCCGGCAGTCACAATGACCGCTGGCCATCCGTCATCGTGGGCATGAGAGACAGAACAGGGATACACATGGTGAAACACACTGACAATCAAACCCTTCTCCATTTGATATAAATAATAAAAAAAAAAACATGTTTTGCTGGGTTTAAATATTATGTAAAAATGAGTCTAGAGTCATATCCAGTGTGTGGCTTACATTGTATGTACTGAACAGTGAGGTGTGTATGTGTGTGTTAGGTGTATGAATGATTTTTCTAAGCTTTTCTGCTTCCAGGTGATATTTTTTTTTACTGGTATTTTTACATGAAATTTACAATGACCAAAAATATGATATAAATGCTGTTAATGTCAGCACTGACTCCCAAAAGTACCTTCAATTGAATAAAAACTTGAAAGTACACAAAAAGTTTATAATTGTGTATAGAAAGATTAAACACAGTGTGTTTGGGCTTATTATGAGAACTGCCATCACCTATTTATGTAATGTGTGAGGTCTTTGGTATATTTTAATCACTTCAATTATTGAAATTAAATGTTCTTGTAAGAATTATGATTTGGCTCAAAGGCGCTGTCTCAAGAGAAATTAGACTTGGTAAAAGCCAAAATGTATTGTACTGAGGGATTAGTAAAAGCATGAGTTCATGAGCTGAAAATTACAAATTGCATGCATATTGATATTTGAAAAATTTCTCTAAAACATGAGATTCACTGGAAGTGTTAATTTTGGCACACCATAAAATACACACATCTCACAATTTATAGAAACAAGGATTTGCTTTCAAAGTTTTACAGATGTTGACTTTTTTTTCTAATTAAATTTTTACCATCTGTACAAAAATGTCAAGCTGGAGTTGCTTCAAAAAAAGAATAAAACATTCTAATTTTATTGCAGTCATTGCTAATTAAAAATAAAATACAGGGAATATGTTTAATTCAAAAGAAAACCCAGATGCAATGCTGAATTTGCAATCTGATGAATTTGTTTTTTATGGAACTTGAATTACCTAAAAGATATTTGGAGGGTAAACTATTCATTTTGTGTATAAATTAGTGTTTCTGTAATTTTATTGTAATTTTACATCGCTACACTCTTTTCATATGCCATTTGCAAATTCAACACGCTAGAATTAATATTGCTAGGTTTGATAACAAATAGCTGTATTATAAACATTATAAACATGCATTGGGGAGGGGACTGGAAGGTGTAGACAGTGGCAGCTTTGCTGTAACGAGCAGCATTGGGCAAAGGAACGGACATACAGTCTCAATCGGATTATATACAGATCTGCTAGATACAGTGTTGTGCGCTACAAGCACCTTCGATGTGTGAGTACCCTGTGTGAAGAGTTTTTTAAATAAATATGTTTTTTTTAAATGATAAAGCACTATGTAGCTTGTCTTTCTACATATGCACCACGGATATACCCATAGAACAGCTCAGGAACCTGCAGAGCCAAGATATCACAGAACCCAGGGGTGGTTCAACAGCATTTCTGACCAAACCAAGCTGTGCAGTCACACGCCTTGAGGTGAGGATAATTACTTAGGGGGGGGCACGAGATTGGTGACACTTCGGATAGGTTTGGAGCACTTTTCACATGGATTTACTTCAACTAAAATAATTCAAGGACATTTATTGTTGGACAATATTGAGCACTTCAGTGTACCTTATGTACAGTACAATTCATTGCACATGTTGATTTAATTATCACTCTTTGTTTGCATGGAATAGGATCTTGAACACTGGATATGTAATCTTGTACTTATTTATAGGATTTATTTGTTGATACATTTAGCACTTTTTTGTTTATATTGAATAGGATTCTGAACACTGGACATGTAATTTTGGACTTAGTTTACAGGATTTCTTTGGTTTGCAGAGTATAGTGTGGCACATCGGTTTATAAGAGTATAATGGAGCCATTCCAAGTTTAATTATAAAGAGGAAATTTTCTTAATGGTATATTGTGGCAAAAAAAACAAACCCAAAATTGCACTGTTAAGAAAATGTAAAAACATTTAAGAATGAATTCTTTGAGGTCTGGGTCATTTTTATACATTTTTTTTGCAGTGATAAGACTTTACTTACATAACAAATTTTTTACTAATTTTATATGAAATGTAGATTTGGATTTTAGCTTTAATCCTTTCTCTCATCTGTTGTAATTTACATATGAAACTAGGGATTACTGGCAAAAATAACAGTTTTTGACAGCAATTCATTTGGACATATAATATTTTAGAAGATAAGTTAAAAAAGCTCTTAGTTCCCAGGCCAGACCCAGTGGAACCCTCATTTGTTATGGAGCTTTAACTCGAATAAATGTCACACAAACTCAAATATTTTAGCTTATACAGGCTCTGTTGTGGGAAAAGTGATAGCATTATATTCTAAAAAAAGTTATATGCATTTAAATAATGTATTTAAATAAGTGATCTTTATTTTGGAACATAAGAAAAAAATATAGCTAAGAATAGGAGTGTGTCTGGAAAATAAAATGCCGCAGACAACTAGCTTTTGGGACATATTGCAAGGATTTAAAAATGCAAATACTGTATGTAACTGACAAAAATATGGTATGGTACGTACAGTATAGAACTTATTTTTTTTCTTGTACATCAGTTAGAAGCAAGTGGCATAGGTATCTAAACTGGAGTACATCTAATGCCTGGTACACACAGGCAGTTTTATTTTCATTCAACCCAGTTGGCTATATGAAAATAAAACCGAGGAACTCGCTGTACTAAATATGCGATGTTAGTACAGCTATATCCCCACTGAGCTGTTGTGTTCTCACAGGGGGACTGCCCCCTCACCAGAAGATATCAGTCGGATGCCGATCGGCTGCTGTTTTTCCAGCATTCCCATTTGACAGAATCCGGACATTCAGTTAGCTTCTGTAGGACAAGCTGCTATACACACGGGTCAAATGTTGGCCGGTTCCTGTTGAATTGGCTGATATATTTAGCCTGTGTGTACCAGGCTTTAAAGCCTTATCTGTTTTTTTATGATCAAATTGGAAAAGTCCCAAGTTTAACATGCAGAAGTAGGCATCTATTTGGGTAAATGCTAGTAAATCTTCTGTTTATACTTTTTACAAGGAAAAAACAATACAATGGTATATTCCTGAGATGCTAGCTGATGGAGAGGCTAGATGCACATGGGCTCATTGGATTAGGGGCTTTACACAGGGGGCAGGCTCCTTTGGAGTCCTCTTGCTCAGTGTGTAGTCTGTCCACTGATCCCCATTAAGCAGGTGGATTGCTAATCTGTGTCTGCTCTGCGTATACAGAGCTGACACAGATACAGTCCGCTCTCCTCTATGGGTGGTTGGTTGTAAACGGACCACCTGTCTGTTTACACCTAACTGCCATCCAATCTGATCCACCAGATGGATGCGGAATGGATCTCCATCCATCTGTTTTAGCAGATAGGATTGGATGTCGGCATGTCCATTGACACCTGCCACACCATATAGGAGACTGTAGGGTCTGATCGGGTCCACCTGAAAAACTGACAGGCTGACCTAATTAGTCAACTAGTGTGACAGGGACCTTATATGTTCTGGACATGCTCCAAAATTTAGGCATTCTGGTATGAGGTCCAAAATTTACTAAACCAACTGACAACATATACTCTTTCCCTGACTACACAGGTTGATCTACTGGGTCTGTCATTTCTCCAACTTGCTAAACACAAATGCGAATTCCAAAAACAGTAAAAAAAAAGTCAGCGCCAACTCATTAAGTGAAAACAAATGTGAAAAAAAAAATATTATATGTGACACATGCAATAGGTCAAGATACACCACCAACCGTATCAATAAAATAATAATTGCAGTACTCAAATTATAAAAACGTGAAAAAAAAATTCTTCAAAGTACATTATCAAATGAGGCAGGAAACAGTCCCAATTGTGTTGCTTACACCTTCACCAACAAGATAGATAACACCCGTAGTGATGATCCTTCACTGTATGGGAAGAATGCACACTCACCACAAGGACATGCTGTCTTATGATAGGACAGCAATCAACATATGTAAACTGATGTTATTCCATGATTCTATTTATCTTTCATCACAGGTGTCTCTCCTTAGCTCTTTTTCTCTCTCTACACAGGTGGTCTGGTCACATCAATATCTTCCAATCCCACCAGAGGGCAGTGACAGTAAACCCATCAATATTGCCATCAGCCATAAGAAAAAATTCTCATAGTGTAATATTATTTTATAAATTGATGCAATACAAATGCATAAAAACATCCAAAAGATAAAGATAAAACCAAATGTTGCTGGTATAACTTACATCTAGGGCCGCCAATCCTGTGTAGAATGGCGGCAGGACCTCAGGCAATGTACGAGTCGCTCATTTGATATTGAGGCTCCGCATTTGCATATTTCAGAAAAGAACATGTTAATTTCAGAGTATGGACATGCTATTAATTTAGCATTCTTACTGCTCTTTGAAGAACTTTTTTTTTAATGTTTTTATAATTTGAGCACTGCAATTATTATTATTTTATAAATGGTAATTATTTGCTCACATTTTGATAGCCTCTCAGCGTCTAATAGCTCGGAAGTAGAAGTAGATCTCCTCACCATCCAGGCTGAATCTTGTTACCCAGATTACTGTCATCTGTACCATGGAATTTTTTAAGTCTAGACTAAATAAATCTGAGTCAAGTTTTGAGAAGGAATGGAACCATGGGGTACCCATGTCACTTTGACAGAGTGGAAACACTTAGTGCTGGTTGGGGTGACTGTTGGGTGGACTGCCTTTGGATGGGGGATAAAAAACATTGTTATTTTAATCTACCCGCTATTTTGTATATCTGATCACCTGCCCTTGTGGGAAGCAGTACGTAGGACGAACTATACATACCTTCTCCACATGGGTGAATGAACATATAGGGAGTATTAAAAAAGGCCGGATCAATCACAGTGTGCCTAGACACTACCTGCATTTTCATAATAAAAACCCCTCTGGTACTAAGTTTCAAGTTATAGACAAATTCATCCCACATTGGAGCGGTGAATCTTGTCTGAGAGGAGTCTCTAAAGCTTGAAACTTTTTGGATACACCAGCTTAAATGTTATAATGTACACCGTATGGGTTAAACACAGACTGTGATATCAACGCGTTCATTAACCAAGCCTGAGAGATTTTTTTTTCTTTTTTCCCAGTTTGATGTTCCATACTCCTATTCAATTTTTATTTTGGTATCTATATACATTTTTATGACATATAGGCACATTTATCATTATCAGAATGTTTTGCCACATGGACATGATTGTCTTTTTAGGCCCTTGTCATTTGGGTTATTTTTAGACATCTAGTTGCTTTGGTCTCTCTTTATATGCATACTTTACATTGATATTCTAGATATCCGTTTTTCTGTGTTAACTAGACCTTTATATTTTGGGAACGATTATTGCTGAGCTTGGTGATGCGTTGTCCCTGTGGGCTTAACCATGATGTGCAAGCGTCTGTATGTGTTTGCATTCTGGAAGTTATGACCACTGTATATGGGACCCATCACTTGGTAATGAAGGTACATCCTCATCCCAAATTAGGTCTGTTATTGGTAATTTATTTGTCATTATCATCTTCATATTTCTCTGTCACATACTATATATCAGGGATATGCAATTAGCGGACCTCCAGCTGTTGCAGAACTACAAGTCCCATGAGGCATAGCATAACTCTGACAGCCACAAGCATGACACTTAAGCCCCATACACAGATTTTCTGTTGATTTTTGTCTTCAGATTTACCAAAACCATGTAGTGCAAGGGCCTGCCTGATTGCATACAAACTGAAACTCCTAGGGTTTGACCTCATATTATATGTTTTTGGTAAATCTGAAGACAAAAATCAGCAGAAAATCTGATAGTGTGTATGGGGCTCCAGAGGCAGAGGCATGATGGGACTTGTAGTTTTGCAACAGCTGGAGGTCCGCTAATTGCATATCCCTGCTATATATGTTTATGTATATGTATTTTTGCCTACTGTATGTTCATCAGTGCGGTCATGTAGAGGTTTCACTTCCTGGTATCCTCTCCCTATGTATTGTTCCCTCTATGGGCTGGGTTGGCCAGTGCGATACACATATATTTCATATATATATTTCCCACATATATTTTTTACACATTCCGTGTTCCGTTCTAGTGAGCTGACATGCTGATATTTAGATATCCATGTCACATATTATTACATATTATTTCATCTCCCATCGCTATCCATAACCAGGATGAGGGTTGGAACGCTTTTGTGTCTCACGGCTCTTCCGGTTTCCTTTCAGGGTTGTCCCGCCCCATTTGCATATGACGTACTTGATGCCTCGGCTCCTCTGATTGGGTGTTAAGGACGAGGCTTGGATAAGTTTGATGCTCCTCTGCACCAGGTCCATCCGACGTCTCCTACAAATGATGTTATTGTCACGTGATGGGCGAGTCTGACTGGTAGCTTAAGATGAGGCTTGCCCTGCTTGGTACGTTCCTGTACCGGCGCATCCCCAATTCCTCCTTCTAATTGGCCACTCGGGAAGAGGTTTGAAACACATGCTGATTCCCATTGGATGTGAAACTCCAACATGGCCACACCAGGTCATAATCTTGTAAATTAATTTTGTCATCATATTTTATATATAAGTGCAGTAGTGGCTGGCTCATGCCCACCCTAGTTGAAGTCTTTGCAGATGAAACGCATAGGGTTACTGCGCTTGCCAAGCCACTGTTTACTGCGCCTTTTTACCTGTTCAATTGAACCTCTTTTTATTATCCATTTGTTTGGATGTTGGACTTTTTATTTTAATAAACCTTACATTTTTTTGGATTTACACTATGTGGAGGTTTTTTTCTCTTTTATACCCAATTTAAACATCACCATTTGGAGGATTGTGGTCAGTAAATTATATCCTGCTTTCCTATCTATCATCCAAGAAGGAGCTGGAGTACATCACGTTTGGAAGTTCAATCCATGTCCATTGGACCTTTATCTGTGTCTGTTTGATTCACCGCTGCTGGCCTGTGGATCCACAGTCTGCGGTGAGAGTACCCAGCCCCCTTATCCCCAGACGGTGGAGGCACAATCCCGGGTGTCACTGTAACGGCTGTCTATATATGAACATTCAGAGATTGCCACTAATGCCACACTCATTATCACTTTGAATGTTTGGTATACCATTACCATCATTTGGACTTTTACCATTTTCAACTGTTGGTAGAATTGTGTCATTGATGAACTTTTTTAAGTATGAGTATGTTTTAAATGTGAACATTACAAGTCTGGCTACATGCCAATAAGGGCTGTATTCACCTTTATGACGTATCATCATTGGTTAGCGTTACCAGATTGCACTATACATCTGCACTTAGTGCGAACATATATTATGTGTCATTTCTAATATATTGTTTTCACTTATTTTCACTGCACATTTATTGCTGCACTTTTATGTGCATACCATTGTGATTTTACTTTTTACACCATTCACTGCATGTAGTTTCATACCCTACACTGGTCAGTGTGTATACAATTTGTGATCTCACCTGTCATATTATTCAGTGTATACAGTTGTACCACCAGGATCTGTACATTTATCCCTCCCTGGTGTATATTTGCTGTATGTTTTATACACTATTTTTACTTTATTGTACCTTTAAATCACATCATTTTCATATTATCACTGTCTTCAGACGATTGTGACCTAGATATTTTTAGCACTACACATTTCTCTCTTTATATCGTTTTACAATTAGTCATATTGTTGTGTTGGCAGCTCTATGTTGAGGTTGGTGCAGTATTTTTATTACATTTTGTACGTTTATAATTGTAGAACATGAGTTTTTTCTAAAACCAAAAGCATACAAATGCATGTCAGTAAAACAATCAGTTGTACATGGAATAGCAAACTCGTATTTTTAAACTCACATGTCCTTTGAGGGTAAAAACATACTTTAACATATGCCAAGTAGATTAAAACACCAAGAACAGCATCCATCATAGTGTCAGGAGGGCCATTGTCCCATGTGCCCATATGTGGGAGCTTAAGACAAGGACACCTGAGGAACGCAGCCAAGCAGCCAGCAAGAAGCCCAACCCGGCCTAATAAAACAAAACTTTTTTTTTTGGAAAAATAATATAGAAATTGACTGCTAAGTTGCCCTTATATGGCAGTGTAGGGCGCATGTACATAGTAAGAGTACTAAGATTGATGCAAGTATGTATGCCCCACTCAGACAGAACAAGGGCACATATTATAATTATGGGGTATTCCTGCGCTATCGTAAACGGGGTTAGGGAGAAAGGAGGAGGGGAACCCAATCTCAATAAAACAAGGAAAAGCAGCCTACACTGAATGGGGTACAGCCTGTCCCCGGTTAAAGAGAAATTAAATAGAATGTGGTGCTGTGCTAATCCTAATGAGATAGGCGTATATTGGCTCTGTAATGGTGAGTATCTCTCAGTGCACCTAAATTTAATCTTTGCAACTGTAACAGAGCAGTGGAAAAATAACCTAATGTGACAGTTGTATAATTATGTGCTGATGGTGTGTATGACCAAATAATCGTAGTACAAATACACGATAAGTGCTAATAAATAAAGCGTGCAAAGTGATCAGCGCTTGAACATCATGGTTGCAAAACATAAATATATAAATAGATAAATCTAGCAGCTGGCTCAAACCATCGCCAGTCGTCAGCTGGCTTAATCTGATATAAATCAACACATTCACAAGTGCATGTATAACCAAAGTGATAGAAGTGCATACAGTGGAGGTTGAATGTGGCTAGGTGCTCAAAAGTTCATTAATATGCATGCAAATCATGCGTGCAGAATATTATCAGGTGTAGTGCTCCGTACGACAAAAAACAGTTAATCAAAGTCCATAAAACGTGTAATCACTTCCGTGCTAAAAATGGGTGACAATGGTGGTCAGTCTTAATGCAACAGCATGCACATTGGTGGGCAGTGGCCCCTTACCTGAGGGTAATGGGGTAATCACGTTTAGCCACTTTGAGGCATAGCAGCCTTTGTAGAGACCATGGGTATAACCAGCTGTGAAGAATGGTAGAAATATGGTTCTATCCTGGTCACTTCTCTTGTGGGGGCGTCTGGTCCTTTCAAGTAGTGTCCCGGGGTCACCCAGATAGATTGAAAAAGGAAGCCCACAATAGTGTAGTATTGTATAGAAGCGTACCACTTTTATTACAGCATAAAATGATGTACTCACATCAAAAACTTTTAAAACCGGGTGGAGATCCGACGAGCAGCGAGCTCGTAATACAATAGCTGTCATAGAGTGCCTGTCCCGTCCCTACGCGTGACGTCACGGTCACGTGACTTCTTCAGGGGTTACAGGGAGGCACTATCGATGTCCTTAAATAGCTCCCCATAGACTATAATGAGTGGCCATTTTCCCAGAGCCCTCAGGAAGTGTTACAGCGGCCATTTTGCCTGGGACTGGTGGGTGCAGCTGGGATGTTAATCGGCCAGTCGCAGTGACAGGGGCGGGCGCCTCACAGTAGCAGCCACGCCTCATCTGGCCAATACACATCCCTTGTAACTGTCAGCAGAGGGGGAAATAGGCTTAAAATACCGGCCAGCCAAGTGACCGATTGTCTGTATATAGCGGTGGATATCTCATCAGCATACACAGATCGATGATCGAATTTTAAAATAACAGTTGCAAAGATTAAATTTAGGTGCACTGAGAGATACTCACCATTACAGAGCCAATATACGCCTATCTCATTAGGATTAGCGCAGCACCACATTCTATTTAAGGACACATATTAGTCAAGAAGGCCAGTCCAAATGTAATTGGAGTAGCACTGCACAAAGTTAGGGAAATTGAGAAGTACACATGCATTGCACTGTTAGATCTGCCAAAATTAAATAGCATGGTGGATAAAATAGCCTAGGGGATAAAATTATCTATGCTCAAAGACAAGGGAGTGCATACATGTAAAAATGTCTGGATGTAACAAAATGTGCAATGAAAGAATTGGGCTTAGGAATAGGATTGTAACAGCTAATGCCATAAGGGACTACCTAACCCAAAGAAACAGTCTTACAAGGGGAGTCATCAGCCAAAGAAAGAAAAGGATTGCAGATGCAGGATAGAAGGGCCTGCAGCGGTCACCTCAATGTGGGTCCGTGATGGATGCAAGTGCCGAGAGACAGCCCGCGCTCGCTCAAATAGCCGGGAGATTCCACCAATTGGCCCCCTGGCACTTCCTGCTGCAGTTGGAGTGTACTTTAGCCTGGTCCTCTGGGTAAGAGGCACATAGCGCAGCCCCACCCAGGTCACGCAAGGGAATGATAGATTAGGACATGGGAAGGAGAAATCCTCTGTGGTCACCATATACAACCAAAAAAGCCTGATTATCATCCCAAAATGAACAATAAACGGCCAACAACCCACCAGAAATACGGCAGGTAGCCTGGACACGCCGGGTTTGGCTCCCAATGGACAAAAAAAAAATTTAAAAAGAGAAAAAATAAAATAAAATAATTGGTACAAAAAATGCCTTGCGTTCTATATGGATTTCATTGATGGTAACTTTGACAATGAATTTAATAAATCCCAAAACAATATACAGTGGGGACGGAAAGTATTCAGACGCCCTTAAATTTTTCACTCTTTGTTATATTGCAACCATTTGCTAAAATCATTTAAGTTCATTTTTTCTCCTCATTAATGTACACACAGCACCCCATATTGACAGAAAAACACAGAATTGTTGACATTTTGCAGATTTATTAAAAAAGAAAAACTGATCACTGACACTGTAACTGGTGTGGTGTGATTAGGGGCAATATGACTTGTGTGGCTGTGATTAGGGACACTGAGTTATGACAATATGTAGAAAAAAATTACATTTTTTTTTTAAATTGTCAGTGACGCTGTACTATTTTGGGGGGTGATCAGGATTTTTTTTTTACGCTTTGATTAAATGTTACAGCTATGATCATGATCACAGAGCTAAATCTGCGGTGGTAAATGTGTAAACTGCCTTGTCATGTGATCTGATAGGATAGTATGCACATTAAATTCTGGATTGTTGAACTTAGCTGTAGCTCGGGAGTTGCTGTCAGAATCTAGTAAACTGTTTATTTGACAAAGCTCACTGGGCTGCTAAATAAAATGTGCATGTAATGCTTTTAAAATAAAATGAACATATTGGATTGAGGTAGGAATCTATTCACACAGGGCCAAGTGGATTAGAAACATGCATTTTAACAGTTTCAGTATAGCCGCTTGTGGATTTTTGTTTAAGTCTTGGTGAATTTAGACCACATTTTAAAGCAACTTATCAATCCTTGCAAAGCAAGATAAAGGAACTCCTTCACTGGGTACTTCCCACCCTACTTCTAATAATGCAGTCCTGGGTGTTGAAGCAGCCAGTCACCAAGTTCAAGTGCTGTAACATGGGGTAGAAGAAGGGTCTTAGTAAACTCCCAACTAGACTGATCAAAGATACTTAGAATAGTGTTGAATGGGGCAGCAAGAGGAAGGCAGGTATTAGTACTATTGACAATTTTTTTTATTGTGAAAGATAATGTTACGCCGAGTAAATTGATACCCAACATGTCATGCTTCAAAATTGCGCCCGCTCGTGGAATGGCGACAAACTTTTACCCTTAAAAATCTCCATAGGTAACGTTTAAAAAATTCTACAGGTTGCATGTTTTAAGTTACAGAGGAGGTCTAGGGCTAGAATTATTGCTCTCACTCTAACGATTGTGGCGATACCTCACATGTCTGGTTTGAACACCGTTTTCATATGCGGGCTCTACTCGCGTATGCGTTCCCTTCTGCACGCGAGCTGGTCGCGATGGGGCGCGTATAAATATTTTTTTTTTCTTATTTATTTTACCTTTTATTTTTTATTTTTACACTTTTTTTTACAAAAAATAAATTGTGTCACTTTTATTCCTATTACAAGGAATGTAAACATTCCTTGTAATAGAAAAAAGCATGACAGGACCTCTTAAATATGAGATCTGGGGTCAAAAAGACCCCGGATCTCATATTTACACTTGAATGCAATAAAAAAATAAATAGTCATTTAAAAAAATAATGTAATAAAATGGCCCTTTAAGAGCTGTGGGTGGAAGTGACATTTTGACTGCATTGTTATGGAGACGAGTGGGGGCCATCTCCTCATCCTGTTCTCAAAACATGCCCCTTTCCAATTACATAATAAACTGGAGGACCTTAATGGTCGCTACCTGTTTCTTAAGGGTGTAGTGGGAGCATGACCTGTCACAATTGTTAACATTTACACACCCAATGAAAAACAAGTCCCATTTTTCCGTTGGATTCTGAAGCTCTTGTCCTCTTTTGCTTCAGGTATAGTCCTTTTAAGAGGGGATTTCAATGTCCCCCTAGATTTGTGATGGTGAACCTTTTTGAGCCTGATTGCCCAAACTGCAACACAAAACCAACTTATTTATTTAAACGTGCCAACACTGAATTAAACATGCCAGTGGCTCTGTACGGAGGATGGGACTCATCACCCCTCTGAATAAGCCCTAAGGGACCAAAACATGTATGGTTCTGCCCAAACAAAACTTTTTTTTTGCTTTTTCAAATGACGGAATGCTCAGGGGTGGGCCGGGCCATTCACTTATTCAATTATGTTCTTCATCATGAGCGTTGGTGTGCTTCATGAATCACACGACAAACTTCTTAGGTGTGAATGGGGGTGTTCAGGTGTACAGAGCGGCGTGTCAGAGGTCATGCGACTGGGTCCAGAGGACAGGTGTGTGTGGAACAGTCATCACTCCTCCTGATATATAGGGGCGGGGGGGAAATTAATGTCACTAAAGATCATTTCTACAATGGAAGAAAGCAACCTGATCACCAGGAATCACAACAACTAGACATCCCATAATATACACTGATTGGAATCCCAAAATCAATGCAAACAATATCAATACTATAAATCATTCTTTACGTATAAAACTATAATGAAGCCTGTAGGACAGGACTCCACTCACCACACCAAATGTCTGATCCCCGGGAGGAGATCACACATGGTCTGCTACAATAATGGCCCCTCTAGGAGTCCCTGCCCTTCCCGGCATGTTCAGCGCCCCCTCCCCTCTCACCTGTGCTCCCCGTCCTCATCCTGCCCCCCACACGCAAAGATTTTTTTGGCTTCCCCTAGAGCAGATTACATAGACTCTAGGAACACAGAACATAGACTCTGGAACGCTCTTTGAGCACAGCATCAGGTGCAATGATATTACTGGACGTGCCACAACTGAGCATGCCGGTGATGGTTGGTCAGTGTGCGCTCCTTTCTGAGCAGTGGTGGAATTACCAGGGTCGCAACAGTTGCAATTGCGACAGGGCCCGGCATTCCGTCAGTGTCGGGGGGGCCCAGCGGGGTTGCTATTCACACGTGTGTCATGGAACAGTAGCACAGAGACACCGAAAATTAACGTTCTATTTGCCCGTCCATCCTCTCTGGCAGGGGATGAGAGAGGACACACAGCTGATCTCACTGCTCCCCCTCCCCTCTCCTGTGTGCTCCACGGGAAATGTGAGCTCCTTAGCTTCACACTTGACTGCCCGTGGAGCACACAGGAGAGGGGAGGGCAAGCAGTGAGATCAGCTGTGTGTCCTCTCTCATCCCCTGCCAGAGAGGACAGATGGGCAAATAGAACGTTAATGCCGGAGTCTCTGTGCTACTGTTCCATGACAGACATGATCTCCGCTCAGAGCTGTACTGTCCTCAGAAGGCAGACGGTACTGATGGAAATTAATAGCATTCACTGATGAGCACTGATAGAAGGCACTGATGAGCACTGATAGAAGGCACTGATGGGCACTGAAAGAAGGCACTGATGAGCACTGATAGAAGGCACTGATGAGCACTGATAGAAGGCACTGATGGGCACTGATAGAAGGCACTGATGGGCACTGACAGGAAGCATTTATGGGCACTGATAGGAGGCACTAATGGGCACTGATAGGAGGAATTTATGGGCACCGATGAGCACTGATGAGAGGCACTGATAGAAGGCACTAATGGGCACTGATAGAAGGCATTAATGGGCACTGATAGGAGGCACTCATAAAAGGCACTGATGGGCACTGATAGGAGGCACTAATGGTCACTGATAGAAGGCACTGATGGACACTGATAGAAGGCACTGATGGGCACTGATAGGAGGCACTAATGGGCACTGATAGGAGGCATTTATGGGCACTGATAGGAGGCACTGATAGGAGGCACTAATGGTCACTGATAGAAGGCACTGATGGACACTGATAGAAGGCACTGATGGGCACTGATTGGAGGCACTAATGGGCACTGATAGGAGGCATTTATGGGCACTGATAGGAGTCACTGATGGGCACTGATAGGAGACACTGATGAGCACTGATAGGCCACATTGATGAGCACTGATAGGCAGCACTGATAGGAGGCACTCATGTGCACAGATAGGCTGAACTGATAGGTGGCATTGATGGGCACTGATAGGTGGTACTGATGGGCACTGAGGAACACGGATAGGCAGAACTCAGGCAGTATTAATGGGCTTTGATGGGCATAATTGAAGAGTACTGATAGGTGGCACTGATGGACGCTGTTAGGCGGCATTAATGAGCACTGATAGGTAACACTTGTAGGTGGAAGTGATGGGCACTGATAGGTGGCATTGATGAGCACTGATAGGCAGCATTGATGGGCACTGATAGATGGCACTGATGATTGGGGCACTGATTATCAGTGTAAACAATTTACTGACATTCTTGACAGTTAATGGCAGTCCTTTCCTAACACAGACACAGCGTGGGAGGAAAGGGCTGCGGATAACTGGCAAGTCTGTTTACATGTGATCAGCTGATCACATGGTAAAGGGCCGCTGTGTTTGCGCTGGATGATTGTCCCAGGGGTCATGCGGGAAGCACGTTTTTGGAAGGATGTCCATGGACACCCTCCCAAAATTGGAAGCCCGGGGCTCGGATAGAAGGGGGGCAGGGGGGCCCATCATGGTTTCTTGCTCCGGGGCCCTGAAGGTTCTAGTTACACCTCTGTTTCTGAGGTTTGGCTGCTGGGGGTAGCAATCTGGCGACTTAACTTGCATGCCCACAGAGAGGGCTCTGCATGCCACCTGTGGCACCCATGCCATAGGTTCGCCATCGCTGCCCTAGATCCTATCTTGGACTCTTCCCCATAGATGTCAGCTTTGCCCTATAGGGTGCTTTGTTAGATTAGGATGCAATTACATGACCTGATGCTTAATGACACTTGGTGCACATTAAAACCTCACAGACAGGACTAAACATACTTCTCTACTTTTCACCAAAAGTATTCTAGAATCTTTTATTTTTTTCTTTCCTAGGCTGACCCTCCTCTTTTGCAACAAGCCATGATTGAACCTACGATATTATCTGATCACTACCATGTCATCATCACCCTATCGTTTGCTGAAACAATCACCAGAACCAAATTATGGAGACATAATGTTGCCCCTTTGAAGGACCCTTTAGATGTTCAGAACCTTTCCTCCCACATTCTGGAATTCTTTCATCATAACAACACCCCGACGCTTCCTTAATTCTTCAGTGGGAAACTCACAAATGTGTGCTGCGAGGGGAATTTTTTGACCCTAGCTCTGCTCTCAAAGAAACTTCGCCAAGCTGTAAATGCCTCTTTTGATTACTAGAAGCTTCACAAAAACAAACTAGAGTAGTCTCTACACACCAAGAACTCCTCAAAACTAGAGCCCTTTTATTATATGAACTTTACAAAAGAAAGAAACAAAGATATATCTTGCAATAGAAAGTGTTCTATGAACATGGCAACAAATGTGGCAAGTTGCCTGCCACAGTCTTTCAATCAAAGAAAGCATCCTTGACTGTTCATCACATTTGTGATGTCAATGGCTATATGCGCTCTTTCAATGAGGCTATAGCTGGACAGTTCAAACATTTTTATACTGAGCTTTATAACCTCTAGAAGTATTTGTCTACTTTTCTCTCCTCAATGTTGATATAAAACTATACGCCAAGATACTCGCTAGTCATTTACTTCCTCTCATCCCATCCCTTGTTACACTAGAGCAGGTTGGGTTTGGGCAGAGAAAGTCGAGACAATACGACCAAGGCCCTGAATTTGCACTACTGGTTGACGTCTGAAGCCCAAAGGGGATTTTTTCTATTCCTAGATGCTGAAAAGGAATTTTGATAGAGTGGCCTTGAACTACATTGAGGGGGTCTTTGGTTTTATTGGACTCTTGCCACATATGTGCATGTATAGCTGAGTGCTTTACCATAACGCAAGAGCCAGACTACGCGTAAACGGCCACCTATTGGACGCCTTTGATCTGAGCAATGGCACTAAGCAGGGTTGCCCCCTATTTCCACTCCTAGTCATTCTATCCTTAGAGCCATTCTTGAATAGACTTCATCAGAACCCAGATATTAAGGGAATATAGGTCAAAGACTGTACATACAAAATAGTGGCCTTCGCAAAATGACATGCTTTCTGACTAATCCACATTACCCACAGTCAGTGTTGATTGGGGAATGCCTCTCACGAAGCTATTGTATTCTTCTGATGTGGGGTGCAGGGAGACATCCTGGCTGGGAGAACACAGTAATTATTGCTAGCGGCTATAGCTGCAGGCAAAAATCACATGCAGAAAATTCAACATGCTGATTGTACCCAAGTCAATCTGCTTAACCCAAAAAACATGAATATTTGTGAACAAAAAAATTACATGGCAGTCTTGCAAATTTGAGAACAGGTCTGATGCTGAAAAGCCATTGAATCACTATCAGATATGGTAAAGTGTGCCTTAACAGGGAAGGAACCCTATACTTTGGACCATATGCTAACATCTTGTCTGATCCACCTAGCAATGTTGGAGCAAGAAGCAGGGAGCTCCCACAACAGTGGGAGACACAGTAGCTATTGATATAACAGATAAAGGGCAAAAATGCTTCCCATCCATGGTTGCAACAGACTGATTGAAGTGTTGTAGCCTGCATTCCTTGGTGACTGAAACATGGGAGCACCAGCACCCCTGGGTAGATTTATGGGTGTAAGCTCTGCACTTATCATAGAAGACAGGACACAAGGGATGAGACCTCACCCTGGCTTCACCCTCCTAAGTGGGCCATGAATGGATCTTTAGGGACAGAGCTCTGCCACCATGAGACCATAGCCCTGGACCTGTATAGCGCCCTATGACTAATTAAATGCAATGCACCACATGCCAAAGTGAGTGCCCATGCAGGATTCAGTGCTCATAGCAATACTACTGGATGACCTGCATCTTTATCCAAGCAGGGGTCAGGTAATATCCCACAAGGTTCATCAAACTCTCAACTTTTTGTCAGGGAAGAAAGCGGCTGGCAGATAAGAACTGGCAGATATGCCAACATCCATTATGGCCGTGCGAATCCACGCATGTGCATTAGCAATCGTGCTAATTACCAATTTCTCTCATAAATCGCTGGATTATCGTCAGCTCTGTATCCTGTGTTCCTGTGTTTCTTGCTTGATTACCTGTTACTGACCCAGCTTACCCTGACCTGCTCTGGCTTCTCTCCTGGCTCTGAACCTGGCTTGTTCCACGGACCCACTCTTGTCTATTCCAGGTTGACTTCCTGTGTTTGACCCGGCTTGATCACAACTACACCTCCTGCCTCTGCTTCTGACTGACTTCCTGTGTTTGACCCCCGGCCTGCTTTCTGACGACGTCTCTGCTTTTCCACCTGTTAAGATCCGCCAGTACCTCTAGGAACTCATTGGCTGTGACCACCTTCTCTGCTCCTGGGTGTCTGCTCCTGGAATCATCAGACAGCTTCACCGGCAGGCAATGCGTGCATCTCTGGGCATAGCACCCTCTGTCTCCAACTCCAGGGGTACTCTGCACTCAGCCGCAAGGGGAGCCCTCACTTCACCTCAGCCTCCAGCCTGGTATGTGACTCTTTTCCAGAAGCTGCAAAATGAGTCACAAAGGTTATTGAACAGCCTGTAATCTGGCATGGAGATTGATCTTGGAAAAAAACCCACAGGAAGAGGTAAACCTCTCTCAGTAGAGAGAAGAGGTCCATCACTTACGCATACTAGCAAAAAACTGAGTATACATGGAAGGAGGGGTTTTATAGGAAATGTCCCTGCAGCTTTCTTTTTTGTCAGTGTCCAATCACCTGATTGTAACTGCATATATCCTGTGGTTAAATGGTAACTACACTTAGTGGGTAAAATATTGAAAATGAAAAATAAATAACTGTACAATTGTTTTACAAACCATATTGTAATATATTGCTATTAAAAATGACCTTTCATTTTCAATCTGCAGCACTGTAATTTTCTGTGAAATGCAATCCAATATGGAAATCTGGGGGTGTTCTGTACACAGAGGGTGTATGGAATGCCCCCCCAAAAAAATTCTGCTGTGCTTTGCTCATTGATTTTTCCAAAAGTCTGCAATAAGTAATAAATCAGATTTTGGGCATTCTCCCAACGTCTGCAACAAACATTTCTGTTTTAGGGTCATACTGCAAAAGGGTTAATCATGTATAAAGGGATTCAGTCCCTTACACTTTCCACATTAGAACCCTGCAAGCAATAATGAAAAATCACTCTTATTCACATACTGTAAACTTTACACATGGACACAGACAAACAAACAGCTATTTCTTCAGAACAACAAAATGTTTTTTTCTCAGTGAAATTGGAGTTACTTTTTAAAGATTAAAGATCCTGTGTCCTGTACTGTACAACTAAGATGGTGATGATTGGCTTTGTTCTTAAACAAAGCTACAGTACAAAGCAATGCACTCTGACCTGGATTTGTTTATTTACAAAACCATGTCAAACAGCAATAGGAACTTGTTTAGATGATTTCACCTACCAGTGCTGCATAGAAAGATTAAAAGCATAATTTTATTTCAATTTCAGTGAAGGCAAAATTGGTAATTTCACTGCAAAAATAAGTTCAGCAAAAGTAGCTGCTCATCACTAGGGAAGAGGAAACCTTGTTGGGTTCACTTTGAGATGAGTTCAGTGAACACAGCTGGAGCCAGATGTTGCTATTTTTATTCTGGCCTTTTTCAAGGGTAATAGACAAGCTATTCCAAAAACAATGGCTTGAACAGCTGGACACTGTTATTGGGAACATTTACCAATAAACAATTCCTTTTAAATATCCTGCTTGGGAAATGCCTTAAATATCCTGCTTGGGGAATGCCTTAAATGTGGTTTTATGGAACAATACCAGATAGTACAAAAAAGGGAAAAAAAACACCTAGGTTCCCCTTAAAAGTCCACTTAGACCCTTATCCAAATAAGCATCCTGAGTGAGCAGGAAAGGAGAGGCAGCATGTGTGTGTGTGTGTCCCTTAGCACTATACCAGGCCACATGTCACTCAACATTGGAGGATACCTTGCAAGAGGGCAGTAAAGCCTCCCCCACTTGCTGGGAACTTAGTATCAATGTTAAGGGACAAGGGCCTCTTCTCCGCATCCTGTCCTCCAAAAAGTATGTGGAGGATTGTTGAAGGTAATTATAGAAATCTGAAAGTCCTCACTATAATAATGGGGCTTTCCAGGGGAATAGAAGTAAACTCCCTTATTACTCATACCCAGATACAGTAAAAATAAAATAAAAAAACACACCAACAACATGAAAAAGTAAATTTATTATAATGCAAAAAAAGTTAAAAAAATAAATAATGCCCCCCCCCCCCCATGGTAAATCCATCTGGGTTTATCCACCAAGCATTTTTTTCCCTTTTTTTAATCTATTGTGTCAGTTTTAGGGAGAAAAACAGTGTGAAGTTCCCCTTAAATTTTCCACCAGACCCTTATAGGGGTATGCAGCCTGGGTAGCCAGTAAACATATGGCAGTGAACATGTTTCCCTCTTTCTCTACCATACCAGGCCACATGCCTTTCAATATTAGAGGGGGTACCTTGCAAGCGGAGTGACAAAGTCTTCTCCCCTTGCAAAAAATCTTGTCCCAGTATTAAAGCATCCTCTCTTCACCCAGTCCCCAAAAAATGATGTGTTTGGGGAAATTATAGAAACGTGAAAGCCACTTTATAATATGTGGGGCTCAGATATCTGCCCCTCCTAAAGGAATGAGTACAGGGGTACGTTATTAGCCCTTATAACTCATTGTCAGAAACAGTAAAATGTAAATAAAAACACAAGCTCTTTAGATCCTTATATTTCTCCAGAGAGCTTACTTTTGCTCAAGTTGTATTGTCTGTTTAGTAGGAGTAGTCCACATGTTTGAATGAGTTAACTCTTTTGCAAAGAGTAATTCAACTTTTTACTGGACTCTGTAAATTAACTTGTAGCCACATAAATCATGAACGCTTTATTTAGTTTATACATAAAATAGTGAATATAGAAAATCTGCACTTAAACAAATGTATAGAATTACAAAGACTTTCCAGGTGCTCACTGGACTATTTTTGGTTAATGCAGATGTTGTTTGACAGTGCTCCCTGGTCCCGATGCTCTCTGATTCATGTGTTGTGTTTTAGAAATTTGAAACTGCCACCTGAATTTGGTTTTCCAACCATTCATATAAAATCCTGCCCCAGAGAAGCATATAGTTTAATGTACCTTCCAGTTATACAGGCATTTAGAAATGCATACATACTAGGTTAACTGACCAGTATGTATTTGGGCTGTAGAAGGAAACAACTACAACAATACACAGCACAAATGCTAATCGTTAAACCACTGTGCCATCCTCAGATGATAACAGATGTCCATATCAATATTTGATGTCAGTAGTTTAATAATGAAAAAAACAGCAAGTTTGTTTCTAGTACACCATTCACTTTTGCATACTGCATGCTCTTCACCTATAACACTTCTAAGATTTTAAAGCTCAATGTCACAAAATAATTTATTATGCTGTCTTGCCAATGTGTTACACAAATTGACCCATCTGAACTGACATTTCAGAAGAGTAAATCCAGGCAACGAGTAGTCTCATCAGTGAACTGCTAATGCTTGCCAAAAATGTTTCAATTGTGCTCAAATCAGTGGTATCTGCTTACTAACATCGGTACTTAACCACTTCGGCCCTGGAAGATTAGACTGCTAAATAACCAGAGCACTTTGTACAATTTGGCACTGCTCTGCTTTAACTGCTAATTGCGCGGTTATGCAATGTTGTACCCAAACAAAATTTGCATCCTTTTTTTCCCACAAATAGAGCTTTCTTTTGATGGTATTTGATTGCCTCTGCAATTTTTATTTGTTGTGATATAAACAGAAAAAGAAAAAAAATTTAAAAAAAAAGATATTGTCTACTTTTTGTTTGAAAAAAAATCCAATAAACTCAATTTTAGTCATACATTTAGGCCAAAATGTATTCAGCCACATGTCTTTGGTAAAAAAAAATGTCAACTCCCTCCAAAGACTGCTGGAATCGCTCCACCTGTCTCCCCAGACCGTCCATTCAGACACAGCCCTTCCTCGCACTCCAGCCAGATCAGCTTCTCAACCATACACCACAACTCCCATTCGGAAAAACCCCGGACCACCATCCATCCGGAAGGGAACTCCACCCAGATTATCCGAATACTCCTATCGCAGCCCGAAATCCCGAGCTCCACGCTGAAGACAAAGGAACTGCCTTTTTTCTTTTCTTTTGTCTCCTCTTCTTTTTTGAATACGCAGGTACTCGGTTGCACTAGCTGAGAACGTCTCCACGCCACCTTTTGAGACCCCACTCGTGACCGAGACCTGCTAGAGGACCACCGTCAAGAACGGACACTTGGTATCCTGAAATTGTTTCCTCTTCAGGGCTCGTAGGTCTTTTAAGGCCCCCTCAGGTTCAGTTATTTTGTTCATTTTCTTTTATACCTTAAATCTTTTTATTTGTTATCGTAGCTATGTTGCTCTTAAACGCACAATTCTGTTTTGCACATACCCAGAGTGCACTTGACCTGGTTTGCAATTTGTGAACCAGGTGAACCTTGCTACTCGGTCGCTTACAAGTTTAAGTACCGGTAATGAAACAATTAGACAGCTTTTATACATTGATTAACCTACCGTGAGTTTCATGTACACTTTTCTAGTATGTACCCCATATCCTCCCCTCCCCCTCCTCCCTCCTCCTCCTCCCCCCCTCCTCCCTTCTCCCCCTCCTCCCCCTCCTCCCTTCTCCCCCTCCTTCCTTCTCCTCCCCCTCCCTCCTCCTCCCCTCCCTCCTCCTCCCCCTCCCTCCCCCTCCCCCCTCCTCCTCCTCCTCCCTCCCCCTCCCCCCTCCTCCTCCTCCCCTTCCCCCCTTCCCTCACTCTCTCCTTCCCCCCCTCTCCCCTCCCCCCTTCCTTCTTTAACTTTCCTACCCCCCAACCTTTCCTCCCCCTCTCTCCCTCCCCCTCCCATCTCCTCCCATCCA
This sequence comes from Lithobates clamitans, assembly GCA_037952925.1. Lineage (NCBI taxonomy): Eukaryota > Metazoa > Chordata > Amphibia > Anura > Ranidae > Lithobates > Lithobates clamitans. The sequence goes on from JBBGZY010000677.1 coordinate 1,847,331, forward strand.
TATTCCTCCCCATCCCCCCCTTCCTCCTCCCCAACCCCCCCTCCCCCCAATTCAAAGATACTAATCCCTCACGAGGAACGACACCAACTGAAAACTCACATCTGTGCTTATCAGTTACTGAATTGAGCTGTACCATACGCTCTTATATTCCCCACCCCCCACCTTTTACTTGATGTTCTGCTGTTATTTACATTATCTGGGGGCATAGGGGAATATCTTGTATTTTCCACTTTACTTTGTTTTGTTGTTTTCCATTATACTTACTTTTAAATCATTTTTATTCTTTTGCTACTCCCGGTTGCGGCGGGGAGCAGTCAATGCTTACCCCCTCCGCGGTGCATTCACTCTTTGACCAGAACCTCGGTCGCAGAGTCAGTGCACACGTTAGTTGGGCGCTACTGGCGTGCTGCCCCCTTATTAAGGGGGTCGCTCAGTACTTCACCCGACCCACAATGCTCTCCCTCTCCTCCCCCTCTCTCTCCCCCCTCTTTGACTCTACATCTTTACTCCCTACTTTTTTCTGTGCCGGTTGGCTCGCGTGGACCCTTTGTTCTTTGATATTGACCACCCAAACACCCCATAATGGCCCCACTTGAAATCCTTACCCTGAACGTTAAAGGGCTAAATTCCCCACATAAGCGAGTAAAAGCATTTCAAACCTTTGCGTCCCTGAAAGCTAAAGTTGTAGCCCTCCAGGAAACCCATTTTTCCATACGCCAAACTCAGAGCTTTTTTAGCTCTAAATACCCACAGGTATTTACTGCTTCAGCAAATACAAAACATAGAGGAGTTTTGCTAGCTTTTCACCACACCATGCCATTTACCCCCCTCTCTGAGATAAAAGACCCTGAAGGTCGCTATCTCATCCTAGTGGGACTATTACAGGACATAACCACAACCTTCGTCTCCTATTACGCTCCCAACACAAATCCAAATCCCTTTTTTTCGCATCTATTACAAGTTGTGCAAACACACTGCAAGGGAACTTTGTTCCTCTGCGGCGACTCCAACTCAGTGCTGCAGCCACACGCAGACAAATCGCCCTATGCCCCGGAACATTACACCCCCTCCTCACAATTTTGTAAACTCATACAGTCAGCCTCCCTCCTAGACACATGGAGAGAACTCAACCCCACAAAGAGAAACTATACATTTTATTCACACCCACATAAGTCATTTTCCGGGATTGACCATATATTTACCTCAATAGCATCTGCACCACTTCTCCTTCACTCACACATCCAACCAATTACATGGACGGATCATTGTGCCGTTATCACCACAGTGTCATCCCTAATCCCACAAGCTACTAACAGATCATGGTGTATGAATGATTCCCTCTTGACCAACCCATCATATTGCCTAGATATTCAAGTAGCCCTTAAAGATTACCTAAAACACAACGCAACCCCCGACATCCCTCCCATCCTGCTCTGGGAGGCACACAAACCCGTGATTCGTGGCACATGTATCTCAGTGGCGTCTCACCTTAATAGAGACAAGAAGCTCAAATTACACCAATTCGAATCAGATTACCATAATAGTTTCCTCTTATTCCAATCTGACCCTACCGAAACACGCAAATTAACACTAGAAAAAATTAAACTAGAACTGGATCTACTCTTAGCCGAGACGGCTGATAAAACTATCCGTAGAACAAACCACACGATCTATACTAAAGCAAACAAACCAGACACCTATCTGGCTTTACGTCTACGCAGACCAGACCATGCTCGTATTCCTATTAGACTCAGACTGGCTAAAGATGTAGTCACTAGCAACCCTGTCAAGGTTCTCTCGGAGTTTCGTAAACAATTAGCAAATCTCTATGACTCTAAAACAGCATTTCCACTGCGCCAAGCAGAGAAACTGTTTCATAAACTACCTATACCAACCTTGTCTGAATCCAGTCGCGAGCTGATGGAGAGCACGATCTCGACAGATGAAGTACTAGCAGCCATAAAAACCCTAAAACCTAATAAACGCCCAGGCCCTGATGGCCTCCCCAGTCTCTATTATAAAAAATTTGCCACAGAACTATCCCCCCTTCTTACCAACTCTTTCTTTTTTTTTTTTTTTTTTTTTTTTTTTTATCATTCAAATATTTTATTAGGTTTATAAAGTTTTACAAAAATGTTGGAAGTAGAGGATATACACAGATGGTAATGATAATGATAAGATAATAAAATAAAATAAAAGAAGGGAAAGGAAAATAATAAGAACAAGAATAAGGATAAGAGCACATATCTAGGGCAGTCGTATGGTAAATCTTCAGGTTATGCTTACAGTCATTTATGTATAATGATATTTATCAGTCCATGTTTTCCACAGTATGTCAAATTTAGCACATCTTAGCGAGTTTATTGCTATGAGTCTTTCAAAGATATAGTTCTGTTGGACCTTCCTAGTGACATCCGTGATGTTAAGGGTTGGAGCGCTTTTCCAGTTACTGAGAATTAGGGACCTAGCAACCAGTAGTATGTGTGTTACTACATGTCTTACATGGTAGGGAAATTTTTCTAGTCCAATTAATAGTATAGCTAGTTTTGGGTCTAGGGGTGTTATGATACCCGTAATTTCCCATATCAGTTTAAAAGTATTGTTCCAGAAGCTGGTAACGTTAGGGCATTCCCAAAACATATGGAGAAGATGGCCTTTTTGTCCGCATTCTCTCCAGCATAAGGGTGAGGTGTTAGTGAACATTTTTGAGAGTCTACAGGGGGTATATTGCCAGCGGTGTATTATCTTAAGCGATGTTTCCCAGTGTGTGGTGCAGTGTGACACCGTTTGTATGGTCTTAAACGCGAATTGCCATTGATTATCAGTAATTGGAGTTTTGAGGTCCATTTCCCACCTAGTGTGTGCTCTTGATTTTTGGAACTTTGTTTTCCCCTGGAGTAGATTATAGTATAAAGATATTCCTTTGGTATGGGATAACCTTCGGGTTAGGTGAAGCCATGCTAGGTTTGGAAGGTGGACACCATTACGCGGGTGTTTATGTGTGAGGTGAGCTACACGTAAGCAGGTGAAAAGCATGTTGTGTGGCATGTTGTGGTCCTTCATTAAGCAGGATGCTGATTTTGGTCTATTTTTATGATATAGGTCTTGTACACTATTGATTTTATGGGAAGGGAATGTTTTCAAAGATATCATTGGTATCTTGGCTTCAACCACACTTAGAGGGAGTGTGTAGTTTATTTCTCTACTGTCAGTAAGCTGACGAGATGTGAGGAATCTCCATGCTTTGAGTGATATAGAGATAGTGGGGGGTAGGTGTTTAAGATTCCAGGGAATCCAGCTGTCACTTATGAGGATCGATGGTAAATCTGATATTGGAGCTAAGGTTTTTTCAATTTCCACCCAAAGTGGAACTTCATTAGGTGAGAACCAATATTTGAGTTGGTCTAACCTAGTTGCCCACATGTAATCATGGACATCTATTAGTCCCGCCCCTCCTACTCTTTTATGGGGAATTAGTGCAGTTTGTGAGCATCTTGCTTTCTTTGTACTCCATAGGAGTTTCCATTGGAGACTAGAGAGGGCTTGGAGATAATGTTCCGGGATGGTGATCGGGAGTACTCTAAAGATGTACAGGATTTGAGGGAGGATTAACATCTTAAATGCTGCTAATTTACCTAGCCATGATAGTTCGTGCTTGGCTATGTTGTTGGTTTGAATCATTAGTTTGGTTAACAGGGGTTTCAAGTTAGCATCAATTAGGGAGCTGGTGTGATTAGTAAGTGTAATGCCTAGGTATGGTATACCTTTGGGACTCCATGTGTATGGGAGTGAGTGTTGTAGTGTGTTAGGCTGTTTGGTGTTCACACCTAGGTCCAAAATAAGGGATTTGGAGCAGTTCACTCTGTAGTATGATATGTTGCCAAAGGAAGTTAGTATTTCATGCGCCATAGGGAGTGCTGTACACGGATTTGTCAGAAATAATATCACATCGTCAGCGAATAGATTGATAATGTGGGTAGTGGTTCCGAATTGGAAACCAGTTATGCCATCATGTGATCGAATGGCCTCCGCTAAGGGTTCGATCATGAGGTTGAAGATCGTAGGGGATAGGGGGCAACCCTGGCGAGTACCATTCGTTATTTGGAATGTAGTGGAAAGCATGCTGGACGTGTATACCTGGGCCGAAGGACAGGAATACAAGGCTAGAATCGCATTCAGTATGTGGCCACTAAAGCCATATTTAGATAAAGTCATTGACATGTACAACCAGTTCACTCTATCAAACGCCTTCTCTGCGTCTATGGATAGCAGCAGAGAAGGCGTTTTTGTTATTTCGGCATGGTGGATGATGTTGATTATTCTCCTCGTAGCGTCAGAGGTTTGTCTCCCCCTCACGAAGCCCATCTGATCTTTTTGAATCAGCGATGGAATGTAAGTTGCTATTCTTTTGGTTATTAGTTTGGCATAAATTTTTATATCAGAATTTAGAAGAGAGATTGGACGAAAATTGGGTGGCGTGGTGGGTTCTTTACCTGGTTTGGGTATGGTAACAATATAAGCTTGTAGCATCTCTGGGGGGAAGGTTGCTGTGGCTGCTGCTTTTGTAAAAACTGACTGTAAGTGTGGAGCAAGCAGTGATCTGAAAGTTTTGAAATATTCATTTGAAAAGCCGTCAGGCCCGGGTGATTTACCATTTGGTAGAGTTTCTATGGCAGTGTGTCAGGAGCCAGCGAGCGTCTCCGCTCGCCGGGCTCCGGTGCGCATGCGCACGGGATGAGCACTTTGCCGCACACCCGTCCGCGGCCTGATGGTGCGGCGCGCGCGGGTGCACGGCGGTCCCCGTGTGCGCGCCGTAGCCCGTGCGGGTGCCCGGTAGCGCGTCACACTGACGCGCTCGCCGGGCAGGGGGACTATATCTGACGGCACCAGCGCCCAGTCGGGTTGCTGGTTTGTCGTCAGCTCTCCCTGTTCCCTGAGCCTGTGTCTACCCTGTACTTTGCCTATCCGTGTACCGAACCCTCTACTGGCTTGTTTAATCACTACTCTCCTGGATCACCCTTTGTGCTGCTGCCTGATCTGTGTACCGAACCCCCCTGCTGGCTTGTTTAACTACTACTCTCCTGGATTATCCCTTTGTGCTGCTGCCTGATCTGTGTACCAAACCCCTGGCCTGTTTAACCACTACTCTGCTGGACAATCCTACCAATAACCTGCCTGATCTGTGTACCAAACCTCTGGCCTGTTTAACCATTACTCTGCTGGACAATCCTACCAATAACCTGCCTGATCCGTGTACCAAACCCCTGGCCTGTTTAACCATTACTCTGCTGGACAATCTTGATTCTAGCTGCCTGACCTGTGTACCAAACCCTGGTCAGCTTAACCACTGCACTGCTGGATCCTGTGATACTCTGACTATCACCTGCTTGTACCCTAACTTCTGCTTGTACTTTCAGCCCTGCTTCCTACGGATCCCAGGACACCCGCTTCCAGCTCCGGAACCTACTACCCTTCCGGAAGCCCGTGCCTCCGCGTGCCCTCAGCCTCCTGTACCCATTTCGGGGGTCTGGGTGCGCGTGGTCGTAAGGGCGAGCCGCTCTCGGCATCTCGGCCTCGGTGAGTATTGGTCCGTGACAGTACAAACCAGCCAGATGTCTGAGGCCGACAGAGCGCGCTCTCCTCTGGAGATCCTGTGTCAACAAGTATCTACCCTAACGGACTCCGTACAGAAGTTACAAGAAGGTTATACACAAATCGATAACCGTCTGCAACAGATCACCGGGCTACTACCTTCCGCAGCCGCAGCTCCTGCACCCAGCGGTGGGGGTCCACTTCCCCAAGCTCCGGCCAACCCCACTGTGGTCATGGCTCTTCCTGAGCCCAGGGTTCCTACACCTGAACGGTTCTCGGGAGACCGCAAGAGGTTTAGGGCTTTTAAGAACGCATGTTCTCTCTACTTCGCTCTACAGCCGAGAACCTTTTCCTCAGAAATCGTCAAAGTGGGGTTTGTGATTTCTCTGCTATCCGAAGAACCCCAGGCGTGGGCACACAGCCTGATGGAACAGAGCAATCCTGCCCTGAATACTATCGAGGCCTTCTTTGAGAGCATGACCCAACTCTACGATGATCCGCAACGCATGGCCACAGCCGAAGCTATCCTGCACCATCTGTCCCAAGGGAGAAGACCTATTGAGGACTATACAGTGGAGTTCCGTAAGTGGGCGGCCGACACCAACTGGAATGAGCCGGCCTTACGTTATCAATACCGTCAAGGCTTGTCTGAATTACTCAAAGATGAGTTAGCCAGGATGGAGACCCCTGCTTCCCTAGAGGAACTCATCCAAGCAGCTACCAAGCTCGACCGGCGCCTTCGGGAGCGGCGCTCAGAACGGTTTCAGCTGCCTCGCCCTGCCTGGGCGTCACCAAGACCGCATTCCACTGTACCCTCAAATTCGTCTTCAGTTCCCACTGCATCGGTCCCTGAGGCCGAACCAATGCAGCTCGGCCTGGTCCGAGGTCCGTTAACCTCCGAAGAGAGGCAACGCAGGCGGCAGTCTAACCTTTGCCTCTATTGCGGAGGAACGGGACACTTCCTACGCAGCTGTCCGATCAGGCCTAGTAAGTTCCCTCAATCAAACGTATTGAACTTTTCAAACAATAACATTCCCAAGGCTTATGTGATGTTGTTTGTTTCCCTACAGCTTCCGGAAAGGGAGACTCGCCTGCAGGCCATCGTTGATTCCGGGGCCTGCAGCTGTTTCATAGATTCCACTTTGGCACACAGATTGAAGATCCCTCTACAAACCAAAGAACGGAATTTACAAATACATTTGGCCGACGGATCCCTTCCTTGCTCTGGTCCCATCACCCAGGAGACTCAACCTATTCCAGTAGTCACAGACTCCGGTCACCGAGAGTTCTTACGGTTTGACCTAATCCGTTCACCAATCTTCCCCATCATACTTGGCCTACCATGGCTACAAGCTCACGATCCACTAATCAAATGGAGCACCAAGTCTGTATCCTTCTCTTCGCAGTATTGCTCTCAGCACTGTCTGCTCCCGGATTCCAAAGTCTGTGCCACAATAGCGGTACCACCAGGCAATCTTCAACACGTCCCCTCTGAGTACCTCGAGTTTCAAGAAGTTTTTAGCAAGCAAATGGCTGACCGCCTACCACCTCACAGGGCCTACGACTGTCCAATTGACCTCCTTCCTGGATCTGAGATTCCATTTGGCCGGATATTCCCTCTGTCTGAGACCGAGTTGGAGGTCCTGAAGCAGTACATAGACGAAAATCTTGAGAAAGGTTTCATCCGCCCTTCATCCTCACCCGCCGGAGCGGGTATCTTTTTTGTCGGGAAAAAAGACGGTACTCTGAGACCCTGCGTAGACTACCGACAACTAAACAACATTACAATTAAGAACCGGTACCCGTTACCGCTCATCCCTGAATTGTTCCAGAGGTTTCGATCAGCCAAGGTGTTCTCTAAACTCGACCTCCGAGGGGCTTATAATCTCGTCAGGATCAGGGCGGGAGACGAATGGAAGACGGCCTTTAGATCCAGATTCGGTCACTTCGAGTATTTGGTGATGCCATTCGGTCTCTGTAACGCCCCAGCCACTTTCCAACATCTGGTGAATGATATATTTCGACAATATCTAGATGACTTCCTCGTGGTATATCTGGATGATATCCTTATTTTCTCCCCTACGCTAGAGATGCACAGGAGGCACGTTAAAACGGTTCTTGCTACTTTGCTACAACATAAGCTTTACCTAAAAGCCGAAAAATGTGAATTTGAGAGATCAACAGTACAGTTCTTGGGATTCATACTCTCTACCGATGGGGTTGCCATGGACCCTCAGAAGATTCAGGCAAGTCAAGAATGGCCAGCTCCGTCTAATAAAAAAGGAGTACAGAGGTTCATAGGATTTGCCAATTTCTATCGGAAATTTATCGTAGGATTCTCGGCCATTGTGGCACCCATTACCCAATTAACTCGGCAGCATCAATCTTTTCAGTGGTCCACAGCGGCTCAAGAGGCTTTTCTTAAGTTAAAAGAACTATTCAGTTCCGCTCCAATCCTCTGCCATCCTGACCCGACTCAACCCTTCATACTGGAGGTAGATGCATCGGAGATCGCAACCGGAGCAATTCTTTCCCAGAGACAGGGACCAAAGGCCATTCTACACCCTGTAGCTTTCGCTTCTCGGAAACTCAGCCCACCGGAACTCAATTACGACGTGGGTGACAGAGAGCTGCTGGCTATAAAATTTGCTTTGGAAGAATGGAGGTACCTGCTGGAGGGGGCAGTTCATCCGGTGATGATCTTTACGGATCACAAGAATCTCGAGTACCTCAGAACAGCCAGACGCTTAAAACCCCGCCAAGCCCGTTGGGCCCTTTTCTTTTCCCGCTTTAATTTCCATATAGCGTACAGACCGGGGGCGAAGAACGGGAAGGCTGATGCCCTTTCACGGATGTTTTCCGCAGACTCCCAAATACCAACACCCAGCACTATCCTCTCTCCTCACAATTTCCTTGGACTAACTCAAGCAGACTTGATATCCTCCATCAAATCCTCATCAGGCTCTTGTACAGAACCAACTGTGCATTCCCTGAGAAGATACGAAGATCTTTTCTGGATTAAGGGAAAAATATTCGTACCACAAGTGACCCGGCCACTAACCCTTCAGATGTGTCATGATCACAAGATGGCAGGACATTTTGGGAATAAGAAGACGGCTGAACTCCTGTCTCGTTCTTTTTGGTGGCCAGGATGGAGAAGGGATTGTAAAGAATATGTGGCTTCCTGTTCCCTGTGTCAGAGAAACAAGGGCCAAAATACCAAATCCTGGGGTCTGCTCAGACCTTTGCCCATCCCGGAACGACCATGGGCTGATGTCTCCATGGACTTCATTGTAGATCTACCCAGCTCAGAGAGTTTCTCCACCATCCTTGTTGTTGTCGACCGCCTTTCCAAAATGGCTCACTTCCTGCCCATGAGGGGTACTCCCTCTGCCGTAGACACGGCCAACATCTTTCTTAAGGAGGTTGTTAGGCTCCACGGGATACCAAGGAGCATCGTGTCGGACAGAGGCGTCCAGTTCACGTCCAAATTCTGGAGGGAACTATGCAAGGCCTTGGGTATCAACATTTGTCTTTCTTCGGCTTATCATCCTCAGAGCAATGGCCAGACAGAGAGGACCAATCAGACGCTAGAGCAATACCTCCGCTGCTTCTGCTCGGGATCCCAGGATGATTGGGCGAGCCTCCTCGCCTATGCTGAATTTGCGTACAACAATTCTATCCATGCCTCCACCAACCAGACCCCTTTCTGGATCAATTGTGGGTTCCATCCCACATCCTTCGCTAACAACATCCCCGAAACGGCAGTTCCTGCAGTCCAAGATAGGATAAATTCACTGCAAACTAACGTCCAAAAAATACAAGACACACTACGCAAAACCCAGGAGGACTACAAGAGACAGTACGATCGGGGCAGAAAGGCAAACCCAAAATTTGATGTAGGAGACGAGGTCTGGCTGTCCACCGTTAATTTGAGATTACCGCTGCCTTCTCGAAAGCTCGGGCCCAAATTCATAGGGCCTTTTCAAGTCAGGAGGATTATTAACCCTGTGGCTGTGGAATTGACACTTCCCAAGACATACCGGATTCACCCCGTTTTTCATGTATCACTATTGAAGCCTGTGGTGCCCAGTCCTTTTCCGGGAAGAGGAGAACCCCCTCCTCCGCCAGTCAGAATCGATGGCGAGACTGAATTCGAAGTGGAATCCATTCTTGGTTGCAGGAAGAGGGGCAGACAGCTACAGTACCTGATTCAATGGAAGGGGTACCCCCCCGAAGATAATTCTTGGGAGCCTGCCAGGAATCTGCACGCTCCACAGTTAATTCGAAAGTTCCATCAAGATCATCCGGAACTGATGACCAGCCTTGGCGTCCAGTGTCCGCCCTTAGGAGGGGGGCACTGTCAGGAGCCAGCGAGCGTCTCCGCTCGCCGGGCTCCGGTGCGCATGCGCACGGGACGAGCACTTCGCTGCACACCCGTCCGCGGCCTGATAGTGCGGCGCGCGCGGGTGCACGGCGGTCCCCGTGTGCGCGCCGTAGCCCTGCGGGTGCCCGGTAGCGCGTCACACTGACGCGCTCGCCGGGCAGGGGGACTATATCTGACGGCACCAGCGCCCAGTCGGGTTGCTGGTTTGTCGTCAGCTCTCCCTGTTCCCTGAGCCTGTGTCTACCCTGTACTTTGCCTATCCGTGTACCGAACCCTCTACTGGCTTGTTTAATCACTACTCTCCTGGATCACCCTTTGTGCTGCTGCCTGATCTGTGTACCGAACCCCCCTGCTGGCTTATTTAACTACTACTCTCCTGGATTATCCCTTTGTGCTGCTGCCTGATCTGTGTACCAAACCCCTGGCCTGTTTAACCACTACTCTGCTGGACAATCCTACCAATAACCTGCCTGATCTGTGTACCAAACCTCTGGCCTGTTTAACCATTACTCTGCTGGACAATCCTACCAATAACCTGCCTGATCCGTGTACCAAACCCCTGGCCTGTTTAACCATTACTCTGCTGGACAATCTTGATTCTAGCTGCCTGACCTGTGTACCAAACCCTGGTCAGCTTAACCACTGCACTGCTGGATCCTGTGATACTCTGACTATCACCTGCTTGTACCCTAACTTCTGCTTGTACTTTCAGCCCTGCTTCCTACGGATCCCAGGACACCCGCTTCCAGCTCCGGAACCTACTACCCTTCCGGAAGCCCGTGCCTCCGCATGCCCTCAGCCTCCTGTACCCATTTCGGGGGTCTGGGTGCGCGTGGTCGTAAGGGCGAGCCGCTCTCGGCATCTCGGCCTCGGTGAGTATTGGTCCGTGACACAGTGGCTATTTCAGTTATGGTAAACGGGGAGTTTAAATCAAGAATCTGGGATTCTGATAATACTGGTAATTTTAATTTTTGGAGGAAGGTTTGGATGCTGTCTTGCGTGGGTTGGCATGTAGAGGGGTCGTCTTTAATGTTGTATAGGTTGCTGTAGTAGTCTGCGAACTGGTTAGCTATGTCTTGCGGGTTGGTGACTTTATGTTTGAGAGTAGGGTGGAGCAAGTGGGCGATTCTTGTTTTGGTTTTCACTGCTTTAAGTCTATTGGCTAGGTATTTCCCTGCTCTGTTGGCATTGGCATAGGATTTTAGTTTCAGACGTCTAAGATGGTAATCGTATTGTTGTGAGAGCTTATTTCTGAGGTTGTCTCTTAAAGCTGAGAGTTTTTGGGTGAGGCTAGTATTAGGATTTTGTTTATTTTGTGCTTCTATGGTATGGATGTCTTTTAGGATTGAATCAATTTGGGCAGTATAGTAGTAAAAAGGGAATAAAAACGGCGCTGCCCTCAATATAATTGGGTGCTATATCCTATTACGGTACATAACCTGAACTAAATGTTCATAGTGCAATCTCACCAAATTGTACAAAAGTAACCACAAAATGAAAAAACCAAAACACAAAAAACAAAAAGCCAATGCCGTAACCTCAGTGCATACGACACTGCTGCATTAAGTGAAGTAAAATATAAAATAAAAAATACAATAAATTGAATCCCCCCAATGGGTTAAAATAGAATGATAAAGTGTGCGTGAACAGTAATTTAGTAAAAATATATGTGTTGTGGGTTTCCTCAAAATTCAAAAGTTTTGGGACAAAATGGCGTCAGGGGTGCTGTGAAGTAAGTGATAGAAAAATTGTTAAAGAGTATATATGTAGTGCTACTATAATCTCCATGTGTCGTTAGCATGTGTATAAAAGATGATGCTGCACTTTCCAAAAGTTTTGAGACACCATGGCGTGTTTAAACCAAAAAACAACTTTTGTGAACCATAAAAAACTTAATTGTGACACAATATAGCACACTCCCTGTGAGTTAAATGCGATTATATGAAACAGCATACAATAGCCATAAATAGGTTTGACAAATGCATATGCAATAATCATTAACTCCTATAAAATCCATGCAAGGGGTCATACATAAATGACCAGATGGGAAAGACAGAGTCCAATAATAAAAATGTTGTTATTTGTATCCTTGGGGACACACTTCAGTGACTTCCGTGCCTTACATTCAAGACGGTGACTTTGAGGTGCTCACCCCCCAATGATACCCCACTCACCACAGATGATCACCCCTGCAGGGGTACCGAGCAAGAGAGTGGGTGTTCCAGGGCAGGTGATATTCACTCCAGGTATGCTTCCCTTCCTCTACAGCTTACGATTCTGACAGCTACTCCAGGAATCAGATATGTTCTCATATGGTCAGGATATTCCAACAGTTTTCCAGCTTCAACTCTCCAGTTAGCAGCCACTGCTCCAACTTCACCTTCCTCCACTGAGTGGAGGAAGGTGAAGTTGGAGCAGTGGCTGCTAACTGGAGAGTTGAAGCTGGAAAACTGTTGGAATATCCTGACCATATGAGAACATATCTGATTCCTGGAGTAGCTGTCAGAATCGTAAGCTGTAGAGGAAGGGAAGCATACCTGGAGTGAATATCACCTGCCCTGGAACACCCACTCTCTTGCTCGGTACCCCTGCAGGGGTGATCATCTGTGGTGAGTGGGGTATCATTGGGGGGTGAGCACCTCAAAGTCACCGTCTTGAATGTAAGGCACGGAAGTCACTGAAGTGTGTCCCCAAGGATACAAATAACAACATTTTTATTATTGGACTCTGTCTTTCCCATCTGGTCATTTATGTATGACCCCTTGCATGGATTTTATAGGAGTTAATGATTATTGCATATGCATTTGTCAAACCTATTTATGGCTATTGTATGCTGTTTCATATAATCGCATTTAACTCACAGGGAGTGTGCTATATTGTGTCACAATTAAGTTTTTTATGGTTCACAAAAGTTGTTTTTTGGTTTAAACACGCCATGGTGTCTCAAAACTTTTGGAAAGTGCAGCATCATCTTTTATACACATGCTAACGACACATGGAGATTATAGTAGCACTACATATATACTCTTTAACAATTTTTCTATCACTTACTTCACAGCACCCCTGACGCCATTTTGTCCCAAAACTTTTGAATTTTGAGGAAACCCACAACACATATATTTTTACTAAATTACTGTTCACGCACACTTTATCATTCTATTTTAACCCATTGGGGGGATTCAATTTATTGTATTTTTTATTTTATATTTTACTTCACTTAATGCAGCAGTGTCGTATGCACTGAGGTTACGGCATTGGCTTTTTGTTTTTTGTGTTTTGGTTTTTTCATTTTGTGGTTACTTTTGTACAATTTGGTGAGATTGCACTATGAACATTTAGTTCAGGTTATGTACCGTAATAGGATATAGCACCCAATTATATTGAGGGCAGCGCCGTTTTTATTCCCTTTTTACTACTATACTTTATTATTGGATCTTTTGAGATACCAATTAGGAATAGGCAGCAGCTCTCTCACTGTCCTGAGCGCGGACCCCTCTATTTAAATTTGGGCAGTATGCCTTTTTTTTCCTGTGCTCCAAGTTGTATGAGTATACCTCTCATGTACGCCTTATGGGCGTTCCATAAGGTGAAAGGGTTTGTAACAGAGTTAAGATTGTTTAGGAAGAATTCTTTAATATGTTGGGAGAGCTTAGTGGAAGTTTGAGGGTCTTGTATTAATCTTACATTACTACGCCAGATGGGTGAGGAGGAGGAGACAACCTGGTCATTGATGGTTAAGGTAATAGCAGCAGGGTCAGACCATGTTATATCATGTATTTTCGCACTCGAGATATTCTGTAACAGCCACTTGTCTGTCAAGAATAGATCAATACGAGAATATGAGCAATGCCTGTGGGAGAAAAAGGTGTAGTCTCTTGCGTTCGCGTTGATACATCTCCATACATCATACAGGTCCGCCTGGTGAATTATTTTGCTCAGATAGGAGGAGCTATGTGATTTTGGAGCAGACGTATCCATTTTGGGATCAACTATAAGGTTAAAGTCACCGCAGACAATAAGATTGCCGTATAGATGATTCTGTAGTTTCTTGAGTATTCTGCTGATGAAGCGGGTCTGACGTGAGTTCGGTGCATATAAGGAGATTAAGGTATACGGTTTGGAGTTAATATCTCCTGTCAGGATGATGTATCGGCCATTTGGATCTAGGATAATATCTTTTTGATGAAACGACACAGTGTTCCTCAGTGCTATCAACACTCCTCCTGTTTTCTTCTCTGGCGTACATGCTATAAATACGTGTGGGTAGTCCTTGTGTGTACAGGTAGGAGCTTTTGTGTTTTGGAAGTGGGTCTCCTGCACACATAAGATGTCTGCTTTGTGTTTTTGGGCTTCCTTCCACATGGAGAGTCTTTTTTCAGGGTGGTTCAGCCCCCTGGCATTTATAGATAGGCAGTTAATAGGCATGTGGGGGTGAGTATGGTGTCTGCTTTGTTATGAAGTATAGGTACTCACTGTGACCTTTTGTAGAGAATCTGGTAGAGGAAGGGTGTGCTGTCTTCGTCCAGGCTCTGGGAGAAGTTTGTTGCTGGATGATGTGCTTCAAACATATAGTAATAAAAAAAAAATAACAGTTGTGAAGAAAAATAAAAATGAAAAAAAGGAGCATTGTTATTGAAAAGAGTGTAAGTTCAATAAGAAAGGATCTATGAACTGATCCAAAGGCAGATGTAACTGCTGCAAAGGATAACTGGAGGTAAACAGGGATGTTAATCATATATCTCCTGTTGTCCGGAGAGATTTGAATTTTTCCATAACGTTATGCTGTCAGCCATTTCCACCGGTAGCTTTCTTTGAGGACCGTCTACGTGAGACTAGCAGGGCTCTGAGTAGTCGACTTGTCTTGGTCGAGTAAGATACCCCATTTGCGTAGTGCTGCAATACCTTCTTCTAAAGTGGATATCATTACTGAGACTCCATTGTGGGTGATGGAGAGCTTTGCGGGGTATTTCCACTTATGTAGTATGTTATGGTTCCTCAAGGCCTTAGTTATGGTCGCTAGGTTGCGACGCTGTTGGAGCGTGTGCCTGGACAAGTCCGGGAGTATTTGTAGTTCCGCATACTGCGGGTGTCTATCATCAGATCTGCGGGACGTAGTGAGGATTTGTTCTTTTATGTGATAGTAGTGGACCCGAAGTAACACATCTCTAGGAGTGTTTTCAGGAAGAAATGCAGGTTTGGGTATACGATGTATACGATCCACTATCAGATCATGCGCTGATAAGGATGGTAGCAGAGTGGAGAATAGTGCCTGTGTGTATGGCAGTAGTTGCGTAGCAGGTATGGTTTCAGGGATCCCCCTGATTTTGAGATTGTTCCTTCTGGAACGGTCTTCCAAATCTGCGACTTTGTTTTTTAGCCATGCGATTTCTTTAGCATGGTTACTGTGTGCATCCACCATTGTGTTAAATGAGGAAGTAAAGTCACTCATTCTCTGTTCTATGTGATCCACTCTATTCCCTAAAGCCTGGACTTCCCTCTGGCAGTGGTTAATGCCAGCAGTCATGTCAGCATGTAATGATGCTTTTAAGGAGAGCAACATCTCTTTGAGGACTGTGTCTGACACTGGCCTGTCAGAGGTAGGGAATAATGGGGTCTTGTGAGACATGTACTGCTGTGTCTGCAGCGTTTTGAGGCCTGCTTACCTCCATCTCAGGGTCCTGAAGCGGGCGATCCGGGGATGATGTCCGCTGTTTTTGTTTGGCTGGACTCCTGGTGGAGGGGCTTGAGGTTCCAGAGGATGATCCGCTGTGTGGATGTGAGTTGTGCGGTTGTTTTGTGGAGCCGGAGCGGCCGTTGTTAGTTATGGCCTGCGGCTCCGTCCGTCTTCCTGAGGCGCCGGCGCCATTTTGTTGAGGCTCGCGCCCTTTGAAGAAATCCTGCATTTTTTGTAAATGCTGCGGGTTTTTCCTTTGTCTGGGCATCTTTTCTTGCACAGCGGGTCCCGGTGGTTCTGTGGGTGCCGTTTGCGGTGGCGATGGGGCCGGTGGACGTGGATGTGGATAGATTCTCTCCGGCGGCCGAGCGGAGCTCTCTGGTTAAGCTTCCATGCTGGAGCTCGGTCGCCACGCCCCCTTACCAACTCTTTCAATGCCATACTAAAGCAACACTCTTTTGGAAGGGACACATTGACTGCTCTTATCTCAATGATCCCCAAACCAAACACTGACAGCACGTTATGGTCCAACTATAGACCAATTTCACTTCTCAACGTGGATATTAAGATTTTAGCCAAAATTCTTGCCCTACGCCTCAATCCCATCATTGGTGGTTTGATACACAAAGACCAGGTTGGCTTTATACCCAAACGACAAGCGAGCGACAATATCAGACGAGTAATTCTCCTACAACATCTGGCCCGTTCCCGTAAGATCCCTATGCACCTCCTCTCCTTATATATACGTAAAGCCTTTGATACAGTCTCTTGGCCCTATCTATTTTTTATCCTCCAACGCTGGGGCTTCGGCCCCAATTTCTTAAATTGGATCAAAGCCCTCTATAACCACCCACAGGCGTATGTGCACTACTCCGGATTCCGATCAGACCCTTTCCCAATTGCACGGGGGACTAGACAGGGCTGCCCCTTATCCCCCCTGCTCTTCGCACTCACTATCGAACCCCTGGCAGCCCTGATTAGATCTAACCCTGACATTCGAGGCTTAGAAGTAGCATCCACCTCCCATAAAGTGTGCCTCTTTGCCGACGACGCACTTATGTTTATTACTTCACCCCATACCACATTACCAAACCTTATGAACACCTTAGATAAATTTTCCAGCATATCTGGACTTGAAGTCAACCAATCCAAATCGAAGGCCCTCGATGTGTCCCTGCCACAAGCTGATCTAGAAACATTACGAAGCAACTTTCCCTTCCACTGGTCTTCCTCATCGATTCCATATTTAGGGATCAAGTTAACTAAGGATCCCTCCAACCTGTTCCATTCTAATTACCTCCCAATGCTTTTGCAAACATCTTCCTTACTTAATACTTGGCTACCGCTATGCGTCTCCTGGTTGGGCCGTATAGCAGCTGTGAAAATGTCCCTATTACCAAAACTGTTATACCTATACAGAGTGCTCCCTATCAAAGTCCCTCCTTACTACCATAGGATTATACAGAATAAAGTTTTCAAATACATATGGGGTCCTACTAGACCCAGAGTGGCGAGATCGATACTTCTCCGTAACAAGCTCTACGGCGGCCTGATCATTCCCAACTTCTCGCACTATTATCACGCAGCCCGCCTAGCTCAGTCCATCTTATACCACGCCAAAACAGAGACCCCACTTTGGGTTGCCCTCGAAGCCATTGATCTACACCCGATTAATATAGGCAATTTACTATGGCTTCCTACATCAGCAAGAGGACCCATAGCTAACCCATTAACACTCCACACACTTAAACTTTGGGATAGACTAAAAACTCCCTTTAAACTAATCTCTCCACACTCCCCACTTCTATCTTATTTAGGTCACCCCCAATTCTTCCCAGCTCACACAGAACCAGCTTCATTTCATGCCTGGGCCCAGGCGGGTCTGACTCGCATCTGTGATCTCGTTAGTGGAGACTCTGTGAAACCCTTCCCAATTATCCAGGAGCAAACGCAACTCCCTCACAGAGAATGTTTCCGCTACCTCCAAATTAAACACTTTGTGCAAACAACCATAAAATCTAACTCTGGACTGGATACTCTAACCGAGTTTGAGCGTATGTGCGAGTCGGATCCGCATGCCCCAGCCTATACTCCCACCTTACATTACCACCCCCAGATCTACCCACTTATGCACAGAGATGGTTGAGAGACCTCGATATTACCCTTGAACCAGAAGACTGGTCGACCATATGGTCTAACACAAAAAACTCATCCCAGAATGTTGTTGCCTCAGAAGCGAACTATAAAGTGCTAATGCGCTGGTATCTAGTCCCAACTAGAATTGTTACATTTCTACCTGAATCCTCCCCGAACTGTTTCAGAGGTTGTGGAGACAGGGGCACGCACCTACATATATGGTGGACATGCCCTCAAGTACAACGCTTCTGGGCAACAATATTTCAGATAGCAACCACCCTCCACCAAATTACCTTATCTCCTAGCCCCACAATTGCCCTCCTCAACCTTTTCCCACAGGACTACACCAGATCACAACTCCGACTTCTCCTACATTTATTCACCGCAGCCAAACAGACGATAGCTAAGGCTTGGAAAACACCCACTCTTAACATAGTCGAAACGAAGAATAGGATTACTCAAGCAATGATACATAGCAAAATAGAGGCAAAAATTCTTGATAAAGCCACCCAACACAACAGAGTCTGGCGACCCTGGGTTGAACACTTTCTACCATCGGACATTGATGAAGACCTAGTATCGCTTTAAGTGGGCCTGGGCATCACCCCGAGATTCTATTAAGGCTCCAGTACCCGCGCGGACCGGCCGGCACCCCCTACCTCCCTTCTTCTCCTACCCACAACTCTCTCGCTTATACCCCCTCTTTACTACCCCTTTTCTTTATTTCACCTCTCTACTCCATCTTACCCTCCAAACTTAAAAATAGGTAATATACTCTGTTACATACAATACTTTTGAGGGCCCCCCCACCACTGTTATTGGGGAATGGCCCAAATGTATAGTGTTAAAAAAGGGATCGTAGTTCCCCTTAATCTTTCATATATCTACGTGTTTAGTTCCAGCATGCCGCATGACTTAGAAATATACATGCTATCTTAATACTCAGTTTTCCTTGTACCAATGTTCTCCGACATTATTTTTATGTACACTGTCACCAATTCGATAGAAACTATGTATGGAACTTAATGTAACAGTCGTATGTGAAATTACCAATAAAATATTTGAAAAGAAAAAAATGTCAATAAGCTTATATTTCTTGGTTTGCGCAAAGGTTGTAGCATCTACAAACTATGGAACATTTTCTGGCAGCTTTTAGTTTATGACTGCCTATCTCATTTCTTGAGGTGCTAAAATGGCAGGGCAGTACAACCCCCCCAAATGACCCCATTTTGGAAAGTAGACACCCCAAGGAAATTACTGAGAGGCATGTTGAGCCCATTGAATATTTTATTTTTTCATCACGAGTGATTGAAAAATGACAAAAAAAAAATTACACAAAGTTGTCACTAAATGATATATTGCTCACATATGCCATGGTAATATGTTGAATTACACCCCAGAATACATTCTGATGCTTCTCCTGAGTATGGGGATACCACATGTGTGAGACTTTTTCGGAGCCTAGCTGCGTACAGGGACCTAAAAACCAAGCACCGCCTTCAAGATTTCTAAGGGCGTACATTTTTAATTTCACTCCTCACTACCTATCACAGTTTCAAAGGCCATAAAATGCCCAGATAGCACAAACCCCCCAAATGACCCCTTTTTTGGAAAGTAGACACCCCAAGCTATTTGCTGATAGGCATGTTGAGTCCATGGAATATTTCATTTTGTCACAAGTTGCGGGAAAATGTTGTCACTAAATGATGAATTGTTCAAACATGCCATAGACATATGTGGAATTACACCCCAAAATACATTCTGCTGCTTCTCCTGAGTATGGGGATACCACATTTGTGAGACTTTTTGGGAGCCTAACCGTGTACAGGCCCCCAAAAAGCAATCACTGCCTTCAGGCTTTCTAAGGGCGTAAATTTTTTATTTCACTCGTCACTGCCTATCACAGTTTTGGAGGCCATGAAATGCCCAGATAGCACAACCCCCCCCCCCCAAATGACCCCATTTTGGAAAGTAGACACCCCAAGCTATTTGCCGAGAGGCATGTTTAGTCCACGGAATATTTTATCTTTTGCCACAAGTTGCGGGAAAATTACAATTCTTTTTTTTTTGCACAATGTTGTCACTAAATGATATATTGCTCAAACATGCCATGGTTATATGTGGAATTACACCCCAAAATACATTCTGCTGCTTCCCCTGAGTATGGGAATACCACATGTGTGAGACTTTTTGGGAGCCAATCTGTGTACAGGACCCCAAAAAACAAATACTGACTTCAGGCTTTCTACGGGCGTATTTAGAGGTGCAATTTCACATATGCCCATGGCATGTTTGAGCAATATATCATTTAGTGACAACATTTTCCTGCAACTTGTGGCAAAATTTAAAATATCCCATGAACTCAACATGCCTATCAGCAAATAGCTTGGGGTGTCTACTTTCCAAAAAGGGGTCGTTTGGGGGGGGTTTAACTGTCCTCACATTTTATGCATAACATTTAGAAGTAAATGTCACACTTCACCCACTCTTCTAACCACTTGAAGACAAAGCCCTTTCTGACACTTTTTGTTTACATGAAAAAATATTTTTTTGCAAGAAAATTACTTTGAACCACCAAACATTATATATTTTTTTAAAGCAAAGGCCCTACAGATTACAATGGTGAAAAAAGGAAAAGAAAGGCGCCCCTAAGTGCAGTATGCAAAATTTTAAAAAGTGCACAAAGGGTTAAAAGCACTTACAAGATCGCTGAGTGTAAAAAGACATGATAAAATCAGGAGTCCCTATCTGTGGCATGTATCCATCCTCAGTATTGTGGTAGAGAGCAGTATAGAGCCATGCAGCAGCTGAAAAGCGTTCTCATAGGTGTTGGAGAGAGGAGGCAGCAGGGAAGCCTGTATTCCCTGCGGGACACACGAGGCTGATGGTGTCAGTGGGGAGAAGGGGGCGGTAATGGGCAGCTCCTTCGTCAGGTCTGAGGCTTTACGTATCCCCGTACTCAGGAGAAGCAACAGAATGTATTTTGGGGTGCAATTTCACATATGCCCATGGCCATAGGGCCATAGCACTGTCTGGAAACAGAAGGGCTGTGACAATCTCTTTCTGGAATTTAAGGAAGGATTCAGTCCATCCTGAAGCTTATTATAGCACAAAAGCATTCAGCAGGGCCAATTGAAATAAATATACAGACACTTTTTAGTACCAGCGTCTGGCCTTATGGGCAATTAGGTATGGCGCCATCAACTGGTTGTTGAGGTCCACCCCTCCCATATTAAGGTTGTATTCATGGACACAGAGGGGTTTCTCCACAACACCAGTCGCCGTAGAAATTTGGACTGTCGTATCTGCGTGAAGGGAGGACAGAACAAAAACATTCCGTGAATCCCTCCACTTCACTGCTTACAAATTATTACACTTCAAGCAGGCTCTCTCCCCCCGTCTAAGTCGGGATTCTACAAGCTGTTGGGGGAAGCCCTGGCGATTAGTGGTGCCACATGCGACAATTCCATAATGAGAAAGGTGACTAAAAAGTAGCACGCTCGTGTAATATTTGTCAACGTACAAGTGGTACCCCTTTCGAAATAAGGGTGGCACCAAGTCCCACACAATCTTACCAGCGCTCCCTATGTAGTCTGGGCAGTTCTTCGGCTCTACGTGACTATCTTTTCCCTCATAAACCATAAAACTATATGTATAGCCTGTTGCCCTGTCACAGAGCTTATACATCTTGACCCCATATCTGGCACGCTTGCTGGAAAGATACTGTTTGATAGACAAGCGGCCAGAAAACGTAATCATGGACTCATCAACACAGACAACTTGATCAGGAGTAAACAAGGCTGTAAACTGTTAGTTGTAGTGGTTTACGAGGGGCCGAATTTTGTAGAGCCGGTCAAATCCAGGGTCACCCCAAGCAGGACAGAGTTTATTATCATTGAAGTGCATGAACCGCAAGATCTGCTCGTATCGTGTCTTGGTCATGGAGGCAGAGAACACGGGCATATGAATCTGACAGATGAGTGACTTCCTCTTCACTATCTGTCATGCTCAGAAATGTGTAGGCCTCTTCACTAGTGTACCTTCAATTTGACATTATGGTCTCTATATTTAATGGTACACTAGTGAGACTCACAGGAAAAAAGCTCCTGACTGTCAGCGACTGCTTCAAACGCTGCAAAAAAAAACTGTTAGCATTCGCAGGGATCAGACCTGACTCTGCAAACGTTGCAGTTATGTGTGTCATGTTTTGTAAGTGACAATGATCGATTGATACTGCACTTGGGTGGGGTGGGCTGGGCTGGGCTGGGCTGGGCGGAGGGGCTAAACGCAGGTGCTAGAAGGTATCTGGGCTGATCCGGCTAACACTGCGTTTTTGGGAACCTTAAACTGCTGGGGACGTTTAGACACTATACTACTAAGGGAGGTGTATGGTGCATGCGTGGGTGTTAGCGCTACTGGCACTAATCTGACGCTGCCTGGGGCGATGCAGACCCTGACTGATTCTAAAACCTAATGATGTCCTGACGCTATAAAAAATAAACTAGCTAACCAGCATCACCCATGACACTTACACAGTGATCACTGGTGACAGTGGGTGATCAAGGGGTTAAACCCTTATTGGGGGGGTTAGGGGGGTCCCTAGACCTATCTGGGCCTACACTAAGTACCCTAACACTGATTTTTGTCACTAATGACACCAATACAGCGACCAAAAAAAATCAGAATGCTGCACTGGGTGACACAGTGACAGGGGATGAAGGGCTTAACTGGGGGGTGATGGAGGGGTGATCGGGGGTGACAAGTGTACCTACCTGGACTGGTGTCAGTGTAGTGTTGAACAGAGTGTAAGAAAAATGCTGCGCTAACCCAGTAAGACAGGCTAGAAAACTACAGCAGCTAGCACACAGACAAACCAAGTCAGTTCAAAGTAAAATTAATAAAGTGCAGCGCTAAAATAAACCAACATAAACTAAATGCATGAATAGAAAATTATATACACCTGTGAAAATGTGAAATATAATAACAAACAAAATAAGATACACAAGCAGTGGCCTGCTAAAAGTGATAAAAACAATGTCTATATTAAAGTGAAAGGCAGCAAGGGACAAAAGTCCATAAATGATGAGGTGAGTGGAAGTCTTCTCCAAGGAGTGGGTACCATATGCCCTGGGAAGTAAATGGACACTCTAATGGAAAGGCGACCACGGATACCAAATCACACAGATCTTCAATTGGAAAAGTTGGATACCCTTACCAGATCCGTAGGACGCACCTGCCATATAGCAGTACGTCTATTAGGCATAAGTGGATGGTCTCCCGTGATGTCCAGCCGAATGATGTCCTCTGGGTCTCAATCACCGGTGAAGGGTAGTTGTCCCGAGCAGACATTGAACCACTGATGCACACGATCTCCAGTTCCGGAACAAATTGATCAGGAGGAAATAGTCCACAGTGGACCCATGGAGAAAGAAAAAAGGGAACTCCACATAGTGTAGATCAAAAATGGGGTTTTTAATGGATAAAAACCATACAGGATAAAAGTGATCACAAACCAATAAAAATAGCAATGTGGGAAGCTGAGAGAGGTGGCCCTATGCGTTTCGACTCCACAGTCATCAACAGGGGCATAAAACAGCCTCCCCACATTGCACTTATTTATAGACTGTACACAACTTACAACATGACCGGCTCCGCTCCCATCATGGCGGAACCGGAAGTGGATATTCAATGGGAACACAAATATCCATATTTAATATATTGTAAGAAGGGAACCCTACATCAAATCAAGTCAGCAAAAATAAAAATAAAATGCTGTGACTTTCAAAAAGCCTCGGACAACATAACTTCCCCTCGGCCTGCGTCCCAAGCCTTTAGTACGGCTTGCATTCCAAGCCTCATTAGCTGTATCACTATAGAGGAGATGACAGCCAGCAGCCAATCGGTGTCATGGTGTCATGTCAGTCAGTGTGCCAGGAGCGTGCACTCCAAGACTCGTACGTAAATGAGAGAGCGGCCAGCCCAGAAGCAGGCGTCATCTCAGCTGCAGGGGAGTTGGAGCCAATCAGCGGCTGGTAGTAAACTTACTCCCAAATAGGGAGATTGCGCTCCACACCTCACATGCGCAGAGGAGGCTAGACGGTTACAGTACACTCTCCTAGTGATTGGCTGCCTACTCGAAAGCAGCCAAACCACGCCCTCCTAAGTCAAAAAGACCATAGTTTGGGGTACCAAGCGCCTGAAGCTGTCTCCCAAAGTACCTATACTAGCACATAGGCACATACATTAGCAGGGAATGTCACAGTTATATGGCCATGACTTGGGGTATCCGCGTCACCTGACCCAGGCACACTGACTGACGCGACACCAGCGGCTGATTGGCTGCTGGCTGTCATCTCCTCCATAGTGATACAGCTAATGAGGCTTGGAATGCAAGCCGTACTGAAGGCTTGGGACGCAAGCCGAGCGGAAGTTATGTTGTCCGAGGCTTTTTGAAAGTCACAGCATTTTATTTTTATTTTTGCTGACATGATTTGATGTAGGGTTCCCTCTTACATTTTAGGCTTTCAGGATTTATCATTGTATATCAAAAGTGTATTAAATATGGATATTTGTGTTCCCATTGAATATCCACTTCCGGTTCCGCCACGATAGGAGCGGAGCCGGTCATGTTGTAAGTTGTGTACAGTCTATAAATAAGTGCAATGTGGGGAGGCTGTTTTATGCCCCTGTTGATGACTGTGGAGTTGAAACGCGTAGGGCCACCTCTCTCAGCTTCCCACATTGCTATTTTTATTTGTTTGTGATCACTTTTATCCTGTATGGTTTTTATCCATTAAAAACCCCATTTTTGATCTACGCTATGTGGAGTTCCCTTTTTTCTTTCTCCATGGGTCCACTGTGGACTATTTCCTCCTGATCAATTTGTTCCGGAACTGGAGATCGTGTGCATCAGTGGTTCAACGTCTGCCCAGGACAACTACCCCTCACCGGTGATTGAGACCCAGAGGACATCATTCGGCTGGACATCACGGGAGACCATCCACTTATGCCTAATAGACGTACTGCTATACGGCAGGTGCATCCTACGGATCTGGTAAGGGTATCCAACTTTTCCAATTGAAGATCTGTGTGCTTTGGTATCCGTGGTCGCCTTTCCATTGGAGTGTCCATTTACTTCCCAGGGTATATGGTACCCCCTCCTTGGAGAAGACTTCCACTCACCTCATCATTTATGGACTTTTGTCCCTTGCTGCCTTTCACTTTAATATAGACATTGTTTTGATCACTTTTAGCAGGCCACTGCTTGTGTATCTTATTTTGTTTGTTATTATATTTCACATTTTCACAGGTGTATATAATTTTCTATTCATGCACTTAGTTTATGTTGGTTTATTTTAGCACTGCACTTTATTAGTTTTACTTTCAGTGTAGTGTTGGTGCACATACTGTGAGATGTCTCCTCTCCTCGGTCTGGAACGTAAAGACCAACACAAGGAGAGATGACATTACTTCCCCTGCTGTGTTTACACTTACACAGACAGGGGAAGGATCTCATTCACCAGGACCGATCACCAGGTCCAGGCCAGATACCATTGGTCTGGGCCTGGGGATTGACCGGTTCTGGATCGAATGCGATCGTCGCGGCCACCGAGGGGGCGCGTGCGCCCCCCCTGCCGGCCGCCGTGCGACGTATAGCTACAATGCTTCCCACAGCCGGACCAACCTGTATAACTGCAGCGGCTGGTCCAGAACCGGTTAATAAACATTGCACAGTATTAAAGTGTCCTCACCAAGCTGCCAAAAACAGGCTCACAGGGCGGATTTGTTAAAATGGCCTAGGATTAGAGAAAAATGAGCTTTTTCTCCAAGGTCAACTTTTACTTCTTGATAGGGATGAGCGCGAACACCCCCGGTTCGGTTTGCACCAGAACCTGCGAACGGACCAAAAGTTTGCGCGAACTTCAGAACCCCATTAAAGCCTATGGGATTTGAATGTTCAAAATCAAAAGTGCTAATTTTAAAGGCTAATATGCAAGTTATTGTCCTAAAAAGGGTTTGGGGACCCGGGTCCTGCCCCAGGGGACATGTATTAATGCAAAAAAAAGTTTTAAAAAGGGCTGTTTTTTTCGGAAGCAGTGATTTTAATGATGCTTAAAGTGAAAAAAAAAAGTGAAATATTCCTTTAAATATCGAACCTAGGGGGTGTCTATAGTATGCCTGTAAAGTGGCGCGTGTTTCCCGTGCTTAGAACAGTCCCTGCACAAAATGACATTTTTAAAGGAATGAAAGTCATTTATAACTGCTTGCGGCTTTAATGTAATGTCGGGTCCCGGCAATATGGATGAAAATCAGTGAGACAAACGGCATGGGTACCCCCCAGTCCATTACCAGGCCCTTTGGGTCTTGTATGGATATTAAGGGGTATACCACACGCAAATTAAAAAAGGAAAGACGTGAGGCCACCAGTCCCTATATACTCTGAACAGCAGTATACAGGTGGTGCAAACAAGACAGGGACTGTAGGTTTGTTGTTAAGTAGAATCTGTTTGTAATTTTGAACTGGTACATTTTTAAAGTGTCGCTCCAGCCAAAAAAATCTATTTTTAAGCTTTTTGGAAAACATAGGGAAGGGTTATCACCCTGTAACATTTGTTCTGCTGTCTGTGCACCTCTTCAGAAGATTTCACTTCACTTTCTGTCCCAATGACAAATGTTTTTTTGAACATTTGGGGTCTTTAGTGAAACAAGGATTGGTGATAAAGCACCAGTGAAGAGGAGACACGTTTTTGCCATATTAACTCCTACAGGAGAGAATTTCCCTTCCTAGGGGTAGATTTCATCTCACTTCCTGTTGTCTCCTTCTGTTTGCAAGTAGGAGTCATTTATAAGTTGGATGATTGAAAGGAGGGGCCTGCCCTATATACTCTTCAGAAATTGGGGCCTTAGGTGTTGGTGTTGCCACAACACTGCAAGCCCTCACAGGTACTCTTGGTGGGCGCAGGAATAGGCCGTGCTGTGAAATATTAGATCAAGAATTGTAATTACATGCCATTGTTGAACAGTGGTAGAAAAATTGGGCCTTTGGTGGTGGTGGTGCTGGTGCCACAACACTGTAAGTCCTCACAGTTACTCTTGGTGGGCGCTGGAACGGGCCCTGCTGTGAAATATTATATCAAGAATTGTAATTACATGCACCTGTTGAGCAGGGGCAGAAAAATTGGGCCTTTGGTGGTGGTGGTGATGGTGGTGTTGCCACAACACTGTAAGCCCTCACAGTTACTCTTGGTGGGCACAGGAATGGGCCCTGCTGTGAAATATTAGATCGAGAATTGTAATTACATTTCCCTGTTGAACGGGGGCAGAAAAATTGGGCCTTAGGCACTGGTGCCACAACACTGCAACCCCTCACAGATGCTATAGTTGGAGCGCAGGAATGAGCCCTGCTGCAAAGTATTGCATTAAAAATTGTAATTACACGCCCCTGTTAAACAGGGGGCGAAAAATTGCCAAAACACTGCAACCCCTCACAGATGCTACAGTTGGAGTGCAGGAATGAGCCCTGCTGCAAAGTATTGCATCAAAAATTGTAATTATACGTTTCTGTTAAGCAGGAGCTGGAAAATTGAGCCTTGGGCACTAGTGGCGGTGCCCAGAACCAAAAATGTTCTTACAAGCATGAGAATTGAGGAGGAAGAGGATTGTGACTCAGCATAACAGGATAGTTACTCAGCATCAGCATAGGCAGTCTTGAAGGGATCTCACATTTAAAAAAAAATCAATCAGTTACATAAGCATCAGGTGCTTGGTAGTTGGTGATCCAAGACTGATTTATTTTAATGAAGATCAGCCAATCGACCGATTCGGTGGACAGGCGCACCCTGTGATCGGTTACAAAGGCTCCAGCAGCACTGAATGTGCGTTCCCTAAGAACGCTGGATGCAGGACAGGGCAGTAGCTCAATTGCATACTGTGCAAGCTCTGGCCAGTGATCCATCCTCAAGACCCAGTAACCCAGAGGATTTTCGGTGGCAAAGTTGTCCAAGTCTAATCTTTTCCCTAGGTTATCCTGCATCATGTGAATCAGACGCTGGCGATGGTTGCTGGAACCGATCAGACCTTGGGGCTGTGGACTAAAGAATTGTCTGAATGCATCGGTCAGATGGCCACCTTCTCCCCTGCTCCTTCTGTGACTGACCGAAGCCTCAGCAACACATTGTCCAGGAGGACCAGGAAATTGTAACTTCCCAGGCTCTGGAAACGCGTTGCACAAACCTTTCTGCAAGGCCTGCCGAAGATGTTTCATCCTCTGCTTCCTCTGCGACGGCAAGATAAGGTCAGCGACCTTACCCTTGTAACGTGGATCAAGGAGGGTTGCCAGCCAGTAATCATCCCTCCCCTTGATACCATGAATACGAGGATCCTTCTGCAGGCTTTGCAGGATCAGGGAGGCCATGAAGCGTTGGTTTGCTGAGGCATTCGGTCCAGAGTCCTCTGGGTCACTAAGGACGACATAATCCGCAGCCACCTCCTCCCAGCCACGTACAAGTCCATGGGTAAATGATCCCTTGAAGACTGCTGCTGATGCTGAGTACCAGGCTCCACCTGCATGCTGACACAATCCTCCTCGTCCTCTTCCTGTGTGATCGGCAGGCACGCAGGAACACTGTCTGGATAAAGGGAGCCTTGAGAGGTAAGGAAGTCCTCCTCTTCCTCCCTCTGTTCTGCCTCAAGTGCCCTGTCCATTATTCCACACAGCGTGTGCTCCAACAGGTGGATAAGTGGGACAGTATCGCTGATGCATGCACTGTCACTGTTCACCATCTTTGTGGCCTCCTCAAATGGTGACAGGATAGTGCATGCATCCCTGATCATAGCCCACTGGCGTGGGGAAAAAAAAACAAGCTCTCCTCACCCTGTCCTGGTGCCATAGTCGCATAGGTACTCATTGATGGCCCTCTGCTGCATGTGCAGCCACTGCAGCATGGCCAACGTTGAGTTCCACCTGGTGGGCATGTCACAGATTAGGCAGTTCTTGGGCAGGTTAAATTCCTTTTGGAGGTCAGCCAGCCGAGTACTGGCATTATATGACCTGCGGAAATGCACACAGACTTTCCTTGCCTGCCTCAGGATATCCTGTAAGCTGGGTACCTGCCCAAGAACCACTGCACCACCAAGTTAAGGTCGTGAGCCAAACAGGGCACATGGGTCAGCTGTCCCTGTCGGAGGGTGGAGAGGAGGTTGGTGCCATTGTCGCAAACCACCATACCTGCCTTAAGCTGGCGTGGCGTCAACCACCTCTAAACCTTCCCCTGCAGAGCTGACAGAATCTCTGCCCCAGTGTGGCTCCTGTCCCCCAAGCACACCGGCTCAAGCACCGCATGGCATCTTTTTGCCTGCGTGCTTGCGTAGCCCCTTGAACACCTACGGAGCACCGCTGGTTCCAAGGACAAATCAGCACAGGAAGAGACCATGGAGGAAGAAGAAGAGGAGGGGGTGGAGGAGAGAGGTGTAGCAGAATTTTGGAGGCGTGGTGGCAGAACAACCTTCAACACTACCGCACCCTGTCCTGCATCCTTCCCAGCCGCCAGAAGAGTCACCCAGTATGCAGTGAAAGATAGGTAACGTCCCTGTCCATGCCTGCTGGACTATGAGTCAGCGGTAATATGCACCTTACCGCCCTGTCCAGCGAGGCCAAGACACTGCTTTCCACATGCCGGTAGAGAGCCGAAATCGCCTTCCGTGAGAAAAAGTGGTGTTTGGGAACCTGCCACTGAGGAACCGCACATTCCACAAACTCACGGAAGGGGGCAGAGTCTACCAACTGAAAAGGCAGCAGTTGATGGGCTAGCAATTTAGCCAAGCTAGCATTCAACCGCTGGGCATGTGGATGGCTGGGAGCGAACTTCTTTCGGTGGTGCAGCAGCTGGGGCAGGGAAATTTGCCTGGTACAATCTGACGTCGGTGTACCAATAGCAGATTGCCCGCGAGTACTTGGCTGTGACACACCTAATTCTACACCTTCATTCCTCTCAGTGCAGGTTTCAGAGAGGACTGATGCTATAGTGGGGTTGGAGATCCCAGCTGATGAGGAGCAAGGAGAGGTCCGCTTTGTTCTTTGGTGTGGGTCTTTTAGGTACGCTTGCCAATGAACTGCATGGCAGGTTGACATATGTCTGGTCAACCATGTGGTGCCCAAGCGGTTGATGTTTTGGCCATGCGAGATACGCTTGAGACATATGTTGCAAATAGCAGCGGTGGAATCTGATGCACTTGTCTCAAAAAAGGCCCACACCAAAGAACTTTTGGAATAATGCGCAGAGGCAGCAGCGCCCTGCACATATGGAGCTCTGCGGTGTGATGCAAAAGGTGTGCTGCCCTTAAGCTGGCCCCTGGAGGGCATACTGCCTCGTTGGAGATGTGCCTCCTCCTCTCTCCTATCAGGCACCCATGTGGAGTCAGTGACCTCATCATCCCCTCCCTCCTCATCACTTGAGCAAAGTTGGCAGTATGCTGCAGCTGGAGGAACATGACTGCCAGATTGCTGTCGTTCTTGGGCGCCCCCTCTTTCTGGGCTCACGTTATTGCCTTCCTCTAGCTGAGTACCATCATCGGAGCCTTCAAAATGCTGGGCATCCTCCTGGAGCAACACTGTGGTCTAACGGGGGGACTCCTCAAGAGGACATGGTGGGGCTAGGGAAGGAGTGACTGATGCCATTGAGCCAAGGGAAGAGGCCGCGTTGGCAGTTGCTTTGCCAGACAAAGTACCCTGAGCCTGGGTGAGAGAGGATGGGGACGACTTGGTCATCCACTCTACCAAGTCTTCCTCATGTTGCGGCTCAACATGGCCAGCTGCCGAAAAAAAAGGACAAGCATGTCCCACGGCCATGTGCTGATGAGGAGGCATCGTTTCCATGACCAGCACTGTTGCCTGCTTGCCCTCTTTTATTGGCTTGTGACTGTCTGCCTCTCCTTGTTGGCCTTCCAGACATACTAATAGCCTGCAGTGAGATGTAGCTGCACAAAGCTGGGATGTATATATATAATGACACTGCAGCTAGCAGAATCAACTGCCTGCCTGTAGTATTATTAGTATGAGAACACCGGCAATTGTCTTCAGGTAGCTTTAGGTGCACACTGTGCAGAGGACACAGTACACTAACTGTAAATACTGCAGCTGCCTGCCTGTGGTATTAATAGGATCAGAACTACAGCAATTGTCTTCAGGTAGCTTTAGGAGCACACTGTGCAGAGGACACAGTACACTAACTTTAAATACTGTAGCTGCCTGCCTGTGGTATTAATAGGATCAGAACTACAGCAATTGTCTTCAGGTAGCTTTAGGAGCACACTGTGCAGAGGCCGCAGTACACAAACTGTAAATAGTGCAGCTGCCTGCGTTACTAATAGGATCAGAAGAACACCACCAATTTTCTTCAGGTAGCTTTAGGTGCACACTGTGGAAAGGACACAGTACACTAACTGTAAATACTGTGGCCGCAGTACACAAACTGTAAATATTGCAGCTGCCTGCGTTACTAATAGGATCAGAAGAACACCACCAATTTTCTTCAGGTAGCTTTAGGTGCACACTGTGGAGAGGACACAGTACACTAACTGTAAATACTGTAGCTTCCTGCCTGTGGTATTAATAGGATCAGAACAACAGCAATTGTCTTCAGGTAGCTTTAGGTGCACACTGTGCAGAGGACATGGTACAATAACTGTAAATACTGTAGCTGCCTGTGGTATTAATAGGATCAGAACAACAGCAATTGTCTTCAGGTAGCTTTAGGTGCACACTGTGCAGAGGACGCACTACACTAACTGTAAATACTGCAGATGCCTGTGGTACTATTAGGTTAAGAAGAACACCACCAATTGTCATCAGGTAGTCTTAGGTGCACACTGTGCAGAGGACACTGTACAATAACTGTAAATACTGTAACTGCCTGCCTGTGGTATTAATAGGATCACAACAACAGCAATTGTCTTCAGGTAGTTTTAGGTGCACACTGTGCAGAGGATGCACTACACTAACTGTAAATACTGCAGCTGCCGCTGGTACTAATAGGATCAGAAGAACACCACCAATTGTCTTCAGGTAACTTTAGGTGCACACTGTGCAGAGGACACAGTACACTAACTGTAAATACTGTAACTGCCTGCCTGTGGTATTAATAGGATCAGAATAACAGCACGTGTCTTCAAGTAGCTTTAGGTGCACACTGTGCAGAGGACGCACTACACTAACTGTAAATACTGCAACTGCCTGTGGTACTAATAGGTTAAGAAGCACACCACCAATTTTCTTCAGGTAGCTTTAGGTGCACACTGTGCAGAGGACGCACTACACTAACTATAAATACTGCGGCTGCCTGTGTTACTAATAGGATCAGAAGAACACCACCAATTTTCTTCAGGTAGCTTTAGGTGCACACTGTGCAGAGGACGCACTACACTAACTGTAAATACTGCAGATGCCTGTGGTACTATTAGGTTAAGAAGAACACCACCAATTGTCATCAGGTAGTCTTAGGTGCACACTGTGCAGAGGACACTGTACAATAACTCTAAATACTGTAACTGCCTGCCTGTGGTATTAATAGGATCACAACAACAGCAATTGTCTTCAGGTAGTTTTAGGTGCACGCTGTGCAGAGGATGCACTACACTAACTGTAAATACTGCAGCTGCCCGTGGTACTAATAGGATCAGAAGAACACCACCAATTGTCTTCAGGTAACTTTAGGTGCACACTGTGCAGAGGACACAGTACACTAACTGTAAATACTGTAACTGTCTGCCTGTGGTATTAATAGGATCAGAACAACAGCACGTGTCTTCAAGTAGCTTTAGGTGCACACTGTGCAGAGGATGCACTACACTAACTGTAAATACTGCAGCTGCCTGTGGTACTAATAGGATCAGAAGAACATCACCAATTTTCTTCAGGCAGCTTTAGGTGCACACTGTGCAGAGGACGCACTACACTAACTGTAAATACTGCAGCTGCCTGTGGTACTAATAGGATCAGAAGAACGCCACCAATTTTCTTCAGGTAGCTTTAGGTGCACACTGTGCAGAGTACACACTACACTAACTTGTAAATACTGCAGCTGCCTGTGGTACTAATAGGATCAGAAGAACGCCACCAATTTTCTTCAGGTAGCTTTAGGTGCACACTGTGCAGAGGACGCACTACACTAACTTGTAAATATTGCAGCTGCCTGCGGTACTAATAGGATCAGAGCACCACCAATTTTCTTCAGGTAGCTTTAGGTGCACACTGTGCATAAGACACACTGCACTAACTTGTAAATACTGCAGCTGCCTGCGATACTAATAGGATCAGAAGAACACTACCAATTTCTTCAGGTAGCTTTAGGTGCACACTGTGCAGAGGACGCACTACACTAACTGTAAATACTGCAGCTGCCTGCGGTACTAATAGGATCAGAAGAACACCACCAATTTTTTCAGGTAGCTTTAGGTGCACACTTTGCAGAGGACGCCCTTCACTAACTTGTAAATACTGCAGCTGCCTGCGGTACTAATAGGATCAGAGGAACACTACCAATTTTCTTCAGGTAGTTTTAGGTGCACACTGTGCAGAGGGCGCACTACACTAACTTGTAAATACTGAAGCCACCTGCGGTACTAATAGGATCAGAAGAACACCACCAATTTTCTTCAGGTAGCTTTAGGTGCACACTGTGCAGAGGACACACTACACTAACTTGTAAATACTGCAGCTGCCTGCGGCACTAATAGGATCAGAAGAACACCACCAATTTTCTTCAGGTAGCTTTAGGTGCACACTGTTTAGAGGACAAACTACACTAACTTGTAAATACTGCAGCAGCCTGCGGCACTAATAGGATCAGAAGAACAGTACCAATTTTCTTCAGGTAGCTTTAGGTGCACACTGTGCAGAGGACACACTACACTAACTTGTAAATACTGCAGCTGCCTGCGGCACTAATAGGATCAGAAGAACACCACCAATTTTCTTCAGGTAGCTTTAGGTGCACACTGTGCAGAGGACGCACTACACTAACTTGTAAATACTGCAGCTGCCTGCCTGTGGTATTAATAAGATCAGAATAACAGCAATTGTCTTCAGGTAGCCTTAGGTTCACACTGTGCAGAGGATGCACTACACTAACTGTAAATACTGTAGCTAATAGGACTAATAGG
This sequence comes from Lithobates clamitans, assembly GCA_037952925.1. NCBI lineage: Eukaryota > Metazoa > Chordata > Amphibia > Anura > Ranidae > Lithobates > Lithobates clamitans. Next base: position 1,881,278 of record JBBGZY010000677.1, read on the forward strand.
ATCAGAAGAACACCACCAATTTTCTTCAGGTAGCTTTAGGTGCACACTGTTTAGAGGACAAACTACACTAACTTGTAAATACTGCAGCAGCCTGCGGCACTAATAGGATCAGAAGAACAGTACCAATTTTCTTCAGGTAGCTTTAGGTGCACACTGTGCAGAGGACACACTACACTAACTTGTAAATACTGCAGCTGCCTGCAGCACTAATAGGATCAGAAGAACACCACCAATTTTCTTCAGGTAGCTTTAGGTGCACACTGTGCAGAGGACGCACTACACTAACTTGTAAATACTACAGCTGCCTGCCTGTGGTATTAATAAGATCAGAACAACAGCAATTGTCTTCAGGTAGCCTTAGGTTCACACTGTGCAGAGGACGCACTACACTAACTGTAAATACTGTAGCTAATAGGACTAATAGGATCAGAAGAACACCACCAATTTTCTTCAGGTAGCTGTAAATACTGTAAAAACACCTGCCTGCCTGTCAGTAGGAAAAGAATAACAGGAACAGATCTAGCTAAACTGAATACAGTATATATATATATATATATATATATATATATATATATATATATATATATATATACAGTGGGGCAAAAAAGTATTTAGTCAGCCACCAATTGTGCAAGTTCTCCCACTTAAAAAGATGAGAGAGGCCTGTAATTGTCGTCATAGGTATACCTCAACTATGAGAGACAAAATGTGGAAACAAATACAGACAATCACATTGTCTGATTTTTGAAATAATTTATTTGCAAATTATGGTGGAAAATAAGTATTTGGTCAATATCAAAAGTTCATCAATACTTTGTTATACATCCTTTGTTGGCAATGACAGAGGTTAAACATTTTCTGTAAGTCTTCACAAGGTTGTCACACAGTGTTGCTGGTATGTTGGCCCATTCCTCCATGCATGTTTTGGGGCTGTCGCTGGGCAACACGGACTTTCATCTCCCTCCAAAGGTTTTCTTTGGGGTTGAGATCTGGAGACTGGCTAGGCCACTCCAGGACCTTGAAATGCTTCTTACAAAGCCACTCCCTCATTGCCCAGGCGGTGTTTTTGGGATCATTGTCATGCTGAAAGACCCAGCCACGTTTCTTCTTCAATGCCCTTGCTGATGGGAGGAGGTTTGCACTCAAAATCTCACGATACTCTGGTGGCGTAGTGTGTTACTAATGGTAGCCTTTGTCACGTTGGTCTCCGCTCTCTGCAGGTCATTCACTAGGTCCCCCCGTGTGGTTCTGGGATTTTTGCTCACCATTCTTGTGATCATTATGACCCCACGGGGTGAGATCTTGCGTGGAGCACCAGATCGAGGGAGATTATCAGTGGTCTTGTATGTCTTCCATTTACTAATTATTGCTCCCACAGTTTATTTCTCCCAGCCTGGTGCAGGTCTACAGTTTTGTTTCTGGTGTCCTTCGACAGCTCTTTGGTCTTCACCATAGTGGAGTTTGGAGTGTGACTTTTTTAGGTTGTGAACAGGTGTCTTTTATACTGATAACAAGATCAAACAGGTGCTATTAATACAGTTAATGAGTGGAGGACAGAGGAGCCTCTTAAAGAAGAAGATACAGGTCTGCGAGAGCCAGAAATCTTGCTTGTTTTCTAGGTGACCAAATACTTATTTTCCACCATAATTTGCAAATAAATTCTTTCAAAAATCAGACAATGTGATTGTCTGGATTTGTTTCCACATTTTGTCTCTCATAGTTGAGGTATACCTATGATGACAATTAAAGGCCTCTCTCATCTTTTTAAGTGGGAGAACTTGCACAATTGGTGTCTGACTAAATAGTTTTTTGCCCCACTGTATATATATATATATATATATATATATATATATATATACACAGAGAGAGAGAGAGAGAGAGAGAGAGAGAGAGAGAGAGAGAGAGAGAAGAAGTTTCTGCACTTAAAAATTTCCGTTGCTTTATTTCACATAATCTTGAAGAAAAATTACAAAGCAAGCATAATTATTCCAGACAAATAGTGGCAACAAATGCCTATATAATTCAGATATGAATGGATTACGTTTTGGGCTAGTATGCTTACGCCCTTCCTAAGATCCGTCAAAGCACATCTGAAGGTTTCCCTGCAATCATTCATTTAAATACAGATTTGTAGAAAACATCATACGTGGAATCAATATTTTTAATCAGTTAGATCCTCATTATATTTAGTACTTGTATATATATATATATATGTTTTCTACCATAAACACAAAATATAGCAAATAGCGGCCAATAAACTTTATCATCCCATTCATTTTCTTAAAACGATATCCATGAACCTGTAAGAGATATATATATGTATAAAATGAACATACCCACGTATGTAGTTCACAAGAGATATTTTGTTCAAATAAAAGGTCACGTTCATGTTCATGTCATATTCACTAGTTCAAACAAATAAATAAAGATCTAAATCCACATTTAAGCCATACGGGTCAATGGTATTCAAAAAATGTATCCAGTATACTTCTCTTTTCCTCAAAATCATTTCACGGTTTCCTCCCCTCCTGTTTTTCTCTATTCCTTCTAGGACCATATACTTTAATTGTGATATATTATGCCCAAATTCTAAAAAATGTCTAGCCAGCGGCAACTGTGTTAGCTTATCTCGTATAGAGTACTTATGTCTTGCTATCCTGTCTTTCACCTTTTGTGTAGTTTTTCAATATAAACCAAGCCGCATGGGCACTTTATAGCATATATCACATATGAGGATTGACATGTATAATGTACACGTATAGGGATATTAAAACCCCTATGTGGGTGTGTAAAATATTTACCCTTAATCATAGAATTGCATTGTATGCATGACAAACAAGGGTATGAACCCAGATTTTTTGGTCCCAAGAAGGTTAATTTTGGTGTTATAGATGAAGGTTGGTCCGATTTTATTAATCGGTCCCGTATCGTTCTACCTTTTTTATAGGAGGGCATAGGTGGATTCCAGAATTCTTGTACGATAGGATAACTAGTTCTCAAAAGGTTCCAATGTTTTTTAATTATTTGAGAGATTTTATTAGAAAAGGGATGGTACTGTGTAATAAAGGGAATTCTTTTTATTTCCTTTCTAGGGGTCCTGGTATTGTTCATATTAGACCGCTCTGTCTCAACCAAGGCTTGAGGATACCATCTATTAACCACTACACATCCATGCTATGGTCGAATGACGGCCACAGCGCAGACCTGAATTCCTGGGAGGCCGTCATATGACGGCCTCCCCTGTGCACACTCCCTGCAGGGTGCGCGCCGGGCGCACTGTGATCACCGAGTCACTGAGACTCGGCTGATTACCGATACGAGTAAGGGGCCAGTCCCGGCCCCTTACCATGTGATCAGCTGTCAGCCAATGACAGCTGATCACATGATGTAAACAAAAGATCGGTGACAGCGAGAGTAGAAAAAAAAGCCGATCACCGGCTCGGATGTGAGGGACATCGGTCCCCAAGTGGAAGAGGCACATCTGCCTCATCAGTGCCACCTAATAGTGCCATATAACAGTGCCCACATTGCTACCTAACAGTGCCCACAGTGCCACGTAACAGTGCCCACAGTGCCACCTAACAGTGCCCACAAGTGCCACCTATCAATGCCAACAAGTGCCACCTATCAATGCCCACAGGTGCCACCTATCAATGCCCACCTGTAGTGCCAATCAGTGCCACCTGGCAGTGCTGCCCATCACTGCCACCCATCAGTGCCCATCACTGCCGCCTATCAGTGCCCATCACTGCCACCCATCAGTGCCCATCACTGCCGCCTATCAGTGCCCATCACTGCTGCCTCATCAGCGTACATCAATGAAGGAGAAAAATGACCCATTTTAAATTTTTTATAACAAAATATAAAAAAATATTTTTTTTTTTCTTTTAAATTCATTTTTTTACATTTTTTTAACAAAAAGTAAAAACTGCAGAGGTAATCAAATACCCCCAAAAGAAAGATCTATTTGTGGTGAAAACATGATAAAAATTTCATTTGGGTACAGTGTTGTATGACCGCGCAATTGTCATTCAAAGTGCGTCAGCGCTGAAAGCTGAAAATTGGTCTGGATAGGAGGGGGGTTTAAGTGCCCTGTAAGCAAGTGGTTAATCAGTTTAACTTTCATTTCATTGAGTCTCTGATCACGGCACAGTGGGTCACTGACGATCCAATGTACCCTCATCATCTGACTCTTTGGAATAGACGAAAATACATTAGGAGGATGAAAACTATTAAAATGTAACAATTGGTTACGATCTGTAGGTTTTACATAGAGATCACTAGTGATCTGCATATTTTTCAGTTTTAATGTAGTATCTAGAAAGGAGATCTCATTTTACCAATTTCAATGTTGAACTTGAGGCTAGGTATTAAATAATTAATGTATTTATCAAACAAAAATAGGCTCTCCATGTTACCATCCCATATAGCAAAAATATCGTCCACAAATCTATACCAACCCTGACAGTGATCAAGGAATATATCATTCACATAAATAAAAGATGTCTCATTCATATTCATGAACGAGTTTGCATATGGGGGTGCAACATTAGAACCCATCGCTGCCCCGTTTAGTTGCAAAAAGTGAGTGTCTTTGAAAAGAAAATAATTCTCTTCAAGAACAGTTTTCAGTAAATCAAGTAAAAACAGAATATGTTTATTTTTATAGTCACCTGACTGGGATAACAACCGCCGACATGCCTCTATCCCTAAATCATGGGGAATAATTGTGAATAAACTAGAGACGTCCCATGATACTAGGATGGAATCTGGTGACAGTTTTATATCTTGAATTTTAGATAAAAAGTCTGTAGTATCTTTTATATATGATTTATATAAAGTTGCAAGCTGGGTGCGGTTCTCCTCTGTGATTCAATATATATATATATATACACAACACCTAGGATGCATATATATATATATACACAATACACTGTAAGTGCAGCTAACTGACTCGCCTGCCTACTCTGTCTAACTTGAATCAAATCACACTGTCTCACCAGATATCTCTCCGCCGCCGCTGCAGCACACTACACAAGGCCGCCACGCAGGTGGCCTTACATAGTGTGGGGCGTGTACTAAACCCCCTGAGCCATAACTGGCCAAAGCCACCCTGGCTTTGGCCAATTCCTGCTCTCTGTACAGACGGCTCTGTGATTGGCCAAGCATGTGGGTCATAGTGCATGCTTGGCCAATCATCAACCAGCAATGCACTGTGATGCCGCAGTGAATTATGGGCCGTGACGCGCCACTCGAATTTGGCGTGAATGGCCCATAACGTTCGAAATTCGACGAACGGTCGAACATGCAAAGCTCGAAGCTCATCCCTACTTCTTGATATGTTGAAGAAAGATATCTCCCAAAGTTAAATTTTAACGGGAGAAATGTTTATTTTTTTTAAGACTGGACAGAAAAATACTCATCTCACATATGGTAAAAAATTATTACTTTTTTTGTTTTTGTTTTGGAGAAGTAGCATTGGTAAAACAAATGAGAATGCTGTTTAATAAGCAGAAAAAAATTGTTTAATTTTATTTTGTAGTAAACGAGCATTACTTTTTATGTAATCGAATTTCCACTAATCTAGTCGACTAATTGTTGTCTTGCAGTAACTCTTCTTGCTGAGCCACCTGAGATGCTGGACAGTTCTCTGTCTGATCTCATTAGATAACCTTGCCTTGTGTCTTATTTGTCTTGAATCTTGAACCCTCTTCTCCTTTCATGAACTTCCAATTAAAACCATGCCTTTACACTTCCTGTTTGCCAGATTATTGTGCTCTCTTCGGCCAATATATCTTTCTTGTCACTCCTGTTGCCATCTCTAACTTTGCTACCACTTATTACTGACCTTTGGCTTGTCCTTTGACAATACTTCTGCTCAATCTCAACCTGCAACCACTTGTTGCCAACCTTTGGCTTGTTTGCTGACTATGCTTCTGCTTGATCCCTACCTGCTATATCTGCTACTGGATACCATCTTGCTCACCACATGGTGGGGCAATCCTGAGAACTGTGACCTGGTACTAATACATGGAAAAACCCATCTTTGCCATCAGGAGCTCTGTTTAACTGGTTAGTACTTAGACCCCGTACTTCGGGTAAACCTGCGTCATCCGCCAGGGTGAACTGCTTGTTTACCTCTCCTGCTGGAAGTTTCTCCACTGCTATAGCTACTGATCTCTAAACCTGAACCTGAACCGTGACCAAATAATCTGACCCAAACATCGAGGCTGCTATAATAAATGCTTTTGCTCCATACAGGTGTCAAATTAAACAGCTGCAAGAGTTTGGCGTTACCTACAAAGAAAAATTTGCCCAACTAGAAAGTGTGGTTAAAGGGCAACAGGAAGAAATCCATGCTCTGCAGAGACAATTACTGTAGTTACATTCCTGAGATGATGCTAATGCACATATGCCACTACCACTCAAGTTCAATGTAGATCATTATCATTACAGTGGTTTTCTCAATCAATGTCACGTATATTTCAAAATGCAACACATTGCATTTACTTCTGAGAAAAAGAAGGTATTGTTTGTTTTAAACCTCCTAACTGGGGTACCTATAGCTTGAGCCTCCCCTTATGTAGAAAAATACCTTTGTGACTGTGATGAATCAAGTTCATGATGATCCCAGCTGCTGTGCTACTGTCAAAGCAAAGATGCATAGTTTGTGGCAGGGTATACGCTCAGTTGCTGAGTACACATCCCAATTCCGATGTTCAATCGCAGATACCATTTGAAACCCACCAGTGCAAAAAAGTCAGTTTCACCAAAGGCTCTCATCCCATTATGTATCCAAATCAATCAGTAACGTATATAAGGGTGGTAGTAAAGACTGGGAATATTTGGAAGTAATGGTGGGATGTTTTTCTTCTGGAATCTGAAGTTTCTCCAGCTTTTAACACTCCCGAACCTATGCAGGTTGATGCTATTAAAATATTAATGGAGAAAGAAAGAACACATTCAGAGAACTTATATTGTGGGGACTGTGGGCATTACACAGTTAATTGTTCCAACAAGGTTAAAAGAACAATTGCTGTGACTGATGTTATAGTACCTTAACAAATAAACTTCATTACTTAGTTAATCTTCCCATTGATTAATGAATAGAATAAAGTGAGTTCACAATTATTTTATTTTGTTGTCCCTATTAAACTTTTTACAGAGGGCCATGAAATTACTTGCTCTGCAATGCTGAACTCTGGCCTGGGAGGGAATTTTATGGACATCGAATTTGCCCAAAGCAATATGAGTCAAATAAGAAATAAATCTGCCCCAATTTATATGCAATGGTTGAAAGGTCACCTTTATCATCAGGGCCTGTTACCCATGAAACAGTTCCTCTTGAACTCCAATTTGAGGCTGACCATCAGTATTCAGCTGATTACACCAAGTTTCCTGTCATCCTGGGCCTTCTGTGGTTTTCTACCCACAACTACCCCCCCTTAACTGGGGAGCACGGACTATAAATTTATGTCCTTCCATTGCAAGGACCATTGTAGAGAACCTTGTCAAGCAAGTTCTCCGCTAATCAAGAAATCACAAGTCGGTTTGGCATCTACCCAGTCATATGACAACCTGCCTCCACAATACCATGAGTTCCAGGATATCAGTGATAAAAAGAATGACTATCAATTTCCTCCTCAGTGCCCCCTATGATTGTCCCATTGAGCTGCTCTCGGGGATAGAAATACCTTTTGGTAAAAATCCTTTATCTGGAAGAATTCTTCCACCTCCTTCACCTGTTGAGGTACAGGGCGAATAAGAATTTGTGGTGGAGAAAATTCTTGATTCCAGGATCTTTAGGAACAAATTAAAATATCTGTCAAAATGGAAAGATATGGGCCAGAAGAAAGCTTGGGAGCCTGAGGAGAATGTTCATGTCCTCAGATTAACAAGAGAATTTTCCACCAGAGGCTTCCTCACAAAACTTGCCCTAAGACATCTACAGGACATCCTGGAAGGACTGTCAGGAACTGTAACTTTATCTGGTTCCTCTTCTGTGTTTGGCAGTAACTCTTCTTTCTAAGCCACCTGAGATGCTGGACAGCTCCCTGGCTTATTTCCTAAGATAACCTTACCTTGTATACTTTTCTTGAATCTTGAACCCTTTACTTCTGCCATGAACTTCCTATTAAAGCCATGCCTTTGCACTTTCTGTTTACCATATCAGCCATTATTTGTTCTTGTCACTTAGAGCATAAAACCAAAGCACATATCGCTTCCACCTATCAGCAATTAATCTCATCTATACAATGATGCTAAAGAAACTGAATAGCATACAGTAAGTGTTCCCTAAAGCTGCCGCCACCTTGGTGTCCTGAGTGGCCCGGGTTCCTCCATCCAGCAGAGTGGCAGCAGATACCAGCAGAAGATGTCAAGGATTGATCTTCCCTTGGTAATCAAAGCTCTTTATATCTACTCAAGACATGATTAGACCCAAGGGATCTTCTCCTAAGGTGAGCACCAATTCACTCAGAGTTGGTTTGATGGAGGATATTTTATCACTTTTCAACTTTTCAACACTATTTAGGCATGGATTGGAGCAGATCTCTGAGTGGAAGGAACACCTACTGAGATCTCAAGATTATCACATGTTTATTATTTGGACTTTTTAAGATTTCACCGTTGCACTTTCATCAATTATTTTTCTTTATGTGTTCACATACTGTATACTGGTCAGTTTCTTTAGCACCATTATATAGATGAGATTAATTGCTGATAGGTAGAAGCAATAGGTGCTTTGGGTTTATACTTTAAGTAGACCACTAGTGGTGACTTATACACTGAATGCACTTACATTTATTTGTCAAACAAGCGCACCATTATTATACTTTTAATACTCTGTTTGGTGTGAGATCACTACTCAATGGTTGCAGTTATTCTAGATTTTATTTAACTTAGGAAGAAAAGGTATCATCTTACTCATAGCAGCGCACAAGTACTTTACACATTTTCTTGTCACTGCTGCTGCAGTCCGTATCTTTTCTACCACTCATTACAAACCTTTGGCTTGTTCCTTGACTACGCTTCTGCTTATTCCCAACCTGCAACTACTTGTACCAAACTTTGGCTTGTTTACTGACTACACTTCTGCTTGATCCCTACCTGCTATATCTGTTGCTGCCCCCTGGCTTGCTCACCACCTGGTTGGGCAATCCTGAGTACCACAACTTGGAATAAACACATGGCAAAACCCTTCTCCACCATCAGGAGCTCTGGTGAATACCAGTTAGTACTTAGACCTCGCACTTCATGTGAGCCTGCGCCATCTGCCAGCGTGACCTGCTTGTATACCTATATTGCTGGTCGGTGGGAGTTTCTCTGCTGCTATAACTTCTGGTCTCCAAGCCTGACCTTGGACCATTCATATAAAATTGTAGGACCAAAATGTGTGTGTACTTATGACTAATAACCACACACACTAAATGTTCTTTTTTTTTTTCTTTAGTGGTAGTAAATAAAGTTGTAATAATGTGTCTAATTAACTAACAGAGTCACAAATTTAGCCTGAAAAGCAACCCCTCATTTATGTGCTATAATAGCGATGTCACCCTGTTTCAGTAAAAGTTGGGAGAAGTGATAATAAAAACTGATGACAGCTAGTGCAGCCAATTTAAATTTTTTTAAATGCCGGCCAGTGACCAGTGCTACTGTAATATTCTGTCATGAAGATTATGATGAAGAAGAATAAAATGCCACTGTATCAATTAGTGCTAATGTGAATGCTCTGAACAGTGCCAGATTGTGTTCAACTCAAGGTATTGACAAACTCCAGCAAGCATATGCTCCCGTACTGCAATTTGTGTGGGTGTTTTTATCAAACTATCCTGGGGATAGGGAAAGATGCAAGAGAACTTAGGATGGCTGCAAGGCAACATGTAGAAGCCTACCAGACATCACTGCAATGTTAAAATGTCATAAATCACCCCCCTCAAGTGAATTGACTTGTTTTATTTCATACCATAAACCTGGTGAATTGATTCATTTATCTATACTTAGGACTGATAATGACTTTTCAGAATCATTACTGAATCCCAGTACTCAAAAACAGAAGTGTTCCAACTTGCATTTTAAAGATTTAATGGATTTTCTTAGAAACATCTGATAAAGGGGGCACCAGCAACCATTGGGAGTTATCTAACAGGAAAGACAGCTGAGTAAAATAAATGCCTCAATCATAAAGAATAATACCAAACTAAAATGTCAGTTTATGTTAACTGTGTCACCTGAGTCAGTCTAAATGAAACATTACATTTAAAAAATGAGATTAAAATGTTGTCTTTGTTGCATGTAATGGAATCATTCCCAAATAAGTATCATACATAGCTTGAGCTTTTGAATGGCATAATTTTCATTTTTTTCAATTATGCTCTTTAACCTCTTCCTGAACCCACGCTATAGCTGAAAGACTTCTACAGCACTGGCTTAATATGCCGAGAGGTCGTCCATGTACGTCCTTCCGTTCATGTGCTGCCTGCATGCCCCCTGCGTGGCACGGGCGGTGTGCTCTGTGATCAGCGAGTCCATGAGACTTGGCTGATCACAGATTGGAGTAAGGGCCCGATCCAGCCCCTTATCACGTGATCAGCTTACAGCCTATGGCCCCTTTCACACTTATACGACTTGTCCCACGATTTTGTACTGCAAAATCGTATGACAAGTCATTCTCCATGATTTTCAATGACTACCATTCATATTGGCACGACTTTAAGTCGTGCCGACTTGAAAGTAGTCCCTGCACTACTTTGGTCCAACTTCTATGCGAGTTGTACTCCATAGACCTCAATGTTAAACCCTGAAGTAGCATGCAAGTCGTGCCTGAATATTATATAGACACGACTTCAGCACGACTTTGTAAGCACAAGCCTGGCCTCGCTATTCGGGAAAGGAAAACTTTTCTTTCCTTTCCCGATGAGCGACAGGCAGTGCTGACAGCTGTCTGGTATGAATCCAGAGGGGGAACGCTGCGCCAAGTTTTAAATGAAAAACCCGGCGTGGGTTCCCCCCCAGGGGCATACCAGGCCCTTAGGTCTGGTATGGATCTAAGGGGAACCCCCTACGCCGAAAAATCGGCGTGGGGTCCCCCCCAAAATCCATACCAGACCCTCATCCGAGCACGCAGCCCGGCCGGTCAGGAATGGGGGTGGGGACGAGCTAGCGGCCCCCCCCCTCCTGGACCGTACCAGGCCGCATGCCCTCAACATGGGGGGTGGGTGCTTTGGGGCAAGGGGGGCACCCTGCGGGCCCCCCCCACCCCAAAGCACCTTGTCCCCATGTTGATGAGGACAAGGGCCTCTTCCCGACAACCCTGGCCGTTGGTTGTCGGGGTCTGCGGGCGGGGGGCTTATCGGAATCTGGGAGCCCCCTTTAATAAGGGGGCCCCCAGATCCCGGCCCCCCACCCTATGTGAATGAGTATGGGGTACATGGTACCCCTACCCATTCACCTAGGAAAAAAAAGCATCAATAAAAAACACACTACACAGGTTTTTAAAATAATTTATTAGGCAGCTCCGGGATCTTCTTCCGACTTCGGGGGTCCTCTTCTGACTTCGGGGGTCTCTCCGGCGTCCGCATCTTCTGCCGGCTCCACCGCTATCTTCTGGCGCTCTTTTGCCAGCGGTGGTCCGGACCTCTGGATCGTCTTCTTCCCTCTTCTCTTCCAGAGATGTTGACACGACGCTCTCTCCAGCCAGAATGGTCTCTGTGCGCTCCGCAGCTGACTTATATAAGCGGTGACCCCGCCCCCTATGAGGTCACTGTCCCGGGGCATGCTGGGACTGTGCCGTCATAAGGGGGCGTGGTCCTCACCCAGTGACCACGCCTCCTAAAACGTCACAGTCCCAGCATGCCCAGGGACTGTGACGGCATAAGGGGGCGGGGCCACCGCCTATATAAGTCAGTTGCGGAGCGCACAGAGACCATTCTGGCTGGAGAGAGCGTCGTGTCAACATCTCTGGAAGAGAAGAGGGAAGAAGACGATCCAGAGGTCCGGACCACCGCTGGCAAAAGAGCGCCAGAAGATAGCGGTGGAGCCGGCAGAAGATGCGGACGCCGGAGAGACCCCCGAAGTCAGAAGAGGACCCCCGAAGTCGGAAGAAGATCCCGGAGCTGCCTAATAAATTATTTTAAAAACCTGTGTAGTGTGTTTTTTATTGATGCTTTTTTTTCCTAGGTGAATGGGTAGGGGTACCATGTACCCCATACTCATTCACATAGGGTGGGGGGCCGGGATCTGGGGGCCCCCTTATTAAAGGGGGCTCCCAGATTCCGATAAGCCCCCCGCCCGCAGACCCCGACAACCAACGGCCAGGGTTGTCGGGAAGAGGCCCTTGTCCTCATCAACATGGGGACAAGGTGCTTTGGGGTGGGGGGGCCCGCAGGGTGCCCCCCATGCCCCAAAGCACCCACCCCCCATGTTGAGGGCATGCGGCCTGGTACGGTCCAGGAGGGGGGGGGGCGCTAGCTCGTCCCCACCCCCATTCCTGACCGGCCGGGCTGCGTGCTCGGATGAGGGTCTGGTATGGATTTTGGGGGGACCCCCACGCCGATTTTTCGGCGTAGGGGGTTCCTCTTACAATTCATATCAGACCTAAGGGCCTGGTATGTCCCTGGGGGGGAACCCACGCCAGTTTTTTTATTTAAAACTTGGCGTGGAGTTTCCCCTTATGATTCATACCAACTACTGTATGTTTTAATTTGTTAATGCCAAAAACGTGGCAAAGTAGTACTGCTCCCAAATCGCGGTAAAATCGCGGCAAATCGCGGTAAAATAGCGGCAAAATCGCGGCCGCAAAATCGCGGTAAAATCGTGCGACTTTGAAGTCGTATAAGTGTGAAAGGGGCCTATGTCAGTTGATCACGTGTTGTAAAACAGAAGCCGGTAATCAGCTTTTTCCCTCACGCTAAGAGCATGAGGAGAAAAAAAAGCTGATCACTGGCTTGTGTAAATGGGACATCGGCACTGCACACTCCACACCCACTGCTGCTACGCAATGCCCACCAGTGCCACCTATCAGTGCCACCTATCAATGCCCACCAGTGCCACCTATTAGTGCCCATCAGTTCTGCCAATCAGTGCCATCAGTGTCTCATTATCAGTGCCACCTATCAGTTCTGCCTATCAGTGTCACCTACCAGTCCCTATTATTGCTTGTCAGTGCCATCTATTAGTGCCCATCAGTGCCCATCAGTGCCACCTATCAGTGCCACCTATTGTTACCCTTCAGTGCTGCCTATCGGTGCCCTTCAGTGCTGCCTATCAGTGCCCATCAGTGCCACCTTTCAGTGCAGCCTCATCAGTGCCTCCTGATCAGTGCCCACCAGTGCCGCCTCATCAGTGCCTATAAGTGCCACCTATCAGTGCCCATAAGTTCCACCTATCAGTGTCCATCAGTGCCACCTTATCAGTGCCTATAAGTGCAGCCTATCAGTGCCCATCAGTGCAGCCTCATCAGTGCACATCAATAAAGGAGAAAATCTACATGTTTGCAAAATTTTATAAGAAAATATGAAAACAGTTTTTTTGTTTTTCAAAATGTTCGGTCTTTTTTTGTTTGTTTAGCAAAAAATAAAAGCCCCAGTAGTGATTAAATGCCACAAAAAAAGCTTGTGTGTGGAAAAAAATGCTAAAAATTTCATTTGGGTACAGTGTTGACCACGCAATTGTCATTTGAAGACTGACAGCGTTAGAAGTTGAAAACTGGTCTGGGCAAGAAGAGGTGTTATTTGCCCAGTAAGCAAGTGGTTAAAGGACCATAGAGTTTGCCAGCTTTCAGCAACTCTTCAAAAACATTAACAATCATAATTTATTTGCTATTATTTAGTTCATAATGAACTTAATGGTTTACAGTATAATCTGTGAAAAAAACTCTACTTAGGTCTATCACTTAAGACCTACTAATTCCTTCACTTTGGGCCACCATTTTGCCTATTTTACAAAATAGAGAAAATAGAGAAAGTGAAGTCAGGCTATCACAAGTGAAACATCAAAGATGTCTTTGTTATTCATGGGGAAGTCATATATCACTGCTCTTTGTATAAATCAGTTGCTTGGGTAGTGATTGTGGAGGTTAAAATTACCTTTGACAAAAAAACTTAAAATGTTCATATTGGTAACTACCCTGTTTAGCTTAGTTATTTTGAGAATATGACCATATTTGGTCAAGCACTTTAGCCAGCATCCCCAACCTCACTGTTTACATTCAGCTGAGCGGGGTTGGGGATGTGTCATTAATTGTTAGGATGCTGGTGGCCGTGGGTGTCCTAGAAACCACAGCCCTGAGAGGGAAGCTGCCTGTCATTTATTAGTGAGGTAGTAATACTAATGAATGATTTCTTGCACAGCCTGATACTCACTGTGGTGAGCAAACTGGCCATTTACTTTTCCTGTCTACCTAATTGCATTGCTATTGTCCAGGTTGAAACATCTATCCCCCTGAACTTAAACCCCATTCCCCGCAGGATCACCAGGTGAAAATAAAGAGGAAAAGCGTGATAAAAGAAAAATGATGAGGCCACCACATCTATGGACTACTAAGCTTCAATATTTTACATTTTTGTTATCAGGCTTAGTTACCCAAAAACTAGAATGATTTGGGACTTTCTGTGAGAAAGCTACATTTACATTGAAACACCTCTACATACTGTATACTCCCTGATGACTGCTTAAAGGGTTTGTAAAATCAGAAGGCTTTTTATCGTAATGCATTCTATGCATTAAGAAAAAAAAACTTCTGTAAAAGCAGCCCCCACTCGGCCCCCCTAATACTTGAGCCCCATCTCTGCTCAGCGATTTCCACGAGTGTTTCGGCCATCTTAGACTCTCCCACCTAATAGGCTGAGACACAGCAGTGGCACCATTGGCTTCCGCTGCTGTCAATCAAGTCAGTCAGCCAATCAGGATAAAGAGGGGTGGAGCCGGGCCACAGCTCTGTGTCTAAATGGACACAGGGAGTTGTGACTCGGCTCGGGTGCCCCCATAGCAAGCTGCTTGCTGTGGGGGCACTCAACAGGAGGGAGTGGCCAGGAGCACAGAAGAGGGACCCAAAAAGAGGAGAATCTGCACAGAGCAGGTAAGTATAACATGTTTGTTATTTTTTTAGAATAAAAAAGAAAACAAGACTTTATAAACACTTTAAATATTATAGCAGACATATACTCTGAGTTTGGGCCTGCTTTAACTGGTTCCCGACCGGCTTACATGTATTTACGGGGCAGAATGGCTCCCCTTGCACAAAACCTTGTACGGGTACGGGGTTCCTTTAAGAGCCGCCAGAGGGCGCTCGCACTGCACGGCATGGGACCTGATGTGCGTGGCCGGTGGTCGTGATCAGCGCTGGCCACATGCGATCACATGCATGAGCGCCAGCATGGAGATTTGTGTAAACACACAATTCCCTGTGCTGTCAGAGGAGAGGAGACATGTTCTACTACATAGAAACAGCAATATGTCTCCTCTCCTACTCAGTCCTATCCCCATACTGTTAGAACACACTGAGGGATCACACATTTTACCCCTTGATCGCTCCCCTAGTGTTAACCCCTTCCTTACCAGTGTCATTTACACAGTAATCAGTGCATCTTTAGAGCACTGATCGCTGTATACATGTCAATGGTCCCAAAAATGTTTCAAAAGTGTCCGATCTGTCCGTTGCAATGTCACAATACTTCTAAAAATCACAGCTCACCGCCATTACTAGTAAAAAAATAAATAAATAAATAAATCTTTCCCATAGTTTGTAGATGCTATACGTTTTGTGCAAGCCAATCAATATACACCTTTTGCTATTTTTTTACCAAAGATATGTAGAAGAATATATATTGGCCTAAACAGATGAAGAAAATTGTTTTTTAAAAACATGTTTGGGGATATTTATTATAGCAAAAAGTAAAAAATATTGTTTTTTATTCAAATTTGTCGCTCTTTCTTTGTGTATAACGCAAAAAATAAAAAACGCAGAGGTGATCAAATAGCACCAAAAGAGAGCTCTATTTGTGTGAAAAAAAGGACACAAATTTAGTTTGGGTACAGCGTTGCATGTCTGCGCAATTACCAGTTAAAGCAAAGCAGTGCCAAATTGTATAAAGTGCTCTGGTCAGGAAGAGGGTAAAACCTTCCGGGGCTGAAGTCGTTAATAAAATTCAGAAGATTTTTGACAAAGTTCCAAATAGAGCATACAGTAATATTCTTGGTACAGACTCTATAGCAAAAGACACAGAATAATAATATTTTATATTCAAAGCTCACCTATCATTTTCTGAAACCAATTTACTGATTGCTGTTTATTGTCTAAGTTATTAACAATGATCTTCATCATGCTATTATACATTTCTATGATTAATCAAGTACTATTAATGTTAATTATTTATAATTCCTTTTGCTGTGCACTGCCTTGAAGTCCAGTTAGGCTTTGAAGTGGTTACCAGGCAACATTACAGAAAGACTATGGTGTTAAAAAATAAACCCAAGAAAATTTTGTGTAAGAGGCTGGATTTTTACAATCCACAAATCTTTGATTTATAACATACTTTGAAAAACTATATATTCACTTTACTGGTATATTTTGCAGGTTTACTTTTCCAAAAGAAATACTGTGCTTTTGCTTAGCCATAGACGGTCTTGGAAACAGTACCATATTTAAGTTAACCATATAGTAAGTTATACTTACCCATGAACTATAAAACACAAAGGTGAAATAAGTCTGATAATTTTTGAACTACCAAGCTATCATTAGGTGATCTTGTACACCATTGTTCGTAGAGGCTGTTTTACCATTTATACTATCATAATGTCATCGGGACTTATAGAAATGACTTCATAAGAGGGACAATATAAAACAAAATTCTCCTGGTCACCAAAATAACCAAATACAATAATAAAACAGAAAGCTGTGGTGCTACAAATTAAAAAACCCTGTTCAAATATATGTAAAAAAAAGGGCACCGTGCTAGAACACACCAATAAAAATAATCTAAAAGTGATCCAGTGTGCAAAACCTAAAAGTTAGTGAAATCAACAGTAAATATAAACACATTGGTGCTTGTGAAAAAATGTCCATAAGTCCAAATCAGACGAATAATTCAACTGTCAAAATTCTTCACTATAAAAGTGCTTGTGAATCCGTTAAAAAAAAAACTACCTCCACTCGTGTGGACCTATGCTTACTCTAAAAGCTTGACCTTTAAATCATAAAAGGTTAGGCACACATAGACCCCTGTAAGGCCAGGACAGTCTCTATCAAATAATAGTAATTTACACCACCAAATAGTCCACCACAGATAATTCACAGATGTATCAAAAAAAGTTAAACATCATGCTCTTTATTTGTATAAAATTGCCCACAAAAAAATATTAAAATGCACTCACAATTATAAAAACAAAATTTGGCTTAGCATTGAGTATACACGAGAGCAAGGACAGCTTTCACCACTCACTGCTTTTCTGTCAAAACTGCCTGAGATATAGTAGCAGCAGACTGGCAGCTGCTGATGCTCTCTCTCTCTTCTCCCTCATCTGCAAGCAAACTGACAGGCCTTTATGCTCCGCCCTGCCAGTTATGTAATTGGCTCTCTTGTCATTGAAGAAGAAAGGAAAGGAGAAAAAACAAAAAATAATCATTGCAATCTCCACACAGAAATATAGACAGAAATGAATTATGTATGAACAATTGACACCCCCCTCCATAAAATCAAGCTAATGGTTCTCAACCAATAGTGTGTGACTAGAGAACTATAAAAAAAAACTGATTTGACAACTTCAATCTCTGTTGGAATGGATCTTGGCTAGAAGATAACCACACATAATTCATATTAGATTTTTTTTGTTTATGTTTGAATTATATACAGAGTAACTCCACTTTTATTGAGAAAAACAAAAACATTCTACTCTGGGTGATCAGTGTACATTGAAGGGATTTTAACAAACTTTGTTGCAGAGTCCTACCTGGTTCTACGCTGAAGAAAAAGCTGCTTGTTGTTTACAGAGTGAACCTGAATGGAAGTGACTTTTTCATTATTGACCAGCCGATATACAGAGTTCTAATAAGGAAAATGAAAGGTCTGCATTCCTGTAGAAGTGAAAAATCCTTTGGCAGTATGTCACCAAAAATGACTTTTTGTTGCAGAAGATGCCTTAAATATGAAGTGTATGCTTGTGCAGACTCCTGGGAACTTCACTGAGCCAATCACACAAGCAGGAGATTGCATTTATGGGGTGTTCTGTATGCCAATGGTGTACCGAATGCCTCCAGGTTGCCATATTGCATTGAATTTTACAGAAAATGACAGCGCTTGATATTAAACAGGGAAGGTATTTTTTTTAGCAATTACAATATGGCTTGTGTAGCAATTGTATATGCTATGTTCTTTACATTTTCATTTTTTTCTTTGAAAGTGGAGTTACCCTTTAAAAAAACTAATATTTCTGATCTCAACAGTCTGGTCTAACATGGATTGTGTTGGCAGTGCTACTATTCTAAAATGTTATTGGTGTATTATACCCCCTAGCTTTATCTAAAGTGTTATCTAAATTGTTATCTAAAGAGCTTTATCTAAAGTGTTATCTAAAGTGTTATCTAAAGAGCTTGATAATTAAGTGGTAACTGAAATTGCAAACCACATTCTCAATCACTTTCCCTCTCCCTCCCTTCAATCTCTTCATCAATGGAAATTCATAAGACCGTATATCAGTGATCTAACCATCTATAGTCAGCTCATAATAGCTTATAGAGCAATGGGCACATGCTCAATGCTGGGCAACCCACCAGCTAAGATGTAACAGAAGTAAACATTTTCAGAACAGAGAAAGTATTTCAAGATCTGTATATATAATTTTTTTATGTGGAAAGGAAAGTGGATGGTGGATGGGGCGAGGAAAAGGATAATGGATAGTGGCTGGGGTTAAAACATAATTGCCAAAGCCTTTAAAAAAAAGAAAACATTATAATGTAGGTATAAGCTCAGGTTTAAAACAGCAATGTGTGAAAAACACAAGCTTTTTTTATGTAAAAATGTATATATACAAGGGACGTTCAAGTCAAACTGGGACTTTTGAGTTTATGTAATAAAAGAACAAATTTCAAGGAGTGGAAACTGCATTTATTTTTATACATACTTCCCTGCTACATTTATACACTTATCCCAACATTTAACTAATGCCTGGAAAGCTTCAGCATAGAAAGTTTTGCCAGTATGCTTAAACCATCCTAGGACAGCCTGTTTCACTGAGTCATCAGTGTTGAAATGCTGACATCCAAGGAATCTATTTTAGGGGTGACTCCACATGAATAATGTCATGTTTTCCCAGAAAACACTTGCCTTTACCTCCAGATGCAATTGTTCAAAAGAAACTTGGTGGTAGTGAGTCTGCATGCTTCCACTGCAACAAATCCTGGACTTGTCCAAACGCTCCTTCAATGCAGTGAAGACTTCAACTCTTCTGTGTCGGTAAAAAGTAGTAAGCTATCTTGGTACCCAGCATGCGCTAACTTCAAAAATGCAAATGTTAGTGAATGATTATGTTCACCGTTCCCACGGAAAGATTCTGTTCAATTTCACAACAGGTTATGCGTTGATTATCCAGGAGCAGGTGTTCCACGGGCTGAATGTTCACAGGAATGACTGCTGGGGGGTTGGGAATCACCATGGCTGAGATCGTCACTGACAGACGTACGGCCATCTTTGAAACATGTACACCATTCAAATGTCTTACTGCAGCTGAGCATCTCATTACCATACTGTGCTTGAAGTCTTCTGTAGATATCCGCAGGCTTTTCACCTTCATTCACAAGAAACTTCATCACCACACACGATTCCATACACACACTAACACTGTTGCCTGCCATCTTGATTAACATGTGTGCCGCTTATCAGTAATAAAACACACTTGTCACTTACTACTGCATGTAGTACCACAATGCTAACATCCTTTTTATACCTGTAAGATTAAAAGTCCAGGTTTGACTTAAGCGCCCCTTGTATATTAACACTCTAAAAGATAAATTAGATCATCTTTATTACATTTTTCTTTTTCTTTTCCTTTTTTACAAAACACACAATACACATTCATCAAACTTTTCGCTCCAGTTCTCTTTGTTTTAAAATATTTCATAGCCTACAATATATACATATAACTTTATTAACAAACAAAAGTTCCATTTGCTTGAGACGCAATCCCTTCAAATGTCCTAAATTATATTATATACAACAATTTTTTTTTTTTTTTTTAATTATTAAGTGTTTCTCCCATTATCTAAATACACAATTTATTTAAGACTCTCCAAATACCTGAGAGATTCTAAACATTTTTCCCAACATTCCATTTACTCATTGATGGATTATTTAACTTTCCCAGTGCAAAAGACGGCTACAGGGTGGGCTTAAAATGCCGTGAGGGCGTACATGGATGACCTCCTATTCTTGCACTGCTGGCAGCGTGCTCTTTGATCACCAAGTCCTTGTGACTCGGCTAATCACTGATCATTGTAAAAGGCCAATGACAGCTGTCAGCTGCCAGCCAATGACAGCTGATCGTGGAAGTAAACAGAAGCCGGTTATCATCTTTTTTTTTTCCTCACACTGTCAGCTTGAAGAAAAGAAGAAAGTTGTTCACCGGCTTCTGTTAGAGCGTCATCGGTCCCCTACAGTGCCCACCAGTGCTGCTAGTTCCCTCCATTGCTGTTAATCAGTGCCCACCAATGCCACCTATCAGTGCCTATTATCAGCTGCCTATCAGTGCCACCTCTCTGTGCCACCTATAAGTTCCCATCAGTGCCACCTCTCCGTGCCGCCTATTAGTGCCTATCAGTGCAACCTATCAGTGCCCATCAGCGCCACCAATCAATGCCTATCAGTGCCGCCTCATCAGTGCAGCCTATCAGTGCCACCTCATCATTGCTCATTAGTGAAGGAGAAAAATTACCTGTTTGCAAAATGTTATAACAAAATAAGGAAAACTTTTTTTTCTAAATAATCAGTCTTTTTTTTTTTTGTTTAGCAAAAAAAACAGTGGTGATTAAATACCACCAAAAGAAAGCTCTGTGAAAACAAATGATAGAAATTTCATATGGGTACAGTGTTACATAACCGCACAATTGTCATTCAAAGTGTGAAAGCGCTGAAAATTGGCCTGATCAGGAAGGGGGTGTAAGTGCCCAGTAAGTAAGTGGTTAATCATACGCTATATTAAGCAAAGAAATCATATTGGATATATCAACTAGTACATATCTATTTTTAGCGTCACAAAAACGAAACAAAGCTTGATGCCCTGGTTTATACAAGCTATAAATTGTTAAACTCTCCACCAATATGATCCAGGGCAAATAATTCAGACCTGTTATGGTCAATGTATGATTTGTCCGAAAGTGAAGGGAATTCAGAGAATGAAGGTTCCCATCGCAAATATCTTATGGTTATAATTCCTTCATGGAATTCCCTTTTGAATATGCCTACATAACATGCACTATATTCACAAAACATTAAACAACTGTGAAACGGTTGGCAAGATTTTTAAGAAAGGTTAGGCATTCTCTTTTGTTTTAATGAATAAATATGGTCACATCGGTTCCAACTTCCACATTAAAAAGTTCTGCAAACTGAGGAGACAAAAAGTCCATTGCCCTTATAATAGCCATGCAAGAATATTTTATCCTAAATATGATTTTTGGGGAAACGTGGAAATGCTGACCTAACATTGGATAATTTTTCAGCAAACACCAGTGTTTTGATACAAAACATCTAATATCTACATGTTGTCTTCTTCCTCAGTTTTCAGTCTCATTTCACCACACAGCTATCAAATCATTTGGCTCTCAAGACAAGTGTCCTGTTACATCAGGAAAATCTGAGGGCAACAGGGTAGCATTTAATTTTTACACCATTAAATATAAAGACATAAAAAAACAGACCAGGGACATTTGTCCAGCTCTAGCACATTTCTAAACAGATTTTTTTACATGTTTAGTTCTGTTATGAGATCTTGCAGCACTGATTAATTTTATTAGATCACACTGTAGCACATATTGCAGTTGGTTCTCAGCAGGGTCATTATAGCCAGCCAAAGCAATTTGTGTGGTAAATAAAAACAATCTCTCAACACCTGGGCATAACCAATGCATTTACAAATAATTATGCATGCAGATTAGTTTGTGATGATTATATTTAAACTTCAAGTATAACTTTACACAAATTTTGCTAATTTTAATATCATTAATAAAATCATATACTAGTATATACGGTATATATGTATATATCTCTATCTATCTATCTATCTATCTATCTATCTATCTATCTATCTATCTATCTATCTATAAATATATATATATATATATATATATATAGATATATATAGATATATATAGATATATATATTTGGAAGGAATGTTCACTTTATCCCTATATATAACATTATACTGTAAATGTAACAACAACAACAACAAAAACTCAAACCTAAATTGATACTCAATGGGTTTGATTTACTAAAACTGGAGAGAGAAAAATCTGGTGCAGCTCTGCATAGTGATTTGTCAAAGCTTAATTGAACAAGCTAAAGTTAGAAGCTAATTGGTTGCCATGCACAGCTGCACCAGATTTTGCACTCTCCACTATTGGTGAATTAACCCCAATGTATACACATTAGAATAGAAATATGAGAACCGCTTTGTTGCTAACTTGTTTTGTAAGGTAAAAAAGATCACATGTTGTTAGGTTTTTTTTAAGTGTTTTGCCAACTATAGAACAAAATGCAATTTACTGCAGCTTGCTAGTCCTCAATGCCTTTTTAGGCTTTTTAAATTCATTTTAAACTGATGACCCTGCAATTAACACACTTCCTCACCTACAATGACACTGCTCACTCACCACACTGTATCTATGGAGAAACCAGGGGCGGATCCAGAGTCTAGTCTCGGGAGGGGCACTGCCAGAAAATGCGTTTTCATTGTGGGCAATTTATCGGGGAAACGGCTGGTGTTTGCGCTTCAATCATCCCGGCACCAGTGTCAGGATGATTGAAGCGCATTTTTTCTATAATTACATTGTAATATAAAATGAAATAGTTCAACTCACCATAATGCAGAATCAGTGGGAGACCTGAGTGTGTCACTTGCCACGTTACCTGCTACACGTTGCGGATTGTCACTTGCCTGCCACCAGATGCAGATTGCCACTTGCCATGTCACCTGCCACACCTTGCGGATTGCCACTTGCCACATCACCTGCCACACCTTGCGGATTGCCACTTGCCACGTCGCCTGCCACACCTTGCGGATTGTCGCTTGCCTGCCACGTCTCCTGCCACACCTCTGCCTTATGTAATGTAGGAGCCTGGAGGCGCCGCTCCAGGCTGTGTCACAGTCACACTCACACCGGCCGCCGGTCGGCTCGGCTGAGAGTGTGACTGACGCTGATGACGTCACTCGTTGCTAACGCCAGGGCCGCCTGGCGTCTAGCAACGAGTGCAGGGGGAAGAGGCTCCACCCACCTCCTTCCTTCAGTGTTATTGACCGCCGCCGCCCGTACCACACGCGAGTCTCTCTCATGAGAGAGAGAGAGAGACTCGGCCCGGCACAGCGGCCGGAGCGGCGCTGCGGCAGGATATATACAATAACATTCAGAGTGTCAGTGAGTGTGTGCTTCGGGGGGGGCAATTGCCCTGTTGCCCCCCACCTGGATCCGCCCCTGGGAGAAACAGTGTTGTAATCTTAGAGCAGGACTACAGGAGAGCTTCCTCTTTCCTCATCAACTTAACCACTTGCTGCCCATACAACTTATACGGCTGCAAGGTGGCACTGCTGCGCTGGATCACATACCTAGTACGTTATCCGACAGTTCCAGGTTTGGGTCGCACAAGTGCACCACCTGCAACCCGCTCCTGCTGTGTATAATCTTTATTTTCTTCTCTTTATTCTTATTGTCTTTATTATCTTTATATCGATTATACACAATGGGAGCTGATTTGCAGGTACCATGGACTCGATGTCCATGGGCACCTGCCGCTCATCCAGCACAGGGGCAGAACAGCGGTCTACCTATGTAAACAAGGTAGGTTGCCATTCTGTATGTAGGTAAGGCATGGATCCTGTGTTCAAAGCAGGGACATGGATCCATTCCTCCCCTTAGTAATCTCACCTCCCACAGTACACTTAAACACTGGTCAGGCACACAGTTAACCCTTTGATTGTCCCTGATGTTTACCCCTTCCCAGCCAGTGTCATTAGTGCAGTGACAGTGCATATTTTTAGCACCGATCACTGTAATAGCATCACTGGTCCCCAAAAAGTGTCAAACGTGTCAGTTAGTGTCTGACTGTCCACCACAATATTGCAGTCCCTCTGATCGCCATCATTACTAGTGAAAAAATTTAACAAAAATTAAAAAAATAAAATATCCCATAGTTTGTAGACACTATAACTTTAGCCCAAACCAATCAATATACGTTTATTTGGATTTTTTTTACCAAAAATATGTAACAGAATACATATTGGCCTAAATTGATAAAGAAATAAGATTTTTTTTCAATTTCTTTATTGGATAGGTTTTATAGCAGTAAGTAAAAAATATTGTTTTGTTTTTTTTTCAAAATTGTCTGTCTTTTTTTGTTTATAGCACAAAAATAAAAACAGCAGAGGTGATCAAATACAACCAAAAGAAAGCTCTTGTGGGAAAAAAAAGGACATAAATTTTATTTGGGTACAGCGTCGCACAACCGCGCAATTGTCAGTTAAAGTAATGCAGTGCTGTGTCGCAAAAAATAACCTGGTCATGAAGGGAGTAAATATTTCAGAGGTCAAGTGATTAAGTTTATAAGGAAAGGGGAAGTGAGTAGAAAAGTTCATTGTTATGCCCTGTACACACGGTCGGATTTCCTGATGGAAAATGTGTGATAGGACCTTGTTGTCGGAAATTCCGACCGTGTGTAGGCTCCATCACACATTTTCCATCTAAATTTCCGACACACAAAGTTTGAAAGCTTGCTATAAAATTTTCCGACAACAAAATCCGTTGTCGGAAATTCCAATCGTGTGTACACAAATCCGACGCACAAAGTGCCACGCATGCTCAGAATAAATTAAGAGACAAAAGCTATTGGCTACTGCCCTGTTTATAGTCCCGACGTACGTGTTTTACGTCACCGCGTTCAGAACCATCGGATTTTCTGACAACTTTGTGTGACCGTGTGTATGCAAGACAAGTTTGAGCCAACATCCATCAGAAAAAATCCATGGATTTTGTTGTCGGAATGTCCAATCAATGTCCGATCGTGTGTACGGGGCATTAGAGTTTACACTTACCTATATACTTATTAAAAAAATGATCCGCACTCAGGCTCAAAAGACTCAAACAAGAGCAGCCTACACTATACTTTTATATTAGATATACAAAGATATACAAATATTAAGCTAACAAAGTGTGGCACTACGTGTGTTAAATTAAGTTAATAATCAAATATACAGTACAATACTTGGAAATCAAGTGCAATGAAAAATATAAAGGATTCAATGCAAAATACATACATGGAACAATGTATCCCACATCTGCATGCGGTAACCATGTACATCTAAAGTGAAAATAAAAAGCCCATGTATGAACTTGTGTAACAAGTGTCCAGGGGCGGACTGACAACTCATGGGGCCCCCGGACAATAGGGGCTCATGGGGCCCCCTTAGTCCCCACCCACCCACACACAAGCCACACCCTCACAAAGCCCCATGTATATATTGCACTGCTACATTACATGCATTGGTCACAGAATTTCTCTACTTCATGTTCAAAATAAATGTTTAAAGATTAAAGAAAAATAAACTCACTTTAACCACATACATTTACTGCAGGGCTGCGTCTCCTGTGAGCAGAATCATGTACAGGTACTTGATTCTGCACTTGCGGGTCTGCATGCTGTTTGACCTGCTGCCGCTGTGATTGGACACACCGAGAGCTAACCAGCGGGTCCGGAGGACCCCATGTCCGCCAGGCCCCGACGATCGTTTCCAACAGAGGCAGAACTGTGGTCTGCCTATGTAAACAAGTCCCCAGAGAGCCTCCCCTTACATCAGGGTCCCCAGAGAGCCTCCCCTTACATCAGGGTCCCCAGAGAGCCTCCCCTTACATCAGGGTCCCCAGAGAGCCTCCCCTTACATCAGGGTCCCCAGAGAGCCTCCCCTTACATCAGGGTCCCCAGAGAGCCCCCCCTTACATCAGGGTCCCCAGAGAACCTCCCCTTACA